>CM047520.1:828586-1513586 GCA_026122265.1 Ammodytes dubius
TTATCCGGAGAGTGCCTTGGACTGCGATAACACCACACACTTTGTGTTGGTTCCATTCAAGATACTGGATCTGGAGTGGCTCATGAAGGCCCTCACTACAGGATTTTCTGGGCGGTGAGTCACATTTTTTATTAGTCAGGCCAAGTGGATGTAGATGGTTGATGTAGCAATAGTAGCCTACCTACTGTACTCTTCTCTACTCTGCTCCGATCTACTCTTTTCTGCTCTACCCTATTCTACCCTATTCTACCCTCCCTGCCCTATTCTACCCTACCCTACTCTACGTTCAGGGCTGTACAGTGCGACAGTTTTGATCGCATTTGCTACTGAAATTGATCACGTGCTATGATGAATACAATGCTGCTCGCACTGGTGCTAGCGTCTAATACACTTCACCAACGTACGGTAATAACCGGAAGGAGACGGCACGCAGTTAAGTTAGCGCGTGTGCAAACAGAACATTTCCTGTGCGCCTTCACATTAAAAGCCTGTTACTAGCCAAACGTGAGTTGACTTTTATTTTGAAGCCGTAAGAACAGGAAGTTCGCGCTTCACAGCCCTGCAGTGCGCTAGCAAAATCAACTGCTTCAGCTGCAGAGAGCAGTCAACACCAGTAGTCTATTTAAACAAAGTTTGAAATAACTGATAAGCCACTGAAGAACACCTCCCAACACATTCACAACAACCTATTTAACTTATCCTAAATTGTACCAATATGTATACTTATTTATTTAATAGGCTATATGTTTTAAAGTTTGGTTTTAATTAATAGAAGGACATTTAATTAATAGAAGGACGTATTATTATGAATATAATAATTATATGTGTATACAAAAAACATATAGATATACATTTTATGAGGAGAAATAATTCTGAATCAGCAAAAAATTGCAATTGGCAGGTTAGATTATTTTGTCTAAATTGCAATCAGTGCACCCCTATTCATTTTTCTACAATTATTACTGCACACACTAGGATATGATATTAATTGAGAATTTCAAATGAGACCAATATGACAGGCTAAAAGGTAATTAGAGCGAAATGCATGGGTTAAGGTTATGCAAGTTTTCGATCATACTTTGTGTGCTACTGAATTTATTTTTGTGCTACTGATTTTTTTAGCTTGCTAGCACCAGTGCTACCACCTAAAAACATAAGTGTACAGCCCTGTCTACGTTGGCTTTTTATTTCGAGGTTGACATTTCATGGTATTTCCAACAGTTCATATGCGCCAGTCAAGTCCCAAATCAAAGCCAACAAAGATTTGGTGAGTATTATTTTGAATGCATTCAACAATAAACTGCATTGGCTGCAAAGGTAATGGTTCATAAAAGTATATTTCTACTTCCCAGGTGATGGTCCTCAATCCTGCTTTCATGGGGTATGTTCATGACATGTGGCTGGAAAAGAAGGGCGGGTATCCGTCTACAGGCTTCATTGCTCTGGTTGTCGCCCTGCATATTTGTGATGAGGTGAGTGCGGTGCTACACCATGTTGCTTCGCCATGTTTCCACAGTAGCAGAGAACCGACTAACTTACTCGTCTTTTAAATATAGTGGGTGTCCGCCAGAAATGAACCTGTTGGAAGATGAAGAAGCACTGTAGAACAAATAACTAAACACATCTTCACCACATCACTTGATATTGTGGAATGACTTGAGGCAGTGGTGGATGATGCCATCCTTAGTAACTAGATTCTTGTCCTTGAACGCCACTATAGCTTTTGTAGATTCTCTCACTTTCACCATTGGATTACACAAATACACGTTACTACACACTGTACCTGACTTTTTTCTGGTGCCCGTGTCGGCATTTCAACATTGTTTGTTGCCTTCCAAAACTCGGGTTACACACAAACGCTATACCAGCATGTCCCCATAAATCATAACGACTCCCTTTGGCCACTCAGCTGCCATGGCTGCTTGTGTAGTCTTATTGGACGACCTAACCTATTAGCAATCTTTCATACTTAATGTCATACGTTCAGTTATTACACGTTTCATTTTGTTTTGCCAGGTCCATGTGTTCGGTTACGGAGCAGACCACGATGGCAACTGGAGCCATTACTGGGAAAAACTCCAAAACAAAAACCTCAAAACTGGTCTGCATCCTGGAACTCAGGAGTATGATATCATCCAGGAGCTGGCAAAGCAACAAAAACTCAAGTTCTACACAGGGTTGTGATCTTCAGTGACGTGCGGTCAGGGTCGCCGTGTGCAAAAAATAAAAATTAAATAAAATTAATGCAATTTATTAAACTTCTATTTGTATTATTACTGTTAATTATTTTGATCTTTACATGTAATCCGCGATTACTTTAAAAAAGTGTAGACGTTTTGATGAGAGGTGGCAGTTAGTAAGTTACGCCAAAATAAGCTGTGCCTTTGCCTCCTATTCATTGTGGACGGCAAGCAAAAAAATCTTTTCGCGCATGCGCACTTCGATCTGTATTCTTTAACATGTACGCAAATAATCATAATTATTTCTGCTTATTTTGACGTAAATGTGGTATGCTAGAAGCCTTTACGTTACATATCATTCATGGACCAATTCAAATCGAGATATTACTGGACATTACGCCTGCTACACTCATTCACGTCGTTACCCCCGCGGATTTTAAAGTCAACATTGCAGCTGCCGTGTCCGTGCCCGCAGATAATTCAAACTGGAGGAATTTCAACAAATTGGATTATAATTTAAAAAGGAACAGAATGACTAGCAAGAGAAAGGCCTGCGCCAGCCTTGGATGGTGTACAACAGGAACAAACAATGTTTGAGAATTTCAAACAGACAGGTAGCCTACATGAACGGAAATACATGTATAAATGTGCAATACATAGGCTACAGTTCATTACACAGAAGTATAAAAGCATTTTTATTGGCGGATGAGCCATTTGTTACTTTGCAAACCTAATTTTCAAACTAAATTACCAAAAACAATATACAAAACGATCCAAAGATCTTCTGAATTTACTTGAGTGAGATTGAAGGGTTAATATGTTTGATGCATGCGCGCTCACCGCCGGCGGGGACACAATTCTTATCAACGGTAACTTGGCACGCTATCAACACACACCTCGGAAGAAGGTGCGGGTAGGGGGCTCGCCCATGGACATATAAAGAAAGGGCTCGCCTCCCGCTTCGAATGCACAGTGCACATCAAAGCATAACGTTAACGCGCGTGCAGAAAGAGGATGTCACGGAACTCAGTCCGTTTAGGTTTTCAAAATAAGACTTTCAAAGTAAAAGTACCAAAAATTACTGGGATTCATTTCTCTGCGTGAGAAATTGGAGGTGTGGCGTGTGAGCGTGTGAACTGGTTGATATGCGTGTGTCTCACGGCCAAAGCGTGAGACTTGGCAGCTCTGTTATATTCAATTGAGCAATTGTGTTTTCATTGTTACTGACGGACAAACATAAGCTGTGACATGCTGGACAGGTCCATGGGACATATGCTACTGGTACTTTATCTATTAAGATAAAGTTTATGGAGTGGAGTTGCCATCAGTTATGCTGTAGTCCTACAGAATGGTGAGTGCTGTCTTTTATTTTGAAGCTGAATAGAAGTAGTAGTTTGACTCGTTCCCCTACGTTTTTTTGGCCCTTGGTGTGAGGGACGGGTCCGTTAAGTCAATGGATGCGACGTTTAATAATTTTAGACCAAACTACAGTAGGCTACGGGCAAACCTGCAGTCACCGTCGTGACATTTTATATACGTCCCGTCTGTGTGTGTGTGTGAGAGAGAGAGAAAGAGGGAGGAACTTATTTGAAATCGGCTGTGCGTCCCCGTTTGTTGTTGTTTTTGACTTAGAGAAATCTGGCTTTCAGAACTCAGTGCCTACCCACTCACTGACCTCACCGCACGTCACTAGTGATCTTTCTTGAAGGATTTTACAGTTTACTTAACCCTTATCTGACCATCTGGGGTCATTTTGAGGTACAATTTTGTTATGGTACGATGCTGGACCCAAGAGCAGACAGAGACGAAGTAGGTTTTATATAAAAAAGGTTTATTTATATATGGTGTGGGGAAGCAGGTAGTGGGTGAGGGAGCCAGGGGGAGACCAAAAGCCGGGAAGCTGGAGAGAGTGATCCGGATACTGCAGGCAGAGGAAAAACAAAAAGTTAGGTTGTGGTCAACAGCTACAGGCAACAGGAAGCAAGAGGCGAGTAAGCGAGAGCGAGGGAACAGTAAACTGGAGCCAGGTACGTAATAGTTACCACGGTAGCGCAAAGGACGATCTGGCGCCAACAGCAAGGAATCCACGGGTTATGAAGGGGAGTTGATTGGAGGTGAAGTCCAGGTGAGCGTGATTGCAGATGAGGATCAGGTGCGACGTGAGACAGACAGGGGGAGTGGCAGATACAGACGAGGAAAACACCGCGGGCTGCTGTGACCACAACAGTACCCTCCCCTCAATGGACGCCTCCAGGCGGCCTAGGCTTCTCTGGATGAGCCAGATGGAAATCCCGGATGAGGGAGGGGTCGAGAATGAGACCCCGCGAAACCCAGCTCCTTTCCTCAGGACCGTAACCCTCCCAATCCACGAGGTACTGATGCCCTCTGCCCCGACGCCGAATGTCCATCAACCGCCGGACGGTGTAAGCTGGGTGGTTGTCAATCACCCGGGGAGGAGGGGGGGCAACGGCCGGGGGGGAGAGAGGGCTGGTGGAGACTGGCTTTAAACGAGAGACATGGAAAGTTGGGTGGACGTGCATGGCTGAGGGCAGCTTGAGTGTGACCGCAGAGGGGTTGATGACAGAGACAATAGGGAAGGGCCCCACAAAACGAGGGGTTAACTTCTTAGAGCCAGTCTGTAAGGGCAGGTCTTTGGAGGACAACCACACCTGCTGACCCACCCGATAGGCAGGAGCGGGAGCCCGGTGGCGATCCGCCGTGCGCCGGTTCTGTTCAGCGGAGCGCAGCAGAGCGGTGCGCGCGCCCTTCCACACCCTGCGGCAGCGGCGGAGATGGTGCTGTACTGAGGGAACGGAGATGTCGTCCTCCTGAGCAGGAAACAAGGGCGGTTGGTACCCCAGGGAACACTCAAACGGGGACATGCCGGTGGCTGCACAGGACATGGAGTTGTGGGCATACTCGATCCAAGAGAGATGGTCGCTCCAGGCAGAGGGGTTGCGGGCAGCCACACAACGCAGCGCGGTTCCAAGGTCCTGATTCGCTCTCTCCGCCTGCCCATTAGTCTGCGGCTGGTACCCTGATGACAGGCTGACAGAGGCCCCCAGCGCACGGCAGAAGGCTTTCCACACCTGGGAGATGAATTGGGGTCCGCGGTCGGAGACGAGGTCCGCGGGAATCCCGTGGAGGCGGAACACATGCTGCACGAGCAGCTGGGCAGTCTCGGTGGCAGAGGGGAGCTTAGGGAGGGCAATGAAATGAACAGCCTTAGAGAACCTATCCACCACTGTGAGGATGACTGTATGGCCATTAGAGGGGGGAAGACCAGTGACGAAATCCAGGCCAATGTGAGACCAGGGCCGACCAGGAACAGGAAGCGGGCGAAGCAGGCCAGCAGGGGGTTGATGGGAGGACTTGGCCCGAGCACACACCGTGCAGGCCAGCACGAAAGCCCGGGTGTCAGCGTCCATCGCTGGCCACCAAAAGTACCTCTTGAGGAGTGACAGGGTGCGACCCACGCCAGGGTGACAGGCAAAACGCGATGTGTGACCCCACACCAGAACCTGGGAGCGCACCGAACTGGGGACAAAGAGGCGGTTAGGAGGGCCGTTGCCCGGGTCTGGTTCAGTGTCTTGGGCCTCCCGGATGAGGGACTCTATCTCCCAGGTAACAGCAGCCACCCTGAGACAGGAAGGAGAGAGGATGGTGTCAGGGGGACCCGGTGTGTCCACAGTGCCAAACTGGCGGGAGAGGGCGTCTGGTTTGACGTTACGGGAACCGGGCCGGTAGGTGAGGGAGAAATTGAAACGCCCAAAAAATAGGGCCCACCGGGCTTGGCGGGAATTCAATCGCTTGGCTGTCTGGACGTAAGACAAATTCTTGTGGTCAGTCCATACCACGAACGGCTGTTCTGACCCCTCAAGCCAGTGCCGCCATTCCTCCAAGGCCAGTTTCACCGCCAGCAGCTCTCTGTTACCCACATCATAATTCCGCTCAGCAGGAACCAGCCGGCGAGAGAAAAAAGCGCAGGGGTGAATCTTCTCATCAGAGGCCGAGCGCTGGGACAGGACCGCCCCCACCCCAGTGTCAGATGCATCAACCTCCACAATGAACTGCCTGGAGGGATCCGGTTGGATGAGAATAGGAGCAGACGAAAAAAGCTCCTTAAGCCTAGAGAAGGCAGCCTCCGCTTCAGGCGTCCAGGCAAAAGGGCGGGCAGGGGAGGTGAGATGAGTGAGAGGGGCTGCCACCCTGCTGTAGTCACGGATGAACCTTCGGTAAAAATTGGCAAACCCCAGAAACTGCTGCAGTTTCTTGCGGGAATCGGGGATGGGCCAGTCAGTCACTGCACTGACCTTCTCGGGGCAGGTCCTCACTTGCCCGCTCTCAATGATGAACCCCAGGAAGGAAACAGAGGCGACACTGAACTCACACTTCTCGGCCTTCACATATAGCTTGTTCTCCAACAGCCGTTGAAGAACTTGTCGGACATGCTGGACGTGTTCCTTCTGATTGCGGGAAAAAATCAGGATGTCGTCTAGATAGACAAAAACTGAGCGGTTGAGAAAGTCCCGGAGGACGTCGTTAACCAGGTTCTGGAACACAGCAGGGGCATTGGTTAGGCCGAAAGGCATGACGAGATACTCAAAATGGCCGAGGGGGGTGTTAAAGGCCGTCTTCCACTCATCGCCTTCACGGATGCGCACCAGATGATAGGCATTACGTAGGTCCAATTTGGAGAAGACTGTGGCGCCCTGCAGTGGCTCGAATGCGGAACTGATGAGGGGCAACGCATACTTGTTCTTCACTGTAATGTTATTAAGACCCCTGAAATCAATGCATGGGCGAAGTGACTTGTCCTTTTTGGCCACAAAAAAGAAACCTGCACCAACAGGAGAAGAGGAGGGTCTCATGAGACCAGCCGAAAGAGAATCTTTAATGTACTTCTCCATGGCCTCCCTCTCAGGACGGGACAAGTTGAAAAGGCGACTACTGGGCAAAGGGGCGCCGGGGAGGAGATCAATGGCACAGTCATAGGGGCGATGAGGAGGCAGGGTGAGCGCACGACACTTACTAAATACCTCTCCCAGGTCATGATAAATTTGGGGAACCAAGGAGAGGTCGGGAGGTTCCTTGGGCAAGGGAACATCTCCCACTGCCGGAGACAGGGCAGACTGTAAGCAGGTGGAATGACAAAACGTACTCCAACTCACCACCTTGCCAGAAGACCAGTCAAATTGGGGATTGTGAAGCTTGAGCCAGGGGTACCCCAGCACCAGGGGAGTGAGGGGAGACAGGATGACATGAAACTGCAGTATCTCGTGGTGATTACCAGAAACAATTAACTCAAGGGGCTTAGTACGGTGGGTAATAAGGGCCAGGTGACGGCCGTCTAAGGCGTTAGCATTTAAGGGAGAGGGTAATTGTTCCAATTTAATGCCAACCTGAGACGCGAAGCCCGCATCAATGAAGTTCTCATCCGCTCCAGAATCCACCAGAGCTGACACAGGAAAGGAATGCCCGAGGGACAGGAGAGTGGCATCCAGCAGTGAGCGAGAACAGTGAGAATCGGGGACGGAGGGGGCGTGGCTCAGCAGGGCCCCGAGCCTCACTGCCGAGCCCTGTCTTTTGGCAGTGACGGACAGGTGGAGATGAGATGCCCGGGCAGCGCACAGTACAGACACACTCCGGTCTTAATCCGATGAAGCCGCTCTGCCTGGGTGAGACGTGTGCGGCCCAGCTGCATGGGCTCCTCTTCAGTGGCACCATGCGTCACGGGGGCAGAGAGGGTAGGCTTAGGAAAGAGTGGGGAACAGGAAGCAGCGAAACCCGGAGGCACGGAGCTGCCCGCCTTCTCCCTACGCCGCTCGCGTAGGCGATTATCCAGCCGGATAGAGAGGGAAATGATTTCATCGAGAGTGTCAGCTTCCTCCCTAGTAGCCAGCTCATCCTTGATTGTCTCACTGAGACCGGAAAGAAAAAGCCCCCGTAGTGACTTGTCGTTCCAGCCTGACCTGGCTGCATAGGTCCTGAACTCAACAGAGAACTCAGCTACACTGCGGGAGCCCTGACGTAAGGAAATAAGCCGCTTGGCGGCGTCCCCTCCCTCTACTGGATGGTCAAACACTTTCCTCATCTCTGCTACAAAAAGGTCAAACTTGTCATTAGCTGGGGAATCACTGTCCCATAATGCTGAAGCCCACGCTAGTGCATTACCCTTAAGTGACCCCATAACGTAAGCGATCTTAGCCTTTTCTGTGGGATAGGTGAGAGGCTGCTGACTGAACACTAAAAAACACTGAATCAAAAAGTCTCTGCACGTACCCATGTCCCCAGCATAGCGCTCTGGCGCAGGAATAAATGGCTCACGAGCTCGTGGCAGGTGTAACGGGGAAGTGAGAGCAGGCGGGGGTGCCGCTGGTGGTGGAGGCGCTGTGGTGGGAGGTACCAGCAAGTCCAATTGGTCACCCATCTGTGTGACTCGGGTAGCGAGATTCTTAAAAGCCTCCATAGCGTCCCGGAGAGCTTGTCTGTGCTCCGCCACCTGAGTGCCTTGGGCGGCGAGAGCTCCACGAATGTTTCCGATGTCCGCTGGGTCCATCCTGGCCAGATCGTTCTGTTATGGTACGATGCTGGACCCAAGAGCAGACAGAGACGAAGTAGGTTTTATATAAAAAAGGTTTATTTATATATGGTGTGGGGAAGCAGGTAGTGGGTGAGGGAGCCAGGGGGAGACCAAAAGCCGGGAAGCTGGAGAGAGTGATCCGGATACTGCAGGCAGAGGAAAAACAAAAAGTTAGGTTGTGGTCAACAGCTACAGGCAACAGGAAGCAAGAGGCGAGTAAGCGAGAGCGAGGGAACAGTAAACTGGAGCCAGGTACGTAATAGTTACCACGGTAGCGCAAAGGACGATCTGGCGCCAACAGCAAGGAATCCACGGGTTATGAAGGGGAGTTGATTGGAGGTGAAGTCCAGGTGAGCGTGATTGCAGATGAGGATCAGGTGCGACGTGAGACAGACAGGGGGGAGTGGCAGATACAGACGAGGAAAACACCGCGGGCTGCTGTGACCACAACAAATTTGTCATCTCTCACAGGTGCTTTGCTCTATAATTTCAAATCGTCTTGAATTTTTCAATCAATTTGTCCCTAATGACCATGTATAATTGTTTTCTGATTCCCTTTTAGTGCTTTTTAAAAATACAATTGTATCTGTCATGGTTTGTTTCACTCCCCTGTCTCCAGCCCTTGCCAGAAGGCCCTCACCTGTTCTCACTTCCTCGTCAGCCAGCTCTAATCACATCATCAAAGAGTGTATGTAAATAAATTCCTTGGTGTGACAATAGACCACAAGCTATGCTGGAAACCTCACATAAAACATGTTAAATCTAAACTGTCACGAAGCATCTCAGTCCTGGGTAAAGCAAAGCATATATTGGATCACAAATCATTGCATATTCTTTACTGCTCAATGATCTTACCTTATTTAAATTACTGTGTGGAGGTCTGGGGGACCACTTACAAAAGCTCACTGCAACCACTAGTCACACTTCAAAAACGAGCCATAAGAATAATCAATAAAGCTGGATATTATGATCACACCAACCTCCTCTTTTTACATTCCCGCATCATAAAGTTCAAGGACCTGGTTGAATATCAAGTTGCACAAATCATGTTCAAAGCTAGAAACAAACTGCTACCAGGTAACATACAAAAACTTTTTTTTGACCGAGAGGGGGGTTACAATTTGAGGCAACAGTTCAACTTTAAGACACTGGAGGTGCGCACGACTTTAAAATGTCATTGCATCTCAATTGGGGGTGTGTGAAACTGTGGAATGGGTTGAGCACGGAGCTAAAGCAATGTCCAAACATGTTCCAGTTTAAAAAAAGGTTCAAAACAATGATTTTCATAAGGTACAGGGATGAGGATGTGTAGTAAGAAGGTAATTATAATTATATGGATATATATATATTGATTGTATAGATAAATATGTAGATATGGATATATTGATTGTTTATAAATATAAATATAGATATATGCATTGTGTAAATATATAAAAAATGTATAGTATATTAAGTTGTATGTAAATGGCTAATATAGTATCGGCAATAGTACAGAGATAAGAGAAGCAAATATAATTATTATTTTTTATTTTATTCTATTTTTTTATTTAATAAATATTGTGATTTTTTATTTTTTTGTTAAAGGAAAAGGGGCAGGATTAGATAAGTGTATACTTCTTCCTGCTCCTTTTCAGGCATACCTCGACAACACAGATCATTTGTTTGTTTTTTTGTTGTTGTTTTTTTGTGAAAACATATTTTTTGTTTGTTGTATGTCTGAAATAAACTAAATCAAATCAAAAATCACCTGTTTCCACTCCCCTCGTTATTCGGCCTTATCTATAAAACTTTGCGTGGGATTCATGTGGAAAGCTGGCGCACGGAAGAAACTCAGGAAGTGCTTGTGAACAAAACTATTCGGATTTATAAAACAGTGCGCACTCATGTCCTACGCCTGTTTCCCTTTATACAGGTGAAACTCGAAAAATTAGAATATCATGCAAAAGTTCATTTATTTCAGTAATTCAACTTTAAAGGTGAAAATAATATATTATACAGACTCATTACATGCAAAGTGAGATATGTGAAGCCTTTATTTGTTATAATTGTGATTATTATGGCTTACAGTTTATAAAAACCCCAAATTCAAAATCTCAGAAAATTAGAATATTACATAACATCAATAAAAAAAGGATCTTAAATACAGAAGTGTCAGCCCTCTAGAAAGTATAATCATGCACATGTACTAAGTACTTGGTTTGGGCCCCCTTTGCATGAATTATTGGCTAAATGCGGTGTGGCATGGATGCTATCAGCCTGTGGCACTGCTGAGGTGTTATGGAAGCCCAGGTTGCTTTGATAGAGGCCTTCAGCTCGTCTGTATTGTTGGGTCTATTTGAGTTCGGCCCCTAAGTCACAATCATCCTGTTGGAGAAAAAAATTGAAAACTGTCAGACAGACAGACAGACAGTCACACACAAACACACACACACAGTCAACACTACTCACCACATTGTCTTCTTGTGGAGATGGGAGGGAGAGTGTAGCTTCTACATTCTCGCATGTTAACGACTCAATGTCCGTCTCTGAGATGAAGTCTGTCTCAAAGCTCAAACTGAGGGCTAAGTAGTATGTGTCAAAGCTGTCTCTATCTGGTCCTGATGATTAAAAAAATTATCGTTATGAGATTTCAGGGAAAGCAGAGAAGTTTAAACAGATATCAGTCTTTCCTGGACTATAACAGTACTGAAGGGACCTACATGACACCTCGTTGACTTATTGACTTTTTATTTTCTGCTTAACAATTGCCTTTAGTTTAAACAGTGTCCTTAGAAACCTGTGTGTGTGTCTGTCTGTCTGTCTGTCTGTCTGTCTGTGAGTGTGTGTGCAAGTGAGTGCGAGCGTGCACGTCTCTGTTGGAGAAATGTTGAACGTTTACCTTTTAGTTTGAACAATGCCCTTAGAAACCTGTTAAGTAGAGTATGCGATGTTTGTTGGTTGGTTGTTTTGTTTTTGTTTGAGTGAGTGAGTGAGTGAGTGTGTGTCTCTGTCTGCGTCTGTGCGTAAATGTGTGTATGTGTGTGTGCGCGTGTGTGTGTAGGTCTGGAAAGCACAGGGCTCTCAAGCTGTTAGAGAAATGTTGAACGTTTAGTTACCTTTAGTTTGTTTTTATGTTCACTTTGTGTTTAGTGTGAGTGAGAGAGTGAGACAGTGTGTGTGTGTGTGTGAGTGAGAGAGAGAGAGAGAGAGAGAGAGAGTGTGTGTGTGTGTGTGTGTGAGTGAGTGTTTGTGTGTGATTGTAAGATTGTGAGTGTGTGCGTATGTGTGTGAGTGTGCCTGCATGTGTGTGTTATTTGAAAAAAATATATAGAAAAATGAGTCACACCTGGTTCCAAGATTTTGCCCAGATAGGTTTCCACGTGCTCCTGCAGTGTGTAATAAAGCAGTGAGTCTCCGTGGTCCATGTCCCACACAGGGAGGTCAGTGTGGGGTGAGGAGGACAGTTTGACCGGCACTGAGTCTTCAGCGACACCGTCAGGCTGGTGGGAAAAAAATAAGTTGAACCATTTAAACATGTGGTATGGATGGATGGATAGATAGATAGATAGGTATAGAAAGAAAAATATAAAATGAATACAGTACCTCTGTCATAGTCAGGGCCGCCTTAATGCACGGGCTTACCTGGGCTGAAGCCCCAGGGCCTACAAGGATCAGGGGCCTCTAAAATATATATATATATATAATTATATATTATTTTTACTGTCTCAATATAGGCCCCTGATCTAAGAAGGCCCCGCACATTGTCATTTAAATAAATTATTGACTGGCTCATGATAGGCCCCTGATCTTAGGGGGGCGTAGAGAGATCAGGGGCCCACCATGAACCAGTAAATTTGTTATTTTTGTTTAAATAACATTGTTAGGGGCAACGCAGATCAAGGGCCTATATTGAGATGAGCCATTAAAAACAAAACGAAGAATTCAAAGAGAGAAGTAGCTTTGGGATAAGGGATTATAAAAAAAAAAATAGAATGCTGACTGACTGGATTTTTTAAACCTGTATATTTTTGTTTCTGCTTTTTAGCATTTCTGTGTCTCCAAATGATTTCAGAAAATAGCTCACATAGGACACAGTTGATTTAGCCTTAGTTTTCTTCTCAAAGTGCACCAGATTGATGCATTTTACTTTAAAAGGTTCAAATTTTTCTGCCGGGGGGGCATGCCCCCGGACCCCCCTAGAAGGTCCTGGGTCCCCCACCGCTGTCTCTTCAATAACTTGGAAAAACACAGTAACCAACCATGTGTGTTTGGTTATTAAAAGTCATTAGACCACGAGGGGGTTATCTACATGTTACCTTAGGTGATTTTGTATTTCATCAATAGAGATATTGTGGTGTAGACAAACATGGCTTTAACGCATCTGTATTGTAAGACCGCCGCCCAGGGGGGCCTACACAACCTCTTAGCCCCAGGGCCTAGTGGCAGGTAAAGGCAGCCCTGGGCGTGGGCAGGGCTGGACTGGGACCAAAAATTGGCCCTGGCATTTTGGACCCAGACCGGCCCACCACAATTGATCGACCACCCACCAGAACACATTTATCATGGTCCCTTAAAGATGACTGTTCCATTGAATTAAATAAAAATGTTGGTTTATTTTGAACAAGTATACAGACATATAATACAATAATATTTACAAAATATTATACTATAGTAGCTATAGTATTCTGTTGTGGGTGGTGCTCAAAAATGCCTCTAACATGGTAGGCTTGGGACGGACAAAGTAGCCTAATCAACCTCCTGCTCCTTGCTCTCCTCTCTCGACAGACTCCTCTGTGGATGGTGTCTCAACCTGTTTCATAAATAGGGAGAGACACACAATTTGCAGAGCGGCCAAGTCTCACGCTTTGGCCGTGAGACACGCATATCAACCAATTCACACGCTAACACGCCACACCTCCAATTTCTCACGCAGAGAAATGAATCCCCGTAATTTTTTTTGTTGGTACTTTTACTTTGAAAGTCTTATTTTGAAAAGCTAAACGGACTGTGTTCCGTGACATCCTCTTTCTGAACGCGCGTTAACGTTATGCTTTGATGTGCACTGTGCATTCGAAGGTGGCGAGCATGGACATATAAAGGAGGCGAGCCCCCTACCCGAACCTTCTCTTCCGAGGTGTGTGTTGATAGCGTGCCAAGTTACAGCTGATAAGAATTGTGTCCCCGCCGGCCGGTGAGCGCGCGTGCATCAAACATTAACCCTTCAATCTCACTCAAGTAAATTCAGAAGATCTTTGGATCGTTTTGTATATTGTTTTTGGTAATTTAGTTTGAAAATTAGGTTTGCAAAGTAACAAATGGCTCATCCGCCAATAAAAATGCTTTTATTATTCTGTGTAATGAACTGTAGCCTATGTATTGTACATTTATAGCACTTTTCATAACACAAATCAAAGTAGCTTATGTAGGGGGTCAAACCTATAGACAACACTGTGCCGCCACCGTGCGGCCAAAACAATGCAGTACACCCTAACCTCTGCAGGTGGGTGTGCCCAAACGCTAGCCTGAAGCCCCACCCCAGGATGATGACGCCGGGACTTCAAAAGCGCCCGCGCGGCGGCCATTCTTTCTTTCTGGAGGCGGCTTTTAGCTGACCCATATAGAAACAACAAGTCTGTACAGACTACTACGGGGGCCCTCTTCAGCCCCGGGACTAACCACCACGTGTTTCACTAAAGCTATCGCCAGCGGCCGCGACGATCTCCGAAACACCAACGTGAGTTGCCATTGTTCCGTTGGAACGACTAAACGAAGACTAGGAAGCAGGCGGTTTACCCAGAAACTCAGCCTTTGGACCAAGGACGTAAGCCGGTCGAGTTGTCCCCGACCGCAACCACTACACACGAGAAGCAGGCGAGTTTACCTAGAAACTTAGCCTCTCGGACCGCAGACTGGAGCCGATCGAGTTGTCTGCGATCGGAAACCCCCCCGCACCAAATCAGCGAGCCCTTTGCCTCTTGCCTGCGATCCGAAGAGACCAGCTCCCTTTTTGCCACAGGCTCTGGGGCCTGGATTGGATCGCCGCCTCATCAGCTACTGGAAACTAGCTTTCCCACAAGTGAGATTTTGGCATAATAATTACCTGGGCAGATGTTTAGTTTATTATTACTTTTTAAAGTGTGAACAGTACTGTTTATTTTCGATTCCGTGTTTGCTATTTTTGAACAAGCTGTGATCTATCTCTGCTTGTCCTCTCCCCCACGGAGAGTCAGGACGTTCAGCTGGTCACTTCATTCAACGCTGCAGTGTGGTTTTAAAGTCTGCTGTATCTTTCTTTCTCCCCCCTTTGCGCTCAAGCGTGTTCTTTCCTCCTCTTCCTCTCCTGCACGCACGTACACACACGTTAGATAACCCTTATGGTGGTCTTTATTTGATATTGATGTTAAGATCGTTGATAGAATTCCGTTTAAAAGGGGCGAGTGATTCCGAAATCCCTCGCCCTCAGTCTTCTTCTTCTTGGCCCTTTGTTCTGAAATAGACGCCATTTTGAGTAACCGTGGTAGCTACTTCCCCCTACCGGGTGGAATTAGAATAGCCTAGCCGGCAGCCATTTTGTGGCATTAATAACCTGCTTTCGGTCGCCATCTGGTGCCTGTCGCCCTAAGTCACGTGGGAGCTTCCCCCCCCCCCCCCCCCCCCCCCCCCGTCCCCTTTCTTGCTTCGCATCGCACACACACACTCACTCACTCACTCACCACACACACACACACACACACACACACACCCTCACTCACTCACATGTACACACACACACACACACACCCTCACTCACTCACACACACACACACATTGGTTCATGGCTGTATAAATAACAGGTCGTTTTCTTTGATTAAGTGTATTTGCTTTATGCGTATAAAACGGATGTTACCTTAAGTTTCATTGTGGTTAAAATAAATGTTCTTATATTGTAACTAGAAGTGTTTGTGATTTATTTCTGTGGATATTATTGGAGTGTCAACAATCAACAAGTAGAAGGATTCTGTAGCCTTCAGTGTTTAAGATCATATTACCAAATTTATAATAGTAATTATTTGATTACATTATTATATGGAAATGATCATTGAGACTAGGATTTATTAATGTTGATTCATTTAACTGAACATTAAAGTAATCAATATTTAAGAATAAACCATTGATTAAACGAGACAATTTGCTATTATTTTTCCATTCTTAAAATGAATGGTGGTGCCCCTTTTGAACTTTAATAAACTATTAAAGTATTATTAATCATCAGATTAATTTCTAACAGCAGAATTAATCTGAACCACCTGTACCCGCTACACGAGGAGGGACCAAGTAACCCAGATGTTTTATTTTAGCTTAGTAGTTTGCATTGGTGTTGAACTGTTCCCTAATTTTTTTCTTCTTTGAATAAAGCATAATGCTGCTAGTAAAATACCACCAGCCACTCAACCCTCAATAGTAGACATGATATAGAATAATTACCTTTATTACAGTTTAACCAAATGTTTTAACAATAGGCTACAGGAGATATTTGAAAGCACTACACATGCATTGTAGGCTATTCAATTAAATTTGTGTCAGCAAAACCTTGAATGTTCTCTTTTACTTTACATAAAAATTAATGCAGAAAAGGCACACATTGCTTCATAAAAATTCACCAGAATGCAGGAAATTAAGTGTTTAATGCTCAAAATTTTCTGGGGGGGACCCCCAGACCCCCACTTATAATATTTCCACACCCAATGTTTAATTAAAACCTGTCCTACGACTTTGCAATTCATGAATTTGTTTATTTTAATAAGATCTTTGATGTTTTATCACATTTTCTAATCGTCTTTTATTTCTGATTTATTATGAACAATATGTAAACTTGCAGGACACTAGCAAAAAGTATTGGGTGGGAAAGAGGACACGGTTTTGGGTCCCTCGGCCAAAAAAATCTCACTCCAAACTTTTGATGAAACTTGGCAGCCCTGTTCCCATTGATTGAGGATTTATTTAGGATCTTAGAGGTGTTATTTTTAGGGCTGTCAAGCGATTAAAAAAATTAATCTAATTAATTACAGGCTCTGTGATTAATTAATCTAAATTAATCGCATACTTATATGACACTGTTATGCCTGTTTATAAACAACTGTATAGGCTACCGTTCGTTTCTCTCTCTCCTCTCTCTCTCTCTCTCTCTCTCTCTCATCTCTCTCTCTCTCTCTCTCTCTCTCTCTCTCTCCTCTCTCTCTCTCTCCTCTCTCTCTCTCTCTCTTCTCCTCTCTCTCCTCTCTCTCGTAACTTCTGTCTCCTCCTCTCAGCCAGGTTACTACATTAAATAAATTTAGGAACTACTAGCGCTGGAAAAAAACACAAAAAAACAAGCAGGCTAAATGACTGTCAATCTCCCACAACAGACAGCGCTGCACTGCCACAGGTGCGGTGCGCATAGCCTATGCCGACTCATTCACCGTCCTTCTCATAACCAAACATATTGACACACACACACACACACACACACACACACGTGACACGACATACACAGGAGGAAAAAAGACAGGCATATGCTTGGAAGAGTGAGAGGGGGCGGGTGTCGATCGCAGCTAGCAAACAAAAGTGAGACAGAGGAAGATTGAGAGGTACTGTTTTGAACCTATTGTTAATTAGGCACCCACTAAACCAATAATGCACAGACACTGCGGAGAATAACATAAGACGTATTCCTACCTTCATGTTTATTTGCCCGGAGCAACCCATAACACGTCCATAGAGCCATCTCTATGCTCTTTAATCCCGTGCGGGCCGTGTCAGCAAGATACAAGTGCAGCTCCGCTATCGTCTCACCTCTTTTGCACCGGGTCAAAGGGCAATATAGAAGTGCGATTAATCTGCGTTAATTTTTTTAATCGCGTTAATTTTTCTGTGATTAATTAATCAAAATTAACGCGTTAATTTGACAGCCCTAGTTATTTTATTAAATCGACTAAAAGCTTTTGTTATGTCTATTTACAGTGCAGGTAGTGGCTACTACTGAGTTTGCTCTTCTCCGCTCCATTTTGGAGAAGGCGGGGCTCCACTTACAACACACACACACACACACACACACACACACACACACACACAGTGAGAGGCAGAGATAAGAGAACTACACGGGTAACGTTAAAGTGCAAGACAGTTCAAAAGGAAACGAGTACATTCTAAATTCACTCTGCTTCGCTTGTCTATTTTCTAGGATCTCTTCTGTGCCAAAAGAATAACAGTGGGATAGTGACGATTCTCAGGCGTTATCACTTTTTTCACTCTGACAAAGGCTACTGGCCCTGAGCATGAAATATCACCACAACAAATAAACAGTTCAAATCAGTGAATTGTACATTTCCAAATGAACAGCCTTCATAACCGTGTGCTCTATGGCTAGCTAAGCTTAATTCCTTCTTCTTTTTTTAGGTTTAACTTGTCAGGGCCGAATGAGGGTAATAACACTGGCAGGAAACACACTCGAGACACAGCATATAACTTCCAATTTGCCAACCAAGATATCTCCTCTGGAATTTACTTCTTAGGGGTCAGTTAGACTCTAGAGAGATACTGTACAAATCCCTGTCTGAATTATTATGAACAAACAGTCATGACAAATACTGACGGTCTCGATTCAGTTCATCATTAACAGTACGGTCAACAGCAAGGTCCTGAAACTCAATCTTTAACACCACATCAGGTGCAAGACTCCAGACGTATTTGAAACTATTCAATTATTTACCTGATGTCTCATTTTCAAGTTATGAAGAAAGGCCTGATTGTCTAATGTAACTGGTATTTATCTAGTGAGGGTGTTTTCCCAACTATGCCCTGATCAAATTTCATAAATGTCCCACACGCCAAGGGAGATACAATAGCCCAATACAAACACAGTCATCTTCTGTTTGATAAGCCACTATGATGAAAAAATACATTTGGTCACAGATAATAACTTCTCTATTTCTTAGACAACTCCTGGGACACAGATGATTTGGCTTTTTACTGTTTCCTAATCCAAAGTAATTATTCATTGAACCAAGTTAGAAATTTAAAAAGATAGGGAGAGAGAGAGCACGACAGAGATAGGTCTATAGAGAGAAATAAACGGGAAAAATAAATCTTATCTAGATCGATGGATCATACAACTTAGTTTAGTTAAAAATAAAAACAGTGCGCAAGTTTATGATTTACTGTGATGTAATAGGCCTACTGTTTCAGACTCTGAATGTTCAATGTCCCCCAGTCAAACGTGTAGGGGCTCAGACAGTTCATAACTTATGAGAGAGAGAGAAACAGACTAGAAGTAGCCTACAGTATGAGGAAAATATATCTCATTATTAATAATATGCCAATATTAAATCAATTTGAGGCTCTGAAGGGACAATAATTGTTGGTGAAAAAATATTCAGACATAAGCCCAGCCCACTTCTGGTTTCATATCCTAATACAGATACAGATAATTAATGACGTCTCTGTACACTCCTACTGCACATAGTAGCACCATGGCAGGCACCTGAGTAGGCTACACAGGAGCATTTGAGTCCACACAGTCTAAAAACACAGAATTACAAGGGTGCAGAGAACAGTGCACTTTTGCAGTCGTACATATTAAGGTTGTTATTACATTATATTAATAATGTTGGTCGTGAACTAAAATGGGCCGGTCTGAGGCATGAAACTCCAGTGCTGAAAATGAGTCCCACTCCGGCTCTAAAGAGAGGGGAGATTTCACTGCTTTTTTTGCATCTGGACCACATTAGAACTGGTCCTGATTGAAAACCACTGCACGTAGACTCTTCAAATCTGGACTAGAATATCACAGACAGGCTATACATTATGGAAAACATAGTTTCTGATTTGTGAAACTTTTATTCTATTTGTGAAAATGCAAAGAATGCACATTGTAATGGTGTTTTGGGGTACAGACCACATTAGAACTGGTCCTGATTGAAAACCACTGCACCTAGACTCTTCAAATCTGGACTGGATTATCACAGTGAGGCTATAGATTATAGAAAACATAGTTTCTGATTTGTGAAACTTTTTTTCTATTTGTGAAAATGCAATAAAGATACATTTCAAGTTTTTTCTGGGGGTCCAGACTGCATTAGAACTGGTCCTGATTGAAAACCACTGCACGTAGACTCTTCAAATCTGGACTAGAATATCACATAGAGGCTATACATTCTAGAAAACTTAGTTTCTGATTTGTGAAACTTTTATTCTATTTGTGAAAATGCAAAGAATGCACATTTTAATTGTTTTTAGGGGTCTAGGCCGCATTAGAACTGGTCCTGATCGAAAACCACTGCACCTAGACTCTCCAGTTCTAACGCGGCCTAGACCCCTAAAAACCATTAACATGTGCATTCTTTGCATTTTCACAAATAGAAAAAAAGTTCCACAAATCAAAAACTATGTTTTCTATAATCTATAGCCTCACTGTGATATTCTAGTCCAGATTTGAAGAGTCTAGGTGCAGTGGTTTTCAATCAGGACCAGTTCTAATGCGGTCTAGACCTGACCCCTCCCATGTTTGACAATAACAATCAGAGGTGGAAGGAGTACAAAAATATTCTACTCATGATTACTTGGATGAAATTTTACTTAAGTAAAAGTAAAAGTACTGGTCTAAAAATATACTTAAGTAAAAGTTACACATTACTGTAGTTGATACAGTCTGGATTTTATGATAAATGTTTGATGTGTTCACGAAGACAAGTTGGTTTTGTTTTTTTCATCAGCATGGAGGCTCGGTGTCCAGTCAGGACAGACTGTAGATGTGTCTTCTCATGCATGTGAAGATTGACTTTTGACTTCATGTGTTTATAACTCTTCAACCCTGTCTCCTCTCACAGGGAGAAGATGGACTACAGGATCCTTCTGCTCCTCCACCTGATCGCATGTGCCTATGGTTAGTTCATTATTTGCCGGCCAGAAGGACACATGACCCTTATACTGTACTTAATCATATTCTTCTTAATTGTCTTAATTTACTTTTTTAATGTATGCACCACTGCACACAGAAATGCAAAAAATGCATTAAAACGTGTGTCCCCACTGTGTGGAGTGTGTTATTACTTTTCTAAGCAATCCGCAACATGGTGGGGCTGTTGTTAACCCCCAAAGGTAAACAGTTTGACAAGCCACGCCCCTCACTATGTAAGTCACATCAGCTTGAAGTTAAGTCCAGATCAATGTGCTATAGAAAAAAACGTCTTGGACCATAGACTTCCGCAATAATGGATTTTAACTTATTTGCATAAACTGAAATACAGTCATGTGACTGTGACATGTTTTCAACCTATCATCACCAAATTCTTCATACAGTGATCATCATACAGAGGTGTACAACGTTTCAGCAACATAGGTCCAGAAACATGGCAGCCATTGAACTATATGTCAATACTTCATGTGGCAATAGTTTCACCAAAGAATTTTGAGGCTGGTCCATAGGCAGCGCCTCAAATTCCAGACGGATAGCGACGGGCCACAGGCACTTCCAAAATGACATGCAAACGTTCTCGTTCTTAGAATGTTTTTCAGTTTAATAATAATCTGCCTCTACAGCTCGGAGAGCATCACAAAACTCTCCACAGAAACATCTACATATAGAGTTTAAAGATCTCATTTTGTCTGGTCCTCACTCTCCCTCCCTGTCTCAACAGGAACATTTGAAGTGAATGTGACACAGAGCTCCTATCAGGCAGAGGAGAACCACAACGTCACAATGGAATGGATGTTCACCACTGAACCTGACATCACCAACACCTCCGTTTCTGTCCTGTGCCAACTGATTGATTATCCCAGAGTGCTTTTCGTGTTTCATCTACATAAAGGTGTTGAGACCCAAGATATTACGGCTAGAGAGTTTGCAGGAAGATTCCACTGTGACAAAGACGTCCTCAGAGAAGGGCGATTCAGACTTTACGTGTCCGAACTCAGGACTGAGGACTCAGGCCTGTACGCGTGTCAAGTGGGCACAAATCATGGTTTCAACATTAGTGAATGTCAGCTCAGTGTCACAGGTACGTTGAATCAGTAAAGATCAGTGAGTGATCCATCCATTCGTTGTGTAGATATTTCAGTCAGGACCAAAGTCGTGGACAGACCCACATGTCCATCCATAGAGCCGTGCTTCTTTTGAATATGTGAAAAAATAATTATAATTTGAGTTTGTTTTTTGATATTAAACCTGCAGTGTGTAGAATTTTGGGTTTTATTTCCTAGCAGATTTTGTAGAAAGTAATTATAAGTACATTTAATTTAGTGCATAATAGCTGAAAAAAATGTTTTTAATTATTATTTTTTCCCTTAGAGAGGGTATCATATATGTCCATATTTCTGCATATTTTTGGACCAAGGCCTAGTGCCGCCATCTTGAAAGTGTCATAGTTGGAATGTCATCAGGTGCATTGTTTAAAATTTAGAATTGTTCTTGTCCTTGAAGGCCACTGTAGCTTCTGTTATTATTCTAAAGGGTTAGGGTTACCCAGGAAGCGTTGCATTCTAGAACTTTGTAGAACTTTCTTGATGATGTCATATTACACACTGCACCTTTAACATCATATTAAAGCTACTCTTACCTTTGTTGCATTTTTACACTTTTTTTGGATTAGGTTAAAATGGTATTAATAAGGTAATTACACTCTAAAATATAAGACAGACCCACCAGGAGTAAAAACAAACAATGATTTCAATCTCATATATATAAAAAAAATATAAAATTCAACCAATCAAATCGTTCGGACCGAACGATTTCATTGGTTGAATTTTTTTTTCTGTTTTTTGGCCGACAGACCTGTCTGTTTGCGGTCTGCTTCTGTATTGCGCATTCTCAACTAGAGGGTTTGTTTTGATTCCACGGCAGACAGTAGCGAGTAGCGACCATTGTAGAAAAGGCCCCAACGTTCATAAATTACAGTATTGTTATTTCTTACAGTGTGTTAAAATGTGTTTTGTTCAGTGTGGATAGCAGTCAGTTAGGGCCGTGACGTCAGTCGGCCAGAGAGCCTGTTTAGTTTCCTTTCTCTTCTCCCTCGGTCAGATGTGTGAGCGTTGCCGCAGAAAGCGATCATCCCACATGGAAATGTGTTTATCTGAGTTTAAATGTGAATCACCCATGTGTGAGTACATGCAGTCCCGATCGCTGTTATAATATAGTTTGCATGTTATTAACGGCTGCGATTCGCGGTTCTCAACAGCTGTTGTAACGTCTCCTCACGAGCGGAGTTTAAACCTTCGTTCTTTTCCCGCGATCTGTATGTGACTGTGCCTGTGAACGAAGGAAAATAAAGAGCGGATAAAACCCTACTCCTCCTCTCCTAGTCTCATGCTTATAGTCTGACGCCTTTGGCCATAAGTGGTGTTCTGGCCGACAACTCTGAAGTGAAACCAGTGATACAAGCATGGAATGAGGGTGTGGGGGCATTGGAGGGAGGCGGGATGGTATGATAGTGCTGTAATTCTCAATTGCAGGATCGGTAAGAGTCCCTTTAATAGCCACATTTACTTTCAGAACTTTGAAACAGAAAAATTGAAGTTTGTCACGTATACTCCACATACAAATGTTTGTAATACACACACACACAACAACATAAAGCCTTATATATTTTTCAATAGGCCTTCCTCACCACCACTAGAGCACTGTTTGCAATAATACATCTTGAATTTACTCCACCTCTCCAGAATGTAACCTTTAAAGAGAAATTTGAACCCTAGTGTAAAACAACATTCACACAGCTCTGGTGAATATGACAGTCACACATGTATTCTAACATTTCTGAAGATAATTGCCTGATAAACTATAGACTGCACTTTGTACTCATGCCAGCTCCACTGCTCCTTAAGAATCCCTTAACTTTTCCTTAACTGCCTAATCGGCTGCTGCGAATCAGCTGCCAACTTCAGCGTCGTCTGTTGCAATAAATATATAAAACAGACAAACCACTATGTAACCATAGATAGGTCAGTCAGTTAGTGCACTAACACAACAGTAGTCTTTTGTCTAAGAAGACAACATGTTTAAATTAGCAGCCAAGCATACTGTATGCAAGGGGGTGGCTATGCATTTGCATTAGGAAGAGCCAAGACGACACAAGGCTAGGGACATCAGTGCTAATCACCCAGCCATCACCATCAGCATAGCAATTGTTTATGGTTTTGGAAAGCTGATCATTTTAACAACATCGCTAATAACCATGCACGTGGAAAACAAACACACAGTCACACACAAACAGTCTTGCAAATGCAACTAAATCTTCCTCAAGGATACACAGAGGGGCCAACTGTCCCCCTCACGAGTTCACTTCTAACTGTAGCTTAGCGGCTAAGGCAGGGGTGGCCAACCCGCGGCTCGCGAGCCGCATGCGGCTCTTTGCCCATCTTCGTGCGGCTCTTCAGTTCATATCAAATTATGTGATTATAATTTTTTTTTTTTTTTATACTTTTTTTTTTTGTGTGGGCCTATGTGTGTGCATGATCGCAAACAATTCATGCGGCTCTTACGTTCGTTTTACATGTTGTCTATTATTTCATTTTTTATTTTATTAATGTGTAGGCCCTATGTGTATGCCTGTTCGCAAATGTTTAATTGAGGACGCAACATAACGTTCGCAAACGTTTGGTGCGGACGCAACATAAAACTGCCCGCTCAGCTTGGAGGGAGGTTTTCCGTGAGTAAACTATTTGTGTCAAGTTCGCTCCGAAACAGAGTGGCAGAGTTTATATTTTTTGTTGAACGTTATACCAAGCCATTCTGCCTTATATGCCAGGTGTCATTTGCGCATTTCAAGGCTTCAAATCTTCAGCGCCACTTCAGCTCTCTCCATGCTAAAAGTAAGTCCCACAAAGCAACATGCATAGTAAGAGAAAAACGCTATTTTAAATTGTTATATTTTTGTTTGTGGACTTGGTTGAACTGAGAGTTTGTGTGTGAGGCAGTGCACACAATGTTCATTGTTGAAAATGACTGCCCTGTCGTCTTTAGTCCAGTCCTGTCATTATCACAGGGGCGGCCTTAACGATCTGGGGGCCCGTTTCAAGTCCTAGTGTGGGGCCCCCTGTTTTTTTTTTTTTTTTTTTTTTTTTAATAAATAATGCTTGTGCATGCATGTGCAAGCTCCCCGCGAAAATAAAAACGCCCCCCCCCTCCCCCCTGAAATCTTACTGGCCACCCCAGTGACCCCCGCCCCAGTTCAAATGTTATTTTTTATTTTAATTTAATTTTTTTTAATTACATTTTTTTCCTGATATGTATCCTAGTTCAGAGATGATATGTATTTTTTTTTTCTTAACTTTTTTTGATAGGTAGTTGCCAAGTTCATCACACAAACACTCCAATCCACTGATATGAGATCAGTTTTCAATTTTCAATTACTAAATTAATGGTAGGACTGTGGCCACTAGAACTGGTCTCTGGTCAGCAAAGGTCTTGAAAACAGCATAAGTGTGCTTGTGACATGCGTGCCACCCATGCATGTGTATAGGCACGTGTCCCAGCAGATTTTTGAAATCTGAATAAAAAAATTAAAGTTTGTAGTTAGCGAGTGTAACATGTTCTTAGCAAGGGCAGACATTCATAAATAAAGGTTTTATTTTTTTAGCAAGATATTTGGTCAGAAGCTAGTGGTCATCCCTCTGTCCAGTTGTTAGGCATCTGGCTGCTAGCAAGTTATGTTGTCTTGCTAATTTTACTATTCATCTGAGCTGAAATAAATATTGACTTTTTCCTTTATTATCTTCACCAGAATGCACCAGAATGCTTAGATTACATGTTAAAAACACAAAAAAATCTTCTGGGGGGATGCCCCCAGACCCCCCTTCAGGGGTTTAGTTTTTTGACAAACATTACAATGGATACTAACATGATTTGGGCATTTGGGATTATAAATCATCTTTGAATTGGTTGTACAGCATATCACATGCTATTCATTCAGGGGTGCGATGGCCACCCCACTCTAACTCTGTGGCCCACCTTGGCCACCCCCAGTCAAAATTTCCTGGAATCGCCACTGTGTGTACCCGTGTGTATGATGTGGCTCTTTGCAGTAACACAGTAAAAAATGTGGCTCTTTGTCTCTGACTGGTTGGCCACCCCTGGGCTAAGGTAACTTTTTTTTTTTTTTTTTTTTTTTTTTTTTTTATTATTCTTTCGGACAATTCCACACAATACACAATTTTCTCTTGCAAATATTCATACATCATACTTTGTGTTGTCCGAAGGGAGACGGAAGAAGCCAAAGGCTTATCAGGTCCCGCCCCCATTTTCATCAAATTCGGATTCAGATACACAGTTACTGTTACAGAAAATAAAAATAAAACAAACAAAAAACATTTTTTTTTTATATATATATATTTATATAGCTATATATATATATATATACATATACTTTTTTTTTTTTTTTTTTTTTTTTTTTTTTTTTTTTTTAAGAATCTGCAGTCAATACACAGTCAATTTTAATCTAATTGCTTCAGCTTTTAAGATCAGTTCAGCACAGTTCAGTTTTTCTGTGACAATGCCAAGTGTATAAAGTGTGAAGTGGCCTTGTATTTGGCCTGTTCCATTTCTTATCTGGTAGTCTAAACACTTCTGCGTCTGTCTGCTGGCCTGTATTATTCGTTACAATATTGTTATGAAAGTGACATTGACATTGTACTCGGGTTATTAGTCTGTAATTTTCAATAATTTTTGAAACATAATTTGCTTTGAAATTGCGCAAACTGCAACTCCCTGTGACAACTTCATCAAGTCCATTCCACAGCTTAATACCATTTACAGAAATCGAAAAGGATTTAAGTGTGGTCCGTATATTTTTCTCAGTGAATTTACCTTTTCTTCTTAAATCATGCGAAACTTCTGTCTTCAAACATTACTTGTAAACTGTTAGGAAGGCTTTTTTTTGAAGCCTTGTAAATAATTTGTACTGTGTGGTAATTTACCACATCACGTAATTTGAGAATTCTACCTTCAATAAAGAAGTTATTAGTGTGTGCCCTGTAATTGGCTTGGTGAATAATTCGTACTGCTTTCTTTTGAAGAATCTCCAACGGGTGCAATGTACCTTTGTAAGTGTTTCCCCATATTTCAGCACAGTAATGCAAATGTGGGGAAACTAAACTCCAGTTTAATACAAGTAAGGCCTTTTGATTGAAACATTGTTGTGCTTTCCAAAGTATAGAAATACTCCTGGCTATTTTGCCCCTGAGATGGCTAACTTGTGGTTTCCAGCTTAATTTATCGTCAATTATTACCCCTAGGACTTTGTGTTGCTTGACCCTTTGAATTTCAATCCCATTTACCTTGATTTTTACAGCGACATCTGATGCTCTCCTGCCAAACATCATGAATTTAGTTTTTTCTAAATTTAGTGATAACTTATTTCGGTTTAACCACCCATGTAACTTAGTCAATTCAATGTTTACGATCTCAACCATATTATTCAGATCTTTCCCCGAATAGAAGATGTTTGTGTCATCAGCAAATAAAATTAACCTTAAGACTTTCGACACTTTACATATATCATTTATATAAAGCAGGAATAATTTCGGCCCCAAGATTGACCCCTGAGGGACCCCACAAACAATATCTAAGCATGTCGATGTGAACTCCCCTAATTTCACAAATTGTTTCCTGTCATGTAAATAACTTCTGACCCAGTCATGTGCCAAACCTCGAATGCCATAATTCTCCAGTTTATTAAGAAGGATGTCATGATTAATGGTGTCGAATGCTTTTTTGAGGTCTAAGAAAATTCCTATAGAGTACAATTTGTGATCAATAGCATTACTAATAATTTCTACCGATTCAGCCAAGGCCAGTGCGGTGGAATGATTCTTTCTAAAGCCGAACTTGGCTACAGCTACAACCGGTAGACTAATTCCTCCTTGCCCCATCAATCAGCCTTACACCGGGACACAATATTCAACAGCGGTGTGGGCAGCACAATATTAATGTAGGGGAAACACTGATACTAACTACAGTAGGCTACTATGCAATTTAGCTCACGTTATCTTACCTTTAAGGCTCATTTATGCTCTACGTTAGATACGCATACGGATACGGACGGAGCCTTCTGTCCGTACTCTGCGTACATTACGTCCGTATTTCTGCACGTATCCTGCAAGCTTGCGGATGCGTACCAAACGGACAGAACGGAGCATTACTACCGAAGATCGCGGGGGGCGCATATAGGCCAGGCAAAGTAAGGCATTTTGGGGCCAAAAATAGAATAAATTGTAAAATAATTTTTTTCAGCTCAGATCATTTCTATGAGGTGTCCAGAACAACATACTAAAAGTCCTAAGAAATCCTAGTTGGGGAAATATGTTTAATTCTCATCAATCCGAGATGTGTGCCAATAAGGCAAGACTCCAATAAATCCCAATAGGGCTATTTTTTTCCTTTAGTCTTATCAACATGAAACTTTACACAATGACAGTATCCATGAATATTTAAATGTTTTGTATTACAAGTTTCTTTGAAAATGAATTTTAATATGCAAATGAGCTATACACTAATCGTACATGCCCAAAATAAACCCAAATAGGCTTAATTTTTTCCTTTACTCCTACCACAATACAACTTTACATAGTAAAAGTATACTAGAAAAGTAACTTTTTTTGTATTACAAGTTTTTTTTAAATGAATTTGAATATGCACATGAACTCCACACTTATTGAATATCCAATCATCGTATGCCAATGGGTGATGGCAATGCCTTTCAGACTGGCCTCTAACCTGAAAAACTGCCTGGCTTACCTGCCAGGGGTATAACAGGTGCCTCTCATGAATTAGATTTGTCTCTTCAAATGCCACTGCACGCAATTTTAAGCATTATTACAGACAACAAATTAGTAAGCATTATTACAGACAACAAAACTTAAAATAACAATTATTTCACGTGTAATCAGCTTACATAGAGACTCAGTGAGGTGAATATATATATCAGGGCATGATATCTCTGGCCAATGGGTCGGATCATTGCGCCAGCTTGATGCTGAGAGACTAAAAAGACATGGTTTTAGATTGACCAAATGAATCATTTATAAGTGTCTATAACGTTATCCAGCCAGCAGAGTTGTTGTAAAGGATCTTGGCATTGTGTCGGTTGGTCAAATTGTAACTTATTTACCTCTGATCGTTTTCTTTTGGTGCTGTTTTGGACCGCAATTTTGCATTATAGTCAATGGGACGATCACTTTGTTTTGCCGACCTGATGTATACATCAGGTAGGCAATCAGGCCACGCCCCCTTTGGGGGGAAAACATTGAACAGCGCTCCATCCACTTTGTATTGAAGGAGACCTGTCTTCTGCAAACAAACATAATTAAAATTTAATCAAACATCCATTTAAGAAAAAAAACGTTACTTTCTTGAAAGCCACGACTCTTGTTTGTCTATATGAGCTGTTTTTGTGAAAAATAATTGAGTAGTTTTCAATATTGAGGTGTTTTTGTCCGGTCAGACCGGGTCGGACCCATCGTGGGGGAAACCGTTGAAAACCGTTCCATTCACTTTGTATTGAAAAGACCTGTCTTCTGCAAACAAACTTAAATAAAACGTAATCGAACATCCATTTAACAAGAAAACGTTACTTTCTTTAAAGCCACGACTCTTGTCTGTCCATACGAGCTGTTTTTGTGAAAAATTATTGAGTAATTTTCAATATTGAGGTGTTTTTTCCCGTCCGTGAGGGTTAGCCTATGGTTAGCCTACAGCAGAAGGCTAACATTAGCCTAGCATTCAGCATACATTAGTTAAAGGTGCAGTGTGTAGTATGACATCATCAAGAAAGTTCTACAAAGTTCTAGAATGCAACGCTCCCTAGGTAACACCACCCCTTTCGAATAATAACAGAAGCTACAGTGGCCTTCAAGGACAAGAACAATTAAAAATGTTAAACAATGCACCTGATGACATTCCAACTATGACACTTTCAAGATGGCGGCACTAGGCCTTGGTCCAAAATATGCAGAAATATGGACATACATGAGACCCTTTCTAAAGGTGCGAACACACTAGGCACTTTAAACGCGTACAGACGCGTATGAAATCCGCCCCTTTTCCATAGGGAACCATTGGTTTACGCGCGTACATGGCGCGAAAATGTGTCACTCGCGCTAAAGCAACATTTTAGCCGCGTTAGCCGCGTATGACCCGCGTATATTTTTCCCGTATGACCCGCGTATGCTACGCGAGGAGTTCAAAAAATTGAACTTTTGTTGCTCCTACGCGAGACGATTAGCCGCGTTGGCCAATCAGCATTGAGCTTGACCCGACGTCACAGGCAGAGAGACGGACAGTGTACTGTAGCCTACACAGAGGCTGATGAGAGACACCGAGGAGGAAAATGTATTGCAGGCAGCCGAGCCGGTGCTGTATGACAGCAGCTCGGGAATAGAAGACGTGGGGAGAGTAAACCAGGAGAATGGACTTCCTGGTAAATTCAGTAAACATGTGCGGCTGTGCTTAAGCCGATAAAACAAGTTAGCGCCGTATAGGATTAGTTAACTCACCCTGTTGTGTGCGGGCGGCTAGCGCCTCATATTATGAACCCAAACATGACAGCTATGTCCGGGGGACATTCACAACGAGTACAGCGAAGCACCGGTGTTGATCTACGCCAGCCATGGTCCCCTGTCACAGCCAGATAGGCTAATGTTGGCTACTTGGCTTTATGTTGTGCCGCCGTGCACCGATGCTGCTGTAACTGTGTTTGTTATGTAGCTGCCGTGAATATGCAATGCTGTTTTAATACTAGGCTATTTGTGCTGTTCAGTTTGTCTTTTGGCACAGTTGTTGGCCGTGTTGTTTTTGTTTTTGTGCGGACATGCACGCTATTGTGTCGTGTCGAGTCTGATCGCAGCCATAGTTGATTAGGGGAAATACAATATCGGTAGGTAGACTAGGCACGTTACGCGCGTACAACCACAAAATGATCAAGCAACATTTTAGCCGCTTTACGCACGTAAATCTTACGCGTGTAAAATGCCTAGTGTGTTCGCACCTTAAGGGAAAAAATAATAATTCAAAACATTTTTTTCAGCTATTATGCACTAAATTAAACGTACTTATGGATATTATAATTACTTTCTACAAAATCTGCTAGGAAATAAAACACAAAATTCTACACACTGCAGGTTTAAGAGTTTTGTCTCGATATTGAAAATTACTCAATACTTTTTCACCAAAACAGCTCGTATAGACAGACAAGAGCCGTGGCTTTAAAGAAAGTAACGTGTATTTGTGAAAGGCATGTCGTATTACGTTTTTATTAAGTTTGTTTGCCGAATACGGGTGTCATTCAATACAAAGTGAATGGAGCGCTGTGTATTGTTTTCCCCCCAAAGGGGGCGTGGTCACGAGAGTTCCGTCCAGATGACGTATTGCCGACCTGGGGTACGTTCCAATACCCGTTCAACAGGCCCTCGTTCACTTGCCCTAGGCACTTGCCCTCGGGGGAATCCCCGCTGCCATCTTAAGTGTCGTTCCAATAGTCTGGAAACTGAAGTGAACTTCGTGAGATAGACCCTCGGAGGGCTGAGTGATCAAGTCAACATGGATGGTCACTCCGAGGTGGATATCACCCACAGTGCATTGCAGTTCGTCTTCTTCTTCTTCTCCTTTTATTTTCCGGTAGACTGTATGCTTTTAGGGACATCGCGGCCACCCGCAGGACAAATATATATATAAATATATTCCAAAACGCCTCAATTAGGCTATCCTATTTCCATACGAACAATCCAGTGAATGTATTGCAGTTTACACATTGCTGCTATAACACCAATGGCTGCCAATTAGAGGACTATTTAAAACAAATGTTTTTGGTTGAAATAACAAAATAAGAAAATATGTCGGAGCAAACTATTTACATGTGTAAGTAACAATATCTTGATAATCTGAGTTACCGTGTCGAAATTCAATGTTTGTTATGCTATGGACATGGCTTTCTGCAACATAGGCTACCTTAGCAGAATGTTATAATTCTGTATTATTTGCATTCAGATTTACCTATGTAACTGACGGTCCATTGCGACTACAAGGGCAAGTGGGTTCCATTTAAATCCCCCGCTCCTCCCCCGCCCAGTCTCCCTCCGCTCTCCAAGTTCCCTCCGTGCAACGTATGCTGTTACGTCATGCCAAGGGTTGAGGGTAAATGAACAAGGGGAAGTGCAACTACTATTGGAATGCAGGGCTGATGTATAGAACACTAGATACGCCACGCCCCTCTCAGCCGCGGCACACAGAGCCGCCATATTGAGTGGGGCATCAGTCTGAGGTCTGTATGTACTCGACTGTCAGACAGCCATAATAATGCCGGTGTTGGACCGAATTCCCACTCCCCCGCAGGATCCCACTCCCCTACGCGTGAACGCGCACTGCCTTCCTAGCGTATTGCTACTTGTAGTTTGACGAACCGAGGCGATTCTTAGGCTTTGAGGAAACTGTTAGTAGGCTATTTAATTATGTTTCATCAAAATATATGTTATGTTGTGCTGCACTTGAGAGCCTATACGATTTGTATGTCGTGCCACTCGTAAAGTCCGAATGATTGTCTCACGAAAATAGACGTACTTTGGAGCTGCACTTCAAAAACGATGTTGATGTCGATGTTGTGCTACTGTCCTATGATTGAAATGAGGGTAATATGTGAATTATGTTGAAGTTGCGACTGCTGTTATGTCACTGTATGGTAAAAGCGAGAATCCTTCTGTGTATTCATTTGTACTAATCATTTTTAGTAGACCTATTCACTTCTGATTCTTGATTACGTTGTACTTGCTGTTATAGGTATACTTACTAAATGCACTATATGCCAATGAATTATAATCGTCTGGTAAATGAGTATAACATTATTTTACAAATGTAGGCTTTATAAAAAGGCCCCTGCTCACAGGTCCCTCCTACCAGAATTCAACTTCTGTTTCCCTCTCAGTAAACTACTTGCCACACAACTGTTTTGTGTTTACAATCATATCCATTTTATAGATCCTGCTTCCCACAGCCTAGTTTGTGTCTGCTAACTTGCAATGTACAGTGCTTGGTTTTAGTACCTTATAAGCCAGGACCTTCCCTTTGTGAATGGCTAGTGGAAAACATCTAATAAATGATGACATTTTGATTGGTTCCAGCACATTTATTTTAAACAAAAAATTATAATGATATATTTAACAAAAGGTAGAAAAAAAGAAAGAAAGTGATCATTTAAATAAGAGTTTTAACAAGTTTGAGGCTTGATCATGAAAACAGGTCAGGGATGTTTACAGCAGGCAGCACAGACATATTCCTCTCAGTTGGATTTTAGCACAACAGTGATGGAACCTTCTGAGGCAGCTGTCACAGCCAACCTGAGATTTTGGATAAACATTAAGATTAATTTCGGCAGGTATGAAAAACAGTGTTGCCAAAATCCTACTCCCCTTCTAACTTTTACATTTATGCAACTAGTGTCAAAAGCTTTTTATGGCACTCTCTACAGGGCATGAGGAGCCACTAAAATCATTTGGGGGGATGTCAGATCGTATAGTCCCAAGATATGAGGGGGGGAGGATTTCGGCAGGTATGATGTTCAGGTGTTGTCCTACTCCACCAGTAAGTCAAAAAGAAATACTGAATTGCTGCATCATTAAATATTTGATTCAAGTAGCAGTTGGTTTTTAGGATTGTTTAACTGGTGAGGTAGTTTGCGAGATAAAGAGAACCCATACACAGTAGCCTACTGCAATGCATACATGGTGAAAATAATGAGGCAATTAGTTGTATTAAACATAGATAAACACAGCTCTATTTGAACATTTCAGGGATGTAGGAGGTGGAAGAAAATACATTTCCTATGTGCCTATGCTGATCACAATAGCCATTTCCTTATCAACTGTTCATATAGCCTACACTGTTTTTCATACCTGCCGAAATCCTCCCCCCTCATATCTTGGGACTGTAAGATCTGACACCCCCCAAAACATTTTTGGTTGCTCCTCATGCCCTGTAGAGTGTGCCAGAAAAAGCGTTTAATACTAGTTGCATAAATGTAAAAGTTACAAATGGAGTAGGATTTTGGCAACACTGTTTTTCATACCTACCGAAATCCTCCCCCCCTCATATTTTAGGACTATAAGATCTGACACACTCAAGTTATGTGTGTCTCACAGATGTATCACTAAATGATTGTACTTTAGTGGAAAAATGATTTTGGGAAAGCATGTGTGTTGCAGTGCTTTCCAGTCTTTTCTTTTCTGTGATCAGACTGTTAGAAATAGGATCCTACTGAATACACTGTCTCATTTATCCCCTTATGCATGTGGGAACGGACATCTCAGCATGCCTGACAGACATGTCCTTATGGATGGCAAAGCATTTTTGTAAAGCAATGTACCTCAACACAAAGCCACTCCTTATATCCTGTAATACATGTACATGCTTACAATGGATCCAAACACCTGATCAGCTGCCATTCACAATATAGCTCTGGTCTTAATGACCCTCCTGCACAATATTTGTGGGTTTGACCATTCCTATTCAGTAAAGCAATCTTACTTCTTTAGACTGACATGTACCTATCTATATTTGTTGTCCTTTATCAGTTTCAGATGTCCCACCTTCTCCCCTGCATTTCCTAGGATCCATGACGACCAGAGCTACCAAATGGAGTGGGCTCCGCACGCCTTATGTATGAGGCAGGATGGACAATGCTCCTCCAGGCAGCTTGGCATGGCAAAACGACAGTTTAACTACATACAGTGTATCTGTTGAACTTTTGGAAAGTATAATCATTTTGCATGTATCTCATCATTATACACCCCAAAGACTACATCCAGGCCATGACAAATCTGTTGTTAGTTCTCTTTGTTCTACAGCTGCGGCCAACATTTTCATAAACATTTCAGATAAGAACAACACAGTAAAAAAAAAAATGTTTGTTGTGCTTATGCTTTTAAAAGGACTTGGTTGTCAGCTTTCTATTTAAGTCATTGCACATTGCTACGGTAAACACAACAATTTTCAAGCGAATATAGTTTTACATCAATTAAGGTCTGTTACTACAGATAAAAACATCTGCATAATGTGTTTGCTGCATATAGGCTTAACCAGGGCTGCCAAGTTTCACCAAAAGTTTGGAGTGAGATTTTTTTGGCCGAGGGACCCAAAACCGTGTCCTCTTTCCCACCCAATAATTTTTGCTAGTGTCCTGCAAGTTTACATGTTGTTCATAATAAATCAGAAATAAAAGACAATTAGAAAATGTGATAAAACATCAAAAATCTTATTAAAATAAACGAATTCATGAATTGCAAAGTCGTAGGACAGGTTTTAATTAAACATTGGGTGTGGACATATTATAAGTGGGGGTCTGGGGGTCCCCCCCAGAAAATTTTGAGCATTAAACACTTCATTTCCTGCATTCTGGTGAATTTTCATGAAGCAATGTGTGCCTTTTCTGCATTAATTTTTATGTAAAGTAAAAGAGAACATTCAAGGTTTTGCTGACACAAATTTAATTGAATAGCCTACAATGCATGTGTAGTGCTTTCAAATATCTCCTGTAGCCTATTGTTAAAACATTTGGTTAAACTGTAATAAAGGTAATTATTCTATATCATGTCTACTATTGAGGGTTGAGTGGCAGGTGGTATTTTACTAGCAGCATTAGGCTTTATTCAAAGAAGAAAAAAATTAGGGAACAGTTCAACACCAATGCAAACTACTAAGCTAAAATAAAACATCTGGGTTACTTGGTCCTCCTCTTAGGCTACCTTGATTTGTGTTATGAAAAGTGCTATAAATGTGCAATACATAGGCTACAGTTCATTACACAGAAGAATAAAAGCATTTTTATTGGCGGATGATCCATTTGTTACTTTGCCAACCTAATTTTCAAACTAAATTACCAAAAACAATATACAAAACGATCCAAAGATCTTCTGTATTTACTTGAGTGAGATTGAAGGGTTAATATGTTTGATGCATGCACGCTCACCGGCCGGCGGGGACACAATTCTTATCAGCGGTAACTTGGCACGCTATCAACACACACCTCGGAAGAGAAGGGCTCGCCTCCCGCTTCGAATGCACAGTGCACATCAAAGCATAACGTTAACGCGCGTGCAGAAAGAGGATGTCACGGAACTCAGTCTGTTTAGGTTTTCAAAATAAGACTTTCAAAGTAAAAGTACCAAAAAAAAAAAAAATTACTGGGATTCATTTCTCTGCGTGAGAAATTGGAGGTGTGGCGTGTGAGCGTGTGAACTGGTTGATATGCGTGTGTCTCACGGCCAAAGCGTGAGACTTGGCAGCTCTGGTGGTGCCCCTGATCAAACAGTTGAGCATATCACAACCACCTGCCCCCTGTACAGACCACCCTCGGAAGCCAGCCTGTTTGACGTGGGACCAGAGACAAGGGCATGGCTACAAATCACTGAGTTGGACCTCTGATGTTACACGAAAGAAGAAGAAGAAGAATGCTTTTCACACATTTTACACACAGCAGTTTGAATAGTTCCCCCTTTCCGAGCATGTTGACAGTACGCTTTGACCAGATGATTAGCCAACATGGTGGTGTTGAAAACAGGTTCTCTAAAGATATCATCTCTTGAAATGCTCAACTGACCTTCTGTTGTTGTGTGTTGCTTCACAGGAAAACCTACTGTCACAGACGGTTAAACTTCTTGGCCTCTAAATTCTACCTTCACGAGATGATGAACGAAATGGCAGAAATGAAAGAGCTGAAATGCGTTCCACACAGAGACTTCTACAACGTCAGAAAGGTCGGTTGGTATTTTTCCGTCCAGTTCAGTATGCAAACAATTGGTAGCTAAATAAAACCTCTGTATCAGAATATATGTAACACGACTCATCTGACCGACAATGCCTCAATCTGAAGGGCAGCAACTCAACACCTCTGTTCTCCAGGGATGGTCTTTCTATGAAAACCCTGCACAACACTTTATATATGTTATGGTTACGATGCTGGACCCAAGAGCAGACAGAGACGAAGTAGGTTTTATATAAAAAGGTTTATTTATATATGGTGTGGGGAAGCAGGTAGTGGGTGAGGGAGCCAGGGGAGACCAAGCCGGGAAGCTGGAGAGAGTGATCCGGATACTGCAGGCAGAGGAAAAACAAAAAGTTAGGTTGTGGTCAACAGCTACAGGCAACAGGAAGCAAGAGGCGAGTAAGCGAGAGCGAGGGAACAGTAAACTGGAGCCAGGTACGTAATAGTTACCACGGTAGCGCAAAGGACGATCTGGCGCCAACAGCAAGGAATCCACGGGTTATGAAGGGGAGTTGATTGGAGGTGAAGACCAGGTGAGCGTGATTGCAGATGAGGATCAGGTGCGACGTGAGACAGACAGGGGGAGTGGCAGATACAGACGAGGAAAACACCGCGGGCTGCTGTGACCACAACAGTACCCTCCCCTCAATGGACGCCTCCAGGCGGCCTAGGCTTCTCTGGATGAGCCAGATGGAAATCCCGGATGAGGGAGGGGTCGAGAATGAGACCCCGCGAAACCCAGCTCCTTTCCTCAGGACCGTAACCCTCCCAATCCACGAGGTACTGATGCCCTCTGCCCCGACGCCGAATGTCCATCAACCGCCGGACGGTGTAAGCTGGGTGGTTGTCAATCACCCGGGGAGGAGGGGGGGCAACGGCCGGGGGGAGAGAGGGCTGGTGGAGACTGGCTTTAAACGAGAGACATGGAAAGTTGGGTGGACGTGCATGGCTGAGGGCAGCTTGAGTGTGACCGCAGAGGGGTTGATGACAGAGACAATAGGGAAGGGCCCCACAAAACGAGGGGTTAACTTCTTAGAGCCAGTCTGTAAGGGCAGGTCTTTGGAGGACAACCACACCTGCTGACCCACCCGATAGGCAGGAGCAGGAGCCCGGTGGCGATCCGCCGTGCGCCGGTTCTGCTCAGCGGAGCGCAGCAGAGCGGTGCGCGCGCCCTTCCACACCCTGCGGCAGCGGCGGAGATGGTGCTGTACTGAGGGAACGGAGATGTCGTCCTCCTGAGCAGGAAACAAGGGCGGTTGGTACCCCAGGGAACATTCAAACGGGGACATGCCGGTGGCTGCACAGGACATGGAGTTGTGGGCATACTCGATCCAAGAGAGATGGTCGCTCCAGGCAGAGGGGTTGCGGGCAGCCACACAACGCAGCGCGGTTCCAAGGTCCTGATTCGCTCTCTCCGCCTGCCCATTAGTCTGCGGCTGGTACCCTGATGACAGGCTGACAGAGGCCCCCAGCGCACGGCAGAAGGCTTTCCACACCTGGGAGATGAATTGGGGTCCGCGGTCGGAGACGAGGTCCGCGGGAATCCCGTGGAGGCGGAACACATGCTGCACGAGCAGCTGGGCAGTCTCGGTGGCAGAGGGGAGCTTTGGGAGGGCAATGAAATGAACAGCCTTAGAGAACCTATCCACCACTGTGAGGATGACTGTATGGCCATTAGAGGGGGGAAGACCAGTGACGAAATCCAGGCCAATGTGAGACCAGGGCCGACCAGGAACAGGAAGCGGGCGAAGCAGGCCAGCAGGGGGTTGATGGGAGGACTTGGCCCGAGCACACACCGTGCAGGCCAGCACGAAAGCCCGGGTGTCAGCGTCCATCGCTGGCCACCAAAAGTACCTCTTGAGGAGTGACAGGGTGCGACCCACGCCAGGGTGACAGGCAAAACGCGATGTGTGACCCCACACCAGAACCTGGGAGCGCACCGAACTGGGGACAAAGAGGCGGTTAGGAGGGCCGTTGCCCGGGTCTGGTTCAGTGATTTGGGCCTCCCGGATGAGGGACTCTATCTCCCAGGTAACAGCAGCCACCCTGAGACAGGAAGGAGAGAGGATGGTGTCAGGGGGACCCGGTGTGTCCACAGTGCCAAACTGGCGGGAGAGGGCGTCTGGTTTGACGTTACGGGAACCGGGCCGGTAGGTGAGGGAGAAATTGAAACGCCCAAAAAATAGGGCCCACCGGGCTTGGCGGGAATTCAATCGCTTGGCTGTCTGGATGTAAGACAAATTCTTGTGGTCAGTCCATACCACGAACGGCTGTTCTGACCCCTCAAGCCAGTGCCGCCATTCCTCCAAGGCCAGTTTCACCGCCAGCAGCTCTCTGTTACCCACATCATAATTCCGCTCAGCAGGAACCAGCCGGCGAGAGAAAAAAGCGCAGGGGTGAATCTTCTCATCAGAGGCCGAGCGCTGGGACAGGACCGCCCCCACCCCAGTGTCAGATGCATCAACCTCCACAATGAACTGCCTGGAGGGATCCGGTTGGATGAGAATAGGAGCAGACGAAAAAAGCTCCTTAAGCCTAGAGAAGGCAGCCTCCGCTTCAGGCGTCCAGGCAAAAGGGCGGGCAGGGGAGGTGAGATGAGTGAGAGGGGCTGCCACCCTGCTGTAGTCACGGATGAACCTTCGGTAAAAATTGGCAAACCCCAGAAACTGCTGCAGTTTCTTGCGGGAATCGGGGATGGGCCAGTCAGTCACTGCACTGACCTTCTCGGGGCAGGTCCTCACTTGCCCGCTCTCAATGATGAACCCCAGGAAGGAAACAGAGGCGACACTGAACTCACACTTCTCGGCCTTCACATATAGCTTGTTCTCCAACAGCCGTTGAAGAACTTGTCGGACATGCTGGACGTGTTCCTTCTGATTGCGGGAAAAAATCAGGATGTCGTCTAGATAGACAAAAACTGAGCGGTTGAGAAAGTCCCGGAGGACGTCGTTAACCAGGTTCTGGAACACAGCAGGGGCATTAGTTAGGCCGAAAGGCATGACGAGATACTCAAAATGGCCGAGGGGGGTGTTAAAGGCCGTCTTCCACTCATCGCCTTCACGGATGCGCACCAGATGATAGGCATTACGTAGGTCCAATTTGGAGAAGACTGTGGCGCCCTGCAGTGGCTCGAATGCGGAACTGATGAGGGGCAACGCATACTTGTTCTTCACTGTAATGTTATTAAGACCCCTGAAATCAATGCATGGGCGAAGTGACTTGTCCTTTTTGGCCACAAAAAAGAAACCTGCACCAACAGGAGAAGAGGAGGGTCTCATGAGACCAGCCGAAAGAGAATCTTTAATGTACTTCTCCATGGCCTCCCTCTCAGGACGGGACAAGTTGAAAAGGCGACTACTGGGCAAAGGGGCGCCGGGGAGGAGATCAATGGCACAGTCATAGGGGCGATGAGGAGGCAGGGTGAGCGCACGACACTTACTAAATACCTCTCCCAGGTCATGATAAATTTGGGGAACCAAGGAGAGGTCGGGAGGTTCCTTGGGCAAGGGAACATCTCCCACTGCCGGAGACAGGGCAGACTGTAAGCAGGTGGAATGACAAAACGTACTCCAACTCACCACCTTGCCAGAAGACCAGTCAAATTGGGGATTGTGAAGCTTGAGCCAGGGGTACCCCAGCACCAGGGGAGTGAGGGGAGACAGGATGACATGAAACTGCAGTATCTCGTGGTGATTACCAGAAACAATTAACTCAAGGGGCTTAGTACGGTGGGTAATAAGGGCCAGGTGACGGCCGTCTAAGGCGTTAGCATTTAAGGGAGAGGGTAATTGTTCCAATTTAATGCCAACCTGAGACGCGAAGCCCGCATCAATGAAGTTCTCATCCGCTCCAGAATCCACCAGAGCTGACACAGGAAAGGAATGCCCGAGGGACAGGAGAGTGGCATCCAGCAGTGAGCGAGAACAGTGAGAATCGGGGACGGAGGGGGCGTGGCTCAGCAGGGCCCCGAGCCTCACTGCCGAGCCCTGTCTTTTGGCAGTGACGGACAGGTGGAGATGAGATGCCCGGGCAGCGCACAGTACAGACACACTCCGGTCTTAATCCGATGAAGCCGCTCTGCCTGGGTGAGACGTGTGCGGCCCAGCTGCATGGGCTCCTCTTCAGTGGCACCATGCGTCACGGGGGCAGAGAGAGTAGGCTTAGGAAAGAGTGGGGAACAGGAAGCAGCGAAACCCGGAGGCACGGAGCTGCCCGCCTTCTCCCTACGCCGCTCGCGTAGGCGATTATCCAGCCGGATAGAGAGGGAAATGATTTCATCGAGAGTGTCAGCTTCCTCCCTAGTAGCCAGCTCATCCTTGATTGTCTCACTGAGACCGGAAAGGAAAAGCCCACGTAGTGACTTGTCGTTCCAGCCTGACCTGGCTGCATAGGTCCTGAACTCAACAGAGAACTCAGCTACACTGCGGGAGCCCTGACGTAAGGAAATAAGCCGCTTGGCGGCGTCCCCTCCCTCTACTGGATGGTCAAACACTTTCCTCATCTCTGCTACAAAAAGGTCAAACTTGTCATTAGCTGGGGAATCACTGTCCCATAATGCTGAAGCCCACGCTAGTGCATTACCCTTAAGTGACCCCATAACGTAAGCGATCTTAGCCTTTTCTGTGGGATAGGTGAGAGGCTGCTGACTGAACACTAAAAAACACTGAATCAAAAAGTCTCTGCACGTACCCATGTCCCCAGCATAGCGCTCTGGCGCAGGAATAAATGGCTCACGAGCTCGTGGCAGGTGGAACGGGGAAGTGAGAGCAGGCGGGGGTGCCGCTGGTGGTGGAGGCGCTGTGGTGGGAGGTACCAGCAAGTCCAATTGGTCACCCATCTGTGTGACTCGGGTAGCGAGATTCTTAAACGCCTCCATAGCGTCCCGGAGAGCTTGTCTGTGCTCCGCCACCTGAGTGCCTTGGGCGGCGAGAGCTCCACGAATGTTTCCGATGTCCGCTGGGTCCATCTTGGCCAGATCGTTCTGTTATGGTTACGATGCTGGACCCAAGAGCAGACAGAGACGAAGTAGGTTTTATATAAAAAGGTTTATTTATATATGGTGTGGGGAAGCAGGTAGTGGGTGAGGGAGCCAGGGGGAGACCAAGCCGGGAAGCTGGAGAGAGTGATCCGGATACTGCAGGCAGAGGAAAAACAAAAAGTTAGGTTGTGGTCAACAGCTACAGGCAACAGGAAGCAAGAGGCGAGTAAGCGAGAGCGAGGGAACAGTAAACTGGAGCCAGGTACGTAATAGTTACCACGGTAGCGCAAAGGACGATCTGGCGCCAACAGCAAGGAATCCACGGGTTATGAAGGGGAGTTGATTGGAGGTGAAGACCAGGTGAGCGTGATTGCAGATGAGGATCAGGTGCGACGTGAGACAGACAGGGGGAGTGGCAGATACAGACGAGGAAAACACCGCGGGCTGCTGTGACCACAACAATATAGACCATTATACACTCCTGTGCCCCCCCCACACCCCGCTTATACCATGTGTACCCAGTGTATATGATGTATATTTACCACTGACTAGTTCTACAGTTTGTCTTTACCCCTTGCAATGTGAGATAATCATATCTGTAATACTGATTCTCTACTTTTTTTCTTTAAATCACTGTCCGTTTGTTATCATACATAAACGACACACTTTAAACGGCAGCAGTGACACGTTGCCACTGACCAGCCTTTATTGCTCTTGTTTTTATTGGGGGTGTTTAAAAAAGCGCACTTCCGTTTGTATTTGTGTTAGCACCTCGGTCCTAAAGAAAATATATTTCGTTCATATATTACCACGTACTGTATGTAGATGAAGGACAAATAAATAAACTTGAAGGTGCTGTCATTCTTAAGCAGAAGTTGTTTCTAGCTTCTCTAGCGTCTGGCAAACGTTTGTTGATCTATTGTAACTTAGCTCGATAAAGTCGTGCACATTGTCAATGTTTGCTTTCGTGTCAAACACAGGTGGACACACATATACACGCTGCCGGGTGCATGAACCAGAAGCATCTGCTGAAATTCATAAAGACCACAAGCCAGACGGAGCCAGATCGCGTGGTCGTGGAGAAGGGCGGTCAGAAGATCACACTCAAGCAAGTTTTCGAGAACCTTAAAATGGACCCGTACGACCTCACTGTAGACTCTCTGGATGTGCACGCTGTAAGCAAAAAATAAATGTATTGTTCTTAAAATACTGAAGTGTTTCCAGGGAACATTTCTCTAGACTTCTGCCAGATACTTTTAAGCCTTGTATCATTTATGAACTCTAAATGTATAATTCTTAGATCAGGTAATAATCACAAACTAATCCCATGAGCATGCCTGGAAGTTATTATTCATTTACAAATAGCTACAGCTCATTAAAATAACCTGGACTTCATTGAAACAATGATGTAATAATGGACGTTCATTCATTTCATATGATGTTACGCAATCACTTTCTATGTTACCATGCGAGGTCCTTTCAAAAGTGCAATCTGAAAATAATCAAGACAGTCATTTTGTTGGAATGAGAACGTGCTCATCAGTACAGAAGATTCACGCTCTCTCTCTCTCTCTCTCTCTCTCTCTCTCTCTCTCTCTCTCTCTCTCTCTCTCTCTCTCTCTTATGATTTACTTGTTCCAGGGAAGACAAACATTTCACCGGTTTGACAAGTTCAACTCCAAATACAACCCAGTGGGCGCCAGTGAACTGCGAGAGATCTACTTGAAATCAGATAACTACATCAAAGGAGAATACTTTGCACGTATCATCAAGGTGTTGTATGAGTTTTAAAAACAAAAAAATATCACAGCAAAACAAAAAACAACAACATATTATAGTTATCTGCATGCCATTCCCCTCTCTGCCACATTGCAACTCTGTTTCTCCAAACTATCAAATAAAATGATCCAAAAAACAATAGTGCATGCATCGGTAAACAATCTGGTTGCGATAAACTTTCTCAACACAGCAAAAGGTGTTCACTTTATTCAGCTTTTTTGCCTTTTATTTAAATATAATTTTTTCTTCTCTTCCAAACATATATGTTTCTGCAATGTACATCTTTGCCGTATTTTGTGGAAATGTTACCAAAGATCTCAATCCTCTATCATGATTGGTTGTAGACGACTTTCAGCAACTGGTGAATTACAGAACTATACGTTATCTCTCTAGTCAAGAAACTAGTAACTTCTGCATTCTCAAAAAACATCACCAACTTCCTGTGTGGTTTATATGCGTCTGTTTCAGGAAGTGGCGAAAGATCTTGAGGAGAGTAAGTACCAACACGCGGAGCCCCGTTTTTTCGATCTATGGCCGCTCTGCCAGCGAGTGGGACAGCTTAGCAACCTGGTTCATCCAGCACAAGCTCTACTCACCCAACATGAGGTGGATGATCCAAGTCCCCAGGATCTAGTAAGTTCTCAGTGAAAAACCGGGAGTACGCAAACACGGTTCTATTAACACAAAACAAGGGTCTATGGGTACATTTAAATGCCAGGGGCTTAAGGGGTGGGCGATAAATCCTGAAAATGATATCACCATATTTGAGAGAAATTTGGGATAGCAAAATGTCTGACTATATATATATAAAATAAAATAATTAACAACATTTTATTGGTGATTGCAGTTTACGGGCAGCAACACGTATTAGTGCAAACAAAAACAACCTTATTGTGGTTTACCGTTTTTCAAATTGTGTCGCTATATCATTGATATTGCAATATTATACATTAAAGTGTAAACTGGTATTGTCGTGGACAGTACATATGTGGCACAGTCCTGGGGCTCTTGTAAAGAAGGCATTAAAAAAGCCACATGACACAAACTTTTGCAACATTATTGCAGCTATGGCAATAAGCCATACCAAAGTCTACTAATAAAACCATGACTGCTCTACACAGTTATGTTGCTTTCTGTTTTAAATAAGCAATGAGGACGTTCAGGTTGTTTATTTAATCTTCAACTATCATTAAGAAGATAAATTGTAATGTCCTGTGTTGCCAAAACTTCACAATCAAGTGGATGATTACATAACTCATTAGGCTGTCCTGATGAGCAAAACATTCTTTAGTGTTTGTGTGTTGTCTGTACGTGACGTTGAGTTGATTTATCTTCCATTTGTCTTTCAGTGACATTTTCCGGTCAAAGAAGTTAGTGCCAAACTTTGCAAAGATGCTGGAGAACATTTTCCTCCCGCTCTTTCAGGCTACAGTCGATCCTCAAAAGCACAAGGCAACACACGTCTTCCTAAAATACGTAAGTTGAATCTCTAAGAGGAAACATTCTAAAAGGTGCACTATGCAATTTCAGAGGGGGATTTGTTTACATTCACAGAGCATGCAGTTAGTTTACAAAACATATTTACTCTACATGTTATTCTTAATATTGAATAATTCTATTGTCATGAATAAAAACTTAATTATTTTGAGGAACCCTGAACCAAACGTAACACTAGAATATGTTTGTAAACCAAACTGTGGGCCCTGCTGCTGTACACAACGACAACAGTGAAGCAGTAACTTTTCAGGAAGCTTTCTAACTTCAAACAGTGTTCCAGGGATCCCATCTTCCTGGGAGGAAAGTTTGTTTATTCAGTTATGAGAATATACCTTAGAAAATGTTCACTTCTCTGACACACCCAAAGTTACATAGTGCACCTTTAAGCAACATATCTGCTTTATCCCTTAATGACAGCCAAACTACTACTATTCTTTGTGAACAGACTGAGCATACAAAATTTAAAAAGCCCAGTTAAGCTACTTCTTTTTGAACTGATGAAGAAACACGCATGGTGGTTGTGTAACATTTGTTTTGGACGTGTGCCGATATTATCTTTTTCATCCGTTAGGTAACAGGGTTTGACAGTGTGGATGACGAGTCCAAACACAGCGACCACATGTTCTCTTACAAGAGCCCGGCACCAGAGGGGTGGACCACGGACGATAACCCTCCCTACACATACTATCTGTTCTACATGTATGCCAACATTATGGTGCTCAACAACTTGCGCAAGTAAGACATGTTTGTGCTTGAAACAGGATTTGTGAGTTTTTTCTATGAGTGGTTTCTGTACAGTGGATCGAAACACACACTTATCCCCTATAGTTTCTGTTGCTGACTTCTTGGAAAGTTGTTTGGAAAGTTGAGTAGTGTTTAAAGCTATAGTGCGTAACTTTTGCACAACATGAGGAATTTCTGAGTAATTACAACAACACTGTAGGTGCATCTACGTGAGGTAAGCCCCCGGTGACTGGGCATGGATTTTAAACCTTCTTCTGTACGTCCAGGTTTTTTTCTTAGCAGTAGAATCAACAACTGAAACATTTCTTGGCAATTCTTGGGATTTAACTGAGCTCCTACGGCAGTGGGAGGCATCAGTTTGTAAACGCTGCCACATTTAAAAATACATCGAGAGTTATGTGGAATTGATAGACTTGATCAACTTGTTTGGCAATGGCTTGAATATAACTGACATTCATTAATATGAAAAAGTTACACACTATAGTTTTAAAAGAGACAACCCTTATGAAATGCTCATATCTTACTGCTGGAAATACACCATTTGTTTCTCCAAAGGGAGCGAGGACTGAACACCTTCCAGTTCCGTCCCCATTGTGGCGAGGCCGGCTCCATCACCCACCTGGTTTCAGCCTTCCTCACGGCTGACAACATCTCCCATGGACTCAACCTCAAGAAGGTGACGTCTTAAATTCATACTGAAAAGGATCTTTGTCCAATAGAGTAAATGTTTGTCATATGAATATATTACTAGGCTGACCTGTCCTATAGTTTCGATTGATTTTAAAGGTATGATTGTGTCATGCATATACATTATGCCAGCCCAAAAAGGCTTACAAGACACCATTTTTAACAAAAATACGTTCTTTAGCAACGAAACAAGACGCCAGATTATAAACACTGAAAGTAAACAACTATTCCATCCTGTCTTCATCAGCGCTCCAAAACATTGTAGTATTTTGAACAGACATTTAATTTATCAGAATAATTCTCAGCACACATCTTAAAAGGACTTAAACTTAATCACAAAGTTTACAAATGCCTGTTACCCTGGGCTGCTTTTAACGGTCCCCTATGGAACATTTTATATTATTATTTCAACCACAGATAGTCCAGTACCTTTTCTTCAGTAACCTCCTCAAATAGCTACATAGCATCACTCGCATTACTGTGACTGATATGTGTGATGCTTGATTCTGTAATGTGTGTGAGTGTGATGCGTGTGTTGTTGATTATACAGTGTGAGTGTTGCTTATGTTTGTCGACTGCTTTTTGTGTTTTTTAAGCTACTGTCATGTGCCCCCTTTAAATGGCCCCTCAGGATTAAACCTCTTCCTCCTCCTATCTAGAGTCCAGTGCTGCAGTACCTGTACTACCTGGCCCAGGTCCCGATCGCCATGTCTCCACTGAGCAACAACAGCCTGTTCCTGCAGTACTCCAAGAATCCTCTACGGGAGTTCCTCCAGAAAGGCCTGTGTGTGTCGCTGTCCACTGACGACCCCATGCAGTTCCACTACACCAAGGTCAGAAACATAGGAACGAGAATGGATCAATCATACAATTCATTTTTCTCATAATAAATTTAACCAACTAAGAATTAAGTCTTGGTGACACTAGGCCATAGACTTCTTTGCGACGACGAGCTTTTTAGCAGAAATCAGCTGATAACTAGCGGCTAGCTGTTGCTTAACTTGGCGACGCTTCTAATTATTCATGAATCTAAATCTCTTGTAAATGGTAAATTAACTCCACTTTTATAGCGCTTTTCCCTGGTTTTTCACAGACCCAAAGCGCTGTACATTGTTGTACACATTCACCCAATCACACATACATTCATATCACTTCGACATGTGGCGGGGAGAGGGGGGGATCGTAGAATGATAAGAGTGTGACAGAGTGTTAAAAAAAAATCTTCAAAACAGTTTATCACAAATGTTCCTTTGAACCCTCTCAGGAAGCCTTGATGGAGGAGTATGCCATTGCAGCCCAGCTGTGGAAGCTGACCACCTGTGACTTGTGTGAGATAGCCAGAAACAGTGTATTGCAGAGCGGACTTTCACATCAGGTAAAGTTTTTTATTTTCACTAACCTGACAAGACTAGCTTTATGGTAAAAACGCACCTCAGTTAATAGGCTTGAATGATGATTCAAATGCTATGTTATCACTGTCAGTAGCAGAATGACTTTTTAGACAGCCTAGAAAAATGTGATAAGGCTAGTCTTGTGAACTATGACCCTGAGTAAGTGAGTCTGCCAAAACCGATATGTATTTGAGAATTTAAAAAACCTGTGACTTGCTGACTTTCTTTAAGTTTGTAACACACACATATACAGTATGTTCCTAGTATTGTGACAAATAATTAACTGCTAGACATTTTACAGTTTACTTGTTGGCGCCCTCTGGTGGACAAATTATGTAAAACTGACAAGACTAGACATTTGGAAAAGATATTTTTGGTATTAAAAGAGCATCCAATACTTTAAAAAATTAAAATTTCACATCTGAAATAACTGACACATTTTTCCTTCTGCTCTTTCCTCTATAGGAGAAGAAACACTTCATTGGTGCCAACTACCTCCAGGATGGACCGGAGGGGAATGACATTCGGCGGACAAACGTGGCGCGAATCCGTATGGCCTACCGTCACGAGACATTGTGCAATGAGCTCAGTTTTCTAGTGGACGCAGTGAAGGCGGATGCTGCCATTACCAGGATCAATGAATGACTAAGGAAACCGTAACACAAACGTCCCCCAAATAATTCCTTAATGATAAAGTGCATAGGATATACCACATTAACCTTTTCTTCTCTTTTTTATATTCTTATAGAAATTCCCGATTTCAAAAAAGGGGCTGCTGAAATGTATTTCATGTAGCACTATAAAAACTTAGTTTTTAAACTGTATTCAAAGCTCTATCTTTGAAAATGTGTCAATCGCTGTGTGTGTGTGTGTGTGTGTGTGTGTGTGTGTGTGTGTGTGTGTGTGTGTGTGTGTGTGTGTGCGCGCGCGCTTGGTAAGCACTGAGTAAGTGCACTGAACAAATCAATGATTGGATGTGCCAAAATTTCCTTCAAATAAACAACAAAAAAACTGAAGTAATTTTCTTTTGTGCCAAAGATGAACAATTAAAAGTCAGCGCACAGCTTACATCTGTTATGTTAGAAACCACACACCAAGCCAGAAATCTTGGTGTTGTCATAGATTCCGGCTTGAATTTCAAGAAACACATTAAATCAATTAATAAGTCAGCCTGCTACCACCTTAAACACATATCAAGAATTAAAGGGCTTATGTCTCAGCAAGATTTAGAAAAACTTGTCCATGCATTTATCTTCAGTAGACTTAATACTGTAACAGTGTCCTTGCTGGCCTTCCAAAAAAATCTATCAGACAGCTTCAGCTAATTCAGAATGCTGCTGCTCGAGTCCTCACTAGGACCAAAAAAGTGGATCACATTACCCCAGTTCTGAGGTCTTTACATTGGCTTCCTGTCATTCAAAGAATTGATTTCAAAATACTGATATTGGTTTATAAAACCCTAAATGGTTTAGGGCCAAAATACATTACTGATCTGCTGATACGTTATGAACCGTCCAGCGCCCTTAGGTCGTCTGGGACAGGTCTACTTACAGTCCCCAGCGTTAGGACAAAACAAGGAGAAGCAGCTTTTAGTTTTTATGCACCAAATATCTGGAACAAACTCCCAGAGAACTTGAGGTCTGCTGCAACTCTCAGTTCTTTTAAATCGAGTCTGAAGACTTTTCTGTTTCCATTTTAACCTGTAATTTTTCTTTTATTTAAATGTTCTACTTCTATTAATTTGCTTATAAATGTTTTCTAATGTGTTTTATGTATTTTAATCTTGCCCCTGTGAATTGTGCTATATAAATAAACTTGCCTTGCCTTACCTTGGTTTTATTGAGGCAGATGCTTGTTTTCTTTTGAAAGGTATGGTGGGATTTGGATAAAAATTCAAAAAAACTGATTCAGAATCGACACATATTTAGTAGCAGTATAGGCTATTAAAAAGATTTTCACCACCAAGTGTTATAATTGCTAAATTGGCTGTGGCACTGTCTGAATTGTGTTCTGTGACTTGAATGTATTGCAGGAGTATCTGGTCAAAGATTAAGTGTAGGAAACAAATATTTTAGGCTTTTTCACACTGTACTATGTCAATGCATGATGATCTTTAAATAAGTGACTAAGGCAAATATTCGCGGACTGATTAACTAGTTTTGAAAGAGATGTGTGTTGAAATTAGTGTAACAAACCCCTCATATAGGCCTACTCACATTAGTGAACTGATCACAATTATTTTCTGTTTTATATTTCTCAATTTTGATAATTAAAAAAAGGATGCAGAACACTCAGTTGTCTGTGCATGTCTTTTTGCATTCTTAAGAATTTGAAAAGATTAACATTCTTATGCTAATTTAAGATTTATTTTCAGATTAGTGAATTGACTGCGTTTAAAAATAAATTGTGTTCATATCTGTAGGAGCCCTGTAACTTAAAATGTGAATGTTGTCATTTCAGGCTAGGTCGTTAGCTAACCTAGCTTAAACTTGCCCCGTCATTTTGCCATCCACATTTAGCCCACTGCTCTAATAAACTGAACTTTTTTTAGGGTTAAATTCTTATTAAATAAATAAATAACTGCATTGACCAATGGAGAAGTTAACTTCTCACACACACACACACACACACACAGTTCATGTTGACACTGACCTACCTCTTCCATCATCTCACGTCCACTGCAGTCCAACGTTAAATTGTATTCCTAGCTAAATAGAAGAATATATCCTATTTGAATATTATTCACATAAGGCTTACATAATATAGGCACCAATACAGCGAAATTTTGAGCATCTAACTGAAAGACTTATTGAATATAGTTCGAACTCACTGTTAGCTCCTATAACTGTAGTAAAGTCACGGTATTTCAATATGTCTGCAGCCCAGTTAGCATGTTTAACTTGATAGCTCAGTTAGCTCATGTGTAAATTTTTTAGGGAATTGGATATAATAGAATGAAATCAGACCCTAACCCAAAGACATACTTCAAGGAAGGAGGATTTTTGAATGAATAGCAATATAGGCCTACTGAATAGGCTATGTCCTTCTTTACTGCCCTGCACTGGCTAGCCTACTTTAGAATCCACAGCTATGAAATGCTGGTATATCTGCAGCACTGTAACACTGATATGTTATTTTAAACTCCAGTCTTTCAGTTAAAATTTAATCTATTCCGTCTTATTTCTCAATCTTGTCAATTGTTTTTTCTTTTTGTCCTAACCCAGGGGAGAATGATGCCTAATTTTGTTTGTTCCGTTTCATCTCTTGGGACTATTTTGTTGCTAGGTGGGGGCATGGGGGGGATGTGTGTTTTGGTGTTTCTCCATTGGAAGTTGCATTTGTTTCCACTACCCTGTGTCTTTTCCCTAAACTCCAATAAAAATAACCACTTCAATTACAGTAGGCTACATGAGTATTTATGCAATACATTTCCCATTTTCTGACTATCAAAACACATTGGACCTCTACCAGTGTTAAATCTCTCTTTGCAAAGTTGACAATGACAGAAACCACAGTAAAACTATTTATTTCTATAGCAGAAATGTTAACAGTAAAAGTGAGTATTTGAATACATTTCATATACAATCATTTATATTTACAGGGGTGGTACACATTATGGTAGTCAGGGCTGCCAAGTTTCATCAAAAGTTTGGAGTGAGATTTTTTTGGCCGAGGGACCCAAAACCGTGTCCTCTTTCCCACCCAATAATTTTTGCTAGTGTCCTGCAAGTTTACATATTGTTCATAATAAATCAGAAATAAAAGACAATTAGAAAATGTGATAAAACATCAAAAATCTTATTAAAATAAACAAATTCATGAATTGCAAAGTCGTAGGACAGGTTTTAATTAAACATTGGGTGTGGACATATTATAAGTGGGGGTCTGGGGGTCCCCCCCCAGAAAATTTGGAGCATTAAACACTTAATTTCCTGCATTCTGGTGAATTTTTATGAAGCAATGTGTGCCTTTTCTGCATTCATTTTTATGTAAAGTAAAAGAGAACATTCAAGGTTTTGCTGACACAAATTTAATTGAATAGCCTACAATGCATGTGTAGTGCTTTCAAATATCTCCTGTAGCCTATTGTTAAAACATTTGGTTAAACTGTAATAAAGGTAATTATTCTATATCATGTCTACTATTGAGGGTTGAGTGGCTGGTGGTATTTTACTAGCAGCATTAGGCTTTATTCAAAGAAGAAAAAAATTAGGGAACAGTTCAACACCAATGCAAACTACTAAGCTAAAATAAAACATCTGGGTTACTTGGTCCATCCTCTTAGGCTACCTTGATTTGTGTTATGAAAAGTGCTATAAATGTGCAATACATAGGCTACAGTTCATTACACAGAAGAATAAAAGCATTTTTATTGGCGGATGAGCCATTTGTTACTTTGCAAACCTAATTTTCAAACTAAATTACCAAAAACAATATACAAAACGATCCAAAGATCTTCTGAATTTACTTGAGTGAGATTGAAGGGTTAATATGTATGATGCATGCGCGCTCACCGGCCGGCGGGGACACAATTCTTATCAGCGGTAACTTGGCACGCTATCAACACACACCTCGGAAGAGAAGATCACTGCAGATCTCGTCAATGCATTACTTTGGTCTGTCATTTCTCTTCACTGATTGGTTACAAAGCCTTCGAATTTAGTGGTCAAGCAAAACAGAATTTGCATATTAAAAACCGGGCGGAATTTCCGCCCGGTTTAGAGCGTCTAATCCGCGCGGAAAAACCGGGCGGAAATTCCGCCCGGTATTTCCGCGCGGAAGTTCCGGGCGGAAAATACAAATCCGGGCGGAAGTTCCGGGCGGTTTAACAGGCCTTTCCGGGCGGATTAACGACTAAACCGGGCGGATTGTTGTCTATACCGCGTCAAATACCGGGCCGAATTGTGGCGCCTTCCGCTTTCCATAGAGAAGGTGCGGGTAGGGGGCTCGCCTTCCGCTTCGAATGCACAGTGCACATCAAAGCATAACGTTAATGCGCGTTCAGAAAGAGGATGTCACGGAACTCAGTCCGTTTAGGTTTTCAAAATAAGACTTTCAAAGTAAAAGTACCAAAAAAAAAAAAAATTACTGGGATTCATTTCTCTGCGTGAGAAATTGGAGGTGTGGCGTGTGAGCGTGTGAACTGGTTGATATGCGTGTGTCTCACGGCCAAAGCGTGAGACTTGGCAGCTCTGGGCTTAACTGTAAAAAATAACTGAAACCCTTCCATTATTTTCCTTTTGTTTCTTACTTTAATCACATGTATTTTCATATCTGGCGTGAATTTTGTGTCAAATAAACAAAATTCGGAATTGTTGTTGTCAGTGTGGCTTGTTAGAGGTGCAACACGTTCCTAGGCCTCAGTTTCGTCTGTTTTTATTTTTCTGTTATGCTATTATAAGTTTGGGTGCATCTTGATGAGGGAGGCTCGTGTCTATTGTGTCATTGATAGAAATGTGATTATTTCAGTTTCATTAGTTCCAATAGCCTTTGGCAAGAAATTATAGTTAGAATAACATACAGGATAATTTAGTCATTTATCAGACGCTCCTATCCAGAGCGATTTACAGAGCGACACGTGACTTTACAGATTGACCTGACCTTTAAGTAAAGTAGTAGCCATTATTTGTTTTTGAAGATGCGAAAAGACAAATAGCCGTAAGTTTTAAAACCATTTTGTCATTTATTGAAGATAAAATATTAAAAACGTTAAGCATATGAGTTAGAACATAGCTCCCGCACAATACAAAAAGATTTGTAGGCTATAAAGTAAAATTGGTGCAAGGCATTTGTAACTATTAAGCAAAATAGCAGCCAGGCATTTGTTTTGGAAGATATGACAGTAGCCGATGTTTAAGTGTCAATAACCTATTTGTATTTATTTGACGTCAAATAGATTGAAACCGTAGGCCTATATGTTTTAGAACATGGACCCCGCAGAATACTCCAGGATTTTTAATTATAAGGCGAAAGCGCAGTATCCCGAGGCTTAAATGCGAAAAAAACAACTTCGCAAAGGCAACAGTACGACATTGAGTAGTAACAATAATCTGTCAATTTATAGTAATCATTTTGATGATTGTCTATTTTTCGTATATACTGTGTCAATCATGTTGTTGTTAATTATTTTATATTACCGAATTTGTTTTTTCACAGCTGGTGAACTATACTACTTAAAGCGGCTACGAGTAACATTTAAATATCTTTTAAACAGCCTCATGTTTCCTCTGATAATCATAAATTACCTTTAACAGCAAACGAGACCATCAGTGCAAAGAAAGACGTTTTTATATAGTTTTTATTACTGCTTTTGGTCTGGTCGCACACCCAGTCCGATTTTCGGTTCGCTCGTGCAGGCTCTATGGTCACATATTGGTTGCAGATTTCAGTGTGGCGCTGCAGCACGATTTGAGAAGCCTATCCCTCCAGGTGAGGGAAGGGGAGCGGGAGCCTTTTTTGAGACAGTTATATGTCGTCACTATGACTGATAACGGGGCTGAACCATCAAAGAAAAAAAAGAGAATGCAATGAAGAAAAGCGAAAAGGGAGAGTGAGTGATAGGCGGGCGGGAGGGCGTTGCCAAGCAACGTGTATACAATTTCACGAGAGCGAAACTAGACTGACTAAATGAATGAGCGGTTGGTACTAACACAAAGTTTACTTTGCTTCACCATCATCAGATAACCATTATCTGAAATAGTCATTATTTACATCAACAACACAAACACATTACCTCATCGTGATCCATAGGCTACTAACAGCCGTCTCTCCTTCATTCGCTTTCTGTGAGGACACAGCTCCGTGAGAAAGCGAGTAGTTAGGTGACGCTGCTGAATCAACTCATTGCAAGCAGGTGTGTGTACTGACTGGCATTAGTTGATGCAGTGTCAAAACCACTCTTACGGAGCCGAAAAAGGGGTCCTCACACTTTCAACACATGAACATGCACTATATTGCGCCCTTCTCAGTCCACACTCACGCGCCTGGCACGAGCATTTGCGACAGCGGGCGTCATAAAAATACTACCGCTTTTGTCCAAAGGGGACGCCAACGTGCCATCTTACTCGTAGTGGCTTTAAGACACAGAAGCACCTCCAGTGCCTCTTCAACGAAGGTTGTGAACAGTGCAGACAAGGCCAACGCCATCTTCATAGAGTTCCATTCAAGCAGCATCGGAGCTCATTGTGGTCAAAGAAAAACCAGAGATGCAATCTCTAAAAGATTTTATTGGCCAGGGATGTCTTCTGACATTGACAAATGGGTATACAAATACATCTAGTTTCTAAAAAAATTAGATTCTGTTACCAACAGTAACTTAGGCAAATATAATGGCAAATGGTCATAACTTCTTTTTTTAAAATTATTGTCAGTGATAGTTAATAAACATTGTCTTTAGCCCAGTTAAAGATTATAGCCCTTCCATTCTCCAGTATTTTGATAATGTTTTCCTCAGGTGGCACAATGTGTGCAATGCCAGTCCAGTAGCATAACCATAAAACAAGAGGTGGAATACACACCAATCGTGGTATGTCTTCACATTTACATTCCATCTGAATGGGTTGTGTGGTGTCTCAGTTAGTAATGAATGTAATGTATTGAGAGAATATGGGTTTGTCTATTTTTTGTGTCCTTAAGGTAACCCAACCATTTGAGCTGCTTGGCATGGACCTTATAGGAAAACTTTCATTGACCAACGGAGGACACCAATATATTTGTGTCATAATAGATTACTTAACTAAATGGCCACAGGCTTACCCCCTCTACACCAAGTCAGCAAAGGAGGTCACAGAATGTATTCTGAAGTTCTTTTACCAGTTTGAGGCCCCAAAACGCATCCTGACTGACCAGGGGAAATAATTTGTAAATCAAGTAAGTTATAACTGTGTTGCAGCAACTGCATTTTCAGCAGTATTTGTCAAACATTTGTTTAAAGGCTAAATTGATTCAATTAAAACCACAGATCAACCAAAATGTGTGTAAGGCCCTGGGGATTAAGAGGAGTCTGCGCACCGTACCATCCCCAGACGAATGGTCTGGTGGAAAAAATGAACGGTACAATACAGAGGTAAAATTCAGTTTAGTTTATTATTCTGTTACTCAAACAACATACAAAACTTTGGTTATATTCTATTTGTGCAAGCTTAGATCGCCAGACCATTCCATAATCAAACTTCCACCTAGGCTCACAATAGACTTCCTATCACATGGTGTGTATATAAAAGGCATGTTTATATTTGAGTCCATTTCGTTTTTGAGTGATAGTCATTGTTTTGATCACGTCTTTAGGGCGATCTGCAAGCTTGTTAATAAAAAACCCAACGAATGGGACAAGCACTTGGACGCGGTTATGTTTGGTTTAAGGACCAAAAACAAACAACCACCAAGTTTTCCCCCTTCTACTTGATGTTCGGTAGAGAGGCCCGCTACCCGTCACAGGTTCCAGAGGAATACAGGGTTGGTGTAAAAAAATTCACTTTCTTATTAGTTTATTTTATGGGGAAAGGTACAGACTGTATCCCAGTCAATTGTAATTTATTTCACATATCTATTTTGTAGATTGACAACAGTGTTGAGGAGGTGGTTGCTGTATACACAGCAAATAGAGGAGAGTTATAGTTTTGGTGTTGAGGAAGTTTGAGTAAGAGCAGAGTTAAATATACTCTGAAAAGAGTCAAATCCCGTATATTTAACTCTAATTTTACAAAGAGTTGGTGTCAAAACAGGGTGTCAAAACCAATTATCTTTAAATCAAATCTGTAAGTGTCATTGTGGTAACATTAACTCTGAACGATTGAACACTTCACTCCAAACTTGGAAGTGACACTTCAGGTGTAAATGTACCCTCCCCCACCTTAGCCTATGAAGCCATGTGGGACACACGGCACAGCCTGAAATGATGCAAGAAGTCTCTTGTGAAACCTGCTGCATAGCCTATGGAAGGACATTATTTGGTAAGTAACTGGCACCTGTTGTATTTTAAATGGGGATTATGTGTAGGCCTATTTAATTTTGTGGTCAAACTGACAAAATGGCCAGGCATATTTAGCTAGTTTAACATGTTTTCACTGTATTTTTATGACTTGGATTAGGTATTACAAGTGTATTATATACTATACAACCTTATATAAAGGGGAACAGTAATGCGGCATGATGTAGGACAACTGGAGTGTGGCTTAAATGTATAAAATGGCAGTGCAAATGTCCGCTAGCTTGATGCTAATTGCTTTTCCAATGTGTTAATATGGCGTTTTTGTTGTGCTAATAGCCTTTACAGGTTAGCCTATTTTGTAGCCTATAATAGCTTAAAGTGAAATTTTATGTCTTAGTTCTGTAAGTCATTCTGAAATGATTACTGTTTTAGTTGAGTTCATTTATTGCTCATTGTTAAAGAAACCTACTGTACACTTCAGGGAGTTTATTTTCATTATTGCATCTATTACAATAGTACAGGCGTAGAATAAATACCACTGATATGGTTATGTTTAACTAGCCTAGTCTATTGTGCAGAATGCTAACCTCATTCATTTATATGGTGGCAGAGTGTTCATGTTCATGCTTTTCCACTAATCCGTGTGTGTGTATGTATTTTTGACTTCCATTTTTAGAGTTGGACATACAGAGTCCGTATTGTCAGACTCCACAGCATCACCAGTTTCATTGCCAGGACCCCCGCATCACCAGCTTCTACAAGTTCAGATTATACAATCATCCTCCCATCCACTAAACACCGTAAGAGAGGCCTGGTAGAGCTGGATCGTAATGAAGCAAGACAGGTAAACCTTGAAACTGTCTACAAATGTACTGGATTTGATATTAATATGCAGTTAATCTTTTTTAACAGAATGACCACATTGCTGCTCTTTTAGCTAACTGTCAATTTTCTTAAGAAAGGTAATATTTTATTTTTATTTTCCGTGTTCTGTCCTTTTTTTGGTCTTCAAGGCTGGGATAGTGATATGTTAGGTCTCCTGTTGCTGTTGCATCTTCTGCCCCCTACATCAAGAGGCCATCAGAAAACCGTCAAGATCAGCACCGCACAGGCAGAGGACCATCTTGATAGATTTGTTACGGTATGTACAATGAACTTGTACTGTATGTAAAGAAGTTTGAGATGTAGGTTGACAAAGGATGAAGAGGGGATCTGCTTGTCTACCATGGTATGCTAAGTATATGCATTTTTGTCTTTGTAGCTATAGCATGGAGCCAGCCTCACTACATTCCTGGAGAAAGTTGATGCCAGACAAGCCTTTCCTCCTCTGCACTGGACAGCAAAAGAAGAAAATCGAGAGATTCTTCATCGTTGTGGACAACAAACCGATCCCATGCAACGCTCTGACGTCGGTGGCTGCTTTTGATGGACTATTCAAAGCTCTAGTTTTCAGCCTCTCTTATGATGAAGCTCTCTCCGGCTTCTACATTCATTCAAACCACAGTCTACAACATAGATGTTAGAAGCGCAAAGGAAACGCCACAAGTCAAGGAGCTGACAGCATCACGTGATACGTGAGCCTTAAATTCCCACCATTGCACAACGGTCAGGGAATTGTTAAACTGTTCGGTGATTATGTTTTGTTTGCAAAACACACCACAAAAATTGTCTACTATGTCAACATTTAAAGTTCACTTACATACATCACTAGATCTATTTATATGCACTTCCCATGACTTACCTGTGTTCAAGAAAATCTGTAATATCATAATACTTGATCAGCGTGCTTTCATAATAGGTTGTACTGTTGACTCCTTGTACTTTGATGAACATTTTCATTCATACTGTATAAAGGAGCAGAAAAATGACAATTCTCTGATTTGTATTGACCAGATCACCTATTTTAAAACCTTCGACAAGCAGTATTCTAATGATAGTGAGAGAGCATATATCCATATTGTCACATGTTTTCAAAAACAGTGTTTATGTGGTGAATGTTTTAAATAAATGTTTTTTTCAACTGAAAATGACCTCATCATTTCTGCCATTTTTATTCTACAGAGAATTTTATTTTGGAAATCCAGAAAAGCTATATTACACCTTTACAGTGTTAAATTGAGGCAACACTTCTATAGTTAAAAAACAACCCTGTGAGAGAGTTGATGGCTAACACTACGTAAGAGAGTTAAAAGAGCTAACACTAACAGAGTTAAGACATTTTACATTTTAACTCCACAAGTGTTAATAATAACACTAAATAAGTGTTAAGGTACTAACACTTCAAAAAGAGTGAAATTAACTCAATGTGGTGTGGACCCATATAGACACCTTAAAAGAGTTGAAATCAAATCTGACAGTGTTAATTTGGGTTTGCCGAATTTGCTGTGTACACAGTAAAATTGGCAGTGTTGATCCAACACTTAAAGAGTCAATTTCAACACTCTTCCAGATAACATACGCTCCCGACCTACAGGGAGTCAAAATCACTCTTGCCCTAGAGTTACATTTTTAGAGTTAATTCAACTCTGATAAGAGTTAATATTAGTGCCTATATAACACTGACAAGTGTTACTGAAGTTTAACACTATGACAAAAATAACACTGATGGTGTTATTAACATTTGACACTAGGTTTTTTTAAGTGTTAATCAGAATTAACTCTTTATGAGTGTTAGACCTACTTGACACTAGGAGATTACTCCCTACAGTGTTGATTTTAACTGACTCCTACCAGTGTTAAAACATATACTTGTGTATTTACTCCCAGCTAGTGTTATTCTTATGCAACACTTGTTTTTTTACCTTAACATGTCCAGTTTACACTTAACCTTAAGTAAAAATAAGTGACTGCAGGAGAAAAGCAAAACACAACAATATATACATGTCTTAGTACAAATTTATTGAAAAAATAAAGTTTAACAGAGACTTTCAGGTGAAAAACAAACATTGTTTTTAAGAGACATCCTCCCTCCTACATACTCAACATGTATATAATACAAACTGTATGCGAGGTTCGTCGGACCGTTTACACTGAAGTACACAGAAACAAGAATTAAAAAAAAAAGTAATTTAATTTAATAAGGAACACCTGCCTTCAACCAGTTGTCAGTCACTACTCTTGCTTTTGTTAAAATAACTCTGATAGAGTACATGTGCCTTAACACTGTACATTTTACACTGTAAATTTGAACTCTGAAATTTAACATTCACACTGGCTGATATCTTACTCTTGGTTTGTTGAAATTACTCTCACTGTTGTTGTAATAACTCTGAAGGAGTCCATATTTTTTGACAATGCCTTTTTAACTCTTGGGAATTTACTGTGGAGGAAATGGTAAATCTGAGTGATGTTCTTCAAACAGCCATGGGGAACACAGCCAAGGTCCAAAAGAGGTACTCCAAGAAAGCCAGACAGCCAGTGGCTGTATTTTCTGTGGGTGACAGGGTTTGGAGGCTCAACGTGAGAAGCCAGTAACGCAAAGGAGGAAAACTGGACCCCAACTTTCATGGTCCTTTCACAATAACAAGAATCGAAGGGAAAAGTGCAGATCTGCTGGAGGACAATGGGACTGATTTCTCAAAGATAAATGTGGACCACCTAAAGAAACATAAAGAGCAGACCCCTCAAATCCCACACAAAATAAAACCACCACCTGCCACCACCAGCAGCACGGCATCACCTGCCACCACCACCAGCACGGCACCACCTGCCACCACCAGCAGCACGGCATCACCTGCCACCACCACCACCAGCACGCACCACCTGCACACCACCAGCACGGCACCACTCACGGGCCTGCCACACCACCAGCACGGCACCACCTGCCACCACCACCAGCACGGCACCACCTGCCACCACCACCAGCACGGCACCACCTGCCACCACCAGCAGCACGGCACACCTGCCACCACCACCAGCACGGCACCACCTGCCACCACCACCAGCAGCACGGCACCACCTGCCACCACCACACCAGCACACGGCACCACCTGCCACCACCACACCCGCAGCACGGCACACCTGCCCACAGCACCAACAGCACGGCACACCTGCCACCACCAACCTGCCACAGCACACACCACTGCACCACCAGTGCCACACTCAGTGGTGTCCAAAAATGTACGTACAGAACAATAAAGTTTATCCAAATTGTGCTTTGAAAGGTTCGGTCATTATCTTTTTATAGGTGTTTCTGAGGCTTGGGGAGGCAAAAATGCTTATGTCCTGCTCTCCAGAATTGGCCCCTATAACATTTTCTATTCAGACATTTGTAAGACGGCTCCAAATAAGGAGCTGGAAAGTGAGGTAAGAGTATGTAGCAAATACTATATTCAGTACCTGTGTGTAATTTTTTATTCAATATTCTGTATCTTGTTGCTTCTAACAAATGATTGTTCCTCTTCATTTGTGGGTCATGCCAGGCCATCAATGCTTACATGCATCTGCTAGTGCAGAAATACAATAAGCAGCCTACTGTCAAGGCATTCTACATAGACTCCTTTAAAATGACAGCTACAATCATATGAAAAAGTTTGGGAACCCCTCTCAGCCGGCATTATAATTGACTCTGCTTTCACAAAAAAAATATAAAAGTGGTATGTCTTTAATATACCAGGAACAGCTAAGTACTGGGATGTTTTCCAAACAAAGATTTTTTGAAAAGCAGTATTTGGTTGTATGAAATAAAATAAAATGTGAAAAACTGGCTGTGCAAAAATATGGGTACCCTTGTGGTTTTGTTGATTTTAATGCCTGTAACAGCATGTAAAACTGATGACTTTAAACACAAAGTTGGTTGGATTATGTTGTTAAGCCTTGAACCTCATATAATTGTCTGTTTAATCATGAGAAAATGTATTTTAGGTGCCTAAATGCAAGTTGCACTTCTCTTTGACTCTGCTGAAGTGAGACAGAATGGGATCATCAAAACAGCTCCCAAAAGATCTGAAAAACAAAGATTGTTCATTGTCATGGTTTAGGGCAGGGCTATTCAATTAGTTTTGAATGGGGGCCGGTTGGTGGAAATGATCCAACATGAGGGGCCAGAAAAAAATGCCTAAAATTGATGAGCATCACATCAATAGCTACATATACTGTAAACACTACAACGACATAGGAGTGCATATATTGTCTTTATTTTATCAAATAGAGTTCACCAGCTTATCAAAAAAAATCCCTATTTGATTAACATAGGCTGCCTGTTGTTTAAGTGTTTAACAATCTTATCAGTTCAGGAAAACACAATAGGTTAACTCTTCAACAGCTTATCAAAATACATAGAAATAAATGTATTCTAAGTGCAACAGCTTATCAAAATACAGGTAGGCCTAGGTTTACTAAGAGTGCAACAGCTTATCAAAAAACATAGAAATAAATGTAAGCTTACAGTGGTCCCCCCCAAAAATGTGTTTGTCAAGGGGTCACTGTCCAGGGTCATGGGAGGCGCGGCGCAGCGCGCCGCGGCAAAAATTTTGGCTGTATTTTGCTCAAAGATGCCAATGCACAGTACAGAAATAAACAACTGCTTATTTGAATACAAAACAACTACAGACACTGACTTTACAGTTCTGCAATTTTGTTTGCTATGTGAAGGTACAAATTTTGTGCAAACATGCAAAGTTCTACTGGTGCAATATTATGCAGACACACTAAATACAAATAATGGACCATACACTTACACTGCAGTACAATCGCGCCCGCAAAGCTGCATACACAGAGCAGCTGATAGAGAAACGCTTGGAGACACATGTGCACATTTATTTACTGCAGATCGCGGCCTTTCGTGCAGTTATGACCATGCAAAAGCACACATCACACGTGCTAGTACATTGATTGTGCACCACTAAAAAAAAAAAAAAAAAAAAAAAAAAAATTTTTTTTTTTGGGTTGGTCGGTAGTCAAGGCGGGGGCCAGTAAATATTCCTTCGCGGGCCGCACCCGGCCCGCGGGCCGCCTATTGAATAGCCCTGGTTTAGGGGAAGGCTACAAGAAGCTTTCCCAAAGGTTTCAATTGTCAATATCGACTGTAGGGAACGTTGTCAGGAAATGGAAGGACACAGGCATAGTGGCAGTTAAACTCAGGCATGGCAGACCAAGAAAAAAACAGGAGCGGCATAGGTGGAGGATTGTGAGAATGGTTGCACACAACCCACAGATCACCTCCAAAGACCTACAAGAACATCTGGCTGCAGATTGTGTATCTGTACATCGTTCAACAATTCAGCGCAATAATGCCGGATGAGAGGGGTTCCCAAACTTTTTCATATGATTGTATTTGGATGGGAAAAAAGTCAAAACTTAAGGTTGGTTGGATCATTCGGAATTGTATTTAATTGTTTTCATGTTTTAAATCTAGCAACTGTATCATTACTATTTATTTGATTCTAGATGGATCCAATGATGTACAAATGCATTGTTGGCATTGTGAATGAAAATCACCACTGGACTCTGGTGGTAAGAGCATCTAAAGCAGTTTTATAAATTGTGTCACAACATCCATTTTTAAAATGCAGAATCCTTATATCTAAATATTTTAAATATCTAATTACGTGTGATTGGTATTTACGAACAGATATAAATGTAATAATGCATACTCTGTGTCTGTGTGTGTACATGCCAATCTGTCTAAACCAGGGGTGTCCAAACTTTTTTAACTGAGGGCCACATACAGAAAAATCTACGAAGGGCCGGGCCACTTTGCAAAAATAACACATTTATCAGGACATGTAGCTGCTCTGATGTTTAGTTTCATAGTGTCTTCGTAAATTGTAATCCTTCTTCACGGCAACACTTTCCTTGCACATTAAACAGACACATTTCCCCTCTTGTTTATATGCCAATGATACACCCAGTGTTTTCTGCCTTTGTGTCCAATGTCCAGCATGGTGCCGAGGTCCCGACCCTCATAGGGGGGTCCAGGGATATGCCCCCCCCCCCCCCGTGAGATTTTTTAAAGTTTTTAAAGTGAAATGCATGAATTTGGTGCACTTTGAGAGGGAAATTAAGGGCCTGTTCTCACGGTGAAAACGTGACAGTTTTCCCGTTTTTGGTTTTAAAAAAAACCCGTTCAGACACAATTTATCTGACATCTTCGCCCGTGCACATGTTTTCAGAGGAAACGGGACGAAATCGATGTAGTAAGCATGCCAGGCCAGCAGTTAGCGGTACAAGGTAGTAGTAGATAGCTTTTCCGGTACAATTTGATGCATAAAACCTTACTGTAACCGAAAATTAATGCCACTAACGTTCATAAAGCGGTTGGTGTAAGCTTGGGGTTACAAGTATTGTAAATGACAAGTTTTCTGTCCTTTTATTTCACCGCATTGAACTCGTGAAAATAGAAGACATGCTGGTAGTGAAGGGGCTTTGTGAGCGGCTACGGCTACTTTCCTGTTAGGCGTACTTCAAAATAAAAGTCAACTCACGTTTGTCCAGTGAAATGCTATTAATGTTTAGCCAGTGACATGCTTTTACTGTGAAGCCGTAGCCTTAAAGCTCCCATATTATACACTTTTCGGTTCTATTATACACCATATTATATGGTTTTAGTTGTCCCTAATACGTTTTTCTTTAATTGTTTGCTGAAAAAAACTTTCAGATAATTTATTGTACTATGCTGATGTTCAGCTAATCTCACAGTGGCCTATTTTTTAAAAAGAGCTGCAGCTCCCCTCGTAAATATACAATCTTTGAGCTCCCCCCGCCCCCTGTCCGGAAGCGAAGCCAGATACGCCTCGCCCTCTGTCTGTCAGGGCCGTGGACCAATAAGAAATAGGGGTGTGGGCTGCACAGTGGAAGCTTCTGGGGAGAATTCTGACTGGAGTATATTGAGGGGGAGGGGTGGGGGTTTCAGAAAAGGGGAGAGTGAGAAAAGGAGAGATTGTTATTTTTTTTGATATTTTGGCAGTCTCTAGGCACACCGTGGACACATGGATATGTTGGAACACATTTAAAAAGTGCATTTAGCATAATATGGGACCTTTAATGCTCCTTTTGTTGAACAGTAACTTAACCGCTGCGCGCTGAACTATGGATAGTGTTTTTTTAATGTAGAGAGAGCCGTGTCCCTGGCATATAAAAGCTACACACGTTTATTTTGCTAGAAAAACCGGCAGAGCACAAATCTTTCCCCAGACAAAGTGGCGGGTGCATGGTATCAATAACTTACTAATAGACTATAGACTAAATTGGCGAGTGTTATATTTGAGCCCTGCACGACACTCTCCGCTGATCACAGTGATGGTGCCGCGGAGACACCGTGCATGTTATGTTGTCTTCTAACTTTATAACTCGCGTGTGGGTATTTTGACAGCAAATGTTATAGACTACGCATACGTGAAGTGGAGCCGTGACGTCAGCGTTATCAGGGGAAATGGTTTCGGTGTTCACAAGAAACCAAAACCGTTGTGTTTTCCAAAAAATCCTCCCTGGGAGTAGATCTCAAAAACTTGCGGTTTCATGCCTGCGTTTGCTGTTTTCATGGACATGATACAGTGCAACCGCAGGAATTTTTCCGCGTTTGCACCGTTTCGTGTTGCCGTGAGAACAGGGCCTAAGAGGCTAAATCTGAAGAATTTTGTATGAAAAAAATGGAGACACTGTCAGATGAATTAGAAGCTATTGGAGAAGGACACATAGATTTTCCATAATAATATTAATCTAAAATAAAATATTATGCAGGGTCCTCTGGGATGGGCTTGTTGCTCTTTTTCTTTTATGGGACATATTTCTCTGTAATATAATGAGTGCATTTAAATTATTGAAAAATTAAAAGTGCCATATTACATTATATTTTTAACCCTTAGGTGCTCTTGGGGACGTTTTTGTCCTTTCGCACTTTTTTTACGCTCTTATTTGTGTATAACTTTGGCTGTGCTTATGTTAACTGAAATATTTTTGGCCAGGGATTTTTTTTTTTCAAATATTTTGTTTATTTCTACTCAGCAACTTTGTACCATCTATTATAAAGGCTGTACACTTTTTTGTTCCTCTCAGCTCCCTAAGGACGTTTTTGTCCCCTATTGACTCCCATTCAAAATGGCCTTTTTTCACCAATTTGATCCTGCTGTCATTACAGCATAAAATATTTTTTTCAATGATTTTATGCTTTCATCCTAGACACAAAGCATCATAATTGATCATTTTCAACACCATCAAAATTTTGAGCCATTTCCCTATATTTGGCATAGGGTTGAATTACAAGCATTTTCCAGGTTTTCGGTCCTGCCCCCCACAGTGCAATAGAAAAAAAAAATTCAACCTAAATGGTGTGAGTGTGATGGAAGGGATGTTAGTGTGTGGTGCATATGTGTGTATTGAGAAAATATAGTGTGTGTGTTTGTGTACACACAGCCAAACTTTACAAACTCAAACGTGTATGGAAAAAATGGCCCAATTTAAACTTTATTTTTTCAAACCATAGCCATGATGACAAACACATGTAAATTTGATGATATTAGGCAATAATCTAACACTTAAGACACCAAAATTGCTTTTTTAGCCTTATCTAGCTCAATCATTTATTTTCTCCAGTTTTTTTTGAGGATCAAATATGCTCCCTAAAACCATTTTTGTACTTTTTTGTAATTTTTTAGAGTTGCAGGCCTAAACATAAGAAATATGAGAAATTAATGGAAAGTGTGGATCCATATGGATACCTTAGGGTTGTGTCTCTGTGTGTGTTGTGAAATTACTGTGTGTGTGTGTATGTGTGTGTGTCTTTGTGCGCATGCATATGTGTGCAGCTGTAATGTGCAATTTGTGGGTTTTCAGATGGCTGCAGGTTTACTTTGTTACTTTGTTGACATCATCAAAGAAACTGGAATTAAAAGGTCAAAAGCAACTAACAATGAATGAATATTTGATATGTATGTGAAGAGGTCAAGTGGGTTGAAAGGTTTTTTTTAAAAAAAAGTAGAAAAAAATATTACTGTATAATGTTTTTATGGCAGTTTATAGGGAGGTCATGAGAGGGAGTATTTATTTGCATCTGTGACTGCACAAATACTAAACATATATCAAAAGCAGTTTTATTGCAAATCATTAACATATCCTAGAGTCTAATTATCCCACTCAAAAAAATCCACTTTGCATCTATTATATGAGAAATTTTTCAATTATTGTGTTTTTTTTAAATAAAAATGGCTCACATCATCACATAAACTTGCATGTAAAGGGTTAAAAGCAATTACAAATGAATGAATATTTGATATGTATGTGAAGAGGTCAAGTGGGATAAAAGGTTTGTAAAAAAAAAAGTAGAAAAAAATATTAATGTATAATGTTTTTATGGCAGTTTATAGGGAGAGGACGTTTTTGTCCTCTAAGGTCATGAGAGGGAGTATTTATTTGCATCTGTGACTGCACAAATACTAAACATATATCAAAAGCAGTTTTATTGCAAATCATTAACATATCCTAGAGTCTAATTATCCCACTTAAAAAAATCCACTTTGCATCTATTATATGAGAAATTTTTCAATTATTGTGTTTTTTTTAAATAAAAATGGCTCACGTCATCACATAAACTTGCATGTAAAGGGTTAAAAGCAATTACAAATGAATGAATATTTGATATGTATGTGAAGAGGTCAAGTGAGATAAAAGGTTTGTAAAAAAAAAAGTAGAAAAAAATATTAATGTATAATGTTTTTATGGCAGTTTATAGGGAGAGGACGTTTTTGTCCTCTAAGGTAACCAAGGCGTAGTAAAAGTTAAGGATACCCAATGTGCGAACGGGTTTCACACCTCAAATTCGGAGCGATTAGAAAGTCCTGATCAAACAAGATGGGAAAGCACCCTATGTCAACATTGTCTTAGACTGTTTGCACTTGCTGTTTTAATCACACCTGGTGTAGGATATTGTTTTAACACCTACCTGTCCTGTGACTTCCTGAAGGCTGGATGCCAAAACGCGTTAATCATGTCTTTAATCTTATTCTAGTTAGAATGTGCCAGCTCTAATGACTTTTCTTCTGAAGCCAAATGCCCTAGATTTGTTCTTGATTATCACTGGATTTGTTAATGTCCCCCTAGCAAAGAGCACCGTCTTATTTGCACAAAGATTAGTTACATCTCTTAATTTTTTTCATTTCACATCAGGAGGTCTCTTTGACGCCTTCCTCATTAAAGCACATCACAAATGCACTGAATGCACTTTTGTCAATTTACACAAAGTACATCAAAATTCGTTTTTCGCATCTCCCCTCTCAAGTTACCACCGTCCAGAGGGGGTCAGAGCGCAGGGTCAGCCATTACGGTGTCCCTGGTTTTGGGGTTAAGTGTCTTGCTCAAGGATACAATGGTAGAGATGGTGGGCACCATAGATTTAACAGCAGCCACCACTAGTTTTACTAACACCCTCCTGTCCGGTGCCGGACAGGAGGTCAAATAAATCCAAGCAAATATTTGGAAAGGACCCACTTATTAGATAATAACTAGTTGTAAACATTAGCTACAGCCAGCAGTGCTTACCTAAGCCTAGCACAAATAATATAATATTTTGTTATTATACCTGCAAAGGTTCCCACAGCATTTTGTCAACGCCTTTAGAAATGGACATGTAGAGAGAGTCACGTGACGCAGGTAATGTAGATGGCTGCTTGAAAGACATGCTCCGCCTGCCCTGACGGTGAAACTTTTAAATACACTGCGAAAGTCAGATTTTTTCGGACCTTAGTATACTCTGTGATCGAGGAGGACAAAATGCCCAAAGGCGGCCACAAAAAAAATGTTAACCAGCAGTTGCTGTCGAGTTTTGCCATGGCTAGCCCGAAAGCTAACGAACAAGCTAATGAAGCCGATGCGGACACTTCCACGCAACAGGAGCCAGCAGCTAGCAACACTCCCACTGCCACCGATAGGATAGTGGCGCGAGAGCTTGCCAACATGTCCAGGCTTATCAAAGATACCTCCGAAGCACAAGACAAGAAACTGGAAGATATTAAAAGGTCCACATTTGCAGTTGAAAACAAGCTTACAGAGATTTCCGAGCGTCTTAATCACGTCGAGGCCCGGCTAACCTTCCTCGAGGAAGCTAACCAGGAGCTACAAGAGAATCCCCCGCTACCAGAGAGGAGGTCGAGCTGCTTAGACAAAAACTCGATAACATTGAGAACAGGGAAAGGAGGAATAACCTACGTTTTGTCGGCTTCCCGGAGGAGTGCGAGGGCGGCGATGCACGGGCTTTCCTCTGTGATAATATTCCAAAAACATGGAACATCGATTTCGCTGAGAGGCTGGAGATCGACCGAGCACACAGGACGGGAGCAAGGCGTCAGTCGGAACCGGGCCAGACACCGAGACCGAGGGCCCTTATTGCCAGATTCTTGAGATTCCAGGACAGAGAGCGCATCGTGGAAGCAGCCCGTAAAGGGAAGGTTACCTGGAACGGGCATAACATAATGGTATTTCCCGATTACTCCAAGATCGTCACTGACAAACGCCTGCGCTTCAACGAATGCAAGAAACTGCTCCATGACCGACGGATGAAGTTCTCCTTGGTATTCCCGGCTTTGCTCGTCATCCGGGCGCCGGAGGGTCGCCGTGAATTTGATGATCCAAAGAAGGCACGCGCCTACATCCACTCCCTGGGTTAGCGCAACGCGCTCCTCTTTACGCATATGGCCAGACGGCCGTGATGTTGCCATCGGATTGTGGCGTTAACAAAATGTTTTGGAATACTTTCGCGTGCAAGCTGGTTCACTCACCCTTCTTCCTCCTGCGATCCTGCTCTCTCCCCCCAATTTAGCCTACGAAAAGGTTGGATTACTTCTTTGACTCTATTGCAATTTCACCACAGACTTTTTCTATTTCTCCCTTTTTTGTTCTTTTTTATTTTTTATTACTCGTCCTGGGATTATTATTTGATGCTTGAACGTTTAAGAAGGATGTCCTTTGTCTCATCAAGAAGAGGGGAGAATACGGTTATGGATGAGTCAGGTCTATTTTTTACTTTTCCTTTACGTTCTCGTTTGAACTTTGTTCACAAATGGAATATTTTTTTCTTTTTGGGATCGCGCAAGAGGATGGGTCCTAGAACAATACTAAGTGGACGTTTTATTACCCAATCGACGGACATATGGGGAAAAGGTTGGATTTATTTATTATTATTTTGTAGCTTTTCCTTCATGCATATAGTAATAGTCTATTCTTTGTAGTGGTGTTTGAGCCTCACTTTTTAGACAGATAAACGCTTAAGGCTTTGTTTTTATAATTGTTAAACATTATATGGCTTGACGCTTGCTCATTATGTTTAGTTAATCTGATTTCGCTTACTTTCCCTCTCTCTGTGCTGCGTTTTTCCGTGGTGCCGAGAGAGCGGCTATGATGACGTCACCGCAGGGTGGCTCTGTCTGGAAAGCAGTTGTTAAGTTAAAGGGTCACGGTCCAAAGAATAATTCGTGTTTCTGGCATCATGTTCAGGAGATGCCAGCTGATGACGACAGGTCATCTGAAGTTTTATTTTTTTTTTATATATATATTTTTTTTGTTTATGTGTGTTTGGTCTAATGGTAATGATGCACCTTTTTTCTTTAGCCATGGAGTTGCAGCATTTAAATACGTTTAACACCCACCAAAATTATGTCAGCCAGCAATAGTGATTTAAACTTTATGACATGGAATGTTAAGGGCCTTAACCATCCAATTAAAAAGAAAAAGGTATTGAGTTTTGTCAAATCTAAAAAATGTGACATTGTCTTCCTACAGGAGACCCACTTATTAGCCCAGGAATCACAAAAACTACAGCGTGATTGGGTCGGTTTTGTTGCTGCCTCTTGTGGAAGTAAGAGTAGTAGGGGAGTGGCCATCTTAGTCAACAAACATTTGCCTTTTAAATGCCTCAAACAGTCCTCAGATGAGGGGGGAAGAATGGTTTTTATACTGTCAGAAATTCAGGGACATAAAGTTATACTGGCTAATGTATATGCCCCGAATACAGTTGACCCATCATTTATTGGTTTGCTGGAGAGTAAGCTCATAGATATGGGCGACTTCCCAATAATTATGGGTGGGGATTTTAATGAAGTATTGGATCCGATATTAGACCGCAGCACACCTACGCAACGTCCTACAAGGACTTGTATTGCACTGCAGGATATGTGTAAAACATATGGGTTGGTAGATATCTGGCGCATACACAACCCATCTAGCAAGGACTATACATTTTATTCTTCACCTCATAGGAGCTTCTCTAGAATAGATTTCATTTTGGTATCGAATTCTGTGATTTCCTCCTCAATATCGAGTAACATTGGAAACATTATAATATCAGACCATGCACCTGTATTTCTCCACATGGTTCCCTTTAGCAAATCACAAAGATCACCCAGATGGAGGTTTAATTCTAGCCTCTTGTTGGATCCTAGTTTTAGGGAATCTTTGAGAGCCCAAATTAACCTTTTTAAAGAGACAAATTTGCATTCTACACCATCACTGGGAGTTGCTTGGGACGCCTTAAAAGCGTTTATCAGGGGACATGTAATCCAACACGCCTCCTTTAAGAAAAAGGAACGTATGGCCAAACAGTTGGACCTAGAAAAACAAATCAAGATAGCCGACACTCAATTTAAACAAAACATGTCCCCCGGTAACTTGACAAAGCTGACTAGGTTGAAGTATAAGCTGAATACTATACTTTCTCAGAAAGCAGAATTTTCTCTTTTTAGGGCAAGACAAAAATATTTTGAGGAAGGCGATAGGGCTGGCAAACTTCTCGCAAGGTACATCAAACAGAGGGAAATGATGTGTACTATACCAGCCATCAGAGATGAGACTGGCAACTTACTTTCAAACACCAGGGAGATAAATGAAACCTTTAAAACATTTTACGTTGAACTCTACACCTCTGAATCACAAGCTGATACAGGAAATATAATGTCATTTCTTGCCCCCCTCAAACTTCCCTCGCTATCTGAGAACCAAATGGAAGATCTCGATCTTCCAATTACTAAAGAGGAAATACTACGGGTCATTAAACATCTACCAGCAGGCAAGGCCCCTGGCTTAGATGGGTTTACAGCTGAGTTCTATAAGGCCTATCCGGAAGAACTAGCCCAGTTTCTTTTGGATATGTATAATGAAGCCTTGGCGAAGGGTAGGTTGCCACCATCATTATCAGAGGCGCTTATTTCGCTCATTCCGAAAAGCGGCAAAGATCCACTAGACTGTAAAAACTATAGGCCTATTAGCCTGATTTCATGCGATAGCAAAATATTATCCAAAATCCTCGCTAACAGACTGGATAGGGTCATAACGTCATTGATTCACGCCGACCAAGTCGGGTTTATACGCTCACGCTCTTCTGCTGATAACGTTAGGCGCCTTATTGACATTATGTGGGCCCAACAGAATGCTAACTCCCCTACCGCCGCTATCTCGTTAGATGCCGAGAAGGCTTTTGATAGGTGGAGTGGCACTATCTCTTCTCTACCCTAGAGACCTTTGGAATTGGCAGTAAGTTTATTAACTGGATCAAACTTCTATATGCCCAACCCAAAGCATCAGTTTCCACAAATGGCTTTTTTTTCTCCCTCATTCGACCTCGGTAGGGGAACAAGACAGGGCTGCCCGCTGTCTCCGCTTCTTTTTGCGCTGGCTCTCGAGCCATTAGCTGAGGCCATCCGAAAGGACCCAGACTTCAAAGGCATCCAGATAGGCCAAACTGCCCAGAAGCTAATGTTATATGCAGATGACATTCTCCTGTTTGTGTCCGAGCCAGAACACTCTTTGCCCTCTTTACTCAGAATAGTTGACAGTTTTTCAGGAATATCTGGATATAAGGTTAATTGGCTTAAATCAGAAGCACTCCCCCTGACAGCATATTGCCCTAAATCTCTCTTCCAGTCTTGCAATTTCTCCTGGCCTGAAAAAGGCTTAACATACCTTGGGATAACATTTCCTCCAAATCTGTCTGATTTAGTCAAGAGTAATTTTGAACCTCTATTGGCAAACTTTCGGACTGACACAGAGCGCTGGGCTCCACTTTTTCTATCTCTGTGGGGCAAAGCCAATGTGATAAAAATGACCTGTGCCCCTAAATTTAACTATTTGTTGCAAGCTCTCCCAGTAAAAATTCCCCAAACATACTTTAAACAATTTGACAGAATTTCTAACATTTTTCTATGGAATAACAAACGCCCAAGACTAAAATTACGGACACTACAGAGGCCAGTGGATCATGGTGGGTTGGGAGTCCCAAACCTCAGCTTTTACCACCTAGCATTCAGTCTCAGACACATGGCACACTGGTTTTTGCCCCCAGAAAGAGCCCCACCCTGGTTTGCCTTAGAGAGTGGGTTATGTGACCCACTCTCCCCAGTGCACTTCATCACAGCTAAGTTGCCCTCAGAAGTAAACACACATCCAGTTGTCTCACATTTACAATGGACCTGGACCTTCATTTACATGCAGGAATCTGGTTTAATCCTAAACTTCGTATTGACAAAGAACCCTTCTTTTGGAAACTGTGGTACCGAAAAGGAATCAAAGTTCTAGGTGATATGTATGAAGAGGGAATAATTAGATCATTTGAAAATATAAAACGACAATTTGATATCCCACAAAATCAGTTCTGGTGTTACTTGCAGCTGAGACATCTGCTGATACAGACCTTCGGTTCGGCCTCTGTGGCTCCCCCTAGTTTGGACATCTGGCATCGCATATTAGATATTTTTGGGAAGGGTCATGAGGCAGCAGCATATTATTCCATACTGCTTCTCAACTCTAAGGACAATTTGTCAGCCCTCAGACTGTCATGGGAAGCTGATCTTATATTGCTTTCTCAGACGAGAACTGGAGTCTGATCCTTAAAAACTCAAAAAAAATGTCGAGAGAACTTAAAACAAGACTAATACAATTTAAAACATTGCATAGAGTTTATTGGACCCCGTCCAGGCTACACAGAGCAGGGTTGAGGGACGATGCAGGGTGTTGGAGGTGTACTGTCAATAATGGTACCCTGGTGCATATGCTATGGGGATGCCCAAAGGCACAGTCATTCTGGTCCAGTGTCCACGATTATATTAAAACAATTACTGGCCATGATATCCCTTTCACCCCAAATTTGTATATCTTAGGGGATCCTATGGTATTACAGGATTTAACGCCATCTAACGCTGAATGGGTGCAAACGGCACTTATGCTAGGACGAAAACTCATTATAACAAATTGGAAAGCCTCTACTTTACCTGCATCGTCCCTGTGGTTCCTCCAATTGGGGAAATTAGCTGCACTGGAAATGTTGTCATTTAGGCTGATTAATAGGGTGGACAAGTACCATCAGAAGTGGGGGCTTTATCACGCCTACATGGAGGATAGAGCATCATAGTGTTTCTAAATGTGTATTGCTGCCTTTCTTGTGCTGTGATTTTTGGTGCTTTTTAATTTGATTTAACATGACCATTACTGTTTGTCTTGTTGTTTTTTGTTGTTTTATTTTTATTTTGTATTACTGTTTTCTTAATACAACCGTATTTGTGTGTATGTTTCTTCCTTTACTTCTTGTATAACTTTTTCATGTATATTCTCATTGGCCACGGCTATAATTAGGTTGTCTAGTTACATGTCATTCTGTTGTTTTGTTTGTTTTTTGTGTATGTTTGTGCAAAATGGATGTTGAAAACTCAATAAAAATATAAATCATAAAAAAAAAAAAAAAAAAAAAGAAATGGACATGTAATTGTATAATTAATCTTTTCAGGGCTATTATACTGCAGTTTAGTAGGATAATACAAACCACTGCTGAGATTCTGTGTGAAAAGCCTTTCCATGCAACTTCTTTACAAGGGCTGCAGGATCTTGCAACATGTTGCAGCTACAAGCTTAAAACAACTTAGTACAACTTTATCCTGAAGGAAATGTTTGCTAAAGGATGTTCATCACACCTCAGACAACACAGCCATAAACACTAAAATAACAACTGATGCCGACTTTATTAAGAGCACTTTGTTTACCACAAGCTACTTCCTCAATGAACAGGAGGTACAGGCACGGGCGTAATTTATGGGGGGGATGCAACCCCTACAATAAAATAAAAAAGATCAGCTGATTGCAGTAAAACTAACCCTGCGTTTTAAATCTCATACTGTAAAGAAATGTCAATATATAAATTAAGATTACAACTTTTTTTTTGTGTTTTTTACTCATGTATGTAATGTTGTGAATCTATGTCTGATCGAAATAAACTGAACTGAATAAATCTCATACTGTAATTTATTATTTTCTACATACTACAGCTGATAGACGTATATGAAAAAAGAACAAGTAAGAACTAGAAGATCAGATTGATTTGACTACTTATGTTCACACTGTAAGAGCCATTTTTGTTAATTTTTTTGTGTGTTATTCTGTGAACTACCACTTGGGGAGTAGTAGTGCCACGGTCACTTAGCCAAGAGGTCATATAGTCAAGGAGCTGACAGTCTTTGGCACAATCCCAATGACCACCCTCACTGACTCACACACACACACAGGGCTTAGGGCTGTCCCACTGTAACATCATCAAGTCCAAGAGGGCTCTTTATGTGTTACTGGGTATGTGTGTGTGTGTGTGTGTGTGTGTGTGTGTGTGTGTGTGTGTGTGTGTGTGTCTCTGTGTGTGTGTGTCTCTGTGGTGTATGTAGGGTGTGTGTGTCTGTGTGGTGTGTGTGTCTGTGTGGTGTGTGTGTGTGTGTGTGTGTGTCTGTGTGGTGTGTGTGTGTCTGTGTCTGTGTGTGTGTGTGTGTGTCTCTGTGTGTGTGTGTCTCTCTCTCTCTCTCTCTGGAGTTGGACCTAGATTAGCCTATGATGTCATCGTTGAGTCAAAGACAGGTGCACGTGCCAATGGTGTCACCATGGTTACAGACAGCTAATCAGTGTCAAGTGTAAACAGCTGGTAATCTACACACGTACCGACACTTCAGTCCCCAAAGGATCACACAGAGAGGCTATTTAAACTGAACGCATAAGTCTAAACTGCTGCCCATATCTCGCAAACCGTTTGTCTGACAGAAAAAATTATCGTACCGTGAGAATCTGAAGATTCCAATTAATATTCAGTGTCAAATGTGTATCTTTAATGTAAACACTTTTGAGTTGAGAGCAATTGTCGTTTAGATTTTCTGTCGTGGAATGTAGAATCTCAGTTAAACAGAGAGTGGGTGAGGCAGGAGGCATCGTTCGGTTAGACTTTTTTTCCGCTTAGAAGCTCACAGCTCCCAATATGTATGTCCATGTGGCTCCAAAGAAACATTTCTGCGACTGCAACAATATTATCTACAGTTAGATACCAAAATAATCCATGAGAAGTTACATGTTTGTGAGTTGTCGCAATCTTAAAAATGTCTGGTGTTCTTTTTTATTGCCTCTTCTCCACTCTGGCAGTTGATCTGTACACTCTAGAAATCACTCAAATTGATGTTTCATGTATCAAACATGGCTGCTTAATTTGAAAACTATGCTTTTTTTAAAAAAGGTTGAATTTTAACCCTTCCAACCCGGAGCCCGCAGTACTGCGTTCTACTGCGTTCTGTCGGTGATTTCGTTATGTTTTAATAAATTATTTAACATTATTAAATCGCAGCAATATGGTTTAAGTATCTCCGGAAAGCTGGGATTCTGCCCTTTCCGGGATATATTCTCGCGATAGTATACGTGACTCACAGCCAGAGATATGTTGCTGAGAGGCGCGAAAATGTATCAATCCTTTCCCTTGCGCTACTGGCTGAGCCGCTTGTCAATCAACACCCTTTCCCTTGCGTGATTGGTAGAGCTGCTTGCTGTCAGATTTTGTGAAAAACCATCCAATCAACTTAGTGTAATCACTAAAGGACCTCCCCATTACTTGTCAAACAACAGTCACTGAACAAAGGACAACTATTCATGCTCCTATTTCGACTTCACCATGGCGCGGATGTTGAGCTACAGCTGAGGCCCGCGACGAAATTCAGAGGAGCAGTGACGAAGAAGACGCCAATTCCGACATTGAGGGCTTTGACGAAGAGGAATATGAAGATGACATGGATCCATTTGAAGACGGGTAAGAGCATTTATTTGACAAAACGTCTGTTTTTGTAATGGAAGCTAAGTGTGAACATGTAAACTAGCTTGAATGTTGCGTCCGTGACATGACCGATTTTTTTTTGGAACTGACGTGACAGAGCTGTATACTCTTGTCGCCAGCCTTCTGTTGTTTGAAAACAAGTAATAGTTTTCAAAAGGTAGAGAATAGAAATATATTTCAATAGTCTTACTTTATTCTCCGCTAGTGTCTGTGCATTATTGATTTAGTGGGTGCAACAATGTAGGCTAGGTTCAAAACAGTACAATCTTCCCCGTGTGTCTCAATTTTGTTTGCTAGCTGTCTCGCATAAATGGACACCCGTGTGTGTGTGTGTGTGTGAGTGTGTGTGTGTGTGTGTGTCAATATGTTTGCGTATGAGTACGAAAATGGTGAATGAACCGGCATAGGCATTAATCGGTGGCAGTGCAGCGCTGTCTGTTGTGGGAGATGGAAAGTCGTCATTTAGTCTGGCTGAGGGGAGGAGACAGAAGTTACGAGAGAGAGAGAGAGAGAGAGAGAGAGAGAGAGAGAGAGAGAGAGAGAGAGAGAGAGAGAAACAAACAAACTGTAGTAGGCTATACAGCTGTTTATAAACGGGTATAATAATTTATTTTAGAAATTGCAAATGAAGCTCAGTGTGTAAATGTAAGCTAGCTTGAATTTTGCATTCTTGACATTACAGGGACTGATTTCTCTATTGATAGCACTACTTTTGTTTACTTTTGTTTGAAAATAATAGTAATAGGTGTGTATTCTGTGTAAAAGTATTTCCCTTTACAATTTACAAATAGTACAGAATGGAAATGTTTTTGCATCGACTTTTATTACACTGTTGTTTGCAAATACAAGTTGTGAAGTTTGAATATTTTTGTTATGAGATAATGAGACTGATTTCTGTGAATCTGTGGTCCAGGTCCAGGAGAAGAGGAGAACCACCCGCAAAGAGGTCCCGTGTCCCAACTCCACCAGCACCCCCTACGCAGCAGCAGGCTTGGAAGACTGAGGAAGACCAGGACACCGCTCCTCCTGTCTCCAGGTTTCAACCTGCACACACCCCTGGCCCACAGCTAGGCACGCACTTCTACACACCAATTGAGCTCTTCAAATTGTTTTTCACTGCACACACTGTACACACACTCTGTAGCAACACAAACAAACAGGCTGCCAAAAAAATTGCCATGGGTAAAAAGTTTAAATGGACTGATTTGACAGTTGAGGAGTTTTACAAGTACATTGGACTCCTCTTTTACATGGCCCTGGTTAGACTACACCACATTGCTGATTACTGGAGGCAGAACCACAGTTTAACCTGTCCATTTGCCGCAACAGTCAGGAGTAGGGACAGATTTGGTGTCATCTCCTGGAACTTACACATAAGTGATCCAGTTGATTTTAGTCATGTTTTTTGCAGTTCCCAACTTTTTTTTGGAAAATGACAGTGCATTATAGAAGCTAATGCTTTGTAAATGGGGATAATGCTTTCGCTCAGCAGGATAGTCTTTTTGTTTTCATGCCTGTTCACTTTTACTTTCACTTAGGGTTCAGAGGCTTAATGCTTTCAGCATTCACACCAACTAGAATTGCAATTCCTTGAAGAAATTGCGGTGTGAATGCTGACGCTGATGCTGAAGCAGCTGAAGCTTCACTGCTGAATGTTGATGAAGAACGAAGGATGAATATATCTGAATGAATAGAATGTTTGAATAATACAATTTATGAAAAATTAATTAAAAATTAATGAATTATGACCTTGAAACTTGACCTCTAAACTCCTCTGGGGTTATAATTGAGTCATAATAAACATTTGTGCAAAGTTAGAAGAAAATCCGTGTAAGTCTAAATTTTGCGGTAACTGGGACTTGAACCGCCAACTTTAAGCTCAGGGTTAAAAAAAAAAAAAAAAGGAAAGGAACGGAAAGAAAAGGAAAAAAAAAAAAATCATAAATGTGCCATATGCACTTACCACGAGACATGTTCCCCTTCACACAAAGATTTGAGGTGAAAATTGTATTCCCTCAGCTTGAATCGAACCTGAGACCTTTGAACTACGAGACCTTGGCTTAAACCACTAAGCCACCAGACCTGTGGTCAATTGCATAACAAGAGCACTCTATATTGCTATGGTGACAGCTAATCAGGGCCAATTGGTAACAGCTGTGTTACCTCTCCACCTTTAGAGCTCAGCGAAACGCATCCCTCGAACTTCTGCCTCTCACACGCAAACCGTTTGTCTGACAGAAAAAATAATTATACCGTGAGAACAGGAAGATTCCAATTAATATTCAGTGTGAAATTTGGGTCTGTAGTGTAAACAATTTGGCTAGGCCAGCAAGTTGAAAATGGAGTACATTTGGCCTCTTTTCTAGGGAAGTTGCTCAATCCACTCACTGTTTGATTTTGATTTTGCGTGCCTTCAAACAAGGCTGTCTCATGAGAAAACTAAACATTTGTTGAAAAAACTGTTCGATGATTATGAAAGAGGGAAGTCGGCTGAATATTTATCTGTTTGAATTAAGTTTCTCGGATGAAGTATGAATGAGGAGAAGCGTTTGGCGTCATGTCCAAATGCTTCGCGTTTGGACCCTTTCCCTATTAATTAACATTGAGAGATTGTTTGTTTATTAAACCTTTAATATCTCTGAAGTTATACATTTTATGAAAAAATTGTGAATTATGAAAGTATGCTCCTGTGCAAGACGAACAGGACAAACTTTGAATGGAGTTTCTACGATGAAGTATGAATGAGTAGGAACGATCATAATTCTGCATGAAATATTAAAATTCATAAAAGTTGAATTTATTTGAAATTTTGCAGTGTAGCAAAAAATTCTGAATCATACAGATTAATGTCCTGAAATAGCTGAACAATTGAAGGTGTATATGAAGTTTGTGGGAATAAGTATGAATGAGTGGCTGGGATCTGAATATTTTTCATAAAACGTTGAATAAATATGAAATTATGAATTTTTTTGAAAATGTTGAAGGTGACCAATAAAGTCCTTGAAGAGCTGAACATTTTGATATATGGAAGATGTTTGAAGGTTGAAGTATATTGAAGTTATTGAACGACAAAGAAGTGGCGGAATAATAATAATAAAGAAATATTTTGAAGGCTGTAGAATATCAAAGCTGTGAACCAACTAGAATTGCAATTCCTTGAAGAAATTGCGGTGTGAATGCTGACGCTGATGCTGAAGCTGATGCTGAAATTGACCCTTCACTGCTGAATGTTGATGAAGAACGAAGGATGAATATATCTGAATGAATAGAATGTTTGAATAATACAATTTATGAAAAATTAATTAAAAATTAATGAATTATGACCTTGAAACTTGACCTCTAAACTCCTCTGGGGTTATAATTGAGTCATAATAAACATTTGTGCAAAGTTAGAAGAAAATCCGTGTAAGTCTAAATTTTGCGGTAACTGGGACTTGAACCGCCAACTTAAAGCTCAGGGTTAAAAAAAAAAAAAAAAAAAAAAAAAAGGGAAAAAAAAAAAAAAAAAAATCATAAATGTGCTTAATGTGCCATATGCACTTACCACGAGACATGCTCCCCTTCACACAAAGATTTGAGGTGAAAATTGTATTCCCTCAGCTGGAATTGAACCTGAGACCTTTGAACTACGAGACCTGGGCTTAATCCACTAAGCCACCAGACCTGTGGTTAATAACATAACAAGAGAACTATATATTGCTATGGTGCTGTGGTCACAGCTAATCAGGGCCAATTGGTAACAGCTGTGTTACCTCTCCACCTATGTGGTATATGTAGGGTGGGTGTGTGTGTGTGTGTGTGTGTGTGTGTGTGTCTGTCTCTGTGGTGTGTGTGTGTGTGTGTGTCTGTCTGTGTGTGTGTGTGTGTGTGTGTGTGTGTGTGTGTATGTGTGTGTGTGTGTGTCTCCCTCTCCCTCTCTCTCTTTATGGAGTTGGACCCATAGACATTATAAAGGGACCTACATTGGCCTATGATGTCATCGTTGAGTCAAAGACAGCCAATGCACTGTAATGGTCACCATGGTGACAGACAGCTAATCAGTGTCAAGTGTAAACAGCTGTACTGGTAATCTACACACGTACAGCCACTTGTGTCCCCAAATCCCCTGTCACACAGACAGAGGTTTTAAATGAACGCATAAGCCCGAACTAATGGCCGTATCTCGCAAACCGTTTGTCTGACAGAAAAAATGATCGTACCGTGAGAATGAGAAGATTCCAATTAATATTCACTGTGAAATTTGGGTCTGTATTGTAAACAATTTGGTTAGGCCAGCAAGTTGAAAATGGAGTTCATTTGACATCCGATCATGGAGTGTAGCTCCATCCACTCACTGTTTGATTTTGATTTTGCGTGCCTTCAAACAAGGCTGTCTCATGAGAAAACTAAACATTTGTTGAAAAAACTGTTCAATGATTATGAAAGAGGGAAGTCGGCTGAATATTTATCTGTTTGAATTAAGTTTCTCGGATGAAGTATGAATGAGGAGTAGCGTTTGGCGTCATGTCCAATGGACATGACGCCTTGGACCCTTTCCCTATTAATTAACATTGAGAGATTGTTTGTTTATCAAACCTTTAATAATAATAATAATAATAATAATAATTTTATTTAAAGGCGCCTTTCAAGACACTCAAGGACACCGTACAATGTGAAAAATACAGTACAATTAATTGATTTAAAAACAAAAATGGGATGGGAAGATCAGGGGGGGTAAGCAAATTTGAAAAGATGAGTTTTGAGTTTAGATTTGAACAGGGATATGGAGTCACTGTTGCGGATGTCGGGGGGTAGTGCATTCCAGAGCAGGGGAGCAGAGCGGCTGAAGGCTCTGCTCCCCATCGTGGTGAGACGGGCAGAGGGGACAGTGAGGTGAACAGAGGAGGAGGAGCGGAGTGCACGGGAGGGAGTGGCAATTTGAATGAGGTCTGTTAGATATGTGGGTGCAAGGTTATGGATGCTTTTGAAGGTGTAAAGGAGGATTTTAAATTGAATACGGAAATGAACCGGGAGCCAATGAAGCTGGTGAAGGACAGGGGTGATGTGGTGAGAGGAGGGTGTTCTGGAGATGATCCTTGCTGCTGAGTGTTGAAGAAGTTGGAGTTTATGGAGGGTTTTTTGGGGGAGACCAAAAAGGAGGGAGTTGCAGTAGTCGAGCCTTGATGTGACCAGACTGTGGACAAGGATGGTGGCAGTGTGGGGTGTAAGGGAGGGGCGGAGGCGGTTGATGTTTCGTAGGTGGAAGTAGGCAGTTCGGGTAATGTTATTGATGTGGGGTTGAAATGAAAGTGTGGTGTCGAGGAAGACACCCAGACTCTTAACCTGGGGGGAGGGGGAAACAGTGGAGTTATCAATGGTGAGAGAAAAGCTGTCGGTTTTGGATAGTGTAGATTTGGTGCCAATGAGGAGAACCTCGGTTTTGCTGCTGTTTAATTTCAGGAAGTTTTGAGTGAACCAGGTTTTTATTTCTGAGATGCAATCAGTAAGGGAAGTGGGCGGGAGAGTGGACGAGGGCTTTGTAGAGAGGTAGAGCTGGGTGTCATCAGCATAACAGTGGAAATTAATGTCAAATTTGCGGAAGATATTGCCAAGGGGAAGGAGGTAAATGATGAAGAGTAGGGGCCCCAGGACAGAGCCCTGGGGAACACCTGTGGTGACGGGGGAGGGGATGGATTTAAAAGACTTTAGTTGAACAAATTGAGTACGGCCAGAAAGATAAGAAGTGAACCAATCTAACGGAGTGTCTGTGATGCCAATGGAGGATAGTCTGTTGAGGAGGGTGGTGTGACAGATGGTATCAAAGGCTGCACTCAGGTCCAGGAGGATGAGGATGGTGAGTAGTCCAGAATCAGCTGCCATAAGGAGGTCGTTGGTGATTTTGATGAGTGCAGTTTCAGTGCTATGGAGTGGGCGGAATCCGGACTGGAACTGTTCATAAAGGTAATTGTCAGATAGGTGAAAATGGAGTTGGGAGGCCACTGTCTTTTCCAGGATTTTGGAGATGAAGGGAAGATTGGATATAGGACGGAAGTTGTTGAAGTTGGAGGGGTCTGCACCAGGTTTTTTCAGAATTGGGGTGATGGCAGCAGTTTTGAAGGATATAGGGACAGTTCCAGTAGTAAGAGAAGAGTGGATGATTGCAGAAATGAGAGGAACTAGGGAGGGGAGGGAGGCCTTAACCAGATGTGTGGGTAGGGGGTCAAGTTGACAGGTGGATGGCTTGGATTTCCGAATGAGTTCAGTTATTTCTGAGATAGCAGGGAGCTGGAAGGAGGAGAATGAGTGTGTGGAAGGGTGAAAGTCGGCTGAGATATTGAGATGAGGGGTTGATCCAAGGTGCTGGTGAATGTTTTTGATTTTATCGATGAAAAAGGACATCATGGAGTTGCAGAAGGAGGTTGTGTACAGGTGAGGGGGGAGAGAATCCTGGGGTTGGGTAATTTTGTTAAGAAGGGAAAAGAGTGACTTAGAGTTTCCTTTGTTGGCAGTGATCATATTGGAGTAGTAGTGGGTTTTAGTGCTGGCAATGGAGTCCTTATAATGCAAGATGTGGTTCTTGTACATCTCTTTGTGAATACTGAGACCAGTTTTCCTATGAAGACGTTCAAGTTGCCGACCTTTGGCTTTCATTAAACGGAGATCGGGAGTGAACCAAGGGGCGGAGACGGAAAAGGAAACAGATCTGGTTTTTAATGGGGCAAGGGAATTAAGGATATTATTGAGTCCAGTGTTGTAGTGAGAGACCAGATCATCAGGAGTAGATAGATTGTGAATGTCAGGGAGGCAGGAGGAGTGGATTCTTGAAGTGAGAGTGGCAGGGTCAATATTCTTTATATTACGAAATTAATTAATATCTCTGAAGTTATACATTTCATGAAAAAATTGTGAAATATGAAAGTGTGGTCCTGTGCAAGACAAACAGGACAAAATTTGAATGGAGTTTCTACGATGAAGTATGAATGAGTAGGAACGATCATAATTCTGCATGAAATATTAAAATTCATAAAAGTTGAATTTATTTGAAATTTTGCAGTGTAGCAAAACATTCTGAATCATACAGATTAATGTCCTGAAATAGCTGAACAATTGAAGGTGTATATGAAGTTTGTGGGAATAAGTATGAATGAGTGGCTGGGATCTGAATATTTTTCATAAAACGTTGAATAAATATGAAATTATGAATTTTTTTGAAAATGTTGAAATGGTCCAAGGAAGCCCTTGAAGAGCTGAAAATGTTGATATGTGGAAGTTGTATGAAGGTTGAAGTATGTTGAAGTTATTGAACGACAAAGAAGTGGCGGAATAAAAATAATAATAATAACTAGAATTGCAATTCCTTGAAGAAATTGCGGTGTGAATGCTGACGCTGATGCTGAAGAAGCTGACGCTTCACTGCTGAATGTTGATGAAGAACGAAGGATGAATATATCTGAATCAACAGAATGGTTGAATAATAGAATGTTTGAAAAATGTGGAATATTTGGAAGTTTGAATGGACTTTCTAGCTGAATTGAGGAATGAATTATGACCTTGAAGTATGACCTCCAAAATTTAATCAGTTCATCTTTGAGTCAGAATCAACATTTGTGCAAAATTTGAAGAAAAATCGTGGAAGCGTTCATGAGAATGCAGTCACAAAAGGCAATGTCACAGTGACCTTGAAATTTGACCTTTGACCTCTAAACTCTTGTGATGTCATCTCTGAGTCATAATCAACATCTGTGCAAAATTTTAAGAAAATCCGGTGAAGTCTAAAATTTTGTGTTGGAGCGGGGAATTGAACCCCCAACCCTGTGTTCAGCTCAATCAGGATACTACCATGTAATGCCCTGAAGGAGCTGAACATGTAGAATGTGGTATGAAGTGTATTGGATGAAAACTGACTGAGTAACTGCTACTTGAATTTTGTGTGTGTGTGTGTGTGTGTGTGTGTGTGTGTGTGTGTGTGTGTGTGTGTGTGTGTTTGTGTGTGTGTGTGTGTGTGTGTGTGTGTGTGTGTGTGTGTGTGTGTCTGTGTGTGTCTGTGTGGTGTCTATGTGTAGGGTGTGTGTGTGTGTGTGCGTGCGTGCGTGTGTGTTGTGTTGTGTGTGTGAGTGTGTGTGGTGCGTGTGTGTGCATGTGTGTGCGTGTGTGTGTGTGTGTGTGTGTGTGTGTGTGTGTGTGTGTGTGTGTGTGTGTGTGTGTGTTCTCTCCCTCCCTCTCTCTCTCTCTATGGATCCTAATGATTGGAGTTTGACCTACATATTAGCCTATGATGTCACAGACAGGTGCAGAGGTCTCTATAGTGATTGACAGCTAATCAGTGTGTCAATTGCAAACAGCTGTTATGCATGCAGTTAGTGATCTCTCCCCCTCAGGGATGAAACAGAGAGGCATTTTCAAATGAACGCTAAGCCCGAACTAATGGCCGTATCTCGCAAACCGTTTGTCTGACAGAAAAAATGATCGTACCGTGAGAATGAGAAGATTCCAATTAATATTCACTGTGAAATTTGGGTCTGTATTGTAAACAATTTGGTTAGGCCAGCAAGTTGAAAATGGAGTTCATTTGACATCCGATCATGGAGTGAGCTCCATCCACTCACTGTTTGATTTTGATTTTGCGTGCCTTCAAACAAGGCTGTCTCATGAGAAAACTAAACATTTGTTGAAAAAACTGTTTAAGATTATGAAAGAGGGAAGTCAGCTGAATATTTATATGTTAGAATCATGTTTCTAGGATGACGTATGAATGAGGAGATAGGTTTGGCGTCATGTCGAAATGCTTCGCGTTTGGACCCTTTCCCTATTAATTAACATTGAGAGATTGTTTGTTTATTAAACCTTTAATATCTCTAAAGTTATACATTTTATGAAAAAATAGTGAATTATGAAAGTGTGCTCCTGTGCAAGACGAACAGGACAAACTTTGAATGGAGTTTCTCTACGATGAAGTATGAATGAGTAGGAACGATCATAATTCTGCATGAAATATTAAAATTCATAAAAGTTGAATTTATTTGAAATTTTGCAGTGTAGCAAAAAATTCTGAATCATACAGATTAATGTCCTGAAATAGCTGAACAATTGAAGGTGTATATGAAGTTTGTGGGAATAAGTATGAATGAGTGGCTGGGATCTGAATATTTTTCATAAAACGTTGAATAAATATGAAATTATGAAATTTTTGAAAATGTTGAAATGGTCCAAGGAAGCCCTTGAAGAGCTGAAAATGTTGATATGTGGAAGTTGTATGAAGGTTGAAGTTATTGAACGCCAAAGAACGTACGGAATAATAATAAGAACTAGAATTGCAATTCCTTGAAGAAATTGCAGTGTGAATGCTGACGCTGATGCTGAAGAAGCTGACGCTTCACTGCTGAATGTTGATGAAGAACGAAGGATGAATATATCTGAATCAACAGAATGGTTGAATAATAGAATGTTTGAAAAATGTGGAATATTTGGAAGTTTGAATGGACTTTCTAGCTGAATTGAGGAATGAATTATGACCTTGAAGTATGACCTCCAAAATTTAATCAGTTCATCTTTGAGTCAGAATCAACATTTGTGCAAAATTTGAAGAAAAACCGTGGAAGCGTTCATGAGAATGCAGTCACAAAAGGCAACGTCACAGTGACCTTGAAATTTGACCTTTGACCTCTAAACTCTTGTGATGTCATCTCTGAGTCATAATCAACATCTGTGCAAAATTTTAAGAAAATCCGGTGAAGTCTAAAATTTTGTGTTGGAGCGGGGAATTGAACCCCCAACCCTGTGTTCAGCTCAATCAGGATACTACCATGTAATGCCCTGAAGGAGCTGAACATGTAGAATGTGGTATGAAGTTTAATGGATGAAAACTGACTGAGTAACTGCAACTTGAATTTTGTGTGTGTGTGCGTGCGTGTGTGTGTGTGTGTGTGTGTGTGTGTGTGTGGTGTGTGTGTGTGTGTGTGTGTGTGTGTGTGTGTGTGGTCTCTGTGGTATGTGTAGGGTGTGTGTGTGTGTGCGTGCGTGCGTGTGTGTGTGAGTGTGTCTCACTGTGGTGTGTGTGTGTGTGTGTGTGTGTGTGTGAGTGTGTGTGTGTGTGCGTGTGTGTGTGTGTGTGTGTGTCTCTCCCTCCCTCTCTCTCTCTATGGATCCTAATGATTGGAGTTTGACCTACATATTAGCCTATGATGTCACAGACAGGTGCAGAGGTCTCTATAGTGATTGACAGCTAATCAGTGTGTCAATTGCAAACAGCTGTTATGCATGCAGTTAGTGATCTCTCCCCCTCAGGGATGAAACAGAGAGGCGTTTTCAAATGAACGCTAAGCCCGAACTAATGGCCGTATCTCGCAAACCGTTTGTCTGACAGAAAAAATGATCGTACCGTGAGAATGAGAAGATTCCAATTAATATTCACTGTGAAATTTGGGTCTGTATTGTAAACAATTTGGTTAGGCCAGCAAGTTGAAAATGGAGTTCATTTGACATCCGATCATGGAGTGTAGCTCCATCCACTCACTGTTTGATTTTGAGTTTGCGTGCCTTCAAACAAGGCTGTCTCATGAGAAAACTAAACATTTGTTGAAAAAACTGTTTAAGATTATGAACGAGGGAAGTCAGCTGAATATTTATATGTTAGAATCATGTTTCTAGGATGACGTATGAATGAGGAGATAGGTTTGGCGTCATGTCGAAATGCTTCGCGTTTGGACCCTTTCCCTATTAATTAACATTGAGAGATTGTTTGTTTATTAAACCTTTAATATCTCTAAAGTTATACATTTTATGAAAAAATTTTGAATTATGAAAGTCTGCTGCTGTGCAAGACGAACAGGAAGAACTTTGAATGGAGTTTCTACGATGAAGTATGGACGAGTAGGAACGATCATAATTTTGCATGAAATATTAAAATTCATAAAAGTTGAATTTATTTGAAATTTTGCAGTGTAGCAAAAAATTCTGAATCATGCAGATTAATGTCCTGAAATAGCTGAACAATTGAAGGTGTATATGAAGTTTTGGGAATAAGTATGAATGAGTGGCTGGGATCTGAATATTTTTCATAAAACGTTGAATAAATATGAAATTATGAATTTTTTTGAAAATGTTGAAGGTGACCAATAAAGTCCTTGAAGAGCTGAACATGTTGATATATGGAACATGTTTGAAGGTTGAATTATGTTGAAGTTATTGAACGACAAAGAAGTGGCGGAATAATAATAATAAAGAAATATTTTGAAGGCTGTAGAATATCAAAGCTGTGAATGCTTTCAGCATTCACACCAAATACGCAGAATATTAAAGCTGTGAATGCTTTCAGCATTCACACCAATAATAAGAATAACTAGAATTGCAATTCCTTGAAGAAATTGCGGTGTGAATGCTGACACTGATGCTGAAGCTGATGCTGAAATTGACTTCACTGCTGAATGTTGATGAAGAACGAAGGATGAATATATCTGAATCAACAGAATGGTTGAATAATAGAATGTTTGAAAAATGTGGAATATTTGGAAGTTTGAATGGACTTTCTAGCTGAATTGAGGAATGAATTATGACCTTGAAGTATGACCTCCAAAATTTAATCAGTTCATCTTTGAGTCAGAATCAACATTTGTGCAAAATTTGAAGAAAAATCGTGGAAGCGTTCATGAGAATGCAGTCACAAAAGGCAACGTCACAGTGACCTTGAAATTTGACCTTTGACCTCTAAACTCTTGTGATGTCATCTCTGAGTCATAATCAACATCTGTGCAAAATTTTAAGAAAATCCGGTGAAGTCTAAAATTTGGTGTTGGAGCGGGGAATTGAACCCCCAACCCTGTGTTCAGCTCAATCAGGATACTACCATGTAATGCCCTGAAGGAGCTGAACATGTAGAATGTGGTATGAAGTTTATTGGATGAAAACTGACTGAGTAACTGCTACTTGAATTTTGTGTGTGTGTGTGTGTGTGTGTGTGTGTGTGTGTGTGTGTGTGTGTGTGTGTGTGTGTGTGTGTGTGTGTGTGTGTGTGTGTGTGTGTGTGTGTGTGTGTGTGTGTGTGTGTGTCTGTGTGTGTCTCTGTGGTATGTGTAGGGTGTGTGTGTGTGTGTGTGCGTGCGTGCGTGCGTGCGTGCGTGTGTGTGTGTGTGTTGTGTGTGTGTGAGTGAGTGTGTGTGTGCGTGTGTGTGCGTGTGTGTGTGTGTGTGTGTGTATGTGTGTGTGTGTGTGTGTCTCTCCCTCCCTCTCTCTCTCTCTCTATGGATCCTAATGATTGGAGTTTGACCTACATATTAGCCTATGATGTCACAGACAGGTGCAGAGGTCTCTATTCGGCTGTTAAGTCGTGACGTAACACCCTTTCAAAATAAAACTTCCGGGTCCAACCGCTCCGTCGAAATCAAAACAAACATAGGCTAGGCTATTTCTACAATGCCGCAGTGCTGTGTTCCCAGCTGTTTGAACAGATCTGAGTCAAAAAAGACGAAGGAATTGTCTTTTTACCGCTTTCCCATTGATGAAAAGGAGAAGAGGAAATGGCTGCAGTTGATAAGGTAAGTTACACTTCTTAAACAAATGAAAAAAAAAGTTTTAGCGCTAGTGTTTATCTTATTTAACGTTAACGCTAACGGCTTACTGTTGGCTGTTTAAGTTAACTGGAATTACTCGCAAAAGGTAAACCCTCAAAAGGATATGGGTTTATAATGTGTTTTTGTCATATTTATTATACTATCTATGGTCATAACCACCCAAGACCACGGTTGATCGGCTATTACTGTCTACAGCCAGCCAGTTAAATTCACCTGTTTACATTAGGCTACACTCAGCGGCTCAGGTTACCCATTTCCATAGGCCAACCGTTTCTAATGCTGGGCTTACACTAGAGGACTTTTAAAAGACTTTGAAAAGACTGAAGACTGACACCCTCTTACATCTAAAGACAATCAACTCACACCTGAAGACAACTAGTCATTAGTTTTCAGTCACAGAGTGTGATTTTGAAAAGACAGGGGTCTCATATTGCAAGACTACAACTAGATTCCTTTTGAGATTAATATAATTTCCGCAAACGCGATTGTGATTATTTAGCCTAATTAAAAACAAGTTAATTCAATATTCCGAGCGGGGGACTTCCTTTAGTTATTTCACCAGCTTTATTTGCTGATCTCATACCCTAATAACTTTAACTCCTAACCCTGTATTTGACGGTAGAGTGTTCAGGTTGCGCGGCTGTCAGCCTGGTTCTCCACCGAGGCTTCTATGAAAAAGTATCCGAAATAAGTGCCTCACCAGGCGGACACAGGTCGCGACTAATGCCGCTCCTCCTGTGTCGTGCTTGGTGCATGCGAGAGTGTGACAGTGTTTACGTCATTTCGCTTGAGCCAACCCCCTAAGACTAGCGATAATATCAAACATGTTTGATAATCAAGACGGGAAGAAGACTGGCTGAAATCGGGTCGGAAGACCACCATACACCAAACGACTGAGATAACGTGCGCGCGCCACAACTCCAGCACAACTTCTGTGATTTCAGTCCGACATTGGAAGATTGTCTGCGACTGTCAAATCGCGTGAAAAGTCGTGTAGTGTAAGCCCGGCATAAGTCATTATGAACACCTGGGTCGTGATTGTAAATCTTTATGCTCTCCGAGGCTTTTATAATTTGTACCATTATATTATATTCTGATTGTGCACATGTCCTATGAATAATTTAGGTAATGATGATCATTTTCTCTCTTTCCTTTTTTTAAATAGGCGCAAGAACTTCACCCCAAACTGCAACTCCAGGGTTTTTAGTTGGCATTTCAAAAACGGCAAAGCTGTTGGCCCATCGCGATTTGCCTGGAATGAGGGGAAGACTTTCCCAACAACAGAAAACCTCAGCAAGACCATCAAACACAAGAAGCAAATGGTACCCACCACCAGTGAGGAAACTGCAGCCACAGATCAGTCACACTGCCTTGCTAACACTACAACTGCAGATACCCCTAGCGCTTCTAAAAGCATTGTTGTGCTTGAAATCGAAAATGATATGCTTAAAAAGGAAAATGAGAAACTGAAGAAACAATTGGACATTCAAAAGCAAGCTTTTTCCTTTAGGCAGATTTCATCCAACTCTCACAGAGTTCAGTATTTCACCGGATTGCCCGATGCTGCCACTGTTCTGTTTTTGGAAGCACTTCTTACTAAATTTGACCTTCAATATCATTCTAATTGGACTGTCCAATTTATGCCCCTAATTGATCAGTTGTTCCTGACCTTAATCAAACTTCGACTTAATTCTGGCCACAATGACCTTGCAACACGATTCAATTGTAGCACAGCCACAGTAACAAATATCTTTACCACCATTGTTAGTGCGCTTTATCAAATTCTGTATGTTGGTATGCTTGAGAACAACATCCCCTCCACAGCAAAAAATCAAACGTCACTGCCAGAATGCTTCAGACCATTCCCAAACTGCAGAATAGTGCTTGACTGCACAGAGGTTGCTGTGTCCAACACCAAGAGACTTGATACACAAAGTCACCTGTACAGCCAGTACAAAGGGCGGACCACACTCAAAGCACTGATTGGTGTGGCTCCCAATGGCTTCATCACCTTCACTAGTGACCTGTATGGTGGGAGTGCCTCAGACAAGGCAATCACAGCTGATTGTGGACTTCTCCATCATCTGCAGCCAGGTGACATGGTCATGGCAGACAAGGGCTTCACCATACGGGACATTTTACCAGAGGGAGTTCTGTTGAACTTCCCATCGTTCCTAATCAATGGACAATTCACACAGGAGGAAGCAAAGAATAACCGCCTAATCTCCTGTGCAAGGATCCATGTCGAGCGCTCTATCCAGAGACTGAAACTCTACAACATCTTGCGTCACATTCCACACCAGTTTAGAAAAGCATTAATATTGTTCTGAAAGTATGTGTGTGTCTAACCAACTTGCAGACACCCATTCTCCGTGAAATTGAATAAGTCGAGCGTGATTATTTACTTCTCCCTTTTTCAGGTATGAATATGAGTATAATATGGTCTTACATTTTTTAATTAGTTTGCTTATGTTTCGTGTGCGTTTTGTTAACATTATGACCGAATTTAGAGGTTAAAAGCATTGTTAGAAGCTTTGTTTAGAAATTGTTGTATTGACTAGCTTAAATTATGTTAAACTGCTATTCCGCCATGTCCACTAGAGTGCGCCATGAGACCATGTTTGAGGTTGGTTAAAGTAAAATACATGGTACATATATAAGGTTGTAATTTAATGCTGAAGTGTGTATTTAGACCTGATTATTGATTTGTTTCATCTATACAATGCAAATCTTTAAGAGAGGAACAATAGAAATAACAGAAATGGTCAACGACTACAAGTATAATATTTTATTTATTTCAGTGTACTTCATTTGAGTTTGTTTAAGGTTTAATAGATTATTATATACATATTATATTATTTATTTCAGTGTATGTTACATTTGATTTTACTTAAGTGAAAAAATTCTTTACTGTTTGTATAAATAAACATTTTATTTGTCAAAAAACATTGTGTGACTTAATTTATCATAACATAAATATATTTTTCACAGATCATCAAAATCATTATTTACAAATTATTAATCAATCTCTGTACAAAAAAAGGACCACAAATCATTAATGAACCTCATTGTTCTATATGCAATGGTTGATTTACAACTATGACAAAACATAGGGAAGGAAACACTCCTTATAAAATGTCTCCAGGGTGTTGATATTTATGGCCCATGATGGGTCTTTGAGGATGGTTAGGATGACAAGGTCCACAGGAGTCCATATGATTAGGTGACAGCTGCTTGTTCCAGTGAGATGCAAATTTCCCTGGATTTGATGCCAATAGTTGTGAGTCCGTTTTAGTCTCAGGGTATCAGTTACTTGGTCCAAGTACAGATAGAACTTCCTGTTCTCTGCTGCCTGTCGTATAGTCTTTGTTTTGGCTGACCATGGACATTTGACTTCCACGATGCAGTCGTCAGACACCGCCCCATCTGGAGATCCACCGAGCAAGCCACTGTCCGAAAGGAACAAACCCCTCTCCTGGATGATGACACTTGTGCTCTCCGTGTACTGCTGCTTTGCCCTCGGCTCATGGAGAATTCCCCAATCACATGCCTTGGGAAAGAAACAAAAAATAAAGTATTATATTAGTCACCAAACCTGCTGATGTTGACGACTACTATTTTATTAAGTGTATTCTTAGGAACACAGATGCTGTCAATTTAAATAATCCCATACTACCTAAAACTTACTTTCGATCCTTGTTTGAGGTTGTACTGGCCAAGCAGTGTTTTAAATAAGGAAGGAGGGTAGGACTTCCGCTTGACTGCTCCCAATACCAAGCCAAAGTTGCTTGCTGTGATTCTTTTTTGCCGATATGCTGACCTGTTATAAAGAAAAACAAAATAAGAGATAGTTCATGTAGACTGGGGTCTGTTTCAGAAAGCAGGTTACATATGTGGACACTCAGAGTAAGTGGATACTCTGAGTTTTCCGTATCAGTGAGTCAGTTACTCAGAGCAACAGACTCAGCAAACCTAACCTGCTCGCTGGCAGGTTTGCTTGAACAAACTCTGAGTATGTTTTCATCTTAATGTGAAGAGTGAATGAAGGAAGTGTCAGAACAGCTAGTTCTTCTCTTTAAGAGCAGATTACTGCAGAAATCTGCATAATTTTTTGTATCTATTTAGGCGTGTTTCCATAATGATTTTTTATTTGATTTATCATTTAAGATCAATAGCGAATTCTTAGCACTCATATCTTGTATCTTGATGTTGTAATATCTGTGTTAACATGCTGAGGAACGTGGCTTTGGACATTTAAGTCTTGCATAGTTTCCAATATAAAAAAGTGTCTGTTTAGAGCACATGGAGAGGGTGGGGGTGTCTCACTTGTCCATACAGTGAATATAGCCTACAGTAGGCATACAGTAGCCTAGCCTATATCAGCACAGTTTTGTGCGAGGACAACTTTTACTTTTACCCCTTGTAACGGACCCCTGGAGGTCATAAGCTTCTGGCCATCCTGAATGACACCAGCCACCCTCTGCACACTGTCATCAGCAACCAGAGAAGCTCATTCAGCGACAGGCTGCTCCTCCCCAGATGCCGCACCAACAGACTCAAGAACTCATTTGTCCATCGTGCCATCACACTCCACAACTCCACACATGGAGGGAGGAGGGGGGGCAGGAGGAGTACAGTGGCTGGTGGAACTGTTGCTAACATCTGCTGCTGCTTCTTTTTAAATGTATTTATAAATATAAATCTGTATTTTACTTTTTTACCATGTATATTGATGCATTTTAGCTTGTGTTACTTGTTTTGTGTCATGTTGTATGTACTACAGCTGCTGGATTTTTGAATTTCCCTGAAGGAACACTCCCAAGGGATCAATAAAGTGTCTATCTATCTATCTATCTATCTATCTATCTATCTATCTATCTATCTATCTATCTATCTATCTATCTATCTATCTATCTATCTATCTATCTATCTATCTATCTATCTATCTATCAGTTGTAAATAACTAGTTTTGTATTGTTTCAGGTTGTTTCTCTTGTTTTTGTTAATGCAGTTTCATACCATAATGCATTCTTTGCTTGCCCAACCGTGGCTCTTTCTATCTGCTGCTTCTCCTGATCGGTGACCACAAGTGATGACAGCAAATGAAGAGCCTTGTCCTCAGCTTCAGCATAGTCTGGGTTGGTCACTAGCCCCTCAAATGTCTTGATAGGGAGAGTCTAGATTCAAAGTAAAGTAAACAGATTTATGAATGCAAATACTTTAATTCCTTTCAAGCCAATTACCTTTCAGTTAGGTGGACAAATTTATTGTGAACTCTGTATCCCGAATCGAATTAAATTGTGAGTTCAGTGTATCATTACATCCCAAACAAACCATTTAACACATAAGTCTTACCCGAGGAGTTTCTGGACTCAGAATCCATCCTATTCCAGTAAAACGTCCAAGCTTGGACAGGGTTGCTTGTACCCAGTCTCTGTCTTCCTGAGTAACAGGTCTTTTGATTCCAGCTGAAATGAGAAAATGACATGATAAAGCATGAGTGTAAGGAAGAAGCCAGCTCGACAGATATTTTTAAAGGAAAACTTACATCTTTAGCCTAGCATTTAAATTGCTTTGCAATGTTCTCTGCTGAACTTTTAATATTATAATTAGGCCTACCTTATTTGACTGACATTTACCTTCTCATTGTTTTATTTACTGCTTTTATTAGTTAGTTGGTGTTCCCTGGTCTGATATGTGCTACACACATTAAGTTAATTAGTATTATTACACCACATAACGTAAAAGAAAGCATCAATCAATCAATCAACTTTATTTCGAGAGACTCAAGGTCCATTTAAAAAAGACATACAACATACATGTTAAAGGAGACAGCCATACCAATGCTTCCACATGGAAGACTGGTACCGCACAGCACTGAGCCCAGGGTTAGTCAGCAGCATTATTATACAGTTGGAAGAATCATTCAGACGACAGATAAATTTATACATCAAAATTCTTAAAAGAGCATGGAAAGTGTGAACACGTACATTACAGAACATTTCACTTGCACTGCACCACCTTGGTTTTTTGAGCAAAATGCGCATGCAATCATTGTACGCAACCTGGAGTTTCTGGATGCTCGCTTTCTTAAACTTAACCCACAAAGGGGCAGTATAAAGAGGGGTACAGTAGGCCCTAAATAGGGTCACCTTAACCCTATCTGAGCAATATGAAAATTTTCTTGCCAACGTGTTGGCTTGCGCATATAACATGCGTCGCTGTCTATACATGTCCTCATCGTCACACATTTCATTTGTAATGATGTGTCCCAAATATTTTATTTTACAGCTGACAGCCATTTCCTGCCCTGACAGATAGAAAGCTGGTAAACTAAGGTCCTTATCCCCTTTAGCTCTACATATCAAAACAACACTCTTCTTGGCATTGTATTTTACATCAAATTTAACCCCATACTCAGAACAAATATTCAGTAACTGCTGAAAACCTGCACTACTTGGTGAAACAATAACCAGATCGTCGGCATACATGAGATGATTAATAAGTACAGTTCCAATGATACAGCCTGTCCTACAGCTATTTAACTTGTCAGACAGATCATTCATGTACACATTAAAAAGGCATGGGGAAAGAAGACCCCCCTGACGAACTCCATTCCCAACACCAAATGGCGCAGAGACTGAATTCCCCCATTTTATCTGCATACTTTGGTTGGCATACCAATAAGCCAGAATCCTAATTACACTGTTAGGCACACCCCTTTGACTCAATTTTAAAAACAGCTTAGTATGGTTGACTCGGTCAAAAGCCTTAGATGCATCAATAAAACCAAGTAAAACTGTGGAATTCTGTCTTTTATATGTTTCCACCATTTCCTTCAAGGAATATATGCATAGCTCAGTTCCATGCTTAGCCTTGAAGCCAAACTGGTTATCTGAGGTTTTTAAATAAATACATAATCTGTCTAATAAGATCCTTTCCAGGACTTTGGATAACACACTAGCTAAAGCAATTGGTCTGTAATTATCCAAGCTCCCCACCTTTCCCGCTTTGTCCTTGATTACAGGCACCAAAGTAACAGACAGCATGGAGTCCGGTAACACACCATGAGACATTAGGCCCATAAAACAAGTGGCAAGTAGCACAGCTACCTTTGGGCTTGCCAATTTAAGGTGCTCTGCAGTGATATAGTCAGAGCCGCTAGCTTTGTTGTCAGCTAGCTGAGTTATTGCATTATAGACCTCTTTAGCTGTGATTTGCTCTGTGTCATTTCTTATAATGTTACCAACTTTGTAGGGATCACTTTTAATGCAGTTAAATAGAGTAGAGTAATGTTGCCTCCACAACTCAGCTATGTTGTCAGCTCCAGAGACACCCTCTATGGCACATGGTAATGATGTACTGTTCCTGTTCATAACTCTCACTTCCTTCCAGAAGCCAGAAACATCATTACCAAGGAGCTTTTCAGCCATAGAGTCCGCTCTCAATGCTTGTTCGTGTTTGTTGACATACCGAATTGCATATTTATACCTGGCATTAGTGAGCTTTTTGAGATCCAAGACAGGCCCCTCTCTCGGCCTGCCTGCCCGGACCCATGCCCTAAACGCATTTTTAGCTTCAGCATAATGCTCAGCCACATGTTTATTCCACCCCGGCTTAATACTTTGTTTTTTATCTGAGTAGATAAAGCACGGTCTACTGGCCTCATACACAGCTTCCACAATACAATTATACATGGTGCAGAGGTCCTCACAGTGAGAGCTTCCCTTACAATTAACATCAGAACACAAAATAGCATCTTTGGGAACATAAACATCACTCAAAAGAACATCAGTTCTCCCATAGTATAATAACCTATCCTCATTTGTAAGCTTAGCCCAATCCAGTTTGGCCTTACAGGCATTTTTACCCTCCTGAGACATCTCAGGGAGACTCTCACAGTCTAGTGACATAACAAAAGGAATATGATCAGACATGGACGCCTCATACACAAGCTTAATAGATTTTATAATTTCATGGGCATTAGCAGTGCTAATGCAATGGTCAAGCCATGATGTTGTGTGCCAAGCCTCGCTTATGTAAGAATAGCTATCCGCAGGTAGAAACATTTGGCTGGATATAATTAAATTGTTATCGTCACAGAACTGTAGCATATGCTTAGCAAACAAGGAACGTTCGTCTGTAAGGTCAGCATTCATATCACCCACTACAAGGACACTTGTGGAATGATTATCAGAAATAAAAGAATTTATAAAAGCAAGCCTATTCAGGTATTCATCTTCATTTTGTTGTGACTCATAGGGTGTGTATACATTTAGAATACTGAACTCCTTGTTATTTATCTGTATGCGCACTGCAATACACCAGTCAACTTCAAGCCTGATGACATTAATGACAGAGTCGAGCTTTTTGTGCCAGAGGATAGCCACGCCCCCTGCTATCCTCCCTCTCACTATTCCCAAGGATAGGTCCTTGCACCTTGTCACTTGCAAATGAATGACTAACCTTGTGTTGTGGATGGCGTTATCTCAGACACTCTCTTTGCTGCTATCTGGTCGGTGCTCGGTGTCTTCGCCCTCTTCCAAGCACACTCCACGTCGGTGCGGGACACATTTTTTTCAACCCAGATGAGCACTGCCGCCATATGGTGGCACTTGTCCCGACCGATTGGGCACTGGCAGCTGCTGTACTGCACTGTCTGTCCCTCAACATGAATCTATATTGAACACAATTCCCTGCTCACTCTAGCTCATCTCAAAGAGACTAACCTTAGCCTAACAATACAAGGGGCTGGCAGATTTATGTCAACTTTCATAACTTCACTTAAATTACAAAACATGAACTATATATGTTTAGTTTCATCTTAATTTAAGTTCAACGTTTTACCAGTCCTGTACTGAGTATTACTTAATTCAATAACGTATAATCTATAACGGTAACTTAGATGTCAACGGCTAACTTTCAACTCACCTCAACCTCGTAAACTTTCTTTTTCTGTGATGCCTGGACGCTACCCTTTATAATTCCCCCAGGCAAAACAGCTACACTGACCACTCTGTTGGAGTTAAACGAATTTAACCCTTTCTTAACTCTTTCAGGTGTCTCACTGAAGAAAGCCGTAACAGTAAAAAAGTTCACCGGTTCAGCCATCGTTGTTTGTGTTTATGTTCGACGGAGCGCCGGTTGGACCCGGAAGTTTTATTTTGAAAGGGTGTTACGTCACGCTTAACAGCCGAATAGTGATTGACAGCTAATCAGTGTCTCAATTGCAAACAGCTGTTATGCATGCAGTTAGTGATCTCTCTCCCTCAGGGATGAAACAGAGAGGCGTTTTCAAATGAACGCTAAGCCCGAACTTCTGCCTCTCACACGCAAACCGTTTGTCTGACAGAAAAAATGATGGTACCGTGAGAATGAGATGATTCCAATTAATATTCACTGTGACATTTGGGTCTGTATTGTAAACAATTTGGTTAGGCCAGCAAGTTGAAAATGGAGTTCATTTTACATCCGATCATGGAGTGTAGCTCCATCCACTCACTGTTTGATTTTGAGATTGCGTGCCTTCAAACAAGGCTGTCTCATGAGAAAACTAAACATTTGTTGAAAAAACTGTTTAAGATTATGAAAGAGGGAAGTCAGCTGAATATTTATCTGTTTGAATTAAGTTTCTCGGATGAAGTATGAATGAGCAGAAGCGTTTGGCGTCATGTCCAAATGCTTCGCATTTGGACCCTTTCCCTATTAATTAACATTGAGAGATTGTTTGTTTATTAAACCTTTATTATCTCTAAAGTTATACATTTTATGAAAAAATAGTGAATTATGAAAGTGTGGTCCTGTGCAAGACCAACAGGAAGAACTTTGAATGGAGTTTCTACGATGAAGTATGGACGAGTAGGAACGATCATAATTTTGCATGAAATATTAAAATTCATAAAAGTTGAATTTATTTGAAATTTTGCAGTGTAGCAAAAAATTCTGAATCCTACAGATTAATGTCCTGAAATAGCTGAACAATTGAAGGTGTATATGAAGTTTGTGGGAATAAGTATGAATGAGTGGCTGGGATCTGAATATTTTTCATAAAACGTTGAAAAAATATGAAATTATGAATTTTTTTGAAAATGTTGAAAGGGTCCTAGAAAGCCCTTGAAGAGCTGAAAATGTTGATATGTGGAAGTTGTATGAAGGTTGAAGTATGTTGAAGTTATTGAACGCCAAAGAACGTACGGAATAATAAGAATAAATGCGCAGAATATCAAAGCTGTGAATGCTTTCAGCATTCACACCAAATACGCAGAATATTAAAGCTGTGAATGCTTTCAGCATTCACACCAACTAGAAATGCAATTCCTGAAGAAATTGCGGTGTGAATGCTGCGCTGCTGAACTGAAGCTGATGCTGAATAAACTTCACTGCTGAATGTTGATGAAGAACGAAGGATGAATATATCTGAATGAACAGAATGGTTGAAAAATAGAACGTTTGAGAAATGTGGAATATTTGGAAGTTTGAATGGACTTTCTAGCTGGAATTAGGAACAAATTATGACCTTGAACTATGACCTCCAAAATGTAATCAGTTCATCTTTGAGTCAGAATCAACATTTGTGCAAAATTTTAGTTTGTGTTGGAATTGTTGTTGCCATAGATGGTGTCGTTTTAGTTGTCGGAGTCACTGACGGAGTCACGGAGTGTGTTGGTATAGTGTTGTAAATTGCTGTTGATCCAGCACTTTGTTTAGCAGTTGTAGGTTTTTCTGTAATTAATGATGCTGATGGGGATGATTGTAAAGTCACTGATTCCATTGTTACAGATGGTGCGGATTCAGTTGGAGTTGCTGGTGTTGTCATTGCAATTGTAATTTGTGATCCTTGTGGTGGTGAAACCATCGATAGTGTAGTTTGTGTTGGTGTAGTCACACTGTGTGTTGTTCTGTGAACTGTTGTTGATCCAGCAGTTTGTTTTGAAACCGTGGACATTTCTGTTTCATATAATGTTGATGTTTGTAATGTGGCTGATTCTGTTACAGATCCTGTACTTTGTATTGATTTTTTGGTTACAACTGCAATATTTGTTCTTTCTCTTTCTGTTGTTTTATCAGCTGTATTTTGTGTCAGTGTTGTTACTGATGATGTACTATTTGTTGAAGTGATTTCTGCTGGTTTTGGGATAGGGTTAGGTATTGTGTAACTGCCGCACATTGGCAGTTTGTTTTAATTAGTAAAACTCCGATTTTTGTTCCTACCTGTTACAATGTTATTGGGGCGGAACTAATTGCCGCTGGCATATGTTTCCGATACTGCACTTTAGGTGACGTACATTGCCAAACAACATGAAAGAAGCAGCACCATGGACATATAAAGAAATGGACACCGTATTGAAAAATGGCGCCCATTCATTCCTATGAAAGCTTCTCATTGGCGCAGAGAAGCAACAAGGAAGCTGTACTAAAACAATCATTGTAAGCAACCTGAAGTCTGTGGATACTTGATTTCTTGAATTTACAGTTCAGGGGCAGTATACAGGGCTCTGCAACATGCTCTAAACAGACATATCTCCACATGTTCAGAACACATGAACTTTTCTTGCCAACATATTGTCTTGGGCATGTACTGTATGACACTGTCTAAAGGCTAAAGGCCCAACCTTAGGCCCTGTATTAACACTGGATTGTTTTTCCAGTGCATAGCCTACGGACAGGTAGTGGATCGTGAGGAGGTGTTCACTGATTTTGAGAACAAGCATCCTCAAGAATCGCTGACTCTAGCCTACCTTTAACTTGAAAAAGTTATTTTTGAACAACAATGAAAAATGCAAATGTTTAAAATTCAACATCTCTTAAATCTTACCATGAATTAAATTGAACAAGAAATAAAGGCTTTCTATATGTTACTTTATATCCGACTAATTTATATGTAGTAACACAAACATCAAAACATAAGATACAAATCTTGATGTTTATACCACGGATGACAATGACTCAAAAAGATTTAAAAAAAAAATTACATCACATCAAGCAAATATGGAATAGGTGTTGCATTGTCCTCCTCTAAACAAATTGGACAAAGGTTAAGCCAAGTAAGAACACAACAAACAATTTTTCCTGTATACGTTTAGAAGTTATTAAAGATTTAAACAAATGTAAACCTTCATCTGAGTGGTAAAGCCATGGACATACTCTAAATAGCAACTAGGAAAGAAGCTGGGGTGATTAATATGTACACATTCAACAAGGAGAAGATAATGTAAGTGGGTAACACTTCACCAAGACACTATAGAAAAAACATTACAAAAAAACCTGATGACATTACATTCGTACCATTGCTTTATTCAAAATAATTATTGTGTGTTTTCTCTCTTTGATGTCCGACCCTTGCACCACTTCATGGTTTGTTGTAACTGATTTGAAAAATGTTATGTTATAAATTGATGAATATTAAATATTATATTTGTCAGGGAACTATATTACAAAGTGACCAAAGAGAGCTCTTTTGATATGATTTTTTATCAAAAAATAAATTTCACTGCAACCCTGCAGGCACAAAAAATCCATTTCATTTTCAAATGTGGACTTCCCAACGAGAGCTGTGAATATGTCATGCTTTATCTTTCAAATGGTTAAAGGTATATTGGAATATATTGTATTTATTACAGTGCCTTGTTGTATTTCTTAATCTTATAATTTGTTCTAGTTGTAAACAGCTAGCATCTGACATTTGGTTGTGTTCTCCTCATGTTTTTCACTCTGGCTCCGTGTACAGGTACATCATTAAAAATACTTCCTCATCTATTACAGTAATCACTGAGCAAACCAGTTCTATGACATTCCAGTATACAATGGATGCATTTACTAGATGTAATGTGGGTATGCCAGGTACTATTAAATCTTACTGTAACCACTGAAGGAGTGGTAGTTTGAATCAGGCTTCATTCCTGGGTTGGGAAGTCCTGATGTGGGCCTGCGGTGTTACTACAGTTTATATCTTTCCATCATCTCTGAAACCCCCTACGTCACAGATATTTCACATACCTTCGTGAGCCACCCTTGAGTCACTTCATGGCATCATGGTTGGGTTTGTTAACTGATTGAACTATCGCTTGAATAAGATCCATATGGATGTACCACATATGTATCGGACAGTTTTTAAATTTAAAGAGCCACAGCAGTTGACTCTGCAGTGAAGTATCTGATGTTTGCGTCTATGCTCTTGTCCCAACATTGACACTCCTTAAACGGTTGCATTCCTTCAAAAACGCCCTGTTAAAAGTAGACAAACAAGTCTTATGATGCATAAGAACAAAACAACAAGATAAAATCGTTTCACTTTTAGATCTCTTTATGAGTCAAATAAAGTACATATAGTGCCTGTAAATCAGTTAAATGCTATAGTGTTTGAACCTGCTGAGACAAGTTTAATATTTAATTGCCTTACAATGTCATGGCAATTAGAGATAGTGGTAAAATACATACTTATTCATCAGCATCATCGTCTTCAACTTGTAGTATTAGACAAAACATAGACAACACACACATACATTAGAATAAAAACATCCCCACCACTTATAAAAGGCACTTATACCAATGTCTCCAAAGGTAAGACTGGTAGCGTATTCTGCACTATAACTTCGGTTCGACAGCAGCATTATAATTACATTCTTTGAGTCATTCAAGCGACCGATAAATCTGTACTAAAACAATCATTGTAAGCAACCTGAAGTCTGTGGATACTTGATTTTTTTGAATTTACAGTTCAGGGGCAGTATACAGGGCTCTGCAACATGCTCTAAACAGACATATCTCCACATGATCAGAACACATGGACTTTTCTTGCCAACATATTGTCTTGGGCATGTACTGTATGACACTGTCTAAAGGCTAAAGGCCCAACCCTAGGCCCTGTATTAACACTGGATTGTTTTTCCAGTGCATAGCCTACGGACAGGTAGTGGATCGTGAGGAGGTGTTCATTGATTTTGAGAACAAGCATCCTCAAGAATCGCTGACTCTAGCCTACCTTTAACTTGAAAAAGTTATTTTTGAACAACAATGAAAAATGCAAATGTTTAAAATTCAACATCTCTTAAATCTTAACATGACTTAAATTGAACAAGAAATAAAGGCTTTCTATATGTTACTTTATATCCGACTAATTTATATGTAGTAACACAAACATCAAAACATAAGATACAAATCTTGATGTTTATACCACGGATGACAATGACTCAAAAAGATTTTAAAAAAAAATTACATCACATCAAGCAAATATGGAATAGGTGTTGCATTGTCCTCCTCTAAACAAATTGGACAAAGGTTAAGCCAAGTAAGAACACAACAAACAATTTTTCCTGTATACGTTTAGAAGTTATTAAAGATTTAAACAAATGTAAACCTTCATCTGAGTGGTAAAGCCATGGACATACTCTAAATAGCAACTAGGAAAGAAGCTGGGGTGATTAATATGTACACATTCAACAAGGAGAAGATAATGTAAGTGGGTAACACTTCACCAAGACACTATAGAAAAAACATTACAAAAAAACCTGATGACATTACATTCGTACCATTGCTTTATTCAAAATAATTATTGTGTGTTTTCTCTCTTTGATGTCCGACCCTTGCACCACTTCATGGTTTGTTGTAACTGATTTGAAAAATGTTATGTTATAAATTGATGAATATTAAATATTATATTTGTTAGGGAACTATATTACAAAGTGACCAAAGAGAGCTCTTTTGATATGATTTTTTATCAAAAAATAAATTTCACTGCAACCCTGCAGGCACAAAAAATCCATTTCATTTTCAAATGTGGACTTCCCAACGAGAGCTGTGAATATGTCATGCTTTATCTTTCAAATGGTTAAAGGTATATTGGAATATATTGTATTTATTACAGTGCCTTGTTGTATTTCTTAATCTTATAATTTGTTCTAGTTGTAAACAGCTAGCATCTGACATTTGGTTGTGTTCTCCTCATGTTTTTCACTCTGGCTCCGTGTACAGGTACATCATTAAAAATACTTCCTCATCTATTACAGTAATCACTGAGCAAACCAGTTCTATGACATTCCAGTATACAATGGATGCATTTACTAGATGTAATGTGGGTATGCCAGGTACTATTAAATCTTACTGTAACCACTGAAGGAGTGGTAGTTTGAATCAGGCTTCATTCCTGGGTTGGGAAGTCCTGATGTGGGCCTGCGGTGTTACTACAGTTTATATCTTTCCATCATCTCTGAAACCCCCTACGTCACAGATATTTCACATACCTTCGTGAGCCACCCTTGAGTCACTTCATGGCATCATGGTTGGGTTTGTTAACTGATTGAACTATCGCTTGAATAAGATCCATATGGATGTACCACATATGTATCGGACAGTTTTTAAATTTAAAGAGCCACAGCAGTTGACTCTGCAGTGAAGTATCTGATGTTTGCGTCTATCCTCTTGTCCCAACATTGACACTCCTTAAACGGTTGCATTCCTTCAAAAACGCCCTGTTAAAAGTAGACAAACAAGTCTTATGATGCATAAGAACAAAACAACAAGATAAAATCGTTTCACTTTTAGATCTCATTATGAGTCAAATAAAGTACATATAGTGCCTGTAAATCAGTTAAATGCTATAGTGTTTGAACCTGCTGAGACAAGTTTAACATTTAATTGCCTTACAATGTCATGGCAATTAGAGATAGTGGTAAAATACATACTTATTCATCATCATCATCATCGTCTTCAACTTGTAGTATTAGACAAAACATAGACAACACACACATACATTAGAATAAAAACATCCCCACCACTTATAAAAGGCACTTATACCAATGTCTCCAAAGGTAAGACTGGTAGCGTATTCTGCACTATAACTTCGGTTCGACAGCAGCATTATAATTACATTCTTTGAGTCATTCAAGCGACCGATAAATCTGTACTAAAACAATCATTGTAAGCAACCTGAAGTCTGTGGATACTTGATTTTTTGAATTTACAGTTCAGGGGCAGTATACAGGGCTCTGCAACATGCTCTAAACAGACATATCTCCACATGATCAGAACACATGGACTTTTCTTGCCAACATATTGTCTTGGGCATGTACTGTATGACACTGTCTGCGGTGTGAATGCTGACGCTGATGCTGAAGAAGCTGACGCTTCACTGCTGAATGTTGATGAAGAACGAAGGATGAATATATCTGAATCAACAGAATGGTTGAATAATAGAATGTTTGAAAAATGTGGAATATTTGGAAGTTTGAATGGACTTTCTAGCTGAATTGAGGAATAAATTATGAACTTGAAGTATGACCTCCAAAATTTAATCAGTTCATCTTTGAGTCAGAATCAACATTTGTGCAAAATTTGAAGAAAAACCGTGGAAGCGTTCATGAGAATGCAGTCACAAAAGGCAACGTCACAGTGACCTTGAAATTTGACATTTGACCTCTAAACTCTTGTGATGTCATCTCTGAGTCATAATCAACATCTGTGCAAAATTTTAAGAAAATCCGGTGAAGTCTAAAATTTGGTGTTGGAACGGGGAATTGAACCCCCAACCCTGTGTTCAGCTCAATCAGGATACTACCATGTAATGCCCTGAAGGAGCTGAACATGTAGAATGTGGTATGAAATTTATTGGATGAAAACTGACTGAGTAACTGCAACTTGAATTTTGTGTGTGTGTGTGTGTGTGTGTGTGTGTGTGTGTGTGTGTGTGTGTGTGTGTGTGTGTGTGTGTGTGTGTGTGTGTGTGTCTCTGTGGTATGTGTAGGGTGTGTGTGTGTGTGTGTGCGTGCGTGTGTGTGTGTGTGTGTGAGTGTGTCTCACTGTGGTGGTGTGTGTGTGTGTGTGTGTGTGTGTTGTGTGTGTGTGTGTCTGTGTGTGGTGTGTGTGTGTGTGTGTGTGTGTGTCTGTGTGTGTGTGTGTGTGTGTCTGTGTCTGTGTGTGTGTGTGTCTGTGTGTGTGTGTGTGTGTGTGTGTGTGTGTGTGTGTGTGTGTGTGTGTGTGTGTGTGTCTCTCTCTCTCCCTCTCCCTCTCTCTCTTTATGGAGTTGGACCTACATTGGCCTATGATGTCATCGTTGAGTCAAAGACAGCCAATGCACTGTAATGGTCACCATGGTGACAGACAGCTAATCAGTGTCAAGTGTAAACAGCTGTACTGGTAATCTACACACGTACAGCCACTTGTGTCCCCAAATCCCCTGTCACACAGACAGAGGTTTTAAATGAACGCATAAGCCCGAACTAATGGCCGTATCTCGCAAACCGTTTGTCTGACAGAAAAAATGATCGTACCGTGAGAATCCGAAGATTCCAATTAATATTCACTGTGAAATTTGGGTCTGTATTGTAAACAATTTGGTTAGGCCAGCAAGTTGAAAATGGAGTTCATTTGACATCCGATCATGGAGTGAGCTCCATCCACTCACTGTTTGATTTTGATTTTGCGTGCCTTCAAACAAGGCTGTCTCATGAGAAAACAAAACATTTGTTGAAAAAACTGTTTACGATTATGAAAGAGGGAAGTCAGCTGAATATTTATATGTTAGAATCATGTTTCTAGGATGACGTATGAATGAGGAGATAGGTTTGGGGTCATGTCCAAATGCTTCGCGTTTGGACCCTTTCCCTATTAATTAACATTGAGAGATTGTTTGTTTATTAAACCTTTAATATCTCTGAAGTTATACATTTTATGAAAAAATTGTGAATTATGAAAGTATGCTCCTGTGCAAGACGAACAGGACAAACTTTGAATGGAGTTTCTACGATGAAGTATGAATGAGTAGGAACGATCATAATTCTGCATGAAATATTAAAATTCATAAAAGTTGAATTTATTTGAAATTTTGCAGTGTAGCAAAAAATTCTGAATCATACAGATTAATGTCCTGAAATAGCTGAACAATTGAAGGTGTATATGAAGTTTGTGGGAATAAGTATGAATGAGTGGCTGGGATCTGAATATCTTTCATAAAACGTTGAATAAATATGAAATTATGAATTTTTTTGAAAATGTTGAAGGTGACCAATAAAGTCCTTGAAGAGCTGAACATGTTGATATATGGAACATGTTTGAAGGTTGAAGTATGTTGAAGTTATTGAACGACAAAGAAGTGGCGGAATAATAATAATAAATAAATATTTTGAAGGCTGTAGAATATCAAAGCTGTGAATGCTTTCAGCATTCACACCAACTAGAATTGCAATTCCTTGAAGAAATTGCGGTGTGAATGCTGACACTGATGCTGAAGCTGATGCTGAAATTGACTTCACTGCTGAATGTTGATGAAGAACGAAGGATGAATATATCTGAATGAATAGAATGTTTGAATAATACAATTTATGAAAAATTAATTAAAAATTAATGAATTATGACCTTGAAACTTGACCTCTAAACTCCTCTGGGGTTATAATTGAGTCATAATAAACATTTGTGCAAAGTTAGAAGAAAATCCGTGTAAGTCTAAATTTTGCGGTAACTGGGACTTGAACCGCCAACTTTAAGCTCAGGGTTAAAAAAAAAAAAAAAAAAAAAAAAAAAATCATAAATGTGCTTAATGTGCCATATGCACTTACCACGAGACATGCTTCCCTTCACACAAAGATTTGAGGTGAAAATTGTATTCCCTCAGCTGGAATCGAACCTGAGACCTTTGAACTACGAGACCTGGGCTTAAACCACTAAGCCACCAGACCTGTGTTCAATAACATAACAAGAGAACTATATATTGCTATGGTGCTGTGGTCACAGCTAATCAGGGCCAATTGGTAACAGCTGTGTTACCTCTCCACCTTTAGAGCACACCGAAGCGCATGCCTTGAACTTCTGCCTCTCACACGCAAACCGTTTGTCTGACAGAAAAAATGATGGTACCGTGAGAATGAGAAGATTCCAATTAATATTCACTGTGACATTTGGGTCTGTATTGTAAACAATTTGGTTAGGCCAGCAAGTTGAAAATGGAGTTAATTTGACATCCGATCATGGAGTGTAGCTCCATCCACTCACTGTTTGATTTTGAGATTGCGTGCCTTCAAACAAGGCTGTCTCATGAGAAAACTAAACATTTGTTGAAAAAACTGTTTAAGATTATGAAAGAGGGAAGTCAGCTGAATATTTATATGTTAGAATCATGTTTCTAGGATGACGTATGAATGAGGAGATAGGTTTGGCGTCATGTCGAAATGCTTCGCGTTTGGACCCTTTCCCTATTAATTAACATTGAGAGATTGTTTGTTTATTAAACCTTTAATATCTCTGAAGTTATACATTTTATGAAAAAATATTGAATCATGAAAGTATGCTCCTGTGCAAGACGAACAGGACGAACTTTGAATGGAGTTTCTACGATGAAGTATGGATGAGTAGGAACGATCATAATTTTGCATGAAATATTAAAATTCATAAAAGTTGAATTTATTTGAAATTTTGCAGTGTAGCAAAAAATTCTGAATCATACAGATTAATGTCCTGAAATAGCTGAACAATTGAAGGTGTATATGAAGTTTGTGGGAATAAGTATGAATGAGTGGCTGGGATCTGAATATTTTTCATAAAACGTTGAATAAATATGAAATTATGAATTTTTTTGAAAATGTTGAAATGGTCCATGGAAGCCCTTGAAGAGCTGAAAATGTTGATATGTGGAAGTTGTATGAAGGTTGAAGTATGTTGAAGTTATTGAACGCCAAAGAACGTACGGAATAATAATAATAAGAATAAATACGCAGAATATTAAGCTGTGAATGCTTTCAGCATTCACACCAACTATAATTGCAATTCCTTGAAGAAATTGCGGTGAATGCTGACGCTGATGCTGAAGCTGATGCTGAAATTGACCCTTCACTGCTGAATGTTGATGAAGAACGAAGGATGAATATATCTGAATAGAATGTTTGAATAATACAATTTATGAAAAATTAATTAAAAATTAATGAATTATGACCTTGAAACTTGACCTCTAAACTCCTCTGGGGTTATATTTGAGTCATAATAAACATTTGTGCAAAGTTAGAAGAAAATCCGTGTAAGTCTAAATTTTGCGGTAACTGGGACTTGAACCGCCAACTTTAAGCTCAGGGTTAAAAAAAAAAAAAAAAAAATATCATAAATGTGCTTAATGTGCCATATGCACTTACCACGAGACATGCTCCCCTTCACACAAAGATTTGAGGTGAAAATTGTATTCCCTCAGCTGGAATCGAACCTGAGACCTTTGAACTACGAGACCTGGGCTTAAACCACTAAGCCACCAGACCTATTGTCAATAACATAACAAGAGAACTATATGTTGCTATGGTGCTGTGGTCACAGCTAATCAGGGCCAATTGGTAACAGCTGTGTTACCTCTCCACCTTTACAGCACAGCGAAGCGCATGCCTCGAACTTCTGCCTCTCACACGCAAACCGTTTGTCTGACAGAAAAAATAATTATACCGTGAGAACAGGAAGATTCCAATTAATATTCAGTGTGAAATTTGGGTCTGTAGTGTAAACAATTTGGCTAGGCCAGCAAGTTGAAAATGGAGTACATTTGGCCTCTTTTCTAGGGAAGTTGCTCAATCCACTCACTGTTTGATTTTGATTGTGCGTGCCTTCAAACAAGGCTGTCTCATGAGAAAACTAAACATTTGTTGAAAAAACTGTTTAATGATTATGAAAGAGGGAAGTCGGCTGAATATTTATCTGTTTGAATTAAGTTTCTCGGATGAAGTATGAATGAGCAGTAGCGTTTGGCGTCATGTCCAAATGCTTCGCGTTTGGACCCTTTCCCTATTAATTAACATTGAGAGATTGTTTGTTTATTAAACCTTTAATATCTCTGAAGTTATACATTTTATGAAATAATTGTGAATTATGAAAGTATGCTCCTGTGCAAGACGAACAGGACAAACCTTGAATGGAGTTTATACGATGAAGTATGAATGAGTAGGAACGATCATAATTCTGCATGAAATATTAAAATTCATAAAAGTTGAATTTATTTGAAATTTTGCAGTGTAGCAAAACATTCTGAATCATACAGATTAATGTCCTGAAATAGCTGAACAATTGAAGGTGTATATGAAGTTTGTGGGATAAGTATGAATGAGTGGCTGGGATCTGAATATTTTTCATAAAACGTTGAATAAATATGAAATTATGAATTTTTTTGAAAATGTTGAAGGTTACCAATAAAGTCCTTGAAGAGCTGAACATGTTGATATATGGAAAATGTTGGAAGGTTGAAGTATGTTGAAGTTATTGAACGACAAAGAAGTGGCGGAATAATAATAATAACTAGAATTGCAATTCCTTGAAGAAATTGTGGTGTGAATGCTGACACTGATGCTGAAGCTGATGCTGAAATTGACTTCACTGCTGAATGTTGATGAAGAACGAAGGATGAATATATCTGAATGAATAGAATGTTTGAATAATACAATTTATGAAAAATTAATTAAAAATTAATGAATTATGACCTTGAAACTTGACCTCTAAACTCCTCTGGGGTTATAATTGAGTCATAATAAACATTTGTGCAAAGTTAGAAGAAAATCCGTGTAAGTCTAAATTTTGCGGTAACTGGGACTTGAACCGCCAACTTTAAGCTCAGGGTTAAAAAAAAAAAAAAAAAAAATTATTGATATGCCTAATGTGTCATATGCACTTCCCACGAGACATGTTCCCCTTCACACAAAGATTTGAGGTGAAAATTGTATTCCCTCAGCTGGAATCGAACCTGAGACCTTTGAACTACGAGACCTGGGCTTAAGCCACTAAGCCACCAGACCTGTGTTGAATAACATAACAAGAGAACTATATATTGCTATGGTGCTGTGGTCACAGCTAATCAGGGCCAATAGGTTGTTTTCAGATGACGTCACACCATTCGAATTTTTCACGTGGAGGGCAGGAAGTGCTGAGCCAATGCTAGAGAGCGGCGACAATGCCTATGTTTTGCTCGGTGTACGGTTGTTCAAACCGTTCAAACAGAGAGAAAACCAAAGTTGTGAACCATAAAGGGGGTAATACAAGACATCTAACGAAGAAGCGCTGCCAGGCATGGATTAAAAACCTTCACCTGAAGTCCCGTGGAGAGGAGTCTGTCAATTGCTCGTGTTTGCAGTGATGGCTTTGTGAAAGGTAAGTTACATAGCTTGCAAACCTTAGCTTTAACCGTCAAATAGACAGAACATGGGGGTGATATCACCGATATCACAGGGAATAAAGCCATCTAGCTAGATCTGTTATATAAGATGTTAGTTAAAAGCTACATGCTACAGAGTACCTGCAGCAGATAATGTCTTCGATTTACCATAAGCAAGCTAACGTTAGCTTGAAGCTTCATGTGTTATCGTAATCACCCACCCTGTTCTGTATATGGTTTGTCTTCTTTTTATGCCGGAGATAGCTACAGGAGTTGTTTATAAAGTAAAAGTATCGATTACACGTAATACAATACCTTTAGTACAAGCACGCTAGGCTAATGTTGCTGGTCAGCTAACCCTCTGCGATTTATTTGGGTGTTTTATCTGTAAGTCTCACTGTATGGATTTACAAGCTACTATTTTGATATGTGTTTCATTCAGGCTGCCCCAGTGCTGTCAATGATGTAGAGTCCTACAGTCAATCTTGGCTATGACAAAGGTAAACAAGTGACTGAGGCACCTCTTAAAAGAGAGGAAAGAAGCCAGTCCAGTGAAGCTGAAGCTACCTGCACCAACATAGATGAGCTACCAGAACCAGAGCGCTTGAAAGGTAAATACAATTTTAGTGCCTATGTTGATATTGCTACAATAATTATTTTGACACTTCAAATTGTTTACTTCATTAGTGGTATTACACTTGTTTAAATTATTTCTCTCAACCTTATCCCCTTTGCCAAATATACTATGTAGATGCAGCTGCCTGCACCAACACAGCTGCATTGCTGGACCTTGGTGTGACGGGGGAACCCAGAACCTGAACACTTGAAAGGTAAATAAAATGTAAATGCCCATGTTGGCAATTCTAGATTAGGCATTTTAACGCACATTTACTTCAGTGGTACCTATTTTGTTTAGAACTAACCTGTTATTTATTCTATTTGGTGTTCCAAATTATCTCCAAGGTACTAAATGATGTGCTGTTTATAGATGAAACAAATGTGTTTTGTTCAGACATGATTTTGACCAACTTCTGGATACAGTGGAAGTAGAACTGCAAACTCTAAAACTATATATATACTCAGTGGTGTGGTTGATAACTTGTCTTTATATGTTGTATGTGTATACTTATATATCTATTTTTTTTTTACATTGCATTCTTACATCATATAAATATGAAATGTAAATGTTAAACTGACAGAAGTAAAGTAAACTATTTATTTTAACCTTATCCCCTTTGCCAAATATTCTATGTAGATGCAGAATGCAGACAGACCTGAGCATGGACGATCTTGACAAGATGGAAGATGCTATGAACCAAGCATCAGCAGAGCTGAGCGACCTCAGAATTAAAGCACCCAAGAGGCTTTTCAGAACAACCAAGACAAGACTAAGTTTTACACAGGACTGCCACATTTCTTATTTTTGATGCAAGTGTTTCAACTATGTGAGCCATACATCACCTGTAGCCCTAAGAACATTTGCTAATGTGCGTATTCATGTAGAAAGGGTCATAGGATAAGTGCAAAGAAAATATCAAATTCTGCAGAGCTGGGCAATGCCCATTGCAAACATGTCAGTAAAAGGAGGTGATCAGCTAAAGTAGATTGATAAGATTGGTATAATTTGCTGTGCATTATCAAATCTTTATGACTGTTGTCCCACTGGAGTAAATATCTCCTAGGGCTGTCTTCCCCCTCATCCCTCAAAAGGGACAACCAGTTGACAACCACTGAACCATATCTAGTAAATCCTGTCAGCCAGCCACACACTTGCTCATCTGTTTTTCTATTGTATTCTTAAGTGTAAAACAGCCATAAATATCTAATGTAATAAACCTTTTAAATATACTTGTCCATTCATCTGTTCATTCTATTGTGTAAAGAAGCCATACATATCTCTGATGTGATACCTTTGCATATATTTGCATATTGCAACTTTCCTCCCCATAGATACAGTAATGGTGTGTGTTTGTGGAAGTGACAGAGAGAAACAAGCCATGAGTATAAGGAAATGCATGATTTAATTTTAAATAAACTCCCAGTCTACAGGATGCACAGGAGGGAAAAATGTGGTCAGTGAATATGAAGGCATTGTAATGCAGGACAGACCACAGGTGTACTCTGCTCACGCACAATTCTCTCTACAAAGAGGTGGCAGTAGTCAACGTTGACGATGTGGAGCTGAGCCTGTACTTGATAGAAGTAGGCATGGCTCCTGTCCAGCGTCACAGTTCCCCCATCGTTGACGAGACAGAAGCCCTGGTCCCCAGCACACAGGCGTAGATTGGCCTCCTCGTCTTTGCTGTTTGGGCCCTAAAAGTTCACAATGAAAAAAGTCACATTCTAGTGTAAATAAGCTAGACAATTTCAACATTTCTGAGGGGAGGATCCCCAGGATCAGATGTCAAAATCCCTATACCTACCTACTCTACTGTAGCACAATACTGAACAAATAACTAACCTTTTCTCTATTCATGATTTATTTATAAGATTTTCAATACAATATTCAAAACAGACTATAATTACGTACACGTGCGGAGAAGAAATAACAAAGTAATAATATAAAATATTATTGTGAGGATGATATTTGTAGACATAATATAAAACCACAACAAAGAACTTACCTTTATCTCACAGATCTCAGTTCCATGACGGGTGCATGTGACACATCCATCTGGTGATGCTCCCATGTAGGCCATTTAGGATTCAGGGTTAGGGTTACAGGAGAAGCTCTGGTGGTGCAGACTTTGCAGTCCATACTACTTTCTGGCAGTTGCCTCATATTTGCATCCATACCTGTAATGAATAAAAATAGGAATAGAAAAAGAAAATTGTACAATAATAATTAGTAACTGATATACAAAATGGCAATCTTAAACATACCTCAAAGCCAGCCTTATCCAGTGTATGAGGCATAATGCGCAAATTGTAGATTTTCACACCTGTGGTGTCCTTACCTAAACCTTTTCTTTGCCTAAGTAATACCCTGACAGGGCCATAAACGTTGATTGGATTAGCTAGTAATTGATATAACATGCGTATTATACCAATAATTATTTTGTTTGAGCTAAAGTGTTGTGTTAAACATGCCTTGGGTTGTGATATTTATGTTATTACTTACCCAGCCATACAGTTACAGTGTTAACAACCTCTCCATCTGCTCTAGCTACAACCCAAGTTTTCAATGGTGTTTCTCCGGACCTCTGTCTCTAGTCAGGGCATGAATGGTAATGCTAGCAAGCCTAGTAGTAGCTACTGACGTGAGTCCATGTTGTTAGCTAGCTAAACGGTGGATTAGCCTAATGTTATTTAAAAAAACAAAATAAAGAAACCACATTTACTCACCCGGACAGAAATAAGTCGACATTTATTTAATGCCTCTTTGGTGCCGAGGTCATGGACCCATCCACATACGAAGTAGTTGAAAGCCTCCAGACTTGTCTATGCTTTCATTTGCCGTGTAGTAGGAGGGCTGAAGGACGAGGCAGTTTGTGACGTCCATGGGCTCAACGGCGGACAAATAAGATAAATCACGAGAAAAAGTCCCCCTTTTCAATTGATATGGATCATAACCAATATGTGCTGCAATTTTGTCACGATACTTGCTGCGGGCAGGTTTGTCTAAGTGTTTAACGTACTCCGTGTCCTCCATCTCCAATTGTTATGAGCGTAGAACTTTTACTTCCTGCCCTCCACTTGAAATTCGCGCGTCATCCTGCGTCATCATTATGACGTATCTGAAAACAACCTATTGGTAACAGCTGTGTTACCTCTCCACCTTTAGAGCACACCGAAGCGCATGCCTCGAACTTCTGCCTCTCACACGCAAACCGTTTGTCTGACAGAAAAAATGAGCGTACCGTGAGAATGAGAAGATTCCAATTAATATTCACTGTGAAATTTGGGTCTGTATTGTAAACAATTTGGTTAGGCCAGCAAGTTGAAAATGGAGTTCATTTGACATCCGATCATGGAGTGTAGCTCCATCCACTCACTGTTTGATTTTGAGTTTGCGTGCCTTCAAACAAGGCTGTCTCATGAGAAAACTAAACATTTGTTGAAAAAACTGTTTAAGATTATGAAAGAGGGAAGTCAGCTGAATATTTATATGTTAGAATCATGTTTCTAGGATGACGTATGAATGAGGAGATAGGTTTGGCGTCATGTCGAAATGCTTCGCGTTTGGACCCTTTCCCTATTAATTAACATTGAGAGATTGTTTGTTTATTAAACCTTTAATAATGTTAGAGCCATGGAGAGGATAGGCATGGGTTAATAATATATTTTGCTTTAATTAATAATGATTATCATAGCTTATATTTTGTTGTATATTCAGTTGTATTCACTGTCGTAAAGCGTAGTTTAGTGTCGTACTACTGGGGTTAATTAGTCACCTGTGGGCTTCCTGCATGGTGATTGTGTTATTCGGAGCAGGACGGGAGCTACACTTTCTGACCGTAGCCTTACACAAAGTTTGTTCATTGTCGACTACTTTTTGGGAAAATAAATTCACTATTTTTATATGTTACATCGGCCTTGGATTCTATTTTTTGAGCACGAGTCAAGAACCCTACGTCCTGCAAGAGTGGCGAACAGGTTGCCACTACACAAGTCAGAAAATCGCTCCGCAAGAAAAAGGATTAACCGCGACGCACGAGGAGGATTTGGTGCGCGAGGCTGGGATACATTACGGGATTGGCAACGTAACGGACTCCCCACGAACTTTGGACGGCCAAACATATGGAACGTAAGCATCACTTGTATTTAACGGAGCGCATGTGCTTGCTAGAAAAAGGAAACTACTCTCTGGACATGTCAGCTAAGTGATTGTGGAGCTATTGGAGCAACTTAAATCACAAGGATTAATTGCATTGAAGAGTGTTTGGCAAAGCAGTTAATATGGAGCCGACTGAAGCTAAGAGGGTATCGAAGCCAACAGCCAAAGCATATGAGGAGAAGCTCGAACGGCTTAAAGGAACAAGGAAAGCTAAGTTGACCAATCTTACTAAAAAGAGGAAGGAACTTGATGCTTTAATGGAGGATGATGGCAATTCTAAAAAAGTGAATGTGATAATAGAAGCTGCTTTCACGGACATGTACAAGGAGTTCTGTGACGCAAATGAGGCAGTTAAAAACTATTTGCATGTGGAAGAGGTTCTTCATGATCAGACACATTGGTATGAGCCAAAAGCCATTGACTTAAAACATTTTGTGGAGAAAGTTGAAAGTTGGCTGGAAAGAGTTAAACATCAAGATGATGACGCCAAGAAAGTTGATGCTGAAATCCAGCCTGAAGATAGCGTCTCAGTAACATCAAGCAGGAGGAAGCAAGCAAGTCGATCTGTTTCAGTTGTGTCTTCTACAGCATCTTCTACCAGGCTTAAAGTAGAAGCTGATCGGGCAGCACTGTTAGCACGTGCACATGCACTAAAGCAGTTGCAGCAACTTGAGAGGGAAGAGGCTCTGTTTAAAGCAAGAAAACAGGAATTTGAGTTGAAAACAGCCATCGCTGAAGCAGATGCAAAACTGGAGGTGCTTGCTGTAACTGGGCCACCTTGCAACACTTCTGCTGAACCTAAAGACGGTATGGCTGCCTACTTTAATGCTGCAAGGCAGGGTAGTGAGGGCGGCTTCAGAGCCGTGCAGTCAGACTATGGAGCTTCTCATGTAATGAGTGCATCAGATGTGGCACAGGGAACAAGGCCTCCAATTGACGCACAACAAAATAGCAGGCTCCATCAACCAACTGCTAATTACAGCTACCAGCCCAACACAGAACAGAGCAGGTCAAGCAATATTCAAGATTTGCTGAGCGTCATGCAGCAACAAAATAAGATTACAGAGCTTTTGGTGAAGCAACAAAAAGTGTCCACTCTCCCACGGATGGAGATCCCAGTTTTCGATGGAGATCCCTTGGAGTTTGGCTTTTTCATGAAAGCGTTTGAGCATGGGATCGAGGATAGGACTGACAGCAACAGGGATAGGCTGCATTTCCTTCAGCAGTTCACCCGTGGCAGACCAAAGATCCTAGCACGCAGCTGTTCACATATGCATCCTGACAGAGGCTATGTAGAAGCAAAGAAGCTTTTGAACAAACACTTTGGTAATGAGTATACCATCGCCTCTGCCTACATTGAAAAAGCACTGAAATGGCCTGTAATTAGGTCAGATGATGGAGATGCCCTCACCGAGTTTGCCGTGTTCCTCACCGGTTGCTGCAATACAGTTAACAGCATGGAGTACATTGAAGAAATGGATAGCCCTACTAATATGAGGATTGTCATTTCCAAGCTTCCCTTCAAGTTAAGAGAAAGGTGGAGGGGAGTTGCTTTTGACATGCAGGAAAGGACAAGTTTGAGAGCCAGGTTCACTGACTTAGTCAGCTTTGTGGACAAGCAGGCAAGAATCACTTCTTGCCCTTTATTTGGCAATTTACAAGAGCCCATGTTATCAAGCCACGGAAACCAGCTAAAAGCAGGAGAAAAAGGTCCTCCAAGATTCAAGGAAAGGAAATACACTTTTGCAACGGATGTAACCCCTGTTCCAAGCCACACAGAGCAAAGAAATAAGGATATGGAAAATACCGCTTGCAAAACAGGAGAACAATGTCTTTTTTGTCACACAGGTGGACATAACCTGGGGTTTTGCAAGCTCATCAAACAGAAGCCTCACAAGGAGAAGATGGATTTCCTTAAATCCAAAGGTGTGTGTTTCGGATGCCTTTCACAGGGTCACTTTAGCAGAGGCTGTCAACAAAGACTCACCTGTCAAACATGTTCTCAGAAACACCCCACCATCCTGCACTTCAACAAAGGTGAGTCAGCAGCTCCCTCTGCTGGCGAAAGCAGGAATGCAGAGTCATCAGTCGCCAATTCCTCCTCCACAGCAGTTAGTGAAACATGTGGTTGCACTGGGGCCGGGGAATCAGCCTGTTCACTGTCAATCGTGCCAGTGAAAGTCAGATGTTTGAGGAGCAACAAAACAGTTGAGTCATATGCATTCTTAGACCCAGGCAGTACTGGAACTTTCTGCTCAGAGGAGTTAATGAGGGACCTAAAGGTAACAGGGAAAAAGGCCAACATTTTGCTCCGCACAATGGGACAAGAGGAGACAGTCAGTACACATATTGTCATGGGGCTTGAGGTCAGCGGTCTGGATGACAACAACTTTTTGAAGCTACCTCAAGTCTTCTCACAAGTAGAGATTCCTGTAAAAAAGGAGAACATTCCACAGCAGAGCGATGTGGACAAGTGGCCTCATTTGAGGGAGGTTCAGCTCAAGCAGATTGACAAGGCTATTGGTTTGTTAATAGGAACAAACGTACCGAAAGCGCTTGAGCCTTGGAAGGTTATTCACAGTGAGAGTGGCGGCCCTTATGCCGTAAAAACTGTTTTAGGCTGGACAATCAATGGACCTTTGCTGAAAGGAGGAAATAGCAGCAAAGACGACGCTGAATGGCCACAGGTAACAGTAAACAGGATCTCAGTGGCAAGGCAGGAAAAGAAGGAGCTGGCCTCCAAGCAGGAGAGCCTAGGAAAGGCTAACAAAGCCCTAAAAGAGGCTAAAGAGCAGCTGGAGCAGATGAGAGAGGCAGAGAAGAAGCTGAAAGCGCAGCTGACCGCGTTGGAGCAGCAGCACTCAAAGGCGCAGGAGGCCCTTAAGGTAAAAGAGAGTCTCAGATCCAGGTGCTGCAGACGGGCCGGGCCTTGTTGGAGCAGGCGCTGGCACCACGTGACCAGGACCTCCAGAAGCATGAACACACTGCAGGTCCTTCACGAGCAGCAGGGTCAAGCAAAGGAGGAACTAGAGAAGGAATGGACAAAGTGGGAATAGCTGAACACAGCCAAGGGTGTCCTGGAAAAGACTAACACCAAAATGACTTTTGAATTAAAGACACTGCTGCTTAACAGTGTTCCTGGTGTGGAAAGAAGACCAGCCTATATATGGGCATAACTTCAGTTTGTTGTATTTCTTGAAGGTTCTGTTATATGGCTCTTAGAATATATAAAAGATAATTGTTTTGTGGCCCACAAGAACAATTAGGGGCCGGAATGTTAGAGCCATGGAGAGGATAGGCATGGGTTAATAATATATTTTGCTTTAATTAATAATGATTATCATAGCTTATATTTTGTTGTATATTCAGTTGTATTCACTGTCGTAAAGCGTAGTTTAGTGTCGTACTACTGGGGTTAATTAGTCACCTGTGGGCTTCCTGCATGGTGATTGTGTTATTCGGAGCAGGACGGGAGCTACACTTTCTGACCGTAGCCTTACACAAAGTTTGTTCATTGTCGACTACTTTTTGGGAAAATAAATTCACTATTTTTATATGTTACATCGGCCTTGGATTCTATTTTTTGAGCACGAGTCAAGAACCCTACGTCCTGCAAGAGTGGCGAACAGGTTGCCACTACAAATATCTCTAAAGTTATACATTTTATGAAAAAATTGTGAATTATGAAAGTCTGCTGCTGTGCAAGACGAACAGGAAGAACTTTGAATGGAGTTTCTACGGTGAAGTATGAATGAGTAGGAACGATCATAATTCTGCATGAAATATTAAAATTCATAAAAGTTGAATTTATTTGAAATTTTGCAGTGTAGCAAAAAATTCTGAATCATACAGATTAATGTCCTGAAATAGCTGAACAATTGAAGGTGTATATGAAGTTTGTGGGAATAAGTATGAATGAGTGGCTGGGATCTGAATATTTTTCATAAAACGTTGAATAAATATGAAATTATGAATTTTTTTGAAAATGTTGAAATTGTCCTAAGAAGCCCTTGAAGAGCTGAAAATGTTGATATGTGGAAGTTGTATGAAGGTTGAAGTATGTTGAAGTTATTGAACGCCAAAGAACGTACGGAATAATAAGAATAACTAGAATTGCAATTCCTTGAAGAAATTGCGGTGTGAATGCTGACACTGATGCTGAAGCTGATGCTGAAATTGACTTCACTGCTGAATGTTGATGAAGAACGAAGGATGAATATATCTGAATCAACAGAATGGTTGAATAATAGAATGTTTGAAAAATGTGGAATATTTGGAAGTTTGAATGGACTTTCTAGCTGAATTGAGGAATGAATTATGACCTTGAAGTATGACCTCCAAAATTTAATCAGTTCATCTTTGAGTCAGAATCAACATTTGTGCAAAATTTGAAGAAAAATCGTGGAAGCGTTCATGAGAATGCAGTCACAAAAGGCAACGTCACAGTGACCTTGAAATTTGACCTTTGACCTCTAAACTCTTGTGATGTCATCTCTGAGTCATAATCAACATCTGTGCAAAATTTTAAGAAAATCCGGTGAAGTCTAAAATTTGGTGTTGGAGCGGGGAATTGAACCCCCAACCCTGTGTTCAGCTCAATCAGGATACTACCATGTAATGCCCTGAAGGAGCTGAACATGTAGAATGTGGTATGAAGTTTATTGGATGAAAACTGACTGAGTAACTGCTACTTGAATTTTGTGTGTGTGTGTGTGTGTGTGTGTGTGTGTGTGTGTGTGTGTGTGTGTGTGTGTGTGTGTGTGTGTGTGTGTGTGTGTGTGTGTGTGTGTGTGTGTGTCTGTGTGTCTGTGTGGTGTGTGTGTCTCTGTGGTATGTGTAGGGTGTGTGTGTGTGTGTGTGTGTGCGTGCGTGCGTGCGTGCGTGCGTGCGTGTGTGTGTGTGTGTGTGTGTGTGTGTGTGTGTGTGTGTGTGTGTGAGTGAGTGTGTGTGTGCGTGTGTGTGCGTGTGTGTGTGTGTGTGTATGTTGTGTGTGTGTGTGTGTCTCTCCCTCCCTCTCTCTCTCTCTCTATGGATCCTAATGATTGGAGTTTGACCTACATATTAGCCTATGATGTCACAGACAGGTGCAGAGGTCTCTATAGTGATTGACAGCTAATCAGTGTCTCAATTGCAAACAGCTGTTATGCATGCAGTTAGTGATCTCTCTCCCTCAGGGATGAAACAGAGAGGCGTTTTCAAATGAACGCTAAGCCCGAACTTCTGCCTCTCACACGCAAACCGTTTGTCTGACAGAAAAAATGATGGTACCGTGAGAATGAGATGATTCCAATTAATATTCACTGTGACATTTGGGTCTGTATTGTAAACAATTTGGTTAGGCCAGCAAGTTGAAAATGGAGTTCATTTTACATCCGATCATGGAGTGTAGCTCCATCCACTCACTGTTTGATTTTGAGATTGCGTGCCTTCAAACAAGGCTGTCTCATGAGAAAACTAAACATTTGTTGAAAAAACTGTTTAAGATTATGAAAGAGGGAAGTCAGCTGAATATTTATCTGTTTGAATTAAGTTTCTCGGATGAAGTATGAATGAGCAGAAGCGTTTGGCGTCATGTCCAAATGCTTCGCATTTGGACCCTTTCCCTATTAATTAACATTGAGAGATTGTTTGTTTATTAAACCTTTATTATCTCTAAAGTTATACATTTTATGAAAAAATAGTGAATTATGAAAGTGTGGTCCTGTGCAAGACCAACAGGAAGAACTTTGAATGGAGTTTCTACGATGAAGTATGGACGAGTAGGAACAATCATAATTTTGCATGAAATATTAAAATTCATAAAAGTTGAATTTATTTGAAATTTTGCAGTGTAGCAAAAAATTCTGAATCCTACAGATTAATGTCCTGAAATAGCTGAACAATTGAAGGTGTATATGAAGTTTGTGGGAATAAGTATGAATGAGTGGCTGGGATCTGAATATTTTTCATAAAACGTTGAAAAAATATGAAATTATGAATTTTTTTGAAAATGTTGAAATGGTCCTAGAAAGCCCTTGAAGAGCTGAAAATGTTGATATGTGGAAGTTGTATGAAGGTTGAAGTATGTTGAAGTTATTGAACGCCAAAGAACGTACGGAATAACTAGAATTGCAATTCCTTGAAGAAATTGCGGTGTGAATGCTGACACTGATGCTGAAGCTGATGCTGAAATTGACTTCACTGCTGAATGTTGATGAAGAACGAAGGATGAATATATCTGAATCAACAGAATGGTTGAATAATAGAATGTTTGAAAAATGTGGAATATTTGGAAGTTTGAATGGACTTTCTAGCTGAATTGAGGAATGAATTATGACCTTGAAGTATGACCTCCAAAATTTAATCAGTTCATCTTTGAGTCAGAATCAACATTTGTGCAAAATTTGAAGAAAAATCGTGGAAGCGTTCATGAGAATGCAGTCACAAAAGGCAACGTCACAGTGACCTTGAAATTTGACCTTTGACCTCTAAACTCTTGTGATGTCATCTCTGAGTCATAATCAACATCTGTGCAAAATTTTAAGAAAATCCGGTGAAGTCTAAAATTTGGTGTTGGAGCGGGGAATTGAACCCCCAACCCTGTGTTCAGCTCAATCAGGATACTACCATGTAATGCCCTGAAGGAGCTGAACATGTAGAATGTGGTATGAAGTTTATTGGATGAAAACTGACTGAGTAACTGCTACTTGAATTTTGTGTGTGTGTGTGTGTGTGTGTGTGTGTGTGTGTGTGTGTGTGTGTGTGTGTGTGTGTGTGTGTGTGTGTGTGTGTGTGTGTGTGTGTGTGTGTGTATGTGTGTGTCTGTGTGGTGTGTGTGTCTCTGTGGTATGTGTAGGGTGTGTGTTGTGTGTTGTGTGCGTGCTGTGTGTGTGTGTGTGTGTGAGTGTGTGTGTGCGTGTGTGTGCGTGTGTGTGTGTGTGTGTGTATGTGTGTGTGTGTGTGTCTCTCCCTCCCTCTCTCTCTCTCTCTATGGATCCTAATGATTGGAGTTTGACCTACATATTAGCCTATGATGTCACAGACAGGTGCAGAGGTCTCTATAGTGATTGACAGCTAATCAGTGTCTCAATTGCAAACAGCTGTTATGCATGCAGTTAGTGATCTCTCCACCTCAAGGATGAAACAGAGAGGCGTTTTCAAATGAACGCTAAGCCCGAACTAATGGCCCTATCTCGCAAACCGTTTGTCTGACAGAAAAAATGAGCGTACCGTGAGAATGAGCAGATTCCAATTAATATTCACTGTGCCATTTGGGTCTGTATTGTAAACAATTTGGTTAGGCCAGCAAGTTGAAAATGGAGTTCATTTAACATCCGATCATGGAGTGTAGCTCCATCCACTCACTGTTTGATTTTGAGATTGCGTGCCTTCAAACAAGGCTGTCTCATGAGAAAACTAAACATTTGTTGAAAAAACTGTTAGATGATTATGAAAGAGGGAAGTCAGCTGAATATTTATATGTTAGAATCATGTTTCTAGGATGACGTATGAATGAGGAGAAGCGTTTGGCGTCATGTCCAAATGCTTCGCGTTTGGACCCTTTCCCTATTAATTAACATTGAGAGATTGTTTGTTTAATAAACCTTTATTATCTCTGAAGTTATACATTTTATGAAAAAATATTGAATTATGAAAGTATGCTCCTGTGCAAGACGAACAGGAAGAACTTTGAATGGAGTTTCTACGATGAAGTATGGACGAGTAGGAACGATCATAATTTTGCATGAAATATTAAAATTCATAAAAGTTGAATTTATTTGAAATTTTGCAGTGTAGCAAAAAATTCTGAATCCTAAAGATTAATGTCCTGAAATAGCTGAACAATTGAAGGTGTATATGAAGTTTGTGGGAATAAGTATGAATGAGTGGCTGGGATCTGAATATTTTTCATAAAACGTTGAAAAAATATGAAATTATGAATTTTTTTGAAAATGTTGAAATGGTCCCAAGAAGCCCTTGAAGAGCTGAAAATGTTGATATGTGGAAGTTGTATGAAGGTTGAAGTATGTTGAAGTTATTGAAGTCCAAAAAAGTGGCGGAATAAAAATAAGAACTAGAATTGCAATTCCTTGAAGAAATTGCGGTGTGAATGCTGACACTGATGCTGAAGCAGCTGAAGCTTCACTGCTGAATGTTGATGAAGAACGAAGGATGAATATATCTGAATGAATAGAATGGTTGAATAATACAATTTATGAAAAATTAATTAAAAATGTATGAATTATGACCTTGAAACTTGACCTCTAAACTCCTCTGGGGTTATAATTGAGTCATAATAAACATTTGTGCAAAGTTAGAAGAAAATCCGTGTAAGTCTAAATTTTGCGGTAACTGGGACTTGAACCGCCAACTTTAAGCTCAGGGTTAAAAAAAAAAAAAAAAAAAAAAAAAAAAAAAAATTATTTATATGCCTAATGTGTCATATGCACTTCCCACGAGACATGTTCCCCTTCACACAAAGATTTGAGGTGAAAATTGTATTCCCTCAGCTGGAATCGAACCTGAGACCTTTGAACTATGAGACCTGGGCTTAAGCCACTAAGCCACCAGACCTGTGGTCAATTGCATAACAAGAGAACTATATATTGCTATGGTGCGGTAGTGACAGCTAATCAGGGCCAATTGGTAACAGCTGTGTTACCTCTACACCTTTAGGGCTCAGCGAAACGCATCCCTCGAACTTCTGCCTCTCACACGCAAACCGTTTGTCTGACAGACAAAATGAAGATACCGTGAGAATCCGAAGATTCCAATTAATATTCAGTGTCAAATGTGTTTCTTTAATGTAAAAACTTTTGAGTTGAGAGCAGTTTACGTTTAGATTTCTGGTGTTCTTTTTTATTCCCTCTCCTCCACTCTGCCACACTCTAAATATCACTAAAATTGATGTTACATGCGTCAAACATGGCTGGATAATTGGAAAACTATGCATTTTTTTTAAAAGGTTGAATTTTAACAATGAAAGACGAAAGATAGCGTAACTGTTTTTCGAAGAAATTAACTTTGTAGGATGAATTAGCAGTGAGCTAGGAGTGCTTGAAATCAGTGCAAAACGCTTCGCGTTCTGTGGATTTCCTAATGCTTTCTCAATACAGATTTTGGGTGTAATAAGCCTTTAAATATCTCTGAAGTTATGAATTTTATGAAAAAATAGTGAATTATGGAAATCTGCTCCCGTGCAAGACGAACATGGAACACTTTGAATCGAGTTTCTACGATGAAGTATGAACGAGTAGGACCATTCATAATTTTGCAAGAAATATTAATTTCATAAAAAGTTGAATTTCTTTTGAAGTTATGAAATTTCTGAAAATTCCATTGGATGATTATTAATGTCTGAAGTATGCTGAAGAGTTAGATGTGAAAATGAAGTTTGTCGGATAACGTATGAAGGAGGAGTAGGCCTTTGAAATGTTGCATCATTTTTCATAAAACGTTGAATAAATATGAAATTATGAATTTTTTTTTAAATGTTGAAATGGTCCCAAGAAGCCCTTGAAGAGCTGAAAATATTGATATGTGGAAGATGTATGAAGGTTGAAGTATGTTGAAGTTATTGAACTTCGAAGAAGTGGCGGAATAAAAATAATAATAATAAGAATAAATACGCAGAATATTAAAGCTGTGAATGCTTTCAGCATTCACACCAATAAATACGCAGAATATCAAAGCTGTGAATGCTTCCAGCATTCACACCAATAAGAATAAATGCGCAGAATATCAAAGCTGTGAATGCTTTCAGCATTCACACCAAATACGCAGAATATTAAAGCTGTGAATGCTTTCAGCATTCACACCAACTAGAATTGCAATTCCTTGAATAAATTGCGGTGTGAATGCTGACGCTGATGCTGAAGCAGCTGAAGCTTCACTGCTGAATGTTGATGAAGAACGAAGGATGAATATATCTGAATGAATAGAATGGTTGAATAATACAATTTATGAAAAATTAATTAAAAATTAATGAATTATGACCTTGAAACTTGACCTCTAAACTCCTCTGGGGTTATAATTGAGTCATAATAAACATTTGTGCAAAGTTAGAAGAAAATCCGTGTAAGTCTAAATTTTGCGGTAACTGGGACTTGAACCGCCAACTTTAAGCTCAGGGTTAAAAAATAAATAAATAAATAAATATGCCTAATGTGTCATATGCACTTACCACGAGACATGTTCCCCTTCACACAAAGATTTGAGGTGAAAATTGTATTCCCTCAGCTGGATTCGAACCTGAGACCTTTTGACTACGAGACCTGGACTTAAACCACTAAGCCACCAGACCTGTGGTCAAATGCATAATAAGAGAACTCTATATTGCTATGGTGCTGTGGTGACAGCTAATCAGGGCCAATTGGTAACAGCTGTGTTACCTCTCCACCTTTAGAGCTCAGCGAAATGCATCCCTCGTACTTCTGCCTCTCACACTTAAACCGTTTGTCTGACAGAAAAAATAATTATACCGTGAGAACAGGAAGATTCCAATTAATATTCAGTGTGAAATTTGGGTTTGTAGTGTAAACAATTTGGCTAGGCCAGCAAGTTGAAAATGGAGTACATTTGGCTTCTTTTCTAGGGAAGTTGCTCAATCCACTCACTGTTTGATTTTGATTTTGCGTGCCTTCAAACAAGGCTGTCTCATGAGAAAACTAAACATTTGTTGAAAAAACTGTTCAATGATTATGAAAGAGGGAAGTCGGCTGAATATGTATCTGTTTGAACTAAGTTCCTCGGATGAAGTATGAATGAGGAGTAGCGTTTGGCGTCATGTCCAAATGCTTCGCGTTTGGACCCTTTCCCTATTAATTAACATTGAGAGATTGTTTGTTTATTAAACCTTTAATATCTCTGAAGTTATACATTTTATGAAAAAATCGTGAAGTATGAAAGTGTGCTCCTGTGCAAGACGGACAGGACAAACTTTGAATGGAGTTTCTACGATGAAGTATGAATGAGTAGGAACGATCATAATTCTGCATGAAATATTAAAATTCATAAAAGTTGAATTTATTTGAAATTTTGCAGTGTAGCAAAAAATTCTGAATCATACAGATTAACATCCTGAAATAGCTGAACAATTGAAGGTGTATATAAAGTTTGTGGGAATAAGTATGAATGAGTGGCTGGGATCTGAATATTTTTCATAAAACGTTGAATAAATATGAAATTATGAATTTTTTTGAAAATGTTGAAATGGTCCCAAGAAGCCCTTGAAGAGCTGAAAATGTTGATATGTGGAAGTTGTATGAAGGTTGAAGTATGTTGAAGTTATTGAACGCCAAAAAAGTGGCGGAATAAAAATAAGAATAAATACGCAGAATATCAAAGCTGTGAATGCTTCCAGCATTCACACCAAAGAAATATTTTGAAGGCTGTAGAATATCAAAGCTTTGAATGCTTTCACCAACTAGAATTGCAATTCCTTGAAGAAATTGCGGTGTGTAATGCTGACGCTGATGCTGAAGAAGCTGACGCTTCACTGCTGAATGTTGATGAAGAACGAAGGATGAATATATCTGAATCAACAGAATGGTTGAATAATAGAATGTTTGAAAAATGTGGAATATTTGGAAGTTTGAATGGACTTTCTAGCTGAATTGAGGAATGAATTATGACCTTGAAGTATGACCTCCAAAATTTAATCAGTTCATCTTTGAGTCAGAATCAACATTTGTGCAAAATTTGAAGAAAAACCGTGGAAGCGTTCATGAGAATGCAGTCACAAAAGGCAACGTCACAGTGACCTTGAAATTTGACCTTTGACCTCTAAACTCTTGTGATGTCATCTCTGAGTCATAATCAACATCTGTGCAAAATTTTAGGAAAATCCGGTGAAGTCTAAAATTTGGTGTTGGAACGGGGAATTGAACCCCCAACCCTGTGTTCAGCTCAATCAGGATACTACCATGTAATGCCCTGAAGGAGCTGAACATGTAGAATGTGGTATGAAGTTTATTGGATGAAAACTGACTGAGTAACTGCAACTTGAATTTTGTGTGTGTGTGTGTGTGTGTGTGTGTGTGTGTGTGTGTGTGTGTGTGTGTGTGTGTGTGTGTGTGTGTGTGTGTGTGTGTGTGTGTGTGTGTGTGTGTGTGTGTGTGTGTGTGTGTGTCTGTGTGTGTGTCTGTGTGGTGTGTGTGTCTCTGTGGTATGTGTAGGGTGTGTGTGTGTGTGTGTGTGCGTGCGTGCGTGTGTGAGTGTATCTCACTGTGGTGTGTGTGTGTGTGTGTGTGTGTGTGTGTGTGTCTGTGTCTGTGTGTGTGTGTGTGTGTGTGTGTCTGTCTCTGTGGTGTGTGTAGGGTGTGTGTGTGTGTGTGTGTGTGTGTGGTGTGTGTGTCTCTGTGGTATGTGTAGGTGTGTGTGTGTGTGTGTGTGCGTGCGTGCGTGCGTGTTTGAGTGTATCTCACTGTGGTGTGTGTGTGTGTGTGTGTGTGTCTGTGTGTGTGTCTGTGTGTGTGTGTGTGTGTGTGTGTGTGTGTGTCTGTGTGTGTGTGTGTGTGTGTGTGTCTGTCTCTGTGGTGTGTGTAGGGTGTGTGTGTGTGTGTGTGTGTGTGTGTGTGTGTGTGTCTCTCCCTCTCCCTCTCTCTCTTTATGGAGTTGGACCTACATTGGCCTATGATGTCATCGTTGAGTCAAAGACAGCCAATGCACTGTAATGGTCACCATGGTGACAGACAGCTAATCAGTGTCAAGTGTAAACAGCTGTACTGGTAATCTACACACGTACAGCCACTTGTGTCCCCAAATCCCCTGTCACACAGACAGAGGTTTTAAATGAACGCATAAGCCCGAACTAATGGCCGTATCTCGCAAACCGTTTGTCTGACAGAAAAAATGATCGTACCGTGAGAATCCGAAGATTCCAATTAATATTCACTGTGAAATTTGGGTCTGTATTGTAAACAATTTGGTTAGGCCAGCAAGTTGAAAATGGAGTTCATTTGACATCCGATCATGGAGTGAGCTCCATCCACTCACTGTTTGATTTTGATTTTGCGTGCCTTCAAACAAGGCTGTCTCATGAGAAAACTAAACAATTGTTGAAAAAACTGTTTAAGATTATGAAAGAGGGAAGTCGGCTGAATATTTATCTGTTTGAATTAAGTTTCTCGGATGAAGTATGAATGAGGAGAAGCGTTTGGCGTCATGTCCAAATGCTTCGCGTTTGGACCCTTTTCCTATTAATTAACATTGAGAGATTGTTTGTTTAATAAACCTTTAATATCTCTGAAGTTATACATTTTATGAAAAAATAGTGAATTATGAAAGTGTGCTCCTGTGCAAGACGAACAGGAAGAACTTTGAATGGAGTTTCTACGATGATGTATGAATGAGTAGGAACGATCATAATTCTGCATGAAATATTAAAATTCATAAAAGTTGAATTTATTTGAAATTTTGCAGTGTAGCAAAAAATTCTGAATCATACAGATTAATGTCCTGAAATAGCTGAACAATTGAAGGTGTATATGAAGTTTGTGGGAATAAGTATGAATGAGTGGCTGGGATCTGAATATTTTTCATAAAACGTTGAATAAATATGAAATTATGAATTTTTTTGAAAATGTTGAAGGTGACCAATAAAGTCCTTGAAGAGCTGAACATTTTGATATATGGAAGATGTTTGAAGGTTGAAGTATGTTGAAGTTATTGAACGACAAAGAAGTGGCGGAATAATAATAATAAATAAATATTTTGAAGGCTGTAGAATATCAAAGCTGTGAATGCTTTCAGCATTCACACCAATAAAGAAATATTTTGAAGGCTGTAGAATATCAAAGCTGTGAATGCTTTCAGCATTCACACCAATAATAATAAAGAAATGTTTTGAAGGCTGTAGAATATCAAAGCTGTGAATGCTTTCAGCATTCACACCAATAATAAAGACATTTTTTGAAGGCTGTAGAATATCAAAGCTGTGAATGCTGAAAGCATTCACACCAATAATAAAGAAATGTTTTGAAGGCTGTAGAATATCAAAGCTGTGAATGCTTTCAGCATTCACACCAACTAGAAATGCAATTCCTGAAGAAATTGCGGTGTGAATGCTGCGCTGCTGAACTGAAGCTGATGCTGAATAAACTTCACTGCTGAATGTTGATGAAGAACGAAGGATGAATATATCTGAATGAACAGAATGGTTGAAAGATAGAATGTTTGAGAAATGTGGAATATTTGGAAGTTTGAATGGACTTTCTAGCTGGAATTAGGAACGAATTATGACCTTGAACTATGACCTCCAAAATGTAATCAGTTCATCTTTGAGTCAGAATCAACATTTGCGCAAAATTTTAGTTTGTGTTGGAATTGTTGTTGCCATAGATGGTGTCGTTTTAGTTGTCGGAGTCACTGACGGAGTCACTGACGGAGTCACGGAGTGTGTTGGTATAGTGTTGTAAATTGCTGTTGATCCAGCACTTTGTTTAGCAGTTGTAGGTTTTTCTGTAATTAATGATGCTGATGGGGATGATTGTAAAGTCACTGATTCCATTGTTACAGATGGTGCGGATTCAGTTGGAGTTGCTGGTGGTGTCATTGCAATTGTAATTTGTGATCCTTGTGGTGGTGAAACCATCGATAGTGCAGTTTGTGTTGGTGTAGTCACACTGTGTGTTGTTCTGTGAACTGTTGTTGATCCAGCAGTTTGTTTTGAAACCATGGACATTTCTGTTTCATATAATGTTGATGTTTGTAATGTGGCTGATTCTGTTACAGATCCTGTACTTTGTATTGATTTTTTGGTTACAACTGCAATATTTGTTCTTTCTCTTTCTGTTGTTTTATCAGCTGTATTTTGTGTCAGTGTTGTTACTGATTATGCTGCCCTCGGCCTGCGTTACTGGTGCAGAACTAGACAGCTAGCGAACAGTTCAAGAGAAGGCAAGCTGAAGTGTGATTTTGTCCTTTTATTTTCTTTCATTTCCTTACTGACTTTTCACTTGTACTTTCACTCTTCATACACTTCTCTTTACTGTAAAACTGTAAACAGAAAACGAAATAAAGATACATGAATCTCACATACTTAAACATTTCCACATGACATGAATCTACACACAATCCAGCGATCTATTTTCAACCAACACAAAACGTGACCTAGCATAGCTAAGTAGAATGAGATTAGCCAACATTTCCAGGCAAAGTAAACATCATTTCAAGAGCCAAATAGATCGAAATATACAACAAAATAACAATGCAATTTCGTTTACAAACTGAATCTCACACAAAGGATTACTTACAGACTAATATTGTCCAAGGCTCGAGTGTGAAAAGATATGGATTGCGAGAGAGATGAAGTACGTGGCTTTACGGCAGAAAACACTTGAAAACACTGACTGGAACTAAACAGGAAGTAGAATTGCGCAGTAGGCGCAGTAACCCGTAAAGGTCCACTAGGTGGCGGTATTCACCATAGGATTTACGTGGGTGAAACTAAGCTCAGGCATGAAATTAAATGGAAGGCAGAACACTGATGATGTACTATTTGTTGAAGTGATTTCTGCTGGTTTTGGGTTAGGGTTAGGTATTGTGTAACTGCCGCACATTGGCAGTTTGTTTTAATTAGTAAAACTCCGATTTTTGTTCCTACCTGTTACAATGTTATTGGGGCGGAACTAATTGCCGCTGGCATATGTTTCCGATACTGCACTTTAGGTGACGTACATTGCCAAACAACATGAAAGAAGCAGCACCATGGACATATAAAGAAATGGACACCGTATTGAAAAATGGCGCCCATTCATTCCTATGAAAGCTTCTCATTGGCGCAGAGAAGCAACAAGGAAGCTGCCATATTGCTTTCATGAGAGCCCTGGCACCATGCTCCTCCTCCCTCGAAAACAAACTGAAAGCCGTTAAAAGCCGTTGGGCTAATAAAACGCTTGATGTGGCGTTTTGAAATGAAAAAACTTCAGTCTTAATAGTATATGGTCTAAAGATAAGTTTGAGCCTATGATTGATATCCAGAAAATTTTTGCGGCGACACAATCTTGTTCGCCGCTTGTATTGGTGTGGACGGGAAAATCTGCCTTTAGGGCTTCCATGAAAATGAGCTCCCATTCACAGCATGCAGTACTAATGGGTTGGCCACTAGTCCATGCTGGCTGCTCGGAGAAGGCAGCATCCTGGGGGCCTGAGCAGCACCCGTTTTTATAAGCTACAAGTTAAAATAAAGCTAAAAGCACAAGGAAGAAGAAAAAACCTTAAAAAGACAAGAAAGAAGACTCCCTCCCTAAGTAGTCTAGCAGTGGACGAGGTTTGTTTACCTTTTATTTATTTGTATAAGAATGTGACCGAACGTATTGTATGACTGTTTCTTTTCATGACATGGTGTTGCGTGATTTGCATGCACAATGTTAAATTGTGAATTGTATTTATTCATTTGATTTCTTTTTTCTCTTTTAAACCCAGTTCTCACGGGTTGGTTCGACCTGAAATAAAACCCTGTTTTTAACAAAGACCTCTGCCTCGCGTGATACTACTTGGGAGCTACATATTGCTTTGTCTTGTTTATCTGTTGTTGATACCACACTGTTTGTTGGTGTTGTAAATCATGTTGCCAATGATAATATGGAAGTAGTTGTTAATGTGGATGTCTTAGTTTTAGATGTTATAGATTGATTTGGTGTAAATGTTGTAACATTTGGTGTTGATAAATGCATCTTGGTTGATTTTTCATTTAATGGATCTCCTGTTAAAGAAGATGTAGTTTGTAGTGGTGTTCTTGATTCTGGTGAATTTGTTATAGATGTGTTATATTGGGTTGATGCTGTAGCAGTTGTGGATACTGTTGCCTCAGCCTTAAGATAGTTTGGATCTGTATCAATAGTTTGTAGCAGTGTTACTACAGACACGGTAGTGGGCGGACTAGTTTGTGTTTGGGTAGTTGTGGACACTGTTTCTACAGATCTTCTAGATTGTGTTGAAAATGGTGTTGCCATAGAAGGTGTCGCATTCACTCTTATGGCGACTGCTCCACTGTGTGTTGGTGTAGTGCTGTGAATTGTTGTTGGTCCAGCACTTTGTTTTGCAGTTATGGGTTGTTGTTCTGTTGTTACAGATGCTGATGTTGATGATTGTAAAGTCCCTATTTCCATTGTCAAAGATGGTGCAGATTATGTTGGAGTAACTGGCTGTGTGGTTTCAATTGCAGTTTGTGATCCTTGTGGTGGGGAAACCTTGGATGGTGTAGCTGTTGTTGGTGTGGTTGCTGATCTGTGTGTTGTTCTGTAAATTGTTTGTGATTTTGATTCTATCGTGAGTGGACTAGAATGTGTTGGGGTGGTTGTGGACACTCTTTCAACAGATCTTCTAGTTTGTGTTTTAATTGCTGTGGCCACTGATGGTTTAGCTGTTCTTGCTGTAGTCACTAATCCGCTGTGTGTTTGTATATTGCTGTGAATTGTTGTTGATCCAGCAGTTTGTTTTGAAACTGTGGTCCATTCTATTGTGGAGGGTGTTGATGTTTGTGATGTGGCTGATCCTGCAGATGCTGTACTTTGTGGTAATTGTGTCATGGCAACTGATGTGTTTTTTCCCCCTCTTTCATCAACTGTAGTTTGAGGAGTTGTTGTTACAGATAATGTACTTTGGGTCGAAGTGATTTGGGGTTGTGTGTTTTTTTTCAATGGTGGGGATAACTCATTTGGGATTGTTTCTGTAACTTGTGATGGTGTTGTGTTGTAAATTGTTGTTGATTTATCCAATTCTGTCACCACAGGTACTGCAGTGTGTGCCTTAGTTGTTGATTGTGTTGTTACAGCTCCTATTTCTGTGGATGGTGTTTCTGTTATTCTACTTTCTGTTGGTGTGGCAGTGAATCCTGTAGTCGCAGATAATGCACTTTGTGTTGAGACAATTGATGTTGTATTTTGTAATATAATTGTGCTGCTTTCTATTCCCAAAGATTGCATCATTTGTGATGGAGTTGTTGTAATTGCTGTAAATATTGGTGCTTTTTTCTCAGCTGGCACTGTGGTGTGACTTGAAGTCTGTTGAAGTTCCAAAGTTGTTGCTTTGGTTATTGTATGTTATTGTATGTGTAAGAGGATAAGTTTGTTGTTGTATCCACGGGGACTGAATTGTATTGTGTTAAGTGTGGAATGCTGGTTGCTATCTTGTGATCAGTGACGTCTGAGGCCCTAGGTGTGTCTGGCATGGCAGTCACAAAGATCTTTGTTGGTGAGTCAAGAATGTTGGGGTTTTTCTGTGTTGTTGATGTGGGAGTTTGATACTCTGATGCCAAGGTGGTATCACTGAATACTTCCTTATCAGTCACAGTTACATAAAGGTGAACTTAGCTGAACTGTAGTTGAGGCTGACAGAGTTTGTGTTGAGCCAGTATGAATCTGTGTCCTTCAAAGAGAATCTGAAGGATTTATAGCCGACCGCATTATACATCCAAGTACAGATTATTAATCTGTACTTGGGTGAAACTAAGCTCAGGCATGAAATTAAATGGAAGGCAGAACACTCCCCGCTTGGCGTATAAATAATATGCCACTACAAGCTTTTACTTAAACACAAAATACACAATAAGGATTCAAAAGGATATGGTCTTCTAGCTTTCATCAGAAAGCAGAACGACGATCTCTGAGATGGGTCTCAGAAGGACTTTAACAGTTCCGTCTCTCACGATCTTTACTTCCGCCTTCCGGATCCTCTTGTCCCGGCTCGGCAGCGTGTTGACGATCACTCCCACAGGCCATTCGTTCCTGTGGGCTTGACTGTCTTTGAGCAAGACGACATCGCCGGTCTTGACACTTGGTCTTTCGGCGGTCCACTTTCGGCGGCCCTGCAGCGTGGATAAGTAGTCTCTCCTCCATCTCTTCCAGAAGGTGTTTGCGAGGCACTGGACGTGTTTCCACTGCTTCCCATGCAGCTCAGCCATCTGAAAGTTTCCAGAGGGCGCGGAGACGATGCTCATCTTCTGGGTCAGGAGCATTGCCGGGGTAAGGACGGTGGGCTCATCTGGGTCGGAGGACACAGGCACCAGGGGTCTCGCATTCATTATAGCCATGACTTCGGCCATAAGAGTGCTCACCACCTCGTGTGTCAGGCGAGTGTGTCCGGTCTGGAGCAGCATGGCATCCAGGATACGCCTGGCGACGCCGATGAGTCTTTCCCAAGCCCCCCCCATATGTGAAGAATGGGGCGGGTTAAAGACCCAGGAGCACCCCCTGCTCTGGAGGTAAGTTGAAACTGAGGAGTCTTCCGTGTCGATGCCCAGCTCTTTACATGCACCGACAAAGTTAGTCCCTCTGTCGGAGCGGAGAAGCTTGGCCGGGCCCCGGATGGCGAAGAATCTTCTCAGGGCATTGATGAAGCTGTCGGTGGTCATGGACTCTATGAGCTCGAAGTGAACAGCCCTGGTGGACAGGCATGTGAATATCACTGCCCAGCGCTTGCTGTCCGCGCTTCCTCCTCTTGTCCTCCGAGTCATAATGGCCCATGGCCCGAAGACATCAAGGCCTACGTGGGTGAAGGGAGGCTCTGGAGTGAGCCTGTCGGGAGGCAGGTCGGCCATCTTCTGTTCTTGCAGGCGTCCGCGTAGCTTGCGGCAGATCACGCACTTGTAGATGACAGAAGACACCAGGCGCTTACCTCCGACGATCCAGTATCCAGCTGCTCTCACAGCACCCTCCGTTATGTGACGCCCCTGGTGCACTACTTGTTCGTGGTAGTACCTCACCAGCAGTGTGGCGATGTGGTGAGTGTGTGGGATAATCAGAGGATGCTTCTCTTCCGTTGGCAGGCCTGGAGCGGACGAGATGCGACCTACGACCCGCAGCAGGCCGCTTTCATCGGTCACTGGATTGAGCTTCTTGAGGGGACTCTGCTTGGGAAGTGCCTTGCTCTCTCTGAGGCACTCTAGTTCCGTTTCGTAGGCATCGTGCTGGACTGCACGGATGATGACGCTCTCTGCGTGGGACAGCTCGCCCGTGGTGAGTGCGTCCCTGAAAGAGCCCCACCTGTTGCGCGATGAGTTGGGTGGACTGCCTCTGAAAGATGCGGCAACATGGATCAGCCTGGCTGTAGCTTTGCAGAGGTTCCTCCAGCTAGAGAACCTTTCGAAGCGCTGGGAGCCCAGAGGAGCATCCACGGCTCTGGTAGCTAGAACCGCAACCTCGGGTCGGATCTCTGCGTCTGCTTCAGGTTCCACGAGGGTGAAGATGTTGGGTTCTGGAGGCTCCTTTGCGGTCTCGCGTGAGAGGAAGCTGGGCCCGGAGAACCAACTGCTTTGCTGTAGCTCTGCTGCTGGCATGAACCTTGTAGCGTGGTCCGCAGGATTCAGGTCCGTGCGGGTGTAGTGACTTTTCATTTCTGGCTTTTTCTCCTGAGTCTTCCTGAGTGACGCTAGACGATTCACTGCTTGTTCCCGGTTGCTGGGGAGGAGTCGTCGTGGCGACCGGAACGGCAGGGGTGCTACCCAGCTGTGGTCGTCATCCTGGTAGACCTCCTTGTCCATGATGGTCAGGAACGCTTTGTCGTCCATCGACAGCGCTGGTTTGTTGTCGTCTCTCGAGCTCTCGAAGATGGAGTGCCCCAGCCCATCTGTGCTCGTTGCCTGGTCCGGGTCGTCCTGCTGGGTGGCGGAGAGACATTGGTGGCGGTGTGACTTGCCACTGTAGTCCTCCTTCACCTGGATGTTGTTCGGACAGGGACAGAGAAAAGATGCTCGACCGTTGGGTAGCACACTTGCCTTGTACACGTTGGCTTCGGCTGGTTTGTGGACAGCATCCAGGCAGGCTTCGCCCACGATGACCCAGCCTAGGTCAAGCCGTTGCGCATAAGGAGCGTTGTGTGGCCCGTTGATCTGCTCCCGTACCTTGTGGACTCTCAGGATGTCCCTTCCCAAGAGCAGGAGGATGGGTGCGTCTGGGTCCACAGCGGGGATCTTGTGCGCGACTGGCTGGAGGTGTGGGTGGTTGTATGCCACGTCCGGTGACGGGATTTCTGATCTGTCGTCGGGCACCATGTCGCACTCGATCAGCGTGGGGAGCGGGAGTTGCAGTTTCCCATCCGTGGACTCGAGCACGAAGTTGCTGGCTCGCCTGCCGGAGGTCTCTGTAGTCCCGGAGCAGGTTCTCAGCGTGTACGGTGCTGGGCTGGCTTTGACACCGAAGAGGTCGAAGAACTCTGCTTTGGCGAGAGACTTGTTACTCTGCTCGTCCAGCACTGCGTACATCTTGATTGCTTTTTCTTTTTTCCCTGCAGGAAAGGCTTTAATGGGGCAGATCTTGGCACATGAGCGTGGGGTGTTTGCATTACCGCAGACCTCGATGCAGTAGTTGGACACGGCTTCCGGTGTGTCCTCCGTTGGCTCCCCGCTTTCATCCTTGACTGCTTTGGCGTTCTCTGCAGGTGGCGGAGGACCAGGGTGGAGAGCTGCTATATGTCTTTCGCTGTTGCACTCGGTGCATTTGGTGGGCGCTTTGCAGTCTTTTGCGAGGTGCTGAGTTGACCCACAACACTTGTAGCATATGTGGTTGTCTTTCAGATATGCCCTGCGTTCGTCGATAGTCTTTAGTCTGAAAGCCCTACACTTTTTGAGTGGGTGTGGCTTCTTGTGCAGTGGACACTCACGGTCTGGTGCGCTGGTGCTCTTCTCCGTGGAACCGGTATGACTGTCGCTGGAGTTGGACGTAGCCTCCGTCTTGTGCACGGCGACCGTAGCTTTCTGGCTGGGTTTTACGACCTTGTCGGGTCTGGACGGCGTGGAGGTGGCGAAAGCGAAGCTGGGGTCGTTCCGGACTTTGGCCTGCTGGCGGACGAAGTCTGAGAAGACTGGGAATGGAGGGAAGGCTACCCCGTGTTGTTCCTTGAACCTGGACCCCGTGGTGATCCATTTCTCTTGGAGGCTATAGGGCAGCTTTTCCGCAATGGGGTTTACCCCCCGGGCCGTGTCTAGGAAGGCGAGGCCAGGGAGGTATCCATCCGCCTTCGCGCATTCCAGTTCGAGGAGGATGTCGCCCTGTTCCCGGAGCTTGGCGCCGTCTTTGTTGTTTAGCTTAGGGAAATCTTCCAGCTTTTTAAACAGTGCATGCTCGATGACCTCAGGTGTGCCGTAACAATCTTCTAGACGTTGCCACACCATGCTGAGGCCGGCGGCGGGATTGAGGACGTGCACTGAGCGGATTAGTTTTGCATGTTCGGCTGACTCGGCACCAAGCCATTTGACTAGCAAGTCCAGCTCCTCTCTATAGGAGAGGTTTAGCTCTCGTGTGGCGGTCACGAAGGATGCTTTCCACGACCAGTAGTTTTCAGCGCGGTCGTCGAACTTGAGAAGGCCTGAGCTGACGAGCTCTCGCCGCATGAGATACCTGGCCAGGTCTTGTGTTTGTTGTGGCTCGTGTGAGGTCACTCTCTGGGGGTTTGTAAGCGACTGTAGTTTGTCAAGATGTGCCCTGGGTGGAGGCCTCACGCTGGGTTCTTCTTTTTTGATGTGCGTGGCGTTTGGCATCGGATGTTGGCGAACAGCTGGCCCGGCTCCAGCGGCTTGATATGTGAGTGTTCTCTGGGGCCCCACTGCGGCTGGCCCGGCTGCGGCGACTTGGTGCCTGGGTGTTATTTGGGCCTCCACTGCAGCTGGCCCAGCTCTGGCATCTTGGTGCCTGGGTGTTGCATGGGGCTCCACTGGTGTGTGTGTGTCAGTGGCTGTGGTTGTCTATGAAACAGCGCTGCGTGTTGCTGGACATAGTTACCGGCTCGTTCCGCTGCATTGAGGGGCCGTCCTGGAACGTATGGCCCATGGCGCTTCTCCCCGCTTTCAATCTCCTCTTCCTCCTCGTATGCGGCCGCTTCGGCCTTGCGTGCAGCAGCATTCTTTTGGCAGCTGAGGAGGTGGAGATTGGCTTCGAGTTCAGCTTTCTGTATCATCATGCTGGCTTCTTTTTCAGCGAAATCTAACTCTGCCTGTGCAGCTTTTAGTTTGGCGCGTGCCATGGCTCTGGCAGTTGACGTTGATCTCCTGCTGGAGCAGTGTGAGGGGTGATGGGATGCTTGTGACTGGGCATCTTGTGGTGTATGAAATGGCTCTCCCCGTTCTGCTGTGGTTGGCTCTACTGGAACTCCACCAGTTGCCTGTTCGACGGCATTCTGCTCTGGGCTGATTGAGTGTTCACTCATGACTTCTTTTTCCATCCTAATCTTCTTACTTGGGCCCACCGCGCTGTAGTCTTTTTACTATGCTGCCCTCGGCCTGCGTTACTGGTGCAGAACTAGACAGCTAGCGAACAGTTCAAGAGAAGGCAAGCTGAAGTGTGATTTTGTCCTTTTATTTTCTTTCATTTCCTTACTGACTTTTCACTTGTACTTTCACTCTTCATACACTTCTCTTTACTGTAAAACTGTAAACAGAAAACGAAATAAAGATACATGAATCTCACATACTTAAACATTTCCACATGACATGAATCTACACACAATCCAGCGATCTATTTTCAACCAACACAAAACGTGACCTAGCATAGCTAAGTAGAATGAGATTAGCCAACATTTCCAGGCAAAGTAAACATCATTTCAAGAGCCAAATAGATCGAAATATACAACAAAATAACAATGCAATTTCGTTTACAAACTGAATCTCACACAAAGGATTACTTACAGACTAATATTGTCCAAGGCTCGAGTGTGAAAAGATATGGATTGCGAGAGAGATGAAGTACGTGGCTTTACGGCAGAAAACACTTGAAAACACTGACTGGAACTAAACAGGAAGTAGAATTGCGCAGTAGGCGCAGTAACCCGTAAAGGTCCACTAGGTGGCGGTATTCACCATAGGATTTACGTGGGTGAAACTAAGCTCAGGCATGAAATTAAATGGAAGGCAGAACACTGATGATGTACTATTTGTTGAAGTGATTTCTGCTGGTTTTGGGTTAGGGTTAGGTATTGTGTAACTGCCGCACATTGGCAGTTTGTTTTAATTAGTAAAACTCCGATTTTTGTTCCTACCTGTTACAATGTTATTGGGGCGGAACTAATTGCCGCTGGCATATGTTTCCGATACTGCACTTTAGGTGACGTACATTGCCAAACAACATGAAAGAAGCAGCACCATGGACATATAAAGAAATGGACACCGTATTGAAAAATGGCGCCCATTCATTCCTATGAAAGCTTCTCATTGGCGCAGAGAAGCAACAAGGAAGCTGCCATATTGCTTTCATGAGAGCCCTGGCACCATGCTCCTCCTCCCTCGAAAACAAACTGAAAGCCGTTAAAAGCCGTTGGGCTAATAAAACGCTTGATGTGGCGTTTTGAAATGAAAAAACTTCAGTCTTAATAGTATATGGTCTAAAGATAAGTTTGAGCCTATGATTGATATCCAGAAAATTTTTGCGGCGACACAATCTTGTTCGCCGCTTGTATTGGTGTGGACGGGAAAATCTGCCTTTAGGGCTTCCATGAAAATGAGCTCCCATTCACAGCATGCAGTACTAATGGGTTGGCCACTAGTCCATGCTGGCTGCTCGGAGAAGGCAGCATCCTGGGGGCCTGAGCAGCACCCGTTTTTATAAGCTACAAGTTAAAATAAAGCTAAAAGCACAAGGAAGAAGAAAAAACCTTAAAAAGACAAGAAAGAAGACTCCCTCCCTAAGTAGTCTAGCAGTGGACGAGGTTTGTTTACCTTTTATTTATTTGTATAAGAATGTGACCGAACGTATTGTATGACTGTTTCTTTTCATGACATGGTGTTGCGTGATTTGCATGCACAATGTTAAATTGTGAATTGTATTTATTCATTTGATTTCTTTTTTCTCTTTTAAACCCAGTTCTCACGGGTTGGTTCGACCTGAAATAAAACCCTGTTTTTAACAAAGACCTCTGCCTCGCGTGATACTACTTGGGAGCTACATATTGCTTTGTCTTGTTTATCTGTTGTTGATACCACACTGTTTGTTGGTGTTGTAAATCATGTTGCCAATGATAATATGGAAGTAGTTGTTAATGTGGATGTCTTAGTTTTAGATGTTATAGATTGATTTGGTGTAAATGTTGTAACATTTGGTGTTGATAAATGCATCTTGGTTGATTTTTCATTTAATGGATCTCCTGTTAAAGAAGATGTAGTTTGTAGTGGTGTTCTTGATTCTGGTGAATTTGTTATAGATGTGTTATATTGGGTTGATGCTGTAGCAGTTGTGGATACTGTTGCCTCAGCCTTAAGATAGTTTGGATCTGTATCAATAGTTTGTAGCAGTGTTACTACAGACACGGTAGTGGGCGGACTAGTTTGTGTTTGGGTAGTTGTGGACACTGTTTCTACAGATCTTCTAGATTGTGTTGAAAATGGTGTTGCCATAGAAGGTGTCGCATTCACTCTTATGGCGACTGCTCCACTGTGTGTTGGTGTAGTGCTGTGAATTGTTGTTGGTCCAGCACTTTGTTTTGCAGTTATGGGTTGTTGTTCTGTTGTTACAGATGCTGATGTTGATGATTGTAAAGTCCCTATTTCCATTGTCAAAGATGGTGCAGATTATGTTGGAGTAACTGGCTGTGTGGTTTCAATTGCAGTTTGTGATCCTTGTGGTGGGGAAACCTTGGATGGTGTAGCTGTTGTTGGTGTGGTTGCTGATCTGTGTGTTGTTCTGTAAATTGTTTGTGATTTTGATTCTATCGTGAGTGGACTAGAATGTGTTGGGGTGGTTGTGGACACTCTTTCAACAGATCTTCTAGTTTGTGTTTTAATTGCTGTGGCCACTGATGGTTTAGCTGTTCTTGCTGTAGTCACTAATCCGCTGTGTGTTTGTATATTGCTGTGAATTGTTGTTGATCCAGCAGTTTGTTTTGAAACTGTGGTCCATTCTATTGTGGAGGGTGTTGATGTTTGTGATGTGGCTGATCCTGCAGATGCTGTACTTTGTGGTAATTGTGTCATGGCAACTGATGTGTTTTTTCTCCCTCTTTCATCAACTGTAGTTTGAGGAGTTGTTGTTACAGATAATGTACTTTGGGTCGAAGTGATTTGGGGTTGTGTGTTTTTTTTCAATGGTGGGGATAACTCATTTGGGATTGTTTCTGTAACTTGTGATGGTGTTGTGTTGTAAATTGTTGTTGATTTATCCAATTCTGTCACCACAGGTACTGCAGTGTGTGCCTTAGTTGTTGATTGTGTTGTTACAGCTCCTATTTCTGTGGATGGTGTTTCTGTTATTCTACTTTCTGTTGGTGTGGCAGTGAATCCTGTAGTCGCAGATAATGCACTTTGTGTTGAGACAATTGATGTTGTATTTTGTAATATAATTGTGCTGCTTTCTATTCCCAAAGATTGCATCATTTGTGATGGAGTTGTTGTAATTGCTGTAAATATTGGTGCTTTTTTCTCAGCTGGCACTGTGGTGTGACTTGAAGTCTGTTGAAGTTCCAAAGTTGTTGCTTTGGTTATTGTATGTTATTGTATGTGTAAGAGGATAAGTTTGTTGTTGTATCCACGGGGACTGAATTGTATTGTGTTAAGTGTGGAATGCTGGTTGCTATCTTGTGATCAGTGACGTCTGAGGCCCTAGGTGTGTCTGGCATGGCAGTCACAAAGATCTTTGTTGGTGAGTCAAGAATGTTGGGGTTTTTCTGTGTTGTTGATGTGGGAGTTTGATACTCTGATGCCAAGGTGGTATCACTGAATACTTCCTTATCAGTCACAGTTACATAAAGGTGAACTTAGCTGAACTGTAGTTGAGGCTGACAGAGTTTGTGTTGAGCCAGTATGAATCTGTGTCCTTCAAAGAGAATCTGAAGGATTTATAGCCGACCGCATTATACATCCAAGTACAGATTATTAATAGCCTATTGTGAACTAATGTTGCAACCTGTGATTGTTGTCCAACCAGTTATGACACGTACACCATTTTCACTGTTGTCATAAACTCAGATTAAAATCTAAATGCTGCTGAAATTACAGTAGTCCCCTTTTCTGCAGAGGAATTTATCAGCCCTGACATATTTTGTACCACTGTAGAAATGCCGGAGTCATCAAAAGATGGATTTCCATCCAAGAGGGAAGTGCCAAGGTTTACTGATGATTCTGACGGTGGTTTGCTTGTGGTTATATCACGTAAACGACTGGTTTGGGCAAATTCATGGAGAGCAGTCAATGGCCAGGGTGTGGAAAATGTACTGACCTCTGGTATCGTAGTGGTCGAAGCATTTGTTGAGTTATGTTCAGGAGCCTCAGTAGAGAGTGTAAGATGAGATGGGAAAACCGCTGTGTGAGAGGGAAAGAAATACGGTTTCATATCAAATAATCTTGCACGACAGGCTTTACATTCTAAGCAATAGCAGCAATTCACTTAAAGTAACACTGAGTTTAAGGGTGTATTCACACTGTGAAAGTCCGCTAGTTCACTTGCTTTGGTCCAGACCAAATAGAGTTTAGATTTTTTTTTTTTGGTGTGGTCCAATTTCAAATTGCCCTTTTGCAAGTGAACCAGCATTACGAAGCAAAACCACACGTGATCTGAGGTCATTCATTCATTGGACTGACATTATGGGGTGGAGAGAAGCAGGAAGAACGAAGTAAAAACTGCGAAATATATCATTGATATAATATGGGGTTAAAAATAATAAAAGGCCTACATCTAGCCTATAAATAAAGAAGAAAAAAATCAAATTATTGGTGTTTCATATGGTTATCATATGTAGCCCTATGACAATGCCACGTTATGTGGCTTGTAGTCTACGATGTGAAACATAATTTTTACTGTATTTTTGCTGCTGGACGCGCAGCTCGTGAGAAGAATAGGCTGAAGCCGACACTCAGCTGATTAAGCTGTGTATCAGCTGGGTGTCAGTTCGGCGCAGCTCAGCTCCAAACTGACACGGGGATAGTATTGACGGTCCTGTTAACATGGGAAGCTAAATAAAAACACACACTTCTTGCACAGCGTGAACCTGTTGGCACTGTGCGGGAGACGCTCCGAGACCACCTCTTCAGCTGGGTCTCGGAGCGCTTGTTTGGTCCGCCCCAGAGTGCGATTGCTGTATTCACACCTGCCTGAAAGATGCGCACCGAAGGCGGAAGTGCATCTGAGTTTGTTTCAACCGAACTAAACACGGCATGTGTGAATACACCCTAAGTGTCATCACAGAGTAAAATACACAGTGCTGAGGTTACATGACGACCAGTTCTCATCAGTTGCCATCAGTGAAGGACTCTGGCTGGGGGGCAGGGACCCTCACTTGTGAAAAAGCACACTTTACCCTCAAAACAATGTTAACTCTAACATTAACTCAATGTCATCCTTTGAGAAGCAACAGGGAAATTATCACCTGATATCCAGTCTAAAGCAACTCAGGTTGGGCTGCACTCTCTGTCCAGGCTCCCTCATTGATAGGCCATGATCTATAACATAGTCCACTATAGTGTTCCTGTTGTATGTGTCTCCTTCTGTTACCTTCTTTGTCCTTGTCCTCCTGTCGCTCTCTCTCCTCCTCTTCCCCTGACTCTTACTGTTTCAGAAAGGAGCTGAGCTCACCTGGGATCTATGTGTAGTGCTAAGGTTTAGACTGATTGGTAATCAATTAGTTTAATTTTTTTTTCAAGAAGTGTGTTGGAGAATTTCAAACACAGTGCAAAGCATATATAGTGTTTGTAGGGTTGGTGCCTTGGTTTAGGGCATGGTTACAAAAGTTAGAGGTTGTGATGCTGTGGTCATAGCAGTCACTTTTAGTGTTTACAGTATTCGGCAAAAACTGTATTTGTACCAAAATGTGCAGTCTACTGTAAATCACAGCAAACAGGAGCTCATCTCTGACCCTTCTATAGCTAACTGCACAAAAGCCTTTTGAGTTTAGAAATTTGATTGGCAGTGTGTTCTGTGTGAACACAAAGAGAGAGAATTCAGGAAGAGTGTGCAGATATAGAGAATTGTGTGTAGTGTTGTGAAAAATGTGTGTTTTGGAATGAGAATATGAGTCTAAGGCAGGAAATGTGTTAGGAGTTCAGCAGAATTGGTTAAGCAGTTGGTAAATTAGTTTCAGATTGTACACATTGTGTCTGACAATTGATATGTCACTTGACTCACCTGCCAATAGACTTAGAAGAAATCCAAAGTTCATGATGGCAAGTTATTGTTATCCATGAGCATCAAGCATACCTGTGAACAAACCACAGATACTAAGCAACACAGTCATGGCATTTATTTCAGATTATTTGTAGCCAAACACCATACCCCTACAAAAGCATATTCTACATGTTTTGCTTACTTGCATCCATGTCTTTTTGACATATGCATTGACATAACATGTTGTAAAATGTATTTTTCCACTCGCTGGTATATGTGTAGCCTTTTTTTATTTTTTCCTTTTTTCTACATGAATTCTCAGTCAATGTGTGAGTATTGTTTTTTCTTTTTGTTATTTTGTATGTTCCATTTATTTATCTTGCATGATGCACCTACAGTGTATGTTACAGTAGACCTTAGTGTTTCTTTGGAAGGTGGGGAAGAGGTTAGTTTAAAGCAAGATTCAAAAGCATCAAGTTTGCATTTCAAAACAAAATTGTCATGCATGGAAAAATTAAATAAAGAAATGTATGAAATAGGTATGGCAAAATGAATTGTATAAAGTATTTAGCTCTACCAACAAAGTGCTCAGCTGCTTGGTGGCACATTAACTTAAGCTGACAAAAATAAAAAATGTATCTTTTCAATGTCATGCAAGCCAATGCAGTGGTTTTCAAACTATGGGGTGGGGGCGCTGGGTTATGGCAGGGGGGGTGCACGGATGAATCTTTTTTTTTTGAGTTTGTGTTTTTTATATTAAGATCACGGCATAGCTGGACAAGAGTTCTTCTGCTTTGTTGCTCTCACTGCATTTAAATTCATTCATTACATTACAGATAAATAGGTCTCGGAAAAAGAGCACCAAGACCAAATCAGAGGACCCTGCATACATTTTTGTATTTCAAATTAATATTTTTATGGAAAATCCATGTGTCTTTCTTCAATAGCTTCTGATTCATCAGACCCAGTGTCTCCAAATTATTTGTTCACACAAAATTCCTCATATCCTCTTAATTTTCCTCTCAAAGTGCACCAGTTCATGCATTTCACTTTAAAAAGGTGAAAAAAAATCTCCCGGGGGGGGGGGCATACCACCGGAACCCCCTAAGAGGGTCTAGTTCTCCACTGGCTACTATTTAGTTCTCCACTGGCTACTATTTTCACACAGCAGAACATTGGAGGCACTAGGGAAAAAGCACTGGGTGTGTAAATGACATTTAACTAGTCAATAATGTGGGCAAGTCTGTCTGCCTATCTTTCTCACTCCGCTGCACACTCAGTCACTACTATCCATGCTTAAAGGAAGCAGGATTAAAACACTGGATTAAGATGCTAAAATGTATTAAAAATGTGTTTAAAAACGCACAAAAATGTTTAGAATGTTTCAAAAATATGTTTAAATTTGTAAAATAATTAAAAGATCTTTCAAAACACACGGGGATTTAGAAAAGAAAAAAAAATTTGGGGGGGGGGCTTCGCTGAAATTTGTTCTCTAAGGGGGGGCTCACTCTCTCACACTTTGAAAACCCCTGCTCTAGAAGCCTAATATTTATGTGGCTAGAGGTCGATCTAGGTTGGATTGTCAGTTAAGGCATTTTCGTGATAGACATTTTGACATACTAGGAGATTCATGACTGTAACTGCTCCAATAGGGCTGCCAAGTTTCACCAAAAGTTTGGAGTGAGATTTTTTTGGCCGAGGGACCCAAAACCGTGTCCTCTTTCCCACCCAATAATTTTTGCTAGTGTCCTGCAAGTTTACATATTGTTCATAATAAATCAGAAATAAAAGACAATTAGAAAATGTGATAAAACATCAAAAATCTTATTAAAATAAACGAATTCATGAATTGCAAAGTCGTAGGACAGGTTTTAATTAAACATTGGGTGTGGACATATTATAAGTGGGGGTCTGGGGGTCCCCCCCCAGAAAATTTTGAGCATTAAACACTTAATTTCCTGCATTCTGGTGAATTTTTATGAAGCAATGTGTGCCTTTTCTGCATTAATTTTTATGTAAAGTAAAAGAGAACATTCAAGGTTTTGCTGACACAAATTTAATTGAATAGCCTACAATGCATGTGTAGTGCTTTCAAATATCTCCTGTAGCCTATTGTTAAAACATTTGGTTAAACTGTAATAAAGGTAATTATTCTATATCATGTCTACTATTGAGGGTTGAGTGGCTGGTGGTATTTTACTAGCAGCATTAGGCTTTATTCAAAGAAGAAAAAAATTAGGGAACAGTTCAACACCAATGCAAACTACTAAGCTAAAATAAAACATCTGGGTTACTTGGTCCTCCTCTTAGGCTACCTTGATTTGCAGAGCCGGCCCAAGCCTTCAGGGGGCCCTAAGCGAAATATGATTAGGGGCCCCCCCTCCAATGTTAGCGCTGCTGAAACTATAGATGTTTGTTAAATATCATTCACACACCCAGTGTTTTCCGCTAGTGCCTCCACTGTGCAGCTGTGCGAAAGTATTAGACAGCCGAGATTCAGACCCTCCTAGGGGGGTCCGGGGGTATGCCCCCCGGGAGATTTTTTTAACCTTTTTAAAGTGAAATGCATCAATCTGGTGCACTTTGAGAGGAAAATTAAGAGGGTAAATCTGAGAAATTTTGTGTGAACAAATAATTTGGAGACACTGGGTCAGATGAATTAGAAGCTATTGAAGAAGAACACATGGATTTTCCATAAAAATATTAATATAAAATAAAACATTATGGAGGGTCCTCTGGGTTGGGCTTGGAGCTCTTTTTCTTTTATGGGACATATTTCTCTGTAATATAGTGAATGCATTTAAATGCAGTGTGAGGAACTAAGCAGAAGAACTCTGTTGTCCAGCTACTGTATCTTTTTTTCCACATACGGCTGAAATAGGCTATAGACCAGGGGTCACCAACCTTTTTAAACCTGAGGGCTACTTCATGGGTACTGAGTCATACGAAGGGCACCCAGTTTGATACACTCTTCTGAAATAACACATTTGCCTTTAGTTATATATTATTATTAATGATTAATGATATTCATCTATGTGAAGACACTGACCATGTTAATGATTTATCACAATAATGATCAACAATGACTTAGAAAAGGTGGAAACAGATTATTATGCTATTTTTAGAACAGGCCTGCGGGCGCCTCATATGGTCCTTGCGGGCTACCTGGTGCCCGTGGGCACTGTGTTGGTGACCCCTGCTATAGACTATACACAGTGTATGGGCAACTGAGGGCAGCCCCATTTCCAATTGTTTTTAAATAAACTCAATACACACTGTGCATGGATGTGAACGTGACATGATCAGATCATTTCGGATTTCCTCCCAGATGAACTGATTACATTTTTAGGCTATTAATTATCTAGACCAAAAAATGTTATTCCTTTTTTTGTATGATAACTGACATTTTCACAATATGATGTTAATATCAAACACACAAACTAAAAAAAAAAAAAAAAAAAAAAGGTTTTTTTGGAGGGGGCCCCCCAGGGCAGTCGGGGGCCCTAAGCTTAGTTCGCTTATGCCTCGGGCCGGCTCTGTTGATTTGTGTTATGAAAAGTGCTATAAATGTGCAATACATAGGCTACAGTTCATTACACAGAAGAATAAAAGCATTTTTATTGGCGGATGAGCCATTTGTTACTTTGCAAACCTAATTTTCAAACTAAATTACCAAAAACAATATACAAAACGATCCAAAGATCTTCTGAATTTACTTGAGTGAGATTGAAGGGTTAATATGTTTGATGCATGCGCGCTCACCGGCCGGCGGGGACACAATTCTTATCAGCGGTAACTTGGCACGCTATCAACACACACCTCGGAAGAGAAGGTGCGGGTAGGGGGCTCCATGCTCGCCTCCCGCTTCGAATGCACAGTGCACATCAAAGCATAACGTTAATGCGCGTTCAGAAAGAGGATGTCACGGAACTCAGTCCGTTTAGGTTTTCAAAATAAGACTTTCAAAGTAAAAGTACCAAAAAAAAAAAAAAATTACTGGGATTCATTTCTCTGCGTGAGAAATTGGAGGTGTGGCGTGTGAGCGTCACACTGGTTGATATGCGTGTGTCTCACGGCCAAAGCGTGAGACTTGGCAGCTCACCAATAGTGCTCCATTACAGTTTTTCACAATTGCTTAAACACATTTCCTGATAGACTACCTCACTTTTTCAAAACCCTAAACCCAAATTTCAAAACTCAAACACAAAATCAGGCATGCAAACTCATAAACCATGAAAAAGGTGAGAAGTCCGAAAACAAACACCGGTAGGGGGGTCTGGATGTTAATCTGCAGTGACAATCCGCCAACCGCTGCCGTTAACCAGCATGCGCATAAATCAATGCAAATGGCTGTAAAACAACGGTTGGCAAACTCTGTGAATTTATTTAAAAAGTGATTCACATAAACCGAGGCACTAGGGTTGCCACCTTGGATTTAGGAAAAAAAGGGACACTTGATGTTTGGGGCGGAGGGCTCGGCCATTATTAGGCTACCAGTTCAGACTGACCAGTCTAATGACCTATAATAACCATAAACACCTACAGTGCTTTTTACAGTAGGATATACAATCATATGAAAAAGTTTGGGAACCCCTCTCAGCCGGCATTATAATTGACTCTGCTTTCACAAAAAAAATATAAAAGTGGTATGTCTTTAATTTACCAGGAACAGCTAAGTACTGGGATGTTTTCCAAACAAAGATTTTTTGAAAAGCAGTATTTGGTTGTATGAAATAAAATAAAATGTGAAAAACTGGCTGTGCAAAAATATGGGTACCCTTGTGGTTTTGTTGATTTTAATGCCTGTAACAGCATGTAAAACTGATGACTTTAAACACAAAGTTGGTTGGATTATGTTGTTAAGCCTTGAACCTCATATACTTGTCTGTTTAATCATGAGAAAATGTATTTTAGGTGCCTAAATGCAAGTTGCACTTCTCTTTGACTCTCTGCTGAAGTGAGACAGAATGGGATCATCAAACAGCTCCCAAAATATCTTAAAAACAAAGATTATTCATTGTCATGGTTTAGGGGAAGGCTACAAGAAGCTTTCCCAAAGGTTTCAATTGTCAATTTCTACTGTAAGGAACGTTGTCAGGGAATGGAAGGACACAGGCACAGTTGCAGTTAAACCCAGGTCTAGCAGACCAAGAAAAGTACAAGAGCGGCATATGCGGCGGATTGTGAGAATGGTTGCACACAACCCAAAGATCACCTCCAAAGACCTGCAAGAACATCTGGCTGCAGATTGTGTATCTGTACATGGTTCAACAATTCGGCGCAATTTGCACCAAAACATCTGTATGGCCGGGTGATGAGAAGGAAGCCCTTTCTGCGCCCACGCCACACATACAGTTGCATGGAGTGTGCAAAAGCTCATTTAGACAAGCCAGCTTCATATTGGAAGAAAATGCTTTGGACTGATGAGACAAAAATTAAGTTATTTGGTCTTTATAAAAAGCAGATGTTTTGGTGCAAATTGCGCTGAATTGTTGAACGATGTACAGATACACAATCTGCAGCCAGATGTTCTTGTAGGTCTTTGGAGGTGATCTGTGGGTTGTGTGCAACCATTCTCACAATCCTCCACCTATGCTGCTCCTGTTTTTTTCTTGGTCTGCCATGCCTGAGTTTAACTGCCACTATGCCTGTGTCCTTCCATTTCCTGACAACGTTCCCTACAGTCGAAATTGACAATTGAAACCTTTGGGAAAGCTTCTTGTAGCCTTCCCCTAAACCATGACAATGAATAATCTTTGTTTTTAAGATCTTTTGGGAGCTGTTTTGATGATCCCATTCTGTCTCACTTCAGCAGAGAGTCAAAGAGAAGTGCAACTTGCATTTAGGCACCTAAAATACATTTTCTCATGATTAAACAGACAATTATATGAGGTTCAAGGCTTAACAACATAATCCAACCAACTTTGTGTTTAAAGTCATCAGTTTTACATGCTGTTACAGGCATTAAAATCAACAAAACCACAAGGGTACCCATATTTTTGCACAGCCAGTTTTTCACATTTTATTTTATTTCATACAACCAAATACTGCTTTTCAAAAAATCTTTGTTTGGAAAACATCCCAGTACTTAGCTGTTCCTGGTAAATTAAAGACATACCACTTTTATATTTTTTTTTGTGAAAGCAGAGTCAATTATAATGCCGGCTGAGAGGGGTTCCCAAACTTTTTCATATGATTGTATAAGGAGACTGAGGTGGGAACCCTGGACCTTGTAGGGGGGTCCGGGGGAATGGTCCCCCGGAAGAAAAAAATGCAACCTTTTAAAGTAAAATTCATCAATCTGGTGCACTTTGAGAAGAAAATTGCATGCAACCAGGCCCAGGGGCCCAAGGGGGCCCTAAGCCAGAAATACTGATAGTAACTTTACACATTGTCAAAGAGCTCAGTCACTAACAGGGTGCAAAAAGGAATCACCTAAAATAAGGAAATAAATCACCATGGGGCCCTCGACTAGTAGGTGAATAATAGAAAAGCAAGTGCAAAACTAAAGCATTATTAGCTCTGTCTTAGGGGCTTCATGAGGGGCCTTGAAGGCCCCCTCACACATACAGTAATAAGCTTTCTATGTGTAAATTCTATACTGTTCATAAATAGTAGCTATCCACCCTTTATCTGTTGAATAGGGATAGGGAGGAGTGGGGCAGGGGAAGGGCCCATTCTGGGCCCATTATCTCATAATCCGTATATGAACCAAATGGTTTCCACAATCTTTTTTTCTATTTTCGCGGGGAGCATGCACAAGCATTATTTATTTAAAAAAAAAAAAAAAAAAAAAAAAAAGTGGGGGCCCCACACTGGGCCCCGAGATCGTTGAGACCGTCCCTGCCCGCTGCGCTTTCTCTCTGCCCGGCCCAGGGCCCCAGGACACTGCCTTCTCCGAGCAACCAGCATGGACAAGTGGCCAAACCATTAGTACTGCATGCTGTGAATGGGGCTGGGGGGTGGAGCTTATTTTCATGCTGTCCTGAGGTAGATTTCCCCGTCCACACAATACAAGCGGCGAACAAGATTGTGTCTCCGCAACATTTTTCTGAATATCAAACATAGGCTCATACTTATCATTAGACCATATACTATTAAAACTGAAGTTTTTTCATTTCAAAACGCCACCTCAAGCGTCTTATTAGCCCAACGGCTTTTAACGGCTTTCAGTTTGTTTTCGAGGGAGGAGGAGGGAGGGGGCAGCCGTGGGCAGCTGAACAGAGTCGTAGTTTAGAACTTATTCACCACTGTTTTACTTTACAAAAACGGAGTGTAATTCAAAGATCACATATAGCGGTTCATCGGGGGGTTAGTGACTTATACGACCATGGTCGGTAAGCAATACAACTTTGCTCGCTAAGACCATAGATAGTATAATAAAGACCTTTAGCTTACAATGCTAGATGCTACGGATGCTACAGAACGAGAATGATTCTACATCCGCTACCAGTCCGCTACGTCATTGCTACGCTTGCCGCCCTCTTTCTTGATAGGTCCATAATGCCACTACGTCATGCTCATGGACCTATCGCCATGAACCATGGACCGCATGAATTTCCGCATATCACTTCCTTGTGGCTTCCCTGCGCCAATGAGCAGTTTCATAGGAATGAATTAGCGCCGTGTTTCAGTCCGGTGTCCATTTCTTTATATGTCCATGGCCCGGCCCCGCTCGCCTCTCCTTTGAGAATGCATTAGTTGGCGCAACAAACGCCTGAAACGGCCTTAACTACTGAACGAAGGAAATCAAATGAGGTTTTGGCATTTCCCCCCAAAAAACGGTAAAATAATAGTAGCCTACTGCAGCTGCGGCTACTTGAACGCTCCGATGACTCGGAGAGAACAATTTTTTAACTTTCCTGCAGACGCTCTCACTGACTTATGTCACCGCCCCTCAATGACAAACACTGTTTCTGATTGGCCAAATGACCGTCAAAGCTCATATGATAGGAGTTAACATCCGTCAATCATAGTTAGTCACTATGGTCATTCCATGTCCATGCTCCGCTCCGCTCCGCTCCCCACACACACACACACACACACAGTGGCGCAAAAAGTGGGTATGCACTATATGCGGCGCATAGGGGCGCCGCACTAGAGGGGCGCCAAAGCGATCGGGGGAAAATTATTTGGAGTCGGTATTTTTCTGTATTTAACAGCGTTTGTGTAAATTATATGATCCATAACAGAAGCACGTCAGTGATAAGGCGCCCCCCGCTCCTTCGCCTCCTCCTCCCCACACTATAGGCGCTCCAGTGCGCGCCCCCTCGAGCACGCGCTGGAGCGCGAGAGCTTTCATTTGAATCGTGTTGTAATCTGATGACAGGGACCTACAGATGGAGAGGCAGAAAAGAAAGCTCTCGGGGCACAAAACCGAAAACGGGAAGATTGATAAGGAGAAAGATTGCGTGTTTTCTATGGCCGATTGTATTGATTAATGCAAACTGATTATCGGCCGCGGATTGTCACTGCAGATCTACGTGTGTCACCTCAAGTTTTTGATCTGTTTTCACAGTTTTTGAATGGTAGTGTAGTGATTAGCCTATAGCAGGTCAGCGCCAAAACAACACACTCACCTGTTTCCCACTAGTATCATATTTTGCACCATTCCAGCGCACGACTGAGTTGTGTGTGTGTGTGTGTGTGTGTGTGTGTGTGTGTGTGTGTGTGTGTGTGAGAGAGAGAGAGAGAGAGAGAGAGAGAGAGAGAGAGAGAGAGAGAGAGAGAGAGAGAGAGAGAGAGAGAGGAGAGAGAGAGAGAGAGAGAGAGAGAGAGGTCTCCTTACAGAGGCAATGTGCCAGACTAAAGCTGAGAACACACCGGGCGCGTTGGCGCTTTGGGCCAAAGCGACCAACGCGCCCGATCTGGCGCGTGGTCATTTTGTGTCAAAAAATGGTCCAACGTGCCACCAAAGCTTCAACGCGCCACCAAACAGCTAGTCTCCCCCCGATATATTTATTCCCCTAATCAACCATGGCTGCGACCCGACCCGACACAACAGCGTTCATGTCCGCACAAAAACAACAACACGGCCAACAATTGTGCCAAAAGACAAATAAACAGCAAGTGAACGGAACAAATAGCCTTAAAACAGCATTGAAGATTCACGCCACTCGGAAATGAACACAAACAGCAAGGCAGCAGCACCATACCAAACACATTTACAGCAGCATTGTGCGCAGGGCAGTAGAAAATAAAGGCAAGTAGCCTACATTACATGGCTGTGACGGGACCGTGGCTGGCGTAGATATAGGCATAAACACCGGTGCTTCGCTGTAGCCTACTCGTTGTGAAAGTTCCCCGGACTTTAGCCGTTATGTTTGGGTTCATTATATGGAGGTGGTGGCCGCACACAGCCGGGTGAGTTAGCTAACGCTATCCGACCGGTGCTAACTTGGTTTATCGGCTTAAGCACAGCCACACATATTCACTGAATTAACCAGGAAGCCCATTCTCCTGGCTCACTTTCCCCACCCGAGCGGCTTCATATCACCAGCCAGCCGCAAATACATTTCCTCCACGGTGTTTCGCACACACAGCGGTGATAATTTGCTCCTCCATCTTGTCTGAGATTTTTCTGTCCTCCGGCTCTCTGCCAGTGACGTAGGGTCAAGCTCACCGCTGATTGGCCAACGCGGCTAAACGTCTCGCGCCGGAGCGTTGAAAGTTCAATCTTTTTTTGACGCTTTGCCGGCGCGGTGAAGCTTTGGCGACGCTTTGCCGGCGCGGTGACGCTTTGGCAACGCGCCCAAACCGCCAAAAGCAACGCTTTGCCGCGGCCAACGGATCATCGCGCCTAAACCAATGGTTCCCTATGCAAAAATAGGATTTTTCAACGCGGCCACCACACCCAACGCGCCCGGTGTGTTCTCACCTTAACAATTTCAGTTGATTAAAATGTATAAATAACTAAACATGAAAAGACTGAGGTTAAGTTTGTCACCAAATTCCCTTACAATAAACTATTATATACTCTCTCTCTCTCTCTCTCTCTCTCTCTCTCTCTCTCTCTCTCTCTCTCTCTCTCTCTCTCTCTCTCTCTCTCTCTCTCTCTCTCTCTCTCTCTCTCTCTCTCTCTCTCTCTCTCCTGTAATACTGTATGTGTAACTTACACACTATTCAAACCGTTCCTGAATTGTAATGCTTTGGGGGATTCTGAATTGTGATGCTTTGTGGTGCCCCCCCCCCCCCCCGCCCCCCCGCCCCTTCCTTAGCCTTGTACATCATACTTAGCATTGTACAACATACTTCAAACACTGCATGTACATAAGCCCATGCAGCTCACCCGCAGAAAACATTTCCTCAGAAACATTTTTTTTGTCGTTACACTCATAGCTCCAAAGAAAAACCTGCTGTTAGTTGGGCTTACCTGGGAATCTTATCTACTGTCTGATCAGGACCTTAACATATCTCTTTATCATTCATCCAAGCCAATCCATCATTGCCTCTGTAAGGAGACCTTACTCCCTCTCTCTCTCTCTCTCTCTCTCTCTCACTCTCACTCTCTCTCTCTCACACACACACTCACTCACTCACACACACAGTTTGTCTTAGTTTCTGTTTCCAATTCACTGAACAAGATGATGGATTTGCTTGGATGAATGATAAAGAGATATGTGAAGGTCCTGATCAGACAGTAGATAAGATTCCCAGGTAGTGTAAACTAGAACAGCAGGTTTTTCTTTGGAGCTATGAGTGTAACGAGTAACGACAAAAAAAAAATTCTGAGCAAATGTTTTCTGCGGGTGAGCTGCAGGGCTTATGTACATGTATAGTGTTTGAAGTATGTTGTACAATGCTAAGTATGATGTACAAGGCTAAGGAAGGGGGGGGGGGGCACCACAAAGCATCACAATTCAGAATCCCCAAAGCATTACAATTCAGGATCGGTTTGAATAGTGTGTAAGTGACACATACAGTATTACAGGAGAGAGAGAGAGAGAGAGAGAGAGAGAGAGAGAGAGAGAGAGAGAGAGAGAGAGAGAGAGAGAGAGAGAGAGGAGAGAGAGAGAGAGAGAGAGAGAGAGAGAGAGAGAGAGAGAGGTATATAATAGTTTATTGTAAGGGAATTTGGTGCGATAGATTGGTGGCTCTAAGTTTTTTTGTCTCATGTATTGCCTTTTCTCTCTCATTCACTTGAAAAAATTGTTTTATAAACAAGCTGGTTTTTCCCATTTAACCGTTTTTCTGAGCTGTTTTTTTAATGTTTTTCTTAGTAAATACCTACACACGTTGTATGGGTAAAGTCAAGAAGGTTGCCTGACTAACTTGTTTGGCTCATTTTACTATTCATTTGAACTGAAATAAAAGTTTTATTTTTCTTTAATTCTCTTCACCAGAGTTCACCAAATTGCTTATTTTACATGTTCAAATCACAAAATATTCTGGGTGGGTATGTCAGTGGGTATGAGTATGCATGCCTGACACTAGTGAGGCCACAAAAACCTAAATGCCCAGTATATAGTTTTATTTCTGATGACCAACCTGTTATTCACTGTGTCCTTTACTTTTGGGAGAATCAGTGCAGGCAGACATGACATGGTTGAGCCGATCACCTGCTCTAATATGCAACTTAAAATGGAAGACTGTAATTGGGGGGCGGGGGCGGGGGGGGGGGGGGGGGGGGGGGGCGCCTGCTAAGTGCCAGCATACCCCCAGAAAGTGGGTAGTTGCGCCCCTGCACACACACACACACACACACACACACACACACACACACACACACACACACACACACACACACACAGCTGGCCATCAGACCCCCCCCCCCCCTCCCCTCCAAAAAATATTTTCTCACCGGATCTCCACGAATCACATAGATGGCCAATTTCGTTTCCAAAACGGCGAATTTCGCCGAAAGGTGACGAGTTTGCATGCCTGCAAAATGCTAAATCCATCACTTCTCTTGCAAAAGCACACTTTACCCTCAAAACAGTGTTAACTCTTCACTAAATGGTGTTTTCTTTTCAAATGACAAACACATACTTCATATGACTAGACATTTCTAGCACTCATTGAACACTGGTGTGCAGAATGGAAAACACTGTAGTATAAATGCAAAACACTATATGAATGCTTTATCAGTAGAATTATGCCTTTGCATGTTCATACACTTTCACCTACAGTAACAACAAATACTTTACGGGTTTTGCCAAATGCTAACACACATTATTCAGAATAGTTTATTTTGCCATTTCAAACAAACACAATGAATAGGTAGGACTGCAGTTCAAGCAATTCAGTGTGTCAGTATGAACTAGAAACAATTACAGTAGAATAAAAAAACAGTGTTGTAAGGAATTGGGTGATTGGATTATGAATCCTTTTATGGATACCGCCTCCTGTTTGCATCTGGCCACATCGCCTCATCAACATCACACTCAATGTCATCCTTTGAGAAGCAACAGGGAAATGATTACCTGATATCCAGACTAAATCTCCTAATTATGGAGCGACTCAGATTGGGCTGCACTCTGTCCAGGCTCCCTCATTGATAGGCCATGATCTATAACACTATAGTGTTCCTGTTGTATGTGTCTCCTTCTGTTACCTTCTTTGTCCTCGTACTCCTGTCACTCTCTCTCCTCCTCTTCCCCTGACTCTTACTGTTTCAGAAAGGAGCTGAGCTCACCTGGGGTCTATGTGTAGTGCTAAGGTTTAGACTGATTTGTAATCAATTAGTTAAACATTTTTTCAAGAAGTGTGTTGGAGAATTTCAAACACAGTGCAAAGCATATATCGTGTTTGTAGGGTTGGTGCTTTGGTTTTAGGGCATAGTTACAAAAGTTAGAGGTTGTGGTCATAGCAGTCACTTTTAGTGTTTACAGTATTCGGCAAAAACTGTATTTGTACCAAAATGTGCAGTCTACTGTAAATCACAGCAAACAGGAGCTCATCTCTGACCCTTCTATAGCTAACTGCACAAAAGCCTTTTGAGTTTAGAAATGTGATTGGCAGTGTGTTCTGTGTGAATACCATGAGAGAATTCAGGAAGAGTGTGCAAGATATAGAGAATTGTGTTTAATGTTGTGAACATTTTGTGTTTTCGAATGAGAATATGAGTCTAAGGCAGGAAATGTGTTTGGAGTTCAGCAGAATTGGTTAAGCAGTTGGTAAATTAGTTTCAGATTGTGCACATTGTGTCTGATGTTCCAAAAAATGTGTTTAAACAATTGTGAAAAACTGCAATTTAGCATTGCACTCCTAACATTGTCAGGCTCACAAAGAAGGGAAAACAGAATCTGTTTTCCCTTCTTTGTGAGCCTGACAATGTTAGGAGTGCAATGCTAAATTGCAGTTTTTCACAATTGTTTAAACACATTTTTTAAACAATTTTTCAGACACAATGTGCACAATCTGACATTGCCTCTAAGGAAACCTTACTCCCTCTCTCTCTCTCTCTCTCTCTCTCTCTCTCTCTCTCTCTCTCTCTCTCTCTCCTCACTCACTCTCTCTCTCTCACACACACACTCACTCACTCACTCACACACACACTGACTCACACACACAGTGGCGTTTCTAGGTGTAAAAAACAGGTGGGGCTCAAAAAAAAAGAAGAAAAAAAATTGAGCTTCAAAGACACTGTTTCTCGCATTCTGGCGATTTTATAAACACAAAATAAGTTGTTCACATCATTGTGCACTTTCACATTTTAGCCAAAGAAGGAAAGGATTGCTCCCTTCATCTTTACTAACATTTAAGTAAGAAAATTCAATGTGCCGCTACAGTCTTTGGCCTCCGACAGCCAGATACAGAAATTTCAAGGTGGAGTTTTCCTTCATGTTGAGGTGATAGCTGACTATTATCGTTTCTCTTGCGTGCCATAACCTACACAGTACACTTGAATGAGGACTGGATCTTGAACGATCAAAAAATGTATATCAATTTCAAATAGATTATGCAAACTGCAAATATTCCATTTTTCTCAAGTGGAGCAAAAACTCCCGGTGGCTCCAGCAGCAGCTGTGCGCAGCGTGAACCTCAAACTGCATCTTAACTAACTGAGTCAAGTGACAACAGGGCATAGGACTAACTTAGTAAAGCCTCATTCACGCAGCCTTTGTGACGTTATGGTCACCGAGTGGACTCAATGTGGCTACACATCACAGACAATCTGCTGAAGTACTTCTTCATTTTCTGATGACAAAACAGCTCAATAATTCCTAATAAAAATTATTCCTAATTAAGCGCGTTCCATGCGCAGGTGGTGGTTATATTAGCATTGTAGGCTGTAGACTGAAACTAACGAGGGAGGCGGCTGTTTCACTGTACAGACTATCGCGCAGTCAGTTCGGGGACATGTCTCTGTGTATCCAAGGTTAGGGACAAGCAATCGGATCACGATTTTAAGAGAGAATTAAGCTTTCGTTTCAGCACTGCTATATGATTAACTATGAGCATAAAATAAATGCTGCATCTCAAATGCCTTGGACAGCAGCGAGGATGAGCCACTCGTGATCGCTCACAACAGCTTCATGGAAATAATATTCTAAAATTCTTCATGTTATATTCTAACGAAATTCGTTTAAAGCAAGTCATTTGGTGCTTTTAATGCCGTGATTTTAAACAGACATATTCCGTTCAGTAGGTACTTCGCGCGCTGCATGCTGCTGCGGTGTCAGATAAAGGCAGGCTAATAAAATCACAGATAACTCTTTAGTTTTCAAAGTAATAATATGTTACATAGCCTATATAAAAAAGCTCTCACTCTTCACAACATACACTCTGATGGCATCGGCAACGGCAACAACAACTATTGCTGATGATCGCCCATAACATAAGCACAACCAGCAGCACACACACCTTCAAATGCAATGCTACTGACACATGAAAACACTGACACTCCGACTCAACGCCATATTCAATATCAATTTCAATCGATAGCAAAACAGAATAGCATTATTTCACTCACCAAAGCACTTTTTCGGCTATTTGAAGAGAAAGGCGGCCCCGTCAATACAGCGACGTTCACTCGTCCAGCATAGACAGCATCCAGCTGCTCGCATCTCATCCTCTCAGAAAAGTTTTTAAAATCCATGTATCCCGTCCTCCACAAAATACCTTCTCCACCGAACAGCAAACAAGGGAAGAGTGCCTTCTTATGATGATAGCCGTTAGCCTTCTTTAGCATTGCTACCACTCCACATTGTAGGCTATATTGTCCGGTGGATCATGTGTACCAAGCGGTTTAACTAGCCTACCAATTTCTCTTCCAGACTAAGGGTCTCAAACATGTGCTCCAAAAATGATCTACTTCATCATGTTGTCGACTCGTTTTCGTTTGTGTGCCTCTGACATCTTTGTGTTAGCAAATTTATCCTTCTCCGTCCTTCTCTTCTTCCGGCTACATGACTTTTCGCGGCACTACAGCGTCACAGTATTAGTGAAACGAACCATATATGGCTTTTCCCCTGCCGGAGGGGCACTGACCGTTGAGGAAAAAAATATCTCCGTCCACTATAACAGAGAAATACTACGAGCACGCGCATTCGCAGTTGTTCACGTGCAATACACATTGCATTGGGAAGGGACGGGCAGGGAGGGCAAAAGGCGAACGAGCCCTTAGCCCTTCGGCCCAAATCTGACTGGCTCACACGGCTGCCGTAGTCTGACTGCAGAGACCATGGACATGGCACATGACATGGCAGAGACACAAATCAGACAAACGCAATCTTTAGAAGCAAGCTAGGGTCGGCTAAAAATGAACTAAAAGCGCCGAACTTTTTTTTTGATATAGCCTATATATTTATATATATATATATATATATATTTTTTTTTTTTGAGAGTAGGTGGGGCTTCGCCCCACGTGCCCCTAATGACCAGTCGCCACTGCACACACAGTTTGTCTCGTTTGAACAAGATGATGGATTCGCATGGATGAATGATATAGAAATATTAGATAAGATTCCCAGGTAGTGTAAGCCCAACTAGAACAATAGGTTTTTCTTTGGAGCTATGAGTGTAACGACAAAAAAAACAATTCTGAGGGAATGTTTTCTGCGGGTGAGCTGCAGGGCTTATGTACATGTATAGTGTTTGAAGTATGTCGTGCAATGCTAAGTATGATGTACAAGGCAATTCAGAATCCCCCAAAGCATTACAATTCAGGATCGGTTTGAATAGTGTGTAAGTTACACATACAGTTTTACAGGAGAGAGAGAGTATATAATAGTTTATTGTAAGGGAATTTGGTGCGATAGATTGGTGGCTCTAAGTTTTTTTGTCTTATTTATTGCCTTTTCTCTGAACTGAAATAAAAGTTTTCTTTAATTCTCTTCACCAGAGTACACCAAATTGCCCATTTTACATGTTCAAATCACAAAAAATTCTGGGTGGGAAAACCCCAGACCCCCCTAAAGGGGTGTGTTTACGGACATGTCACCTTTTTCATGTCTTATGAGTATGCATGCCTGACACTAGTGAGGCCACAAAAACCTAAATGCCCAGTATATAGTTTTATTTCTGATGACCAACCTGTTATTCACTGTGTCCTTTACTTTTGGGAGAATCAGTGCAGGCAGACATGTCATGGTTGAGCCGATCACCTGCTCTAATAAAATGGAAGTCTGTAATTGGGGGGGGGGGCGCCTGTTAAGTGCCTGCATACCCCTGGAAAGTGGGTAGTTGCGCCCCTGGTGAGAGCATTGTGCTACAGGTCGATGAGGAAGAGCGAGGCACCACACAGTTTGAGTTGCCAACTTAGCGACTTTGTCGCTATATTTAGCTACTTTTCAGCCCCCCTGGCGACTTTTTTTTCAAAAAAGCGACAAGCGACAAATCGAGCAGCGGGAGCCTCCCGGCCCGTCCCCCGTCACAGACAGAGCACTGACAGACGGCCCGGTCCTCGCGCAGCAGTCCCTCCCAGCTGCGGTCAGAGCAGGAGATACACACCTCTCCGCTCGTGTTCCGTTAGCATCACTATTAGCAGTTAGCAGCTTTTCCCACCTCTTCTACAGTCTACTACGAGTAGTGCAATTAAAAATGTTATGCAGTGCTTTTTTAAACCATGAGCATGTATGATTACTGCTAGACGTAACATTACCACGTTGGTTGTTTATGCGATTGTCACGTTCATAACACTAGAACCTCATCTATTCAAATATTACTGTATAAAACCCCTGTCTACAAATATGCAAATTAGGCGATGACGTCATCTACAAATATGCAAATTAGGCGATGACGTCATCTGGCGACTTCTAGCAACTTTTTGGACAGCCAAAAGCTACTTTCCTACTGAAGAGTTGGCACCACACAGTTTGAGTGTAGGCAGGAAGCTGTGTTCATCCCTGTTCAGTGTTGTTTGTTCGGTTAAGCAGTAGCTAAGTGTAGTCCTCAAGAGCCACCAACTTGAATGTTTTTCATGTCTACCTGTTTATCACACACAATTTAATTTAGTCAAGGTAATGAGTACAATACTACAATTTTTCAATATTCAAGATATTTATTGTCATTTGCACAGTAGAAGTGTCAGAATCAGAATAATATTTATTGTCATTGCACAGGACAACGTAATTTTGTTGGAGCAGTCCTCCAGTTGCACAGTTATATAAATATAAATATGAGAAAAGAAAATATAAAAACAACAATATAACCAATAACCAATATCAACAACAACAGTAGAGGTACATTTGAATAATTGTGCGATTCTTGGAGTCCGCTTAGGAAAACAAATAACATCTTTATTTTAAGAGGGAGATAATAAAGCAGTAAGCATTCAGGATTGTAGGCTTTTTCTAGCACAGTTCAAGTACTTACCTTCATAAGAACCAAGTTGCTTTTTACACTCATAAGGCTGATGTTATATTTCTAATGATTTACCTTTTTCTCTTAGATGAAGCTTTGTGATTCATCACCGGTGATGCTAAGTCACCACTGCTGCTCCTGTGTGGCTGGCACTGTTCTGTGACTCGACGTCATTGTAAATGAGGGTCACCCCTCAATTGGTCTCTCGAGGATAAATAAAGGTTAAATGAAATGAAAATGAAATTTAGTGGCATTATTATTTCAGACAGCACACTATTCGTCATTGAAGCTTCCTGTCGTGCCCCCTGTGCATAGCTGTACGGAGTCGGAGCAGCAATGGCACAAGCCACGAACAATGGTAAGTTAAACTAAGGTTAAATTACATTTGATTTAAATTGACCCCACCTTTGAACTTTATTTTCTCTTAGGGAGTGAGGCCTGGACTAGTAAATACCATGGTTTTTACCAAACCTGTCCCAAATCGAATGGTCCAGACTGGAGTTAGGTAATTTGCTTTTTGGAATGTGGTTTCCTGTGTTGCAAATGCATGTTGCTATTTGTTAATTTCTTTTTAGGAGTGGATTCTACAGAGGCATGGTTGGACCTTTGCCAGATCCCTGCCTATTTCGTGTAGAAGAGGCCTATGCAAAATTTAACTTGGAGGAGAAGCCTCTGGTTTCTACAATGAACATGGGACCTGGCAAGCCCATGGTTGAAACAACCTTTGGGTTAGTGCAGAAGGGTAGCATGTTGTCATATCAGCAGCCTCCTGTTAAATCCCGCTTTATCACACCCCACCACAATACATCACCAACGCCCTGTCTGCCTCTGGAGGGTTATGACATCTAACTGCCCCATTGTCCATTTGTGTGCTCAGAAGAAGAGCTGCTAAACCTGCAAAGCCTGTCTGTCACCCTGGCAATGGCCCACAAAATTGAGGAGGCTACACGTGAGCAAAGCTCCTGCTCTGAGTGGCACTTGCTCCGCCTACCCAGAGTGACCACCTCCAGGTTTCGTGAGGTGTGCCACGTCAGAGGCCAGAGCTCTGCAGAGGCCCTAGCAGAGCGCATCATTAAGACTGCACCATGTGGGGCTATGCCAACCAGGCCTTTCATGGTGCAGTGAGATTTGTACGATGAGTACATCTCACTTTGAAGGAGGGGTGAGGACGGGGTTTGGCACCTTAGCTCGGTGCAATCAAGAATTACCTGGGTGTCAGGGTATTCGTTGAATTCCTCAGGGAGGTAAGCCTGTACCTCTGCAGGTGTCAGCCAAATGCAAATAGACACAAGTGCTGTGGCCAGAAAGCAAGTCCATGTTGAAATGATGCGGCTCACTGTGGACTGGTGAATTCTGAACCTATTTGCCAGGTCTCGCTCCTTCAGTCCAGCCGACAGATAGTTAAGGAAAATAAAGAGTTCATCAATGGGGTGGAGCCAGCTGTCTCTGAGAGGAAAAGAAAAAAAGGATATAACTCAAACAACAAATACAAATGCAATGGTATCATGTATAATTACATCTGTAACTACTTATAAAGTACCGTTGAGGCACGTGCAGGTGTGACCACTTCTTCCTTTTTCTGGGCAGCTGATTTTGCTCTGGAGACACGGACCATCTTGTACAGACAAGGCTCTATCAAAGACCAAAAGGCCATCAGGTGGTCATAGCTGGCAAATCTATTCACAAAAGATATCACATAAACATGTTTACAATTTTCAAAAGTATACATTGTTACCAAAATAATGTCAACAGTCACTACTAACATTAAGATTTTATCGTGTGTGTGTGTGTGTGTGTGTGTGTGTGTGTGTGTGTGTGTGTGTGTGTGTGTGTGTGTGTGTATTTCTCCCATATACCTTTTTCAGCTTCAGTCACCTCAGTTTTACCTGTATTGCAACTGTTGCTCTTCCCTGGCACTCAAGGTGTGTTTACTTTCCTCTTTGGGTGCAGTTCAATAACTCAACTACCTGTAAAACCGACCTGATGTCTGGATAGCCAACGCCCTGATGTGATCTCTCTGATCTATTTTTTAGAGTAGTGTTCCTGTCCAGGCTGTATCTTTGGGAGGCGCTGTTTGGTTTGTCATACACTTGCATGCAGATAAGTATCAGAAAAAACTTAGGGGTGCTACCTGCTCAATTCAAACTTTTTTTTTTTTTTTTTTTTTTTTTTTACAATTGCTTATTAATAATATTTTTTTTTAATCTCTTTTGGGCCTAGGACCAGCATTGGTGGCTTGCCGTGCACTTGCATGCAGATAAGTATCACACAACACGTAGGGATGTTTACCTATTCAATTCATAAATGTTTACAATTGTTTATTAATAGTATCTTTTTTCTAGGTCCAGCATTGGCGGAGTTGGAGACAGTCACATCCTGGCGCTGTCGCTTCAGTGCTCCTATTTTAATTTCATAGAATAACCAATGACTTTTTTCAACTATTTAAAAATAAACTTTTGTACACTTGAACTCGAAACACGTCTCTGTAAGTCTTTACACACATCTGTATTATAAATGTTGTTTGTTTCTGTGCCGTTGGTCCGGTCACATTCATATATACATTTTGATGACACTACTTGTGTGCTATTTATCAATCACATACATAGGCTATTAAGAAATAATTTGGTACAATACTATACATTAATCTGTAACGTAAAGCTAATTTCTAACCAACAATGTCCCTACATAAATAATAATAACATAGGCTTATACAAAAATTGTAGTGACTTCCCTTGTGTAAAATCTGATGTCTGCGTCGGAGCCGGCAAATCGTTGGAGTCCAAACTCTCGCTGGAGACGCAACTCCTGTAGCTCCTTTCGCAGCTCCTCTATTTCATTTGAGGCGCTTTCAGCGGCGGATGCTGACATGTCGATGGCAGCCGGTTCCGGGACAGAGCAGTAATCGTGATCATTGTAGAGGAGTCTATCACCTTCGTCTTCTGGAGGGGCTGTTTCGACTGACCGATCAACTCTCTCCCACAACGTCATTTTGTTGGAGCAGTCCTCCAGTTGCACAGTTATATAAATATAAATATGAGAAAAGAAAATATAAAAACAACAATATAACCAATATCAACAACAACAGTAGAGGTACATTTGAATAATTGTGCGATTCTTGGAGTCCGCTTAGGAAAACAAATAACATCTTTATTTTAAGAGGGAGATAATAAAGCAGTAAGCATTCAGGATTGTAGGCTTTTTCTAGCACAGTTCAAGTACTTACCTTCATAAGAACCAAGTTGCTTTTTACACTCATAAGGCTGATGTTATATTTCTAATGATTTACCTTTTTCTCTTAGATGAAGCTTTGTGATTCATCACCGGTGATGCTAAGTCACCACTGCTGCTCCTGTGTGGCTGGCACTGTTCTGTGCAACCATTTAGTGGCATTATTATTTCAGACAGCACACTATTCGTCATTGAAGCTTCCTGTCGTGCCCCCTGTGAAATAGCTGTACGGAGTCGGAGCAGCAATGGCACAAGCCACGAACAATGGTAAGTTAAACTAAGGTTAAATTACATTTGATTTAAATTGACCCCACCTTTGAACTTTATTTTCTCTTAGGGAGTGAGGCCTGGACTAGTAAATACCATGGTTTTTACCAAACCTGTCCCAAATCGAATGGTCCAGACTGGAGTTAGGTAATTTGCTTTTTGAAATGTGGTTTCCTGTGTTGCAAATGCATGTTGCTATTTGTTAATTTCTTTTTAGGAGTGGATTCTACAGAGGCATGGTTGGACCTTTGCCAGATCCCTGCCTATTTCGTGTAGAAGAGGCCTATGCAAAATTTAACTTGGAGGAGAAGCCTCTGGTTTCTACAATGAACATGGGACCTGGCAAGCCCATGGTTGAAACAACCTTTGGGTTAGTGCAGAAGGGTAGCATGTTGTCATATCAGCAGCCTCCTGTTAAATCCCGCTTTATCACACCCCACCACAATACATCACCAACGCCCCGTCTGCCTCTGGAGGGTTATGACATCTAACTGCCCCATTGTCCATTTGTGTGCTCAGAAGAAGAGCTGCTAAACCTGCAAAGCCTGTCTGTCACCCTGGCAATGGCCCACAAAATTGAGGAGGCTACACGTGAGCAAAGCTCCTGCTCTGAGTGGCACTTGCTCCGCCTACCCAGAGTGACAACCTCCAGGTTTCGTGAGGTGTGCCACGTCAGAGGCCAGAGCTCTGCAGAGGCCCTAGCAGAGCGCATCATTAAGGGCACACGGCAGACAGCAGACATGAGGAGAGGTGCTGAGATGGAGCCTGCAGTAGCAGCTGAGTATAGTCAGCTGATGAACGTCAACTACTCACCCTGTGGTCTTGTCATTCACCCGTCTACCCCCTGGCTTGCTTCCTCCCCGGATGGAATTGTTTTTGACCCCAACGAATACCCCCAATTTGGCCTTGTTGAATTTAAATGCCCCAATGTCCACAACTTTGTGGACTGCAAATATTTGAAAATGGAGGGTGGTTCGCCACAACTTAAAAAGAGCCACTCTTACTATTGGCAAGTCCAAGGCCAGCTGCTCATAACTGGTATGCAGTGGTGCGACTTTGTTGTGTGGGCGCAGGAAGACTATGTAGTGCAGAGAATATATGTTGAGCCAGAAGTGCAGAGAGCAATTCGAGAAAAGGCAGACCATTTCTTTTTCTACACTTACATGCCTAGCTACCTGCGTCTTAAGAAAATTTAAAAACATTGGCAAAGATTAGATTAGATAAAATCTCTATTAACTCACAAGCAGTCTCACCTCACCTTCACCAACAGTCTCACCTCACCGACAGTCTCACCTTCACCAACAGTCTCACCTCACGAACAGCCTTGTCTTACCTCACCTTACCTTGGCCAGCAGTCTCGACTCACCTCGGCCAGCAGTCTCACCTCACCTTGGCAAGCAACTCGCCTTCAACCAAACCACCAGAAGTGCTGTTTCCTCCTGGGACTGTCAATGAGACCATATAATCACCATAAATATTTTTTTTCTCAGCAATTACATTATTATTTCTTTTTGTAAAATGTGAGATCATCAATTAACATTTAAACATTGTCAATGATAACTAAATTCCTAGCAGACAGATCTACAGCTTTTCATGAAAGGCAATAATATTGTTTGGTAGAACTTTTATTTTAACAAAAGAAGGTCCTTAACATGTTCCTCTATAATAAATCCCCTGCATTTACCACCAAATAAATATAAGAGATCACTGTAAAGGCAACCTGAAAACCCATCATTACCACCTTTTATAGAACTGTATCAATTGGTTTATGTTTTCTGATTAATCGAGTAACAAGAACAGTTTAATCAATTTAGAAAATATGTTTTAAGTGCAGCATACAATATTTTAATTGGGCTAAATTAAAAATGGGGTAATTTTTGGGGAAGAATAATCCAAATGTTCTTAGTATTTTAATTCCTTATTCAATAAATAACAAACTTAGTCCAGTAACTTTATTTTTCAGAACTAATGGCAGAAATTATTTAAAAATTGGTTCAACGGGTCAAGGGAGGTTTTTGCTGTTTCAAAATCGTATGTGTATGTTGGCCTAGCCAACTATAGATATACATCACGGGACCTGCGGCAATTTGCGCAAAGTTATTTTTTCTTCGTACAGTTCACTTGACCCATTTTTTGAGAGTGCCTTGTTTTGGTAGTTAGAGAGCAGACAGGCAACTGCAAATAACTCATTGATGTTGTACGCATGTGACAGGGTGATGGTGCCATCAAAAAGCCGGTTCTCTTTAATTCTACGAATGACACGCTCCACATGCACGCGCAACCTGGCTATTAGGGATGGGAATCGAGAAAAGGTTCTTGTTCAGAACCGGTGCCGAGTCAACCAATTCCTTGGAATCGTTAACATGCCTGCTTAACGATGCCGCTTATCGGTTCCGCTCGTTGCAAATGCGTCATGACTTCAGACACGCGCTGCTTTGTTTTGGTTCAGAACGCAGCAAACATGTCGTCGAGGCAGAAGCACTCTAAAGTGTGGTTGTATTTCACGCGAAAAGGCGACAATACGGCCACTTGCAACAATTGTAAAGTTTCCATTTCATCAAACACGCAAGCGCGCAGACTGCGATCCTGACGGTTTAAAAGTTTAAACGTCCGCTGCCTTACTAGTCGGCACCAGAATTGCCCATCACTTGGATTTGAACATAAAATGTATGAATTAACGTGTGTGTAGGCCTAGGTGTGGGCAAGTGAAAGGGGGAGATACATAAAAAGGCGAGAGCAGCACTAAAGCAAAGCAAAAAGGATGTCTTTACCGCTGCCAAAGGCCCGCTGTTTACTCTCGTTCATCAGCTGTTAAAATGCTGCCTTTACGCACGGCGGTGGAGACAGACCCAAAACAACACACAGCGGGACTCGGCGGTCCGGTGATAAGAAAACGTTTAACAAAACACTTTATAAAGACAGTAAGACACACTTAAAATAACGCTCTCTGCCCATACAAAAAGCTCTGCCTTGGATTGCAGCGATGGATGTATAAACCCATCCGCTACGTGTGTCTGATGACGGGCCATTATATTAATAATAAACAGCGCGCTGCACATAACAGCATGTACATTGTAAAGCTGAGATGGAGCGGTGACTCCTCGTCGCTGGCGTGGTGAAGAATAAGCAAAGCGATACATTCTCTTTTAGCCTTTCAGGCGAATTTATTCTCTTCTTGAATAGCCTACATGACTGACTGCTTCAACAACAACATACAACGTGACAGTTTGACCTGAGGCGTTCCTTCCACGGACTTATAAGGAAAGGGTTCCTTCACGTGAACGTAGTGACATCATCACGTTGCCCTTTCAGAGTAAGGGCGCAATCATCATATAATAATAACACTGAACATAAATTAAATATTTCGTATCCTTCCTGAGAGGGCAAACATGATGATTTTTCTGCATACAAATGGTTAATTTGCCAAAGTTGATAGTTGGTCTTATTATCTTTTCAAAAGACTTGTTTATATTTATTATGTCAGTTGAATTTGGTTTCAAGTGCAAATGAGCACTGTTAATATTCCAAAAGGCACAAGCTCTTCCTTGACTGTTTTTAGTCTGTGTTTTTAGTTTTTAGGGCACATAATGGCATTTGGGCTTAAAAGCCAAACATTTATTTTTTTGTTTGGACCAATTACAGTTTTTCACAATTGTTTAAACACATTTTTTGGAACATCAGACACAATGTGCACAATCTGAAACTAATTTACCAACTGCTTAACCAATTCAGCTGAACTCCAAACACATTTCCTGCCTTAGACTCATATTTTCATTCCAAAACACACATTTTTCACAACACTACACACAATTCTCTATATCTTGCACACTCTTCCTGAATTCTCTCTCATGGTATTCACACAGAACACACTGCCAATCAAATTTCTAAACTCAAAAGGCTTTTGTGCAGTTAGCTATAGAAGGGTCAGAGATGAGCTCCTGTTTACTGTGATTTACAGTAGACTGCACATTTTAGTACAAATACAGTTTTTGCCGAATACTGTAAACACTAAAAGTGACTGCTATGACCACAGCATCACAACCTCTAACTTGTGTAACTATGCCCTAAACCAAAGCACCAACCCTACAAACACAATTTATGCTTTGCACTGTGTTTGAAATTCTCTAACACACTTCTTGAAAAAAAAAATAATAATTGAATACCAATCAGTCTAAACCTTAGCACTACACATAGACCCCAGGTGAGCTCAGCTCCTTTCTGAGACGGTAAGAGTCAGGGGAAGAGGAGGAGAGAGAGCGACAGGAGGACGAGGACAAAGAAGGCAACAGACGGAGACACATACAACAGGGACACTATAGTGGACCATGTTATAGATCATGGCCTATCAATGAGGGAGCCTGGACAGAGAGTGCAGCCCAACCTGAGTCGCTCCATAATTAGGAGATTTAGTCTGGATATCAGGTAATCATTTCCCTGTTGCTTCTCAAAGGATGACATTGAGTGTGATGTTGATGAGACGATGTGGCCAGACGCAAACAGGAGGCGTATCCATAATAGGATTCATAATCCAACCACCCAATTCCTTACAACGCTGTTTTTTTTACCATTGTTCCCTAATTTTACTGTAATTGTTTTTTACTGTACAGTACAGTAGTTTATACTGACACACTGAAATGCTTGAACTGCAGTCCTACCTATTCATTGTGTTTGTTTGAAATGGCAAAATAAACTATTCTGCAACATGTGTGTTAGCATTTGGCAAAAACCGTAAAGTATTTGTTGTTACTGTAGGTGAAAGTGTATGAACATGCAAAGGCATAATTATACTGATAAAGCATTCATATAGTGGTTTGCATTTATACTATAGTGTTTTCCATTCTGCACACCAGTGTTCAATGAGTGCTAGAAATGTCTAGTCATATGATGTATGTGTTTGTCATTTGAAAAGAAAACACCATTTAGTGAAGAGTTAACACTGTTTTGAGGGTAAAGTGTGCTTTTGCAAGAGAAGTGAAGGATTTTGCATTTTGTGTTTGAGTTTTGAAATTTGTGTTTAGGGTTTTGAAAAAGTGAGGTAGTCTATCAGGAAATGTGTTTAAGCAATTGTGAAAAACTGTAATGTGAAAATTGACAATTTCCTAATCTTCAAGTAGCCTACTCTTGATAATCTTTCAAGGAACAGACTAGACACACTTCTGATCAGATATTAAAGAGAGATAATAAAAACAAACTAATTTGTACTTATTCTCTCACCCAATGAGAATCGATAAGAGAATCGATAAGGAATTGGATCGATAAGCAGAATCGGAATCGTTAAATTCTTAACGATTCCCATCCCTACTGGCTATGGCCTGTGTTTCCTTCACCTGGCAGGCTGGCATCTGTTTGTTTTTTGAAAGAAAGGGTGGGCAGTAAACTTTGCTTTTGCAGCAATCATTGATAATGAAGCCTTTATCGACCATAACGGCCATGTCTTTTGTCAGCAAGTCAGCGATTCCTGACTGCTTGAATATTTCTTTGTCGCTAACTGAACCACCATACAATGCTGACACAAATGTGACTGCACCATGTGGGGCTATGCCAACCAGGCCTTTCATGGTGCAGTGCGATTTGTACGATGAGTACATCTCACTTTGACTATATACAGCCTATAGTATGCCTACTGCATCCTAACTAGATTCTTTTTATCGTATATTCACCTGGGGCCGGTTGCACCAACTGGTCTTAACTAAGCCTGGTCGTAACTGCTAAGTAGGGCTTAGTTAAGACCAGGCTTTAGAATGGACCTAACGCCGGTTGCACCAACGGGACTTACGCCTGGTCTTAACTACGCCCGGTCTTAGCCATGCACGGCCATGTGAATGTTCCATGGAATGCGCATATCACTGCGTTGCTAGGATACCTCATGACGACATGCTATTTTGTTGAGACTGGACATCCAAAATGATGGAGGAAATGAGAAGAAAACGAAATTTCACTTATTCAGAAATAAGAAAACTGATAGAAATAGACCTACAGCGAGAACAAGGCACACTGACTGCAAGCAGTCCAACGAGGCTACTAGTGAAAAAAAAAAAAACCAAGCAGCTTGGCGTGTGATTAGGTCTGTCTACGGACAGCGTTAAAATAAATATTATAGCACTATAACCTATCTACTCGGCCCAGGCACGCAGCATGTCTTCCCGTGATCGGGACAAGATTTTACGTTTATAATGCCCCCCGCTTCCCATGCACAGAAAGACGAGAGCCTTCAGTAAAGCGCTGCGGTGCGCACTGATGCGCATTACCAAGAGTTTCTCATTAGAATTTCAATCAAAACGTAGGCCTATTGGCTTTACTAAATTAAATAAAAATTGTATTGGAAAACAGAGTTTGTGGCCAGTGACGTTGTTTTAACAAAAGCCAAGGGACATAACTGGTTTATGCGCGCGCAGGACATTGTTTAGTAGGGAGTTTTTTCTTGCGCCTATGCCTCAGCAAGAGCTCTCTCTCTGACAAAAATATACCAAAAGTTAGAGGAAAGCCCGTTTGTGGGAGAAGATTGGGTGCACACTTATAGGCTATTTTACAGTAGCCTAGTATTTTTTTCTATTGTTTTTGTTTGTATAACGGATCGTTGCGCACACATAGCCTACGAGCCTCCTCCTGTGATGGAGGAGGCTCGTCATTTTTGTGAAGGCTACATAAATGTTTTGTTAACATAGAGGTCTACCCTTTGTCATACGGACAAAGCATGGGAATAGACAACAGTAAACAGTAAAAGCAATGTCGATCATAGTCTACAGCGACAGTCGAGAATTACGATCAGCTTTTTCATTCTCCCACAGTCTGTCTTCCAGCACACACACGCTTGATCCAAGCGCACCGCCACCGTTTATGCCCGAAAAAATGCCTTTATTAAAAAAGTAGCCTAACAAAAAATCACGTTGAGACAACTTAAAGTTGGTAAAGTAGGCTATAGGCTACTGGTGCCTGCCTGCGTGCTGCCTGACAGCCATCGCCGTATGCAATTAATGCCACAGCGCATCAAGTTACTTCTGTTGTGTCGGAGCATTATACAGCTGAGTCTTTTAACAAGGGATCCATGCAGAGCTGCATGTGAAGGGACCGCCTCTCCCGATTAACCAGTTAACTTGATGCGCAATGACAATAATTAAAAGGGAAGAGTAGGTAGGCAGACACCTGTATGGCGTTTTACCTTAAGCCCAGTTGGTGCAACCCAGCCCTGGCCTGCCATAGCTGCTCCCCATCTGCTAATCAGCCCTCCTAGTTATAACCTAGCGTTCCAGCTGTCAGATATCATCCTGTGTTCCGATCCTGCCTGCTCGTGTTTCAACCTGTCTTTTGGACTTTTGCTTTGGACCTCCCTTTTGCCTGCCCCAACTGGACTTGTTTGCCGTGCTGTACTACCTGGTTTGTCATCCACTTCTCATTTAACACCTTTTGTGAACCTGAACTGTTTCCATGTGTCTTGCAACTAGGTTCTTGTCTGTCATTTCCCTGAAACCCTGACAATTAAAAAGGTATTAAAAGGTTGCTGCAATTCCCATCTCATTTAAATCAAAGCTGAAAACTGGCATTCTATCCTGTAACTTTATATTTAATTTCTATGTCTTTTAAATGCAATTTCTGTTCATTTATCAAGTAGCCCATTCTGCCTTTTTTGTCTACATTACCTCAAATGCAATTTCAATATTTTCTCATGTCTTATTTTTTAATGTATTTTTATGCCCTAGAAAATGTATTTCATAACGTTTTAATTTTTTTTTGGTGCATATTGTACACTAATGCTGGGCTTACACTAGAGGACTTTTAAAAGACTTTGAAAAGACTGAAGACTGAAACCCTCTTACATCTAAAGACAATCAACTCACACCTGAAGACAACTAGTCATAGGCCTAACGTTTTCAGTCACAGAGTGAGATTTTGAAAAGACAGGGGGTCTCACATTGCAAGACTACAAGATTCCTTTTGAGATTAATATTATTTCCGCAAACGCGATAGTGATTATGTAATCAAAAACAAGTTAATTCAATATTCCGAGCGGGGGACTTCCTTTAGTTATTTGACCAGCTATATTTGCTGATCTCATCCCCCTATAACTTTAACTCCTAACCAGAGCCGGAGTGGGACTCATTTTCAGCACTGGAGTTTCATGCCTCAGACCGGCCCATTTTAGTTCACGACCAACATTATTAATATAATGTAATAACCTTAATATGTACGTCTGCAAAAGTGCACTGTTCTCTGCACCCTTGTAATTCTGTGTGTTAGACTGTGTGGACTCAAATGCTCTTGTGTAGCCTACTCAGGTGCCTGCCATGGTGCTACTATGTGCAGTAGGAGTGTACAGAGACGTCATTAATTATCTGTATCTGTATTAGGATATGAAACCAGAAGTGGGCTGGGCTTATGTCTGAATATTTTTTCACCAACAATTATTGTCCCTTCAGAGCCTCAAATTGATTTAATATTGGCATATTATTAATAATGAGATATATTTTCCTCATACTGTAGGCTACTTCTAGTCTGTTTCTCCCTCTCTCATAAGTTATGAACTGTCTGAGCCCCTACACGTTTGACTGGGGGACATTGAACATTCAGAGTCTGAAACAGTAGGCCTATTACATCACAGTAAATCATAAACTTGCACACTCTTTTTATTTTTAACTAAACTAAGTTGTATGATCCATCGATCTAGATAAGATTTATTTTTCCCGTTTATTTCTCTCTATAGACCTATCTCTGTCGCGCTCTCTCTCTCCCTATCTTTTTAAATTTCTAACTTGGTTCAATGAATAATTACTTTGGATTAGGAAACAGCGTTTTATAATCTAGTGATGTAAGTGATCAACGCACAAAAACTAAACTTTGTTTGAGCAAATCTCTTACTTATAAACAGATTGTATGAACTAAACAGGCAAAGTCTTTGCAGATCAAATATTTAAAGATCGATTTTATTAAATGAATTACACGGCCCATTGCCATTAGAGAGACGCGTGTCACGTTCAGAGATTTGAAATAAATTAAAGTCGGGAGGGACTGAAGGTGAGTCGGGGTCAGAAACTTCCAGCGGAATGGAGAGAGACCGCGGCTCACGGGGCTATGCATAAATGCAGCCGGTCTTTCTCTTCTAAGCCACAGCAGCGGAGCTGAACAGCTGATAGGTGCGACTCAAGTTAAGTCAGAATGCGCTGCATCAATTTAGTGCATGATAGGCAAAATAAATAAATAGTTGTTTCCCGAATAATTCGGGAAGTAAAAATTTCGGATCGATCTCATTATCCGTGCTCATCCGAATAAATGTTCGGATTCGAGCTCATCCCAGTGCAGCCGACGCTCCAGTCGCCATTGTCCCAAGCATAGGCCTACATTGAAAATAAATGACTGGGGGCTGGCACTAACTTATGAAGCCTTTGGTATGAGCGCAGAATTACAAGTTATCTTCTTTCACCGCGTAGTCCGACATGGAAGACATGCTGCTAGTGAGAGACACGCAGCAGGGCTAGGCCCTAGTTCCTGTTTCTGCTTCAAAATAAAAGTCATCTCACGTTACGCCATTTAGATGCTTTTAATGTGAAACTGAAGCTGTAGGAAATGGTCAGTTTCCATTAGCAGTAACTTAACTGCGGACTAATAATATGATTTTTAATGCACCAATAGGTATAATGATATTTTAACCCAGTGCCATGACTGGGCTGGCCCTCGCAGCCCAAAAACCAGAGCGGCCCACCGGGAGCATGGTTCTCCCGATTAGCCACTCCGGGCCTGCTCCTAACCCTGTATTTGACGGTATAGAGTGTTCAGGTTGCGCGGCTGTCAGCCTGGTTCTCCACCGAGACTTCTATGAAAAAGTATCCGAAATAAGGGCCTCACCAGGCGGACACAGGTCGCGACTAATGCCGCTCCTCCTGTGTCGTGCTTTGAGCATGCGAGAGTGTGACAGTGTTTACATCATTTTGCTTGAGCCAACCCCTAAGACTAGCGATGATATCAAACTTGTTTGATAATGTCGGAACATCAAGACGGGAAGAAGACCACCATACACCAAACGACTGAGATTACGTGCGCGCCACAACTCCAGTGATTTCAGTCCGACGTTGGAAGATTGTCTGCGACTGTCAAATCGCGTGAAAAGTCGTATAGTCAGCGGCGGCTCGCCCATAGAGGGCGATAGGGCGACGCCCTCCTTGAGCCATACCAGCAAAAAACAAAAATATAATAAGGATAATAATAATAATAATGATGATTTTTATTTTATTTTGTATTTATTATTTCAATACAGTTTTTACCTGCATCTAAGTCTGAATATCCATGTACAATCAGCGTCAGTGCTCTATACCGTCACTCTTAGGCGATTTCGGGCTAGTTGAAAATCGCCCTGAGCACTCTCATAGACTTCAATGTAAATCTTTTTTTTTTAAACTGCAGGCTTCGCAATGCAATCTCTATGGGTTCCGGGGGTGCTCGCCCTAACGTGTTGTCGTCATACGTACAGTAAACAATGAACCAATTACAGTGACTGATACAGTCACATGTTCGGTCTCCTGCCCAAAGTGGTCATATTCAAGAGTCAAGACCAACATAACTAATATCTACTCAGGCTAGGCTGGCAAGCTACTTGATCATGTCATTAAAAGGACTAGGTCCTTTCCAGACAAAATATAACCATCAAGCAAGTATCTACCAAGATGGATTGGGGGATCGTATAGACGCGGATTTTCACAGGGCTCGTTTGAACGGCTAACGAGGCTAGCAGGATGCTAAGGCGCTAACGCTATGTTCTGCTGCCGCTGCATGATGATTATGGACTGTATAATGGCTCCATCCTGATGGCAGCACAGACACCGCATGGATAACTTCGGGTGTCACCCCTATGCATCATCTCTCAGAAAAGGTAAAACAAACATTAAACATCAATCTGCATATGGTCGAGCCTGCGCCGTTCAACAGCTGATCCATAGACTGTTTACTCTGACAGCTGCTGTCCGTCCGCGGCATACACCCGCTACCAAGTAACGGTGCTGTAGACAGCATGGACATATAAAGAAAGGTAGACAACGTAGTAACGCAAACCAATGTGATGATTGCACATATGCTATGCCAGCATCCATTTTTGTTTAATCAGAACACAACTGTCAAGTCAATCAGATTATTGTGATTAATTGTAGAGCAGGTCTCTTAACTTTTAAAGGAAGCCTACCTGAGGAGCACACTGGTAGATGACAAGTTGTCTGTGATGGCCACAGCCGGATAATTAAATCATTTTAGAGCTAAAATAATTTTATTCAAGAAATTAACTAACTTAATGTCCAAAAATACTGTACAGTACAATGCTTGTATAATGTTGCCAGAGTGGTTATGCCAGATGAACAGGAAAAACAAACTGTTAAATGCAATATGACATTGTCATATTAGCTATCTCATTTCGGGTCATCATGGCAACAATTGCCCCCCCCCTGAGATTATTGTCAGGAGCCACCACTGCGTGTAGTGTAAGCCCAGCATTACTTGTTCATTTCACTGCAAGCGTCACAGTCTGTATCTGTTTCCTACAGTTCACACAGCCGAGATGAATTTCATAGTGAGGCTGCTCCTGGCCTCGATGTTTGTGACAGGAACCTATGTTCTGTTAATGAGACACACGCCGAGCGAAAAGCCCTGTTCTTGTGAGAAAGTTTTACCTGTGGTCAATAAGTGGTCGATGCCGTGGTTCAGCAAATCCGTGGAACCATTCCTCTCAGCTGAACACAAGATCTCAGAGAAGGCTTTCAGCTGGTGGCAGGTGGGTTGTCAATTCACAGTAACCAAAGATGAAAGCCGTCATACTCGTTAATGTGGTCACTACTATGCTTTGCTCTTTGTACAGCACTTACAGAACGAAAAGCGGACTTAAGCACCTACATTAAAACAGTGGAGAAGCTGTTTCAGATTGTCCCTTCCCACAATGCTGATCTTCTAGAACCCAGCCCGGACCACTACAGAAGGTGTGCTGTGGTTGGGAATTCTGTAAATTTAAAGGGATCCCGTTATGGACCTCTGATAGACAACCTTGACGTAATCATGAGGTAAGTCCTCCAACTAAGCAAAGTTGTTTGTATTCTGTTACCGTATTTCAACTCCTGAGACATGGGGACAAACAGCAAAGTTTTTTTTTCCTCAAAGTCAGCAATTAAAGCAGTTCGGATGGATTTGAGTTTGAGCATTTCAGCACAATCATAATATCCCGCCTTCCTCCAATGCAGCCCCACCCCCTCATTCCTATCCCCGTTTTTTTTGTTTTGTTTTTGAAGAAACTTAATTTAGGCTACACAAGCAGACTTACTTGCTTAATACTGTCTCCGTGCACAAAGTGAGTTATATTGTGGCTGAAGAAACTGGTGGCTGTAGTAGGCTACCGGTACCGCGCTGATCTGCTTGTATCACTGGTTTCACTTCAGATATGTCGGCCAGAACACCACTTATGCTTATAATGAGACTAGGAGAGGAGGAGTAGGGTTTTATCCGCTCTATTATTTTCCTTCTTTCACAGGCACAGCCGCATATAGATCGCGGAAAAAGAACAAAGGCTTAAACTCCGCTCGTGAGGAGACGTTTGAACAGCTGTTGCGACTCACGAATCGCAGCCGCTAATAACATGCACAAACTATAACTTATAACAGCGATCGGGACTACATGTACATACTCACACACGGGTGATTCACATTTACACTCAGATAAACACGAATGATGGCTTACTGTGGCAACTTGCTCACACACATCTCACCGAGGGAGAAGCGAAAGGAAACTTACTGAACTGGCTCTCTGGCCGACTGACGTCACGGCCCAACACTAAAACACAGCTTAACACACTGTAAAAAATAACAAGAAATAACAACACTGTAACCTTTTCTACAATGGTCGCTACTCGCTAGGCTACTGTCTGCCGTGGAATCAAAACAAACCCTTTCGTTGAGGACGCGCGTGCACGAATGCGCGGTACACAAGCAGACGGCAAACAGACAGGTCTGTCGGCCAATTAAATCGTTCGGTCCGAACGATTTGATTGGTTGTAGTTTTCACCTAATATTATGAGACTGAAATAATTGTTTCTTTTTATTCCTGGTGGGTCTACCATGCATTTTAGAGTGTAAAAACCTTATTTATACCATTTTAAAGTCATTTAAAATAAGTGTAAAAACTCTACAAAGGTAAGAATAGCTTTAACAGTTAAATTCCAGCAGTCCCACCAATGTACTGTATGTCTGCTATGAGCCTGCAACGATAAATCGGATCGATTATTAAAATAATCGCCAACTATTTTGATAATCTGATTTCAGAAATGTGAACATTTTCTGGTTTCTTTAAAGCTCACATATTATACACTTTTCTGTCAATATTATATGGTCTTAGAGGTCCCTAATATGTTTTTCTTTGGTTGTTTGCTGAAAAAACCGTTCAGATCATTTATTGTAGAATGCCTATAGACCCTGTGGTATATTGTATCGATCACTTGGTGCTCGATGATGTTAGTCTAGCTGCACTACTATGAGTGTGCAGCGGCAATGTGTTGGATCAGTCTATGTACCAGTAAAAGACCAGGCTCGTACTGCATCCTCGTCTCCGTGTGTTTGTGTACAATAGCAAATAGAACATAAAGTAGTAACCCACGAGTAGCGACACTACAATAGTGTAAGCATTAAGAGAAGATCACAACAGACCCCTTATCAGTCTACGTCACACAGCGTCACTCCCCGCTCTACTGCGCATGTCCATTGCAGAAAGAGACAAGAGCGACACGAGCCACAATCATGTCTTGTTGTGCTATTGGATGCACAAACCGTTTATTTTTTGTTTGAATGGTGATAAAGCTAGTAAATGCCCAAATTCACCGCTGTATAATTACATAAATGAGTTGTGAAATGTTTACAATAAGGACAGTGACCGGAGACAAGGCTATAGCAATGGTAAGCAATGGAGGCTTATTTACAATGACCCAGACGTTATACATCTCCGTCCTCTTCCCTTGTGTTTGACTCTATGGTTTGACTAGGCAGTAGGGGTTTGCACGTGTACACGTGTAGCCGGTAAGTAGGCCTAGGCTAAATCATACCATTTAGGAAAAATCAATAAACGAAAACCGAGTGGGGTCGACATGTGCTAGCCTACTGTAGGCTACTAAAGCAGATAACACAACACATTATTGTGTTTGGTTATAATATTTATTCATTGAACTATTTAACTGCTCCACCATAAGTTTCACTTTCCTTTTCATCCCCTTCTCAAACAGCTGGTCTGGTCGGCTCGTGAGCCCAACGCCCCGAAAGCAGGAGTCAGTCTAAAAACAGATGATCACTGTAGGCTGGTTATGATCACTTTTAAATCAAAAAGCAACATTATGAAATAAAGGCATCTCTGCCTCTCTCTGTCTATCTGTCTGCCGGTCTTTACTGTCACTCTCCAACAGCAGTCCGGCCACTGAAGTCGTCGGGGCCATTTCTTCTCATCATTTATCCACTCAACTGCCCGCAACGTGTATGGGTCATTAAGACGTTTCCTGTTCAATAGTGTTAATGTTTCCGCATAACCAATGTTATCACTCGCTGATAAACTGTTTATAGTAAGCTGACAACATCGCTATTTAACACCATGGACCTATAAAGAAACACCGCAACTGCAATACAACCAAACGGGTAACCATGGCAACCAGCCAGACAATTTTTCTTTCTGCAGCTTTGCAGCGCGCGCATCCGCCGTGTTGATAAACAGAAAAGGGGTCTATATACCCTGATGTTCAGCTAATCTCACGATGGCCTATTTTTGAACCCGAGCTGCTATGAGCTTCCCCCGACCCTCTCTGGAAGCGACGGGTCCATAGCCTGTAGTAGTAGCCTGTCCACAGTGCCTGTACTGAATGTTAGCACGGAAGCTAACGGCTAAAAATATCACGAAAATCAGTGAAAAAATGAGCTTCAAAGTTAGACTTAAACTCTATTACCTTCCTATGCTTTGTCTGGCTAAAAACGAGGCTTTTTCAGACTGCTCTAGAGAATATAAAGAGCTTGTTATGGGCAAAATATCAATGCTTTTCCCGAAGCTAGCTCGGAAGCTAACGGCTAAAAATATCACGAAAATCAGTGAAAAAATTAGCTTCAAAGCTAGACTTCGACTCTATTACCTTCCTATGCTTTGTCTTGCTAAAAACGAGGCTTTGTCAGACTGCTGTGGGGAATATAAACAGCGTGTTATGAGCAAAAGCTGGTTGCTTGTTCCAAAGCTAATAGCTATACACCAGGCAGGCAAACATACCAATAAAAACAATTATTTTAGTTTCACCGTTTAAAAAAAAGCACAAGTAGCTTCCTATCCGTTGTGTTATTAAAAACGAGGCATTAATAGACTGCTGTGGTTAAGATAAATTAGTGGATAATGAGCAAAAGCATTCTGTGTTGGTGTATGTAACATTCAGGCTGTACTATGGGCATCTTGTCGCTTAGCAGGGAAAGCAACTAGCCTGGTCCAACCAGACCATCGTACTTCATTTCATTTGTACAGAAGGTCTGGAAGTGCTGTAATTGGCAAACGTTCACTCACTTGGAGGCGGGTGTCTGTTGAAGTTTAAAACTATTGGATCTGCACAGTGCCACTCTGGATTAGCCAACCAATCGCATCACGTTTGGTCGTCACATGTGTCATGAGCCGGCTTTTGACCGTGCGTTCCAGTTAGACAGGGAACTCGGAAATTTCCGACTTCACTACATGTTGTAGTCTATGAATCTACCGGTACCTGGCAACAGTAACTTGTTTGAGCCTAACGTTTAGTTATTTGGACGAGAAAGGTTTTAGGCGTCCATACTTTCGCGAGCAGATGCACTGGAACACAGACAGGTCGGAACTCGGAACTACCAAGTCAGAAATCTCCTTCTTCCGAGTATAAAGGAACACAGCATTCAACTGAAACTGGAGCGCGACTTCGACGTCATCGTTCTCAGCCACTCGCTCTGTTCGCTGATTGGACGGCTCTAGATTCTCCGGAGTATCTGGGAAATGCGCTGTACACCCAGACTGACTACTGAAGGGAAAATTAAATTTGGCCGGAAGTAGGCGGGCGGGAGAAAGCAACATGGCTGTCGCTTGGAAAAATTTTCCATCGGATCTCGGGGCCGTGGACCAATAACAAATGGGGGGGGGGGGGGGGGTTTATCATATGGTGGACGTTTCTGGTTACTAATGTGGGGGGAAGCATGGACATACTGTATAAAGAAAATATGTGGCTGTGCCGACTGTGACGTAATAGTCGGCGAGAATTCTGACTCGAGTATATTGGGGGGGTGAGAAAAGGAGAGATTGTTATTTTTTTTATTTTTTTGGCAGTCTCTAGGCACACCGTGGACCCATGGATATGTTAGAACACATTTAAAAAGTGCATTTAGCATAATATGTGACCTTTAATCCTATTATGAAAGTAACCTGAAATATCTGTGTGTTCTGGACATAACAATACATTTGAGGACGTCAACATGGGCTTTGGAAAATGTATCAACATTTTTCACCATTTTCTGGATCAAAACACTAATAACAATAAAAAAACGTGTTCGTTTATTCGGATATATGGAAGAAAAAATATAACAGGAAAAAGTTTCAAAGTTCTCAAGAGTGATGTTTAATGAAGTGATATCACAAAACAGGTGATGCAAGCAATTTTTGACAGGACAAAAAAGTGAAAGAAAGTGAAGTTCTCTCTCTACAACAGAGTCTTATATTATATCTAACATCATGAAAATGTCTACTGATTGGTTGAATCTCGTTGTCAGGCAGTTTACGAAGTCCATCCTTCATGACCTCGTCGTCTTTTCCTGAAAAGTGAAACTATGCTCCTAACCTTGGCTTTTTACTTCTTATCTATTATAATTGGGATGAGTCAGGTCTGTACCATACACCAAACTTTCTTCTAAGGCCTGAGACTTTCCTCCTTTCTCCACTCCCTGTTCTGTACTGAAATGAGAACATTTAGGTATCTATGATAATTGTATTTGATTATTAGTTGAGTATACAAGCATAATGTAATATTATGTGGTTGACTATAACATGAATAATATTTGAAATATAAATGCTGACAAATTCAAGTCAAATGTGAAGAATATATCAATTGTTTAAATGATTATATATTGGTAAATGCCAATTAATGAGGGGGGGCATAATATCATTAAAATTAGAGTTATTTTTTCTAACAACACTAAGCGATTAATGATCGAGAAAATAATCGACAGATTAATCGATTATCAAAAGAATCATTACCCTAACTGTATCTGCTATTCAGAATGAACGTTGGTCCGACCGAAGGCTTTGAAGCAGATGTAGGGACCAGAACAACTCATCGTATTGTTTATCCGGAGAGTGCCGTGGACTGCGATAACACCACACACTTTGTGTTGGTTCCATTCAAGATACAGGATCTGGAGTGGCTCATGAAGGCCCTCACTACAGGATTTTCTGGGAGGTGAGTCACATTTTTTATTAGTCTGGCCAAGTGGATGTAGATGGTTGATGTAGCAATAGTAGCCTACCTACTGTACTCTTCTCTACTCTGCTCCGATCTACTCTTTTCTGCTCTACCCTATTCTACTCTACCCTATTCTACGTTGGATTTTTATTTCGAGGTTGACATTTCATGGTATTTCCAACAGTTCATATGCGCCAGTCAAGTCCCAAATCAAAGCCAACAAAGATTTGGTGAGTATTATTTTGAATGCATTCAACAATAAACTGCATTGGCTGCAAAGGTAATGGTTCATAAAAGTCTATTTCAAGGCAAATTTCATTCTTCCCAGGTGATGGTCCTCAATCCTGCTTTCATGTGGTATGTTGACATGTGGCTGGAAAAGAAGGGCGGGTATCCGTCTACAGGCTTCATTGCTCTGGTTGTCGCCCTGCATATTTGTGATGAGGTGAGTGCGGTGCTACACCATGTTGCTTCGCCATGTTTCCACAGTAGCAGAGAACCGACTAACTTACTTGTCTTTTAAATATAGTGGGTGTCCGCCAGAAATAACCTGTTGGAAGATGAAGAAGCACTGTAGAACAAATAACTAAACACATCTTCACCACATCACTTGATATTGTGGAATGACTTGAGGCAGGTGGATGATGCCATCCTTAGTAACTAGATTCTTGTCCTTGAACGCCACTATAGCTTTTGTAGATTCTCTCACCTGTACCTGACTTTTTTCTGGTGCCGTGTCAGCATTTCAACATTGTTTGTTGCCTTCCAAAACTCGGGTTACACACAAACGCTATACCAGCATGTCCCCATAAATCATAACGACTCCCTTTGGCCGCTCAGCTGCCATGGCTGCTTGTGTAGTCTTATTGGACGACCTAACCTATTAGCAATCTTTCATACTTAATGTCATACGTTCAGTTATTACACGTTTCATTTTGTTTTCCCAGGTCCATGTGTTCGGTTACGGAGCAGACCACGATGGCAACTGGAGCCATTACTGGGAAAAACTCCATAACAAAAACCTCAAAACTGGTCCGCATCCTGGAACTCAGGAGTATGATATCATCCAGGAGCTGGCAAAGCAACAAAAACTCAAGTTCTACACAGGGTTGTGATCTTCAGTGACGTGCGGTCAGGGTCGCCATGTGCAAAAAATAAAAATTAAATAAAATTAATGCAATTTATTAAACTTCTATTTATATTATTACTGTTAATTATTTTGATCTTTACATGTAATCCGCGATTACTTTAAAAAAGTGTAGACGTTTTGATGAGAGGTGGTAGTTATAGTCAAGCAGCAAGTGCTCAAAAAAGGCTTTAGTTTTCGAGATACCCCTACCCGAGGTAGAACAAACCTAAACAATGATTTTTTTTTATCTTTAGAATGTCCTTTTCATGAAATTGATTCTTGAGCACTTTTATCTTTGGGCGAAATATGTTTTTTTGGTTATTCTTTAGAACTACCCCAGTCCCTCAAAAAGAGCCAAATTAGGCCATTCCGAATAGGGGATATGTGACAAAAAAGCCCATAACTTGGGAATTCTCACTCTTTTCTTCATCAGATTTGCTGAGGTACTAACCAGGTGTCTGTCCCACATCACCAAAAAGTTAGAATGTAATTTACCAAAACATTTATTGAAATAGAGTCTGTGATGGAAGTTCTGTTTAAGGTTGGAGGTCAACTCAGGTGGAAGAATATTTCAGGAGACTTGGATGAATTATGAAGCAATATTTATTACAGACTTGGCCAAGGAGAACCGGACTGCAACTCTCGTGACTTGCACTTCAATTCTGCCAAACTCATGCTTAGAGCTGTGTTTTAACCTCGCGCCATCTCTATCACCTCCCCGGCTTGGGCACCAAGCGTACCAATGTTTTAGTTCAGAGCTGAACACAGTGAACCATAACATTCTGGAGTCTAAGGAGATGAGACTTTGGGCCTATCCGAAAAGTATTTTTTGCATAGGAAATTTCCTTTCCTATCGAGATGAACCGGAAGTACTCGGCGGATAGGTGATCCGAATTCTCAAAATGCTTAGGAAAGGCATAGGAAAGGAGCCTCGATTCATCCTTTAACCCTCCTTTAGCATAGGTTACTCCAGACCAACCTATGCGAAAGGAAAGGAGATAGTGGTATCCCATAATCCTTTACAGCGGCAAGATTTAAAGCAACAGGCCACCGCCGGAGTTTACCGACTCTACACGAATACGAACGAGAGGTAAAACAGAAGAGAGGAGAGGAGAAGAGAAGAGACGAAGATTTAACTCGGCTAAAACAAAATACCCCCCTCCCCCCCACACACACACACAGGCTAAAGATAATAAAGAACTCATAAAAGACCAACATCATAGTTATTTTCGTAGCACATCATTTACACCATAAGAAAATAAAATACCAACTTCACATTTAATGAAGTTACTGGGGGCAATTCATTTCAACATCAACATAAGTGTAGCCTCTTTTTATTCCACATGTGAATTGGGATATATGGGAGTGATTCTTCTCACTCGGATGGCGACAACCTGATTAAAATCAATATGAAAAGAACGCATGGATCAAACGAGCGCTTGTTGTAGTCAATTTTCGGAGAATAGTGTAGTTTCACGCTAGTGACTCACGTCAGCAATACTCGCCGTCGCGCAATGACGTCGGTTAGGAAAAGTGGAGTCGAATTCATTTGAAACAGCGCTGTCCTTTCCTATGTTCGATAGGAAGCACCTTTCATCTCTCCTTAACCCCGATGACGTTTAGGGGTTTACGTATAGGAAAGGAGGCTTATAGGTTAGGAGATTGGACTTTTCGGATAGGCCCCTAATCTATACAACTGACCTAAGTGTCTCCTAACAGGCTCCAAGGCTGACCGAGAGTCTGAGAGACAGACACACAAGATAGGCATATATGACCTCTCAATCTTTCCCATTAATATTACAACTAAATACCCAAAATTCCCTCACAGATCCCTCCTTTTTGATCAAGAGATCAACACAAACTACCCACCCTTAGTGATTACCCCAATTTAGAAACTCCAGGACATCTGTCAGAAAAGAGATTACAATCACACATAAATCAATAATCAATCATTGACAGGTAAACAATAAAACTAATACGTAAAAACAATACAAACAATAAAACTAATACAACAGAATAACACATGAAAGAATTAAAGTTCTTTTTTTTATAGGCCGATGCCGTTAATGTCTTTGTGATCCAAAAACGCAAGTCTTCACCTGAGCCAGTATAAAAAGAAAAACGACTGACTGCAGGCCGCGAGTTGTGTTCGTTTGTGATTCATCAAGCGTCAGGCTTGACATGACCATGAGCACAAGGTATTTGAGGCTATATTGCCTTACAACAATTTAAACATTTAAACATATCAAATCAATGTTTTAATACACATAGCACATGTTAAACAAAACAATAAATGTTATTCTACAATCCGTACAGGGTGCAGTCAAAACATCATAACCTCCACATAATCACCTTCCAAAAACATGAAAATCAAACCTTCAAAAATGCATCAGATAAGTATGGACCTTCACATGTTAAAATTCAAACCAGGGACAAGAGAAAGATTTTGACACAGTTTGACCACGCTACCTTTATTGAGACTAATTTCACCATGAAAACATAAAACCATAATGAGAATACCACACTCCATGACCAAAAGAAGCACACCATAAAATGAAAATTAAATTATTGAACCACCTCAGTGACAAAATGAGACATAATTAAAATTAAACCATTTATGATTGTCCCTGTTAACAAAATTGTCATGTTATATACTTTGATTAAACTATCTTTTAGCATTTCCCCTGGTCTTTACTTTTGTTTTATATTTTTATTTTTTATTGGTTTTTATTTTCTTAACTGTTTTATCCTTTCTCTGGTGTTTTAACTGATGTTTTGTAAATGCATTTTAACTGTTTTTTTTTTGGTGGTTTTTGATTGTTTTAACTGCACTTGTTTTTATTGTAAAGTGTATTGGGACCGTGTACCATGGTGATTTTGCACTTTAAATAATAAATTGATTGATTGATTGATGTTAATGTACCATTGCAAACCCATGAAACCGTAATGTGAACACATTGTAGGAATCAACCTAAAATCAAAAGAAGTTGAGAATTATCAGTAGGTTAACATATGTAGGAAAAGTAACCTTTGCAGACTCTCTCATGTGGAGAATGCATATCACCATATTAGGCCTCCTGTTGGATCCTTTAAGAACAGTTTAGGGGGGGGGGGGTGCCCCTTCAACCTGTATGTGTGTGCTTGTTGATCTTACACCGATGCAAAGCATGATTGTGCTTGTCAGTTTCATCCTCTCAGATGTTTTGCACCTCCACTCCAGCTAGAATAAGGAAAAACCACAAAGACAAAGAGACCTCCACCAGAGATTTCATTATACAGAAAAATTACTTGAGACACCTGCAAATAAAAATTTGTTAGGCATTTTAACAAATCACATCATAAACCCATCAGTCCAGAGCAGAGGAGTGTTATGAGGAGTAAAAGGTGGGCTTGTCCCTGTGGACAAGGGCCTCCCCATAAGAACGTCATGAGGACTTAGTCTTAACGTAGCACTTGGTGTACTACAAGTTGTATATAACTCAATATGTAATGCAACTGGCCATTGTAGCCCAGTTATTATCATTGTTTGGTCAGTTTCTCTATGATTTCAGTAGTTAATTCTCTAAACCTGACCTGAGCTCTGTGGGTGGATCGGTACATGCAACTGCCTCCCAAAACCTACAATGGATGATTTGCTAAGAGTGACTTCAGCCACAAACGCTGGACCTCACTCACTGTTTATCCCTAGACGTACCCCAAACCTGGGCATCAACTCCTTTTAATAAACACTTAACAACCGTCCTAGCATCTTATTTCATGTAGCGTATGCCTCCACCCACTTGGTGACTGGTCATCACAAGTTAATAGTTTAAACCCTACCAAGGGAACATACACAAAGCCAATTTGTACGTTTTACAAACAGCCCTATAAGGGCACTAGATGGTCATGTTTAACTGGTCTGTACCTTGTTTTCCGGCATGTCATTCATCTATCATCATTGTTACGTGCAGATCTGTTCTCTGTTGCAGAGCTCCTGAAGCCTCTCCTTCAGCCCCTCCCTCACCTCGTTAACAGTCACCTGCTGCAGCCTATTTAAGCCTGGAAGCTTAATTGACTCACGCTCTCCAGCTTGGGGTGAAGTTTGGTCGGCGCATCTCTAATGGGAGCTCGGTTTTCACTTCAGAGTTAATGGCAATCTTATGGGCTTTATGGTGGGTTGAGGAAACCAGACCTATAGAGGCTATTATCTGTTCTGACTCTGCAGCTGCTCTGGAGGCCTTAAGAGGGGGGAAGTCTAAGGCTAGACCTGACATTATTAGTGAGATTTTATCTGTGATTTTTAGAATTGGGTTTAGGTCAAACATCTCCTTTAGCTGGGTTCCTGGACATGCTGGGGTCGAGGGGAATGAGCAGGTGGATCAGATTGCAAAACAGAGTTTGGGTAGAGAAGTAGACGTTCGTATATCGCGGGGGAGAGTAGAGCTGAGAGAAATAATTAAAGAGGGTTTAATGAAGGAATGGCAGAGAGGGTGGGAAAAAGAAAGCAGGGGAAGACACTATTTCTCTTTACAATCCCAAGTTAAAAAAAGAGGTATCTGCACTTTTCATTCCAGAAGGGATTCAGTTAAATGGTGCAGATTAAGGCTGGGCCACTGTGGGTTAAATCACTTTTTGTTTATTGTTGGAAAACATGTGTCTGGGTTGTGTGAGTGTGGGACACCTGAAACAGTAAAGCATGTGTTTCTTGAGTGCAGAAAATATCGAGCAGAAAGACATTTATTGTTTGATAGACTGTTAGGACTTGGAGTTGAGGTTTTTTCTATTTCTTCTTTATTTGGACACAGTGGGAACCATCAGCTGAGGTCAAAAGCTATTCTGCAGTTCCTGCACAACACAGGGCTGTATGTAAAAATTTAGGACAACGTCTGACCTGTGGAGGGCAGTAATACGCTAAACAGCGTGTAAATTGCCGGAATTCTATAAGAAGAAGAAGAAGACTCACGCTCTCTCCAGCCAGGGCCAGCAGCATGGCTCCCATTCACCCTTTTGTTAAACCTTATGTTACAATAAACAGCATTTTCTTACACCTTTACCTTTGTTTCGACTACTTTATGTTGCTTCCTTGAGCCGGGTCGTAACATATTGGGGTCTCGCCGGGATCAATCTGGAGGTTTTTTTGTTTGAGTTAATTTGTTTCTCTTTGTCCCCTAGACAAACTTTGTATACTTTGGCAGTGTGGCTGTGAGTAGCGTTTTTTCAGGGTGAGTATGGTGAGTATTGAATCTGAGTGCTTTTGATCTAAAGTTGTGAGTGATCTCCCTGGTTAGTTAGGGAGTGTGCCAGCTGGTCAGAGCAATCTGTCCTTCCATCAGTGCACTATTTGTTATTTTGCCTTTTTTATTTTCGGGGATATCCTGGGTGGGGGCCTAGAGCTTCAGAGCCGGTTCGTTTGCTGGTTGATAAGTCTAGAGCTTCGAGCCCGGTACGCCTCAAGAAGACAGTTAGGTTTAGTTTAAAGATAGGCAGGTACCAGGGGGTAAGCTTTGATGATCTTTTGCACTCGGAGGCTTGCTCACTGTGCTCAGCAGTGATTGATTTGTAATGTTAGCTGAGTTAGTGATTGCTTTATGGGGACAGTTGTGGTAACGTGTCCTGGATCCTAACTTTGTTCGTGCAGCTTGTGGATTTGTCAAGGGGTGGTGTGTAACTTGACTTTGTAGGCTAGTTCTCCCAGAGGTTGTTATTGCCTTGGTCTTAATTACCAGCAGGTTCCATTTTGGTAATAGGTTTTGTCTGGGTAATATTGTGTGCTACCTTAGTAGCTAGATGGGAGTTTCTAGGCCTATTTCTGTGATCATGGTGACAGGAACCATTTAGTAGAGAGAAGTTGTGACTAGCTGCTTGTAGTATTGGATAAGGTGTACACTGTGCATACTGGTTTAAGTTGAAACCTTGTGTAAAAGCATTTGGTTGTTTTGTTTTTTGGTTGGTAAAGTTATCTAGTATGGCATCACCCACAGGTCTAGGTGACTTTATTAGTGCACCCTCGGAGGAGTGGCAAGACAAACAAACGGAGCGCCTCCTTAAAGAAACACAGATGCACTTAGAACATGAACGGTTGCTTCAAGAACTTGAACTAAAGTATGCAGCTCTGAGCTCGCCTCAGTTTGATGTGGTGAGGAACATTAGACTAGTGCCTCAATTTGTTGAGCAGAATGTTGAGAAGTATTTTGCTTATTTTGAACGTGTGGCTACTGTTTCAGAGTGGCCAATGCATGCCTGGACATCACTTTTGCAAAGTGTTTTAGTGGGAAAAGCACTTGACGCTTACATTGCTTTACGCATTGAAGATTGCAAGGACTATGAAAAAGTTAAAAATGCTATACTAAAAACTTATGAGCTTGTTCCTGAAGCGTACCGCCAGCGGTTTAGAGGGCTCAGTAAGCAGGATGAACAAACTTATGTGGAGTTTGCAAGAGAAAAGGAGACCAGTTTTAGTAGTTGGTGTAAATCCGAGAAGGCAGAAACTAAGGAAGATCTTAGTCAGCTAGTGTTGCTTGAGGAATTTAAATATTGTCTGCCAAAAGATGTTTTTATGTATCTTTTTGAGCGAGGAGTGACTACTCTGGACAGAGCGGCTGTCCTAGCAGATGAGTTTGTGTTGCACAAGAGAAGCTTTGAGAGGGACCATGGGGGGCAGAAGGGAAGGGCTGTGGTTAAAAGGGTTTCAAAGCCTCCTCCCAAGGCCTTTTCAGCTAGACGGTCCAGGGCTCCCCTAGAGCGTGCTTGTTTCTATTGCAGGAAGGTCGGTCACCTTATTGCTGTTTGCCCTGTCTTGAGCAAGAAACAAAAGCGTAGGAAGCCTGTTGCTGTTACACCAGGCATTGAGCATCCCGTCCAAAAGTCTCCCGGTTATGTTGCGGGTTGTAGTGAGTTAAAGAAAACAACTGACTCTGTTATTGCACTTTCAGACACATCCCAGGCTATTGGTAAGCCCAAGCAGAAGATTCCCCTAGCTCCTTTACAGCCTATGCCTTCAGTCTCCGGTGGGGGACCTCCTGTGCCTTCGGTCTCCGGTGGGGGACGTCCTGTACCTTCGGTCTCCGGTGTGGGACATCCGGTGCCTTCGGTCTCCAGGGGGGGACATCCGGTGCCTTCGGTCTCCGGTGTGGGACATCCGGTGCCTTCGGTCTCCGGTGTGGGACATCCGGTGCCTTCGGTCTCTGGTGGGGGACATCCTGTGCCTTCGGTCTCCGGTGGGGGACATCCTGTGCCTTCGGTCTCTGGTGGGGGACCTCCTGTGCCTTCGGTCTCCGGTGGGGGACCTCCTGTGCCTTCTGTCTCCAGTGGGGGACATTCCTGCCTTCAGTCTCCAGTGGGGGACATCCCTGCCACTGATGTGGTATCATCTTCCATTAATTTTGTTGTGACTAGTATCCGGTGTAATTTGGCGGTTGCTATAGCAACCGTTTTAAGGGGGGGAGTGTTACGTGCAGATCTGTTCTCTGTTGCAGAGCTCCTGAAGCCTCTCCTTCAGCCCCTCCCTCACCTCGTTAACAGTCACCTGCTGCAGCCTATTTAAGCCTGGAAGCTTAATTGACTCACGCTCTCTCCAGCCAGGGCCAGCAGCATGGCTCCCATTCACCCTTTTGTTAAACCTTATGTTACAATAAACAGCATTTTCTTACACCTTTACCTTTGTTTTGACTACTTTATGTTGCTTCCTTGAGCCGGGTCGTAACAATCATCAATAAATCAATGACATGACCATATCAATGATTGGATGTGCCAAAATATTCTTCAATTAAACAACGACAAAACAGAAGTAATTGTCTTTGGTGCCAAAGATAAACAATTAAAAGTCAGTGCACAGCTTAAATCTGTTATGTTAGAAACTACACACCAAGCCAGAAACCCTGGCGTTGTCATAGGCCCAGACCTGAACTCAAGAAATACATTAATTCAATTAACAAGTCTGCCTACTACCACCTTAAAAACATATCAAGAACTAAAGGGCTTATGTCTCAGCAAGATTTAGAAAAGACTTGTCACGCATTAATCTTTAGTAGACTTGACTACTGTAACAGTGTCCTTGAAGGCCTTCCAAAAAAGTCTATTAGACAGTTTCAGCTAATTCAGAACACTGCTGCTCGAGTCCTCACTAGGACCACACTAAAGGGTCACATCACCCCAATTTTGAGGTCTTCCGACTGGCTTCCTGTTATTCAAATAATTGATTTCAAAATATTGATACTGGTTTATAAAACCCTAAATAGTTTCGGGCCAGGTTAGGGCCATTACTGATCTGCTGACACATTATGAACTGTCCAGAGCCCTTCGGTCGTCTGGAACAGGTTTACTTACAGTCCCCAGAGTTAGGACTAAACAAGGAGAAGCAGCTTTTAGTTTATTTTTATTTTGTTTTATGCTCCACATATCTGGAACAAACTCCCAAAAACCTTTAGGTCTGCTACAACTCTCAGCTCTTTTAGCTCAAGTCTTGGTTAAATCTTAGTCTTATTTTTATTTACACATTCTATTTCTATTCATTCACTTAGATGTTTTATTTCTATTCATTCGCTTTTCTAATGTGTGTTATGTATTTCAATCTTGCCCCTGTAGAGCGCTTTGAATGGCCTTGTGTCTGAATTGTGTTTATATAAATACACTTGCCTTGCCTTGCCTATCAACAAGGGTGTGTAATACCTGCATTCAACATTTGTGACCTGATTATCTCATTCCACCCTCCTTTTTCTACCTGTTTGGGCTATTTGCTACCTGGGCTAAGACATGGAGACAATCTTTTTATTATTTTTATTTTATTTTTCTGACCTGCTTTGAGCAGGTAACCTAGAATTGCTCTCTTCCTGACTACCTGTTCTCTCTACCATCAGTAGTCTTACAATAAACACCTTGTACTGCAGTCTAATAATTCATTAGCCTATAACATTATCAATAGATGTATGTTTTGGGATGATCCCCAGGCAGGACCATCAGTCAGTGCGTTTACATGCAGACTCATAATCGGATAACTAAACGAACAAGACCTCAACAGGACTTTTAAACTGCATGTAAACACCTTTATCCGATCTACTTCGGACACAAATCGGCACAATAACGGACAAGAGAAGTCGGATAAGAACACCTAGATAATTCGTTCATTGTCGGCTTTCTCTCTGCATGTATACAGGGATCGGATATCGCATATCGGACTTCTCGTTCTGTGCTTGTGTGCCTGCGCGTGATAGGCTACACCATGGGTTATTGACGGAAGGGAACCGGACGTGGCTCTAAAACCACTTGTTGAAAGCATAGTTGAAAGGGCTACAGCGCCACCTAGCATAGTGGAGACAGCCATGCATCGGACATTTATCCGATTTCTGAAAGGCCATGTATACTCAGACAAGTGACATGGTCCGTTCGAGTGTCTTGTTCGATATATGTGATAATCCAATCTAGATGTGCCATGGAAACGCACTGAGTGTAGATAAAATTGAATGAATTTTGTGTTGGTATCTGCAGCAAGGCTAAGTAATTCAAAACGATACTTGAACTTGCCTTTTAACCATTTACAGTGTCACTCAAAGGAAGGAGAGTAACTAGATTCAGGTAGGGTGAGCTTGGCACACATATATTAGGAAACAGAAAAGTATAATGGCCTCGTAGCTTGAGTGACGAGCAACTATATGATGTTAATTAGATGTGGTCAATATGTGTAGCACCGAATTAGGAACATACACAACAAAGTCATGAGCCAGTCTGATAAAAGAAGATTATCCAATAAAAATGGCAACTACGGCCTCTGTTCTTAGACAGCCTAGCATATCAAGGACTAATGGTGAGAGTCAAGACAATAATACACCATGTCGGCCACATTTCACTCAGTGCAGCTACATGGCACAACTAGATTGGATTAAGACTAGACACTCGAACGGACCATGTCACTTGTCTGAGTATACATGGCCTTTTGGAAATCGGATAAATGGCTGTCTCCACTATGTTAGGTGTTCTTATCCGACTTCTCTTGTCCGAAGTAGATCGGATAAAGGTGTTTACATGCAGTTTAAAAGTCCTGTTGAAGTCTTATTCGTTTAGTTACCCGATTATGAGTCTGCATGTAACCGCACTGACAGTCTCTGCATCAGGATGAGTTGGCAAATCCATCTTTATCATGAACATGGAGATTGAAACGCTGGTGATATTCCAACAGACCCACGGCTAGGTCCTAATTGAGTGCGCACATTTAAGACATTGTGCATAGCATCCATTCATTGCATATAGATCCAGTCTCTGTATCATTCACCAAAGAGTGTGTGTCTCTCTCTCAGTCAATTTGAGCAAGCTGGTCAGGAATTTCACCTTCAGGTATGTCACACGATGTTGTCCAGTTCACAGAACATGTCCCAAGTCTGTCCCTTTAGGCAGACATAACTGCAGCTTAGCCACTAGAAGTTCTGTGACTGCACACAGCCAGTCTTTGGAAGACAGAATGACAAGCTGTCGTTGATATAGATGATCTTATAAGTTCATAAGCTTTCTGAAGGAGGATTCAGATATTCAAGATGATCGATCACCGCTGCCATGCACACTGCACAACTCTCACCAAAAACTTTGAACCAGGCATGTCTATTCTTATTTTGTTTACCTTAAGCTCTAAATGCAAACAGATACTTGCTCTCTGGATGCAAATGAAAAAGACAACACTGTTGAACCTAAACCATGACTTTGTGGTGCATTAATGGCTGGACTCAAGAACTTTCTGAAAACAATCCGAAGTGAACTTGAAAAGGTAGCTTCTTTGATATAAATATATTTTGGGGCAAAATGTGTTTACTCAGATGTAGCACGTGTGCTTGTCTGTTTGAGAGGCTGCTATGGCTGCTCTCAAGGTCTGCCACCTTATCTATTGTTTTTACTCACTGCCGTCTGTGACTGCATGTAGAAAGAAACCTTAGAATTAGTTACTCTCTCCTGTGTGTGAGACTATTTAACTGATGAAGCAAACATTGTAGAACCATAAAGTAAATGTTCCTTCTTTTAATTTTTTATTTTTTTCTTATCATGTGCATTTAAATATGTAATAGTCAAAGCTAATTATCTCAGTCAAAAGGAAACGTTTATAACAAACAAGTTGAAATTATGGAAAACATAATTGATAATATCTCAAGATCTGCAACTTACTTAGCAACGTAAATAGTTTTAGGATACTTTCCAGAAGGAGTCCAAGGGTCAATCTCCTCTCATAATTTTAGGCACTGTAATGTATGTAAATGCTTCTCTGTATCTCATAATTTGTTCCTCAGCAACAGCTCTCTCTACATAATCTCTGTGTCTGAGCCACTGCATAGGCAGCAGGAACAAGAAAAATGAATAGATCTCAACATTACAGCTAATTTGCACAACAATTTATTTCGGCACTTTACTTTTTAACTTTTGGATTTACAAAATCAAAAACTATAGTCAACATTCAAAAAAAAAAAAATTAATTCTGACTCTGGTGGTAACATCTTGCTAGTCATATCTCACAGCTGTCTTATTTATCACTGCAAATAAGAGTGTTCAATTTCAACATCAAACAGCATACTCTTTGAAGGTTTAGCTGTACAATAACAATTGCACATGGTGGGGATTCTTTAGCAACATTCTGAATGCTTCGCACATCAAACATGTAACATTAAAATTTGGTAAAACCAGCCATACCTAACCATACAAACTTTCATTTACTGACTCCAAAAACTGGGCAGCTTGTATAGCTTTATGATCTGGCAATGTGAGGAACAAACCCTCAGGAGTGCAATGGATAGTGGCCACACATCTTCTCATTTGACTAAAATCCCAAGCTGGATCTCCATGTGGGCCATATACAGTTGAACTAGCAAGCGTCATCTCATCTGAGGCAAAGGACCCCTCCATGGGCCACTTTCCACCTGTCTGCTTAAACATAAGGGATGTGTAAGGAACCACATATTCCCAGCACTGTTTTCTCCCAACTATGCCTGCTGGTGTGTGTTCAGGAAAAAGCTTCTCAATGTGTGTTTCTTCGTCTTCTGTCATATTATGTGTCTGCGCATTTTTACTAATTTTCTTCAATGTTTTGATGTGTTTTGTTTTAGACTTATCCTCTGCTTTGGACTGGCAGGTATCCATGTTGAGACCCACAGATAGGATGTTTTATACAATCACAAATTTAACATATGACATATGTATTTCACTTATACAAAACACATACTTTGCACAATATTGCAACAACATCCAAGATCTCCATTTTCTAAATGTTAACCCATTTCATTGTATAGAGGGCTTTATCTTATTTTGTTGTATTTTATTGTGTTGTATCTCTTCGTGTAAACCAAACAGGACTTAATATCTGTTTGTCAAAGAGGAATCAAACCTACTTTGCTGTATCGTGTAAACCAAACAGGACTTAATATCTGTTTGTCAAAGAGGAATCAAACCTACTTTGCTGTATCGTGTTGTAAACCAAACAGGACTTAATATCTGTTTGTCAAAGAGGAATCAAACCTACTTTGCTGTATCGTGTAAACCAAACAGGACTTAATATCTGTTTGTCAAAGAGGAATCAAACCTACTTTGCTGTAAAGAGAACTATATGTCTACCATAAGCTGACCAATTATTTTCAATTTAATTTCTTGAGGCCGAGTTTTAGAACTATCACATATATTCTTTTCTGATCTCGTCAAACAAAGACATGGTAAGGCATAAATCAAATTTATTGCACTTACCAGGTCGATGTTATCTTGAGATCCTGTTATTGACGCCAATTTGTGATGGAAGTTCTGTTTAAGGTTGGAGGTCAACTCAGGTGGAAGAATATTTCAGGAGACTTGGATGAATTATGAAGCAATATTTATTACAGACTTGGCCAAGGAGAACCGGACTGCAACTCTCGTGACTTGCACTTCAATTCTGCCAAACTCATGCTTAGAGCTGTGTTTTAACCTCGCGCTATCTCTATCACCTCCCCGGCTCGGGCACCAAGCGTACCAATGTTTTGGTTCAGAGCTGAACACAGTGAACCATAACATTCTGGAGTCTAAGGAGATGAGACTTTATCTATACAACTGACCTAAGTGTCTCCTAACAGGCTCCAAGGCTGACCGAGAGTCTGAGAGACAGACACACAAGATAGGCATATGACCTCTCAATCTTTTCCATTAATATTACAACTAAATACCCAAAATTCCCTCACAGAGTCCTGTATACAGAGCTTTACTTTAGGCGGAAATGGTACTTTTGTGGTGATAGGAAAAGAGGTGTTGTGCCTACACAGAGTGTCTCATTTGAAATGTTGTAATGGGTTAATGCTGATGCCATAGTGCAGGGGTTCTCAAACTTTTGATAGCTGAGGGCCAATTTAGGAACCCAACATTGGACCGAGGGCCGCCGAAGGAAAACAATTGAAAAAACTGAAATCATTTCAATTGCCAGCGTCTTTGCGTCTTTACAGTTTACATGTATTGGTCTGCATCCAGTAATGTGTAATTAACACATTTTAATTAATTAATTAAGGACTAGGTTTCATTTCAACATTGGGGGGGACACATTAATAGCGGGGGTCTGGGCGTTGTCCCCCAGAAAAATTTGAGGTTTGAACACTTCATTTTGTGCATTCTGGTTAATTTTTATGTAGTAATTTGTGTCTTCTGTATTTATTTATGGTGGACATGTTAAGGACAACTAGCTCCCATTGACGCACATCTAATGGAATGTAAATCAGTAAGGCACTGAGGCATTCTGTATTGCATTCAAATATTTATTCTACTTTATTGTTCAAAACTTTCTGCACATTGAAAACCTTTTGGAGTGTTTTTTTGTAGGACTCACTACTCATGATGCAGCAGCAGTGTTAACTATTATGACACTATACATTGGAAATAAACATGGTGGGCTATCAGCAGTCAACTAGGCAGATAGTTCCATGGCTATCAGCAGCTAGCTAACGTTAGCGTGTTAGCTAAACTTTAGGCAAAAGAGTTAGAAACCAGATAATGTTAGCATCCATCCTTAGATACTTGACCTAGGTTCTAATTCAGCTTGAAGGTGAGAAAGTGCATCATATTGGGCTTGACAAGCTCACTATCTAACAACTTACATTGGGACCACTACACTGCCTGCTGCACTGCGGGAGGCTGACCAGCCTCTGCAAGGAGAGGCAGAGGCCAGCCGAACGTCGCAAGTTTAAGATGGTACGGTCCACTGTAGGGGTGTTATTATTAATAATTGGGGAATGAATATAAACAATTAGGAGGGATATTTAAGTGTTTCGACCCCTGTACTGTTTTTACTGTTTCGGGGGACACATCCCCTCCGTGCGTTTAAAAAAAAAAAAAAAAAAAAAAAAAATATGTTTTTTTTTTTTTTTAATAATTCATAATTCAATGCGGGCCGCCAGATATGTTTCGGCCCGCGGGCCGCACTTTGAGAACCACTGCCATAGTGCATTCCAAGAGACAAAGTCTAACGCATGTTTACATAAGTTTCTCTGGAGAGTCAACCATCCCAGACCCCTGTGGAGGTCATAAACTCATTTAAGATGGGATAGCCCCTTTGAAAAGGTTGGTTAATCCAACCAGACCTTTGGGGACTGAGTCTCTGCAAGTTCCACAGGATGAAACTCTACTTGGAAGCTACCATAAAGTTCAAACCAGACATGGCAGGGCCCAGGCACCCTGCTGTGTTTACCTTATCTCAACTCTGAGACACAAGCTTCAAAGCTGTCTTTTTCTAAGGAAGGAAAAGCATCTTATTTGCTGGTTTGAATGTAAACACTGCTTGCTGATTAGACCACTAACTTCTGATTGGATGAGAATGCATTTGGGCTGTTTTAATACAGAATGCAATACTCTCATCTTTGCCATTCGCCATCGGCTTCCAGCCGTGATAGAAGGTACGAAATGCTTATACCTGAGGCCTAGGAATATAAGCAACCAAACCATCAGTCTTTATTCTCGCTGGATGAGTTGATGGACTGCTTGGAACATCTTCTTCTGTTTTCCCGGATTCGAGAGAGAGTTTCCTTGACACCGCTTCACCAGCGCTGAAGCACACCTCAACCTCTCCTCAAAACAGGACCCCCACATGCGCAAAGCGTGCGCAAAGACGCAGGATCCCTTCATCAAGACGCCTGCACGGACCGGAGCCAGCCAGCGGACCCGCCGAGAAGTGAAGCCGCCTATCACTTATCATCTGGGCCGTTCCTACGCTGCCCCAGACGCAGCGCCAGCAGAGAGCAAGGCCCGACGCAGAGGGAGTTCTCCGCTTCCTCCTCTCCTCCTTGCCTACGCTGCCCATCGGACCGCAGACAGCCCGCTATTGCCAAGGAGAGCTGCTGATCCCCTGCTTTCCTTCCCTTGGCATGGTGAAGCACGCTGCCCTTATCAGCTGAGCTGTTTCCACACCACTGTCTTCCACAAGACGCGCTCCATCAGCGCACAAGGCCCGGCGAGCAGCCTTTTTCTTCATCTTCTCCAGCTGCCTTCCACCAATCATCGCTGGACCAAGCGATTCACGTGAGGCTATTGTCTGGGCTAAGATAGTTATTTTATGTTGTTCATTAACTTGAAGTAAACGTAAGAGCTGACGAGCTCACTATTTCCTGATTTAAAGTAATTCTGACTCACTTGTGTTTTACACAAGTGTTTTTCGCTCACAGTGTTTTTCTCCCGTTAACCGGGAATGCATTAATGTGTTATTGTTGCTGTCACTCTTAAAGCCAGTGAGTTCTTTCCTCTTTATCAATTCAACTCAGTGTACCCCAAATGCGCATTTGCGGTCACTGTGATTGGAGGAAACAGTTCACTACGCGCTGGAGTTGCGGCTACTGTCTTTTGTTTCCTCTCCTTCTCATTTCTAACTACGTACATCACACACACACAAACACACTGACACTCGTGATTTCCCCCTCAAGTATTCTTCATGAATACATGAGTGTTGAGTTTCTGTAATTTTAAAGTTAAGATCGCGTGAAGACAAACCCAAAGTCTCCCAGCATCATCCTTTATAATTCTTATGTGTTTGATTGAAGCAGTAGGTTACATACATGCTTTGCATGCTACTTCCCCTACTGATTAAAGGTAGAATATTCAACTTTTAGAAGTTGTCCACATTGCTATTAGCAATTGATCTACCCGTGGCTTAAAAGCCACTTCAAACTCTCCCGCGACGTCAAACTCTCGCGTCTGCCATCTAAATTCATCTAAATTCTAAAGTGACTTTCCTCTGTCACACACACACACACACACACACACACACACACACACACACACCACACACACACACACACACACACACACACACACACACACACACACACACATACACACACACACACACACACACACTACACATGTGCACACACCCGCACATAAATAGAAATACATGGGTTTATAATCTAAACTGTTCTTATTATTGCTTGTGCTATGTCTGCCTTCTTAAATTAGATTAGTTCATGGTTATTGACTTATGTGTATCGTTTTAATCAACTTGCCTAAGTAAATAAACCCTTACATTTTGATTTTAAGAAGCAGTATCTGTGATATTTGTGTCTTGTATTTCACTAATGGCTGGTAAATAAGGTCTATGCTCGAATATTCACTCCTTCATTATCTTAAATGTACATTGTAACCAACTGTGACATTTTCAAGATACATCCCTTTAACATTATGAGACTGTTTTTCTGATTTGATTCAAAGTTCCCTTTTTCAAAGGGTGGTGCTCCGTAGGTATTAATAAGTAATTTGATTAGCTGGACTAATTAAATTGATCATTAATTAACAATTTTTCTTAATATTATAATTTCCTTGAAATTAATAATATTCTTGACTTTGACCAAATCTACCCCTTATGAATTCCCAACATTTGGTGCCCCCGTGTGAAGGCCTTCAGATACCAGCATTAGTGTGATATTAATGCACAATAATCCTGAAAAAAAAAATTGAATTATTTTGAGAAATGTATTAATTTTTATTTTTTCCAAATTACATTTGTTTTTAGGTTTGGAGTTATGCAATAGAGTTGATTTGAAATAGAATAATTGTATTCATTCCAAATTCAGTTTTTCAACTTTTCTAGATTTATTGAATTCAATTAATTTGAAATAAAAAATATTTTAATGTTTTTTTCAAAGTTAATTTTGTTTTAAATTTCCAGATCTATTAAGGTAAATTGATTTGAAAAGGAGTATCTTTATTTTTGTCCAAATTTAATTTTTGTTCTCCAATAGATAAAGCATAGTTAATTGGGGAAAATGATTGTTTAGATGTTTTTCCAAATTTAGTTTAATTTTAATTTTTCTGCCAAGCATTTATACAGTTGTAGTTTGAGAATTGCCTCAGTGGATGCTAGTAGTTAGCAGGGATTATTTGAGATTGATTGAACTGAGACTGCTTTCAACACCTAACACTGAACTACTAACCAATTATACTTCACTATCCACCCTGACAAGGATTAGCTGTATGTATAAGGGAGTAGTTTAACATTTGAGCTTGTAAGCCACAGGGTGATGTCCTGTGCAATTTTTGTCAGTGTTTAAACAGATGCACCACTTTCAGAAGTAAGAGCTAAACACTATACTCACAAGGTTAAGCTAGTCACCTGTCGAATGCCTGTTGTGTACATCTGAGCTTGTAAGCCGAAGGGGAAGCCTGCGCTATATAGTCAGTGTTTTAACAGATTCGCCACTTATCAAGTAGCTAGAGCTAAGTGTTATATCACATGGTGAACCGGACACCTGTGAATCCGGTTTGTTTATCAAACTGCTGCATCACCACGGTGATGAGGACCACGGTCACATTACAGGTTGAATTCTCACCTGCTCTTTCTGTCACTTTCGATAGATTGCATCACAGAAAGTGATAAGTCACTAGGGGCTGCCCTGCTAGGCCAGCAAAATGAGTAGCCAGAACCTATGTGAGCTTGGAGTGGAAGCTCCCATTGAGTCAGTCGACACAGCCCGTCAGGGGGTGGTCGCTGGTCTCATCCCCCTCTATTCTGAGGGACTTTGCCACCTAATTAGCTATGACGCTAGTACTTGTGAGGAGAAACTAGAAGAGCTAGTGGCCCATGTTAACCAGCCATCAAGGCAGAGACCAAGCTCTGCCTGGGATGTGCTTGGTTGAATTCTTCTCCTCCACCAGCAGCTAACTAACATTATTCAGGCTGTGCAGCGAAGCAGTGCCAGTCTGTAAACAGAAGCCCTGGTCTTACCGGAGCTCTCCCATGCACATGAAGAACATGCCCAACTTCAGGTTTAACCAGTCACAGACATACTTGCTGTAAGTTCACACCACACCGCCTCCTCTCAAGCACCAGATCCTCCCCCGAGCACACTCTCAACCCCCCGGTCTGAAGAGAGCTCAGCTGATCTGGCTGAGATTGAGCAGCTGTGTTGTGAACTCAGAACCTCTTATCTTAAAATTGATCTGGCACTCTTAATAGAGCCCCGCTTGAAGAGAGCTCAGCTGATCTGTTTGAGATTAAAGATCTGTCTTTTAGCTCTGTGCCTCCAAGCTTGAAGAGTGCACCCTTCCGAGCGAGCAAGTCATTCCTGCTTATACATGTGAACAAACCTTGGGTTGTGCACCCTTTTCTAGCTGCCTGGACTCTGCTTTTCCTTTTGACGTGTCATCTTCCCCATCCCTTCAGGGGGTGGACACTTTCGAGCCCCGTTGGCTCAAATGGCTTCAAGGCCACTTTCATCTGCAAGCAGCACACGTCTTATAGCTTGCAACACTTTGACTTGTCTTTTTCTTCACTGTAACAGATAATAAATGACACTCATTGCAGTGGTAACCTAAGTGACTTCAAGTGGACATGGGCCCATGTCTACTTTGAAGAACCAGATCTGAGGCAACGTCAGTTAGAATCACTTGTAGGTGTCACAAAACACTTTGACCCTAATAAAGCAGATTCATATACTGACTCATCATGACTAGAACGGTTGTCCCATCCCTTTACCACTAAGGTACCCTTGGTAGCATGGGGAGGGGGGCCCACAGAGCCCTCCATAAATCCCACAACCTACCTTCTGCTTCCTTTCTTGTTTTCCTGGTTGACCTTGTGCACCATGGAAACGCTTGTTGCAGATTCAAACCAGCAATGGTAGGAGGGGGTGCAACCACCCTCAACCCCATTGACTCTGGGCCAAGGGAATAGCTGGATGTGCCCCAGCACCTTCACAAAGGCTGCCAGAACATCGCTATCCCTCTGCAAACCACGGCAGACTGAAATCTGCAACCTGAACATCACCTTTCAAACGGTGATTCTGCTATTCTAACTTTCCTCTCAGTCTTGGACACTTTTGTATTGTGATTGCCTACAAGCCAGCCCAATACATAACACTTCTACAGTCACCCGTGTACCAACCTTTCTCACTTCCAGGAGAAGGGGAGCGCAGCCTCCACTCGAAGATAGGGAGTACGCAGTTCAGTAGTTTTACAGGAATACACTTTGCATGCTTTACAGACTCAGTTCAGTAGGAAAGGAAGATTGACTGATGTGTCAGTAGTTCAGGATTTAATGCATGACCTTATCAGAGATGTTAGCTTTACTCAAGTAACCACTGGAGCTGTGAAATAATTCCAGCCTACCCAGTCTCACTAGGTCTTCTCACAAAATCCTATAGCCTGCTGTAAACACTTTGTGCAACTTCTCAGTTACCACTGACATGTAGTCTTGGCAATGCTAAATGCAATTTCTAAATCTCTGAACCCTAAGAAGTGGGTCTCATCTACAGCCTACCGACTGGAGAAAGACAGAATAGTCTTATTGACTCAAGTTTTATTGAATGTTTAGTTTTAGGAAGGGAAAACACACATTCACACTAAAACACCACCCCTCATCACCACAGTGATGCACACTTGATTGGCTAGCTTTAATCCTCAAATAAAGCAAGGTCAATAACCTCAACCACCCTTCTCTTCTTTTGGTTAGAGTGTTTCCTGTCTCTTTCCTTTCCCTTTTCTTTTGTATTTCAAATGTATGATTTTAAGGTTTAAGTCAGAATCAACAAACGGTTTAAGCAGTAATTGTGTTTGATGAATGTAACTAGCCAGCTAAATACAGTCAGCCCAGACAAAGAAGCCTTACTGTCTGCCCAGACACAATGCCTTTGAACTTTTAAAACCTGTTGAAATCTGAACTTTTTAACCTGTTGCTCTGGACTTTTACAGCATGAACTGTTCGGCCCTATGGTTGTCATGAAGACTGCATCTGACAACGCACCCTTCAGGACAACAGGGGGACTGTTGTGCCTACACAGAGTGTCTCATTTGAAATGTTGTAATGGGTTAATGCTGATGCCATAGTGCATTCCAAGAGACAAAGTCTAACGCATGTTTACATAAGTTTCTCTGGAGAGTCAACCATCCCAGACCCCTGTGGAGGTCATAAACTCATTTAAGATGGGATAGCCCCTTTGAAAAGGTTGGTTAATCCAACCAGACCTTTGGGGACTGAGTCTCTGCAAGTTCCACAGGATGAAACTCTACTTGGAAGCTACCATAAAGTTCAAACCAGACATGGCAGGGCCCAGGCACCCTGCTGTGTTTACCTTATCTCAACTCTGAGACACAAGCTTCAAAGCTGTCTTTTTCTAAGGAAGGAAAAGCATCTTATTGGCTGGTTTGAATGTAAACACTGCTTGCTGATTAGACCACTAACTTCTGATTGGATGAGAATGCATTTGGGCTGTTTTAATACAGAATGCAATACTCTCATCTTTGCCATTCGCCATCGGCTTCCAGCCGTGATAGAAGGTACGAAATGCTTATACCTGAGGCCTAGGAATATAAGCAACCAAACCATCAGTCTTTATTCTCGCTGGATGAGTTGATGGACTGCTTGGAACATCTTCTTCTGTTTTCCCGGATTCGAGAGAGAGTTTCCTTGAAACCGCTTCACCAGAGCTGAAGCACACCTCAACCTCTCCTCAAAACAGGACCCCCACATGCGCAAAGCGTGCGCAAAGACGCAGGATCCCTTCATCAAGACGCCTGCATGGACCGGAGCCAGCCAGCGGACCCGCCGAGAAGTGAAGCCGCCTATCACTTATCATCTGGGCCGTTCCTACGCTGCCCCAGACGCAGCGCCAGCAGAGAGCAAGGCCCGACGCAGAGGGAGTTCTCCGCTTCCTCCTCTCCTCCTTGCCTACGCTGCCCATCGGACCGCAGACAGCCCGCTATTGCCAAGGAGAGCTGCTGATCCCCTGCTTTCCTTCCCTTGGCATGGTGAGGCACGCTGCCCTTATCAGCTGAGCTGTTTCCACACCACTGTCTTCCACAAGACGCAATCCATCAGCGCACAAGGCCCGGCGAGCAGCCTTTTTCTTCATCTTCTCCAGCTGCCTTCCACCAATCATCGCTGGACCAAGCGATTCACGTGAGGCTATTGTCTGGGCTAAGATAGTTATTTTATGTTGTTCATTAACTTGAAGTAAACGTAAGAGCTGACGAGCTCACTATTTCCTGATTTAAAGTAATTCTGACTCACTTGTGTTTTACACAAGTGTTTTTCGCTCACAGTGTTTTTCTCCCGTTAACCGGGAATGCATTAATGTGTTTTTGTTGCTGTCACTCTTAAAGCCAGTGAGTTCTTTCCTCTTTATCAATTCAACTCAGTGTACCCCAAATGCGCATTTGCGGTCACTGTGATTGGAGGAAACAGTTCACTACGCGCTGGAGTTGCGGCTACTGTCTTTTGTTTCCTCTCCTTCTCATTTCTAACTACGTACATCACACACACACAAACACACTGACACTCGTGATTTCCCCCTCAAGTATTCTTCATGAATACATGAGTGTTGAGTTTCTGTAATTTTAAAGTTAAGATCGCGTGAAGACAAACCCAAAGTCTCCCAGCATCATCCTTTATAATTCTTATGTGTTTGATTGAAGCAGTAGGTTACATACATGCTTTGCATGCTACTTCCCCTACTGATTAAAGGTAGAATATTCAACTTTTAGAAGTTGTCCACATTGCTATTAGCAATTGATCTACCCGTGGCTTAAAAGCCACTTCAAACTCTCCCGCGACGTCAAACTCTCGCGTTTGCCATCTAAATTCATCTAAATTCTAAAGTGACTTTCCTCTGTCACACACACACACACACACACACACACAAACACACACACACACACACACACACACACACACAACACACACACACACACACACAACACACCACACACCACACACACACCACACACACACACCACACACACACATCACATTGCACACCCACATAAATAGAAATACATGGGTTTATAATCTAAACTGTTCTTATTATTGCTTGTGCTATGTCTGCTTTCTTAAATTAGATTAGTTCATGGTTATTGACTTATGTGTATCGTTTTAATCAACTTGCCTAAGTAAATAAACCCTTACATTTTGATTTTAAGAAGCAGTATCTGTGATATTTGTGTCTTGTATTTCACTAATGGCTGGTAAATAAGGTCTATGCTCGAATATTCACTCCTTCATTATCTTAAATGTACATTGTAACCAACTGTGACATTTTCAAGATACATCCCTTTAACATTATGAGACTGTTTTTCTGATTTGATTCAAAGTTCCCTTTTTCAAAGGGTGGTGCTCCGTAGGTATTAATAAGTAATTTGATTAGCTGGACTAATTAAATTGATCATTAATTAACAATTTTTCTTAATATTATAATTTCCTTGAAATTAATAATATTCTTGACTTTGACCAAATCTACCCTTATGAATTCCCAACAGAGGGTTCCTTTACTTTTCTCTCAAATATCACCAAAACATAAATCCCTGCCAAATATACCATTTATGTATTGTCTAGGATGCTATTGAACAATAACCAGTGGTTGTATGAAGATATATTTTACAGTTCAATTTCTAATGAGATTTTTCTAGAAGTACTCCTCCACTGAAATAGCCATATTAGGACATTCCGAATAGCCTATAGTCCAGCAGATATGTGAATGCATTGTGCTTTTTATGATACAAACATGAGCTTTGGCACACTGTTAGAGCATGCCCTAAGGAAGATTTTTAGCTATAGGGCCATCGCCAATTTTCCTATGGCCCCCACGGCGGCCATTTCTAAAAATGTACTTATAGTACCAGTAGCTTGGGTTGTAGAGCACCTAGGATCTTGATTATGGTGTCTAATCCCACATTTTCAAGGATGGACAAGGCAGTGGTGCTATTTAAAACATGCTAGAAAGTACCCAACTTCATATATCTGGCATTCAGGGAACAAAATTGTGGTAAAACCTTCCAATATTAGCGGAGTTATGCATATTTTCATGAATTACATAATCAGTTCATGAGTTGTATGCTGACCTCATATTGTAAGCATATAAGGTCAGCATACAACTAAAGTAAATATATTTTTCAAAGCCTGAAAAAGGCTTGTCTAGCTCTGAAGGAAGGCGGTCGCATTTTCTCTTCCCTCCCGACCCTTATCTTTCCTGCTTCTGCTCTCTGTCTCGTGTTGTCTCTGTCGATCCTGAGCCTCTCTATACATCCACATCCGAAAACCTAAATTATGGATCTGATTAACTGGGGTCTTTCTGCAATTGACCAAATTTTCTCAACGAGAAAGGGTGGCAAAGGAGATGCCGCTTGTCCTGATGGAACCTTTACTGTCGGATACACCTGGAACGGGTGGAGTGGCTGGAACCAGATGTGTCTAGCAATACTCTCCATTGAGGACGCCGAAGATATCTACACTATTGGGCTTCTGGTATCAGGGTTCCTGCTGATTGGAGTTGGCGGATTCCTGATTTACCGCAACGGTAATAAGGCGTTGGCAGCAAATCAGGCAATATCTAAGCTGCCCGTATTTGAGGGTTTGTGCCGGGCCGTTAATGCACAGACTCAAGTGATAAGCGAGGTGAATCGCAAGCTGGAAGTGATTCCTGGACTTATTCGGAAAGTGGATTCGATCAGGGATGCCATTAACGGGCCGCAAGCACTTGGATTTAGGCCAATGAATTTCGATGGATAATATGGTACCAGTGACTCTCAAGACAGGCTTCATTCCAGCGCCTAGTCTCAACCAAAACAAGTCACAATCTCTCAATTCGGCTCCCTGCACCAACCTTGACGGAGGTGCTATCTGTTCTCTCTCCGGGATGTTTTTGTAAACAGACGCTCTTCCCCCTACAGTCCCTCACCCACTCTCCTGTGAACTCTATCTGTGACCGGGCCACGAGGTCGTCTCCAAGGCTGCAGACTGCCACAACGTCTGGACAGAGATAGCTTCATGGAATATACACACACATACACGTAAACACATAGCACACACTCCCCGACCTCTCTAAGCCTTCCTGAATCCTCCCCCTCTCCCTCCCGTTGCAGCGCGGACAGCTGCGGGCGGGGCGCCTGCCGGCTGCGTACGCCCCCTAGCGCCTGGGCTGTGACACCTACCGTCCCATGAACCCTACCCATTCCTTTGTGCTTTCGACGTGTCTATTTGTCTGTGGCGTTATTATCTTGTTGCTTACTATGCTAAGGTGGTTTTTGTACTAATCACACACTTGCACCTAAGGAGCTCGTGTGAGAGTAGCATTTTTTTAACCTGTCTTTCCCGATGTTCTCTTTTTCCTTCCTACTTTAAGGGGCGCAGCGCACGCTGCCGACTCTTCAGTGTACCCCCCCTGTCTCCCATGTTTGTTACTGTCACTGAATGTCTCTTGGTGGGGTATAACTGTAAACCACATTTCGTTGTTTTGGTACAATGACAAATAAATCATCTTGAATCTTGAATCTTGAATCTTGAACAATACATCAGTTTAGCCTGTTTGATAGGTTGCTATTTTATCCGTGTAACCCTCTCTGAGTAAGTCAACATTGCTCTAGGTTCTGAAGGAGCTAAGTGATATAAACAGTTACCACAATGAAAGTACCAGGCAAGGTAAGTTGCAAGCAGTAACTTTTACTCACATAAAGTTGTAGGTCACACCCAAAACACATATGCATATAAATCATTTGAACATACAAAATTGGCCTAATTCTACTTGATTTCACTTCCGTGCAAAGTGCACGGAAGTGCTGCCTTGACACATTTGCAATGTCCACTGCACCCCTTTTTGCATCCACAGCGGAGGAGTTTACAACAGGCCTGTATCGATCCTGGTAGTGCGGCCCAGTGAAATTCCCATCTGCCTGTGGCCTTCCACTTCCACCCCTATTGGTGATGGGAGTTGAGGGGCTGAAACCATCATATGTCCCCAACAGTGAACAGCTTGGTAGGCAGCCCTCTTTTTGTGTTGCATCAGTGCTGCTTGTGTTGGAAGTCCCTCAATTGATGTTCCTTTCTGGGTGAAGAGCTGCTTTCTTGCCTGATAGACAGATTCCTGGCAGCTGGTGCGGTCATATAGCAATACAACACATCTCTTCAGAGGCTCCATCCAGTTGTCTATGGAGTCAGGTGTGGCAGCAAATGCACAGAAGGCTTTTGTGACATCTTCAAAGCTCCTCCATGTATCCCACACATTTTTCTTACCCCTGCCACCAAAAGATGACACTGTGTCACATCCAGTAAAGGCATGGAACCCCGGCAAGGCGATACATCGTTCTGGACAAGGCTGAACTGTTCTCTTTCATGGCATCTATCTTGCTGCTTGTTTCCGCCTTTAAACTGTCAGGAAAATATAGATCCCACACAACATCCACTCTGCTGACATGCTCCATTTTAGACAGGATGTATGGTGAGAACACCTTCTGTGAATATTTAGAAAAGGTCTCAGCAGCACCAGGTCGTAGCATGTTTACGAGCCCCATCAAGTATGTTGACCTGTACTATGGGGTTGGATTTGTTCTCTTGTGATGAAATCAGGTTCGCCAAACAGCCCACCAAGTCTGACTTGGTTCCAGTTCTTAGCTTGCCCATTTGTGACAATGCCAGTGGACATGCCTGGTTTTTCGAGCTAAAAGAAACTCATCTAGACTTCCATCACGTATCTGGGATACAATATAAAGCCTAGAGAACAGGGAGCAGTCACTCTTCAGGGATGAGAGCTGTTGTTGGGTCCTGGACTTTTCAAAAGGAAAATATATTGCAGGCGGCCGGTGCTGTATGACGGCAGCTCGGGAATAGAAGGCGTGTGGAGAGTAAACCAGGAGAATGGACTTCCTGGTTAATTCAGTGAATATATACAGCTGTGCTTTAGCCGATAAAACAAGTTAGCGCCGTATAGCATTAGTTAACTCACCCTGTTGTGTGCCGCTAGCTCCTCATATTATGAACCCAAACATGACGGCTATGTCCGGGGGACTATCACGACAAGTACAGCGAAGCACCGGTGTTGATCTACGCCAGCCACGGTCCCCTGTCACCATAGACGGATATTTTTGGGGGGTTCCAGGGGCATGCCCCCCCGGATTTTTTTTTAACCTTTTTAAAGTAAAATGCATCAATCTGGTGCACTTTGAGAGGAACTTTTAGAGGCTATATCAAATCCTGAGATGCAGAAGGAACATTATTTTTCAGATTTTTCTTAAACAGGCAGCACTCTTTACTTTGCAACTGTAAAAACAGTAGATTGGTCTGCAGACCCATGTTCTATGATGGAGGGGTCCATTTGAAAAGATAAAGGGTGGATAGCTACTTTTTATGAACAATTTATAATTCACACATAGAAAGCTTATTTCTGTATGTGTGAGGGGGCCTTCAAGGCCCTTCACACATACAGAATACTAGTTGAGGGGCCCATGATGATTTCTATCTTGTTCAATTTTAATGAGTATCCTTATATTTAGGCTATTCCTTTTTGGACCCTGTTATTGACATCAGCTCTTTGACTATGCAACATGAAAAGTTACTATCAGTATCTCTGGCTAGGGGCCCCCGGGCCTGTGCCCGGTGTGCCCGTGCAGTAATCCACCCCTGCCTGTCACAGCCAGGTAGGGTAATGTTGGCTACTTGCCTTTATGTTGTGCCGCGATGCTGCTGTAACCGTGTTTGTTATGTAGCTGCCGTGAATATGCAATGCTGTTTTAATGCTAGGCTATTTGTGCTGTTCAGTTTGTCTTTTGGCACAGTTGTTGGCCGCGTTGTTGTTGTTTTGTGCGGACATGTACGCTGTTGTGTCGGGTCGGGTCTGATCACACACTACACGCGTTACCCGCGTATGCTTTACGTGCATAACGCAGCTAAAATGTTGCTTGATCATTTAGTGTCAAAAATGGTTATACGCGCGTAACGTGCCTAGTCTCCCTCCCGATAACGTATTTCCCCTAATCAACCATGAAAAGTAAAGTTTCATTTTGATAGGGGTAAAGGAAAAAAATAGCCCCATTGGGTTGTATTGTTGTCTCGCCTTATTGGCACACATCTCGGATTGATGAGAATTAAACATATTTCCTCAACTAGGATTTCTTAGGACTTTTAGTATGTTGTTCTGGGCACCTCATAGAAATGATCTGAGCTGAAAAAAATGTTAGCCATGTTAGGCTCCTCCTCTTTACCATTGTAAGCTCCCCCTTTACCGCATTAAGCTCCTCCCCTTTACCACATTAAACTCCTCCCCTTAACCACGTTAGACTCCTCCTCTTTACCATATTAAGCCCCTCCCCTTTACCGCATTAAGCTCCTCCCCCTTACCACATTAAACTCCTCCCCTTAACCACGTTAGACTCCTCCTCTTTACCATAGTAAGCCCCTCCCCTTTACCACTTTAAGCTCCTCCCCTTAACCATATTAGGCTACTCCCCTTAACCATATTAAGCTCCTCCCCTTTGTCATATTAGTCTCCTCCCCTTTACCACATTAACCTCCTCCCCTTAACCATGTTAGGCTCCTCCTCTTTACCATATTAAGCTCCTCCCCTTTACCACATTAGGCCCCTCCTCTTTACCGTGTTAAGCTCCTCCCCTTTACCACATTAGATCCCTCCTCTTTACCATATTAAGCTCCTCCCCTTTACCACATTAAGCTCCTCCCCTTAACCATGTTAGGCCCCTCCTCTTTACACTATTAAGCTCCTCCTCTTTACCACATTAGACTCCTTCTATTTACCATATTGAGCTCCTCCCCTTTACCACATTAAGCTCCTCCCCTTAACCATGTTATGCCCCTCCTCTTTACAATATTAAGTTCCTCCCCTTTACCACATTAAGCTCCTCCCCTTAACCATGTTAGGCCCCTCCTCTTTACAATATTAAGCTCCTCCCATTTACCACTTTAGGCCCCTCCTCTTTACCATGTTATGCTCCTCCCCTTTACTGCATTAAGCTCCTCCCCTTTACTGCATTAAGCTCCTCCTCTTTACCATGTTAGGCTCCTCCCCTTTACCACATTAGGCTCCTCCTATTTACCATATTAAGCTCCTCCCCTTTATCACATTAAGCTCCTCCCCTTAATCACTTTAGGCTCCTCCCCTTTTCCATATTAAGCTCCTACTCTTTCCCACATTAAGCTTCTCCCCTTTACCATGTTGTTTATTTAAAATGGCCCATGTTTTTATTTTCCAATAATGAACAGTATATGCATATGTGTTTTGGGTGTGACCTACAACTTTATGTGAGTAAAAGTTACTGCTTGCAACTTACCTTGCCTGGTACTTTCATTGTGGTAACTGTTTATATCACTTAGCTCCTTCGGAACCTAGAGCAATGTTGACTAAAGGCTCATTTATTCTCTACGTTAGATACGCATACGGATACAGACGGAGCCTTCTGTCCGTACTCTGCGTACATTACGTCCGTATTTCTGCACGTATCCTGCAAGCTTGCGGATGCGTACCAAACGGACAGAACGAAGCATTACTACCGAAGATCACGGGGGGCGCATAAGCAACAGTTCACTTTCACTTACTGTACATTTGTTTACAAACACAAACGAAAGACATAATACTTAAGAAAATGTCTTAACTTTTGAGGAGAGGTTTGTGTGAGTTGGTACGAAATGACATACACCTTTATCTATCTATGAAGTTACACGGCCGGGGCACAGGGACATACAACTACAACAGAGCAGCATGAGCGGGGATCGCACGGGGAAGAATGTCAGCTAGACAGCAGGCTGACGGCAGCAATAGAGAAGTGCCGGAGGTCCGTGCGAGACTAGTTTGTTTGACATGTCGTGATTAATGTCCTCACAGACCCCCGCTGTCTATAATACAGCCTCTAGTTTAGCCTCTTACATAGCTACGGTAGTAGGCCTATATCGCTAAAGCTGTTTCTTCCATGGACCTACTATACAATATTTATTCCAGTTAATTCACTGTTTGACTCTTCTTCTTCCTATTTGAGTAAAGTTTTACTCTGAGTGGCGCTGCTGCCCACTAATGGTTGATTTGCGTAATGTCGATTCCAACATAAAGGACGCATGGAAGTATGAGGGCAGTGACGGATATAACGTTGTAAACGTACATCTCTATTTACGCACGGAATTGGAGCATAAATGAGCCTTTACTCAGAGAGGGTTACACGGATAAAATAGCAACCTATCAAACAGGCTAAACTGATAACAAAATATATTTACTTTAGTTGTATGCGGACCTTATATGCTTACAATATGAGGTCAGCATACAACTCATGAACTGATTCTGTAATTCATGAAAATATGCATAACTCCGCTAATATTTGAAGGTTTTACCACAATTGTGTTCCCTGAATGCCAGATATATGAAGTTGGGTACTTTCTAGCATGTTTTAAATAGCACCACTGCCTTGTCCATCCTTGAAAATGTGGGATTAGACACCATAATCAAGATCCTAGGTGCTCTACAACCCAAGCTACTAGTACTATAAGAGCTGCTGGTGGCCATTTTAAAAAATGGCCGCCGTGGGGGCCATAGGAAAAATTGGCGATGGCCCTATAGCCAGAAATCTTCCTTAGGGCATGCTCTAACAGTGTGCCAAAGCTCATGTTTGTATCATAAAAAGCACAATGCATTCACATATCTGCTTGACTATAGGCTATTCGGAATGTCCTAATATGGCTATTTCAGTGGAGGAGTACTTCTAGAAAAATCTCATTAGAAATTGAACTGTAATATATATCTTCATACAACCACTGGTTATTGTTCAATAGCATCCTAGACAATACATAAATGGTATATTTGGCAGGGATTTATGTTTTGGTGATATTTGAGAGAAAAGTAAAGGAACCCTCTTTTCCTATCACCACAAAAGTACCATTTCCGCCTAAACTAAAGCTCTGTATACAGGACTCTATTTCAATAAATGTTTTGGTAAATTGCATTCTAACTTTTTGGTGATGTGGGACAGACACCTGGTTAGTACCTCAGCAAATCTGATGAGGAAAACAGTGAGCATTCCCAAGTTATGGGCTTTTTTGTCACATATCCCCTATTCGGAATGGCCTAATTTGGCTCTTTTTGAGGGACTGGGGTAGTTCTAAAGAATAACCAAAAAAACATATTTCGCCCAAAGATAAAAGTGCTCAAGAATCAATTTCATGAACAGGACATTCTAAAGATTTAAAAAATCATTGTTGAGGTTTGTTCTACCTCGGGTGCATAAAAACTAAAAGCTGCTTCTCCTCGTTTAGTCCTAAATCTTGGGACTGTAAGTAAACCTGTCCCAGACGACCTAAGGGCTCTGGACGGTTCATAACGTATCAGCAGACGGCCGCCATCTTTGATAGCCCGCTATGGCTACACCAGTTGTTCATATGTGTTGGCCTATAGGAATACTTTTATTTACTGCAGCGCTATCTAAGACAGTCTAGGAAATGCATGTCAGCGTCCTCATCCCCACCCCCCCTGAAGTTCCCCGTGAGCAGCGGAAGTCGTCTGTCCTCCACACACACACATCATGGATCTGGGGTTACGTTTATTAATTCAATTCAGTTATGGGGCCGCTGACCCACGGAGTTTGTCTGTGTTAAGGTGCGAACACACTAGGCATTTTACACGCGTAAGATTTACGTGCGTAACGCGGCTAAAATGTTGCTTGATCATTTTGTGTCAAAAAAGGTTATACGCGCGTAATGTGACGAGTCTCCCTCCCGATATTGTATTTCCCTTATCAACCATGGCTGCGATCAGAACCGACCCGACACAACAGCGTGCATGTCCACACAAAAACAACAACAATACGGCCAACAACTGTGCCAAAAGACAAACTGAACAGCACAAATAGCCTAGCATTAAAACAGCATTGCATATTCACGGCAGCTACATAACAAACACAGTTACAGCAGCATCGGTGCACGGCGGCACAACATAAAGGCAAGTAGCCAAAATTACCCTACCTGGCTGTGACAGGGAACCGTGACAGGGGACCGTGGCTGGCGTAGATCAACACCGGTGCTTCGTGTACTTGTCGTGAAAGTCCCGCGGACAGTCGTCATGTTTGGGTTCATAATATGAGGCGCTAGCCGCCCGCACACAACAGGGTGAGTTAACTAATGCTATACGGCGCTAACTTTGTTTATCGGCTAAAGCACAGCTACACATATTCACTGAATTAACCAGGAAGTCCATTCTCCTGGTTTACTTTCCCCACGTATAACCCCGAGCGGCTTCATACAGCACCGGCCGCCGCAATACATTTATTCCTCGGTGTCTCGCATCAGCCTCTGTGTACAGTACACTGTTCTCCAACCCTGCCAATGTATGTGACGTAGGGTCAAGCTCAACGCTGATTGGCCAACGCGGCTAATCGTCTCGCGTAGGAGCAACAAAAGTTCAATTTTTTGAACTCCTCGCGTAGCTATACGCGCGTAATATTTACGCACGTAAAGCTACGCGCGTAAAAATGTTGCTTTAGCGCGAGTGAAAATGTTGCTTTAGCGCGAGTGACGCATTTACGCGCCATGTACGCGCGTAAACCAATGGTTCCCTATGGAAAAGGGGCGGGTTTCATACGCGTCTGTACGCGTGTAAAATGCCTAGTGTGTTCGCACCTTTAGGGATGTCGGTAACACTTTATTTGAAGGCGTATACATAACGCTGTCATAAGACTGTCATGACACATGTCATGAACATTATGAATGGTTATGAATGGTTATGACTGTTGTCATAAAGTGTCATTCTGTAAATGATGTCACGTTTAATGACACATTGACATTGTATGAGATGTCTTTTTTATGACAACCTGACATAAGCTAAGACAAAATAACTTGTCGATGTCTTGGTAATGACAACCTGACATAAGCTAAGACAAAATAACTTGGTAATTGACAACCTGACATAAGCTAAGACAAAATAACTTGTACGTGTCTTTGTAATGACAACCTGACATTAATGAAGAACAGGAACAGGTCTCCCTTGCAAAAGAGTCTTCGGACTCAATGGGATATACCTGTATAAATAAAGGTTAAAAAAAAAAGAAAAAAAAAAAAAAGACAAAATATATTGGTTATGTCGACTTGACATTAACCAATAACATGACCTGTCATAAACATGTAATAGTAGGCTTAATAATCAAATGTAAAAAACTATTTTGATTTATGTTGTAAGATTACATTAAACTGTCATGTGTGGAAGGTTTTGATATTGACTGTCATGAGACCTTTATTATACCGTCATGAATGTTTCTGTTGGCCTGAAGTAAAGTGAAACAATTTGGACAGTTCATTAACATGTCATGAAGTGTTATTACACTGTCTAATGCCTTTATAACAGGCTCATGCATGATTATTTTGGCCTCAGGTAAAGTGAAACAATTTGTACATTTCATTAACATGTCATTAAGTGTTATTACACTGTCTAATCTTGACATTGACTGTCATGAAACCTTTATTATACTGTCATGAAGTATTGACTTTACCTCAAAGTGAAACAATTTGGACTTTTCAGTAAATATTATTACACTTAATTATACACACAACAGTGTTAACTGCAGTAGTATCCCCTTTATAGATGTAACATGAAGCATGTCAGTATTACATGTGGAAAATACCTTAACAAAAGCAATATAAGTCAAGACAGTCTGTTTTATTTGCATTGAGACACTAAACAAAAAATATATACATACACTTAAAACAGAAATAAGAACTACTAAAATCAAATGCACTTTCCAGTCCTTAAATTAACAATCCAGAGATTGTATGTTATATAATATATGTTATAATGGCTGCTAAAAATCACCAGGAAGAGATCAGCTTAAACACAAAAGGAGGGCAAATGGCACTCAGCTTTTAAACTTTGTAGGCACGTTAGCTTCAGCATATAACCAGTGCAAACTTGTAAGTGAATACGGTGCTTAAAGCTGCAGTGGATATTTTTTTCACTGTAATATTTGGCAAAACTGTCATAATAGCCATTCAGCTATATGTAGGTGAAGTGGTCTGAAAATATTTTTTCATCACTTTTTCATCACACCTGCCTCTGTGTGCTGCCCCCAAAATTGCCACCGCTCATGTTAATTTTGACCAATCAGAGCAGGCTCAGATACTCCGTTCTTATTGGCTGTGGGACTGTCCGTTCACTTGGCAACGACGTTGATGCGTCAGTTGCGTGAGCGTTCACGACCCTAGCAGTCTGAAACTACTGTTTGGTCCTACTACGGCAGACAGCGAATAGCAATCAGTGTTGCCAACTTAGCGATTTTGTCGCTAGATTTAGCGACTTTTCAGACCCCTTTACTTACTTACTTACGCCTTACACCCCTACTGGGGTATAGGCCGTCGACAAGGGACCTCCAGAGTTCACGGTCACTGGCGTTCTTTTCTATCTGCGACCAGGTGCCTCCCAGTCTCTTGGTGTCTGCCTGGAGGTCCCGGCGCCAGGTGTTTTTAGGACGTCCTCTGCTTCTCTTCACTTGAGGGTTCCAGGTCAGAGCCTGTCTGGTGGTGCTTGGTTGTGGTTTGCGTAATGTGTGCCCGATCCATCTCCATCTTCTTCGTCCAATTTCGTCTGCTGCTGGGGGTTGTTTTGTTCTTGTCCACAGATCGTTGTTGCTGATCTTGTTCGGCCAGTAGATTTTCAGTATTCTTCTGAGACATTTGTTTATGAAGGTTTGCACTTTATTTATTGTGATCTTATTGATTCTCCATGTCTCTGCTCCATAGAGCAGGACAGATTTTACGTTGGAGTTAAAGATTCTGATTTTAGTTGTTTCCCGTATCTCCCTAGAGTTCCAGATGTTCTTGAGAAGTAGAAATGATGTCCTTGCCTTACCTATCCTAGCTTTTACATCTGCATCTGTACCACCCTGACTGCTGATGATACTCCCCAAGTAGGTGAAGGACTCTACCTCTTCTAACATGGTGTCACCAAGGGTGATCGGTTCGGTACTAGTTGTATTTATCCGTATGTTTTTTGTTTTACCCTTATGGATGTTAAGTCCTACTTGTGAGGAAGTCTCTGTGAGTGTATTGATCTTGTCTTGCATCTGGTGGTAGCTATGTGACAGTAGTGCCAGGTCCTCTGCGAAATCTAAGTCATCCAGTTGTGTCCATAATGTCCATCGGATTCCGTTCTTCCTTTGTTCTGTTGTTGTTCTCATGATCCAGTCAATGGCTAGTAAAAACAGGAATGGGGATAGAAGACAACCCTGTCTGACCCCAGTCTTGATCTGGAACTGTTCTGTGAGCTGCCCATCATGTATCACTCTACAGGTCATTCCAGAATAGCTGTTTTTAATGATGTTCACTAGCTTAGTGGGCACTCCATGGTGTCTCAATAACTTCCATGCAGTCTCTCTATGTACACTGTCGAATGCCTTCTCGTAGTCGACAAAGTTGACATAGAGTGGGGAGTTCCACTCTAGTGACTGCTCTATGATAATGCGAAGAGTGGCAATCTGGTCGACACAGGACCTATTCTTTCTAAATCCTGCTTGCTCGTCCCTCAGTTGGTGGTCAACTGCATCCTTCATTCTGTCCAGGATGACTCTATTTAGCACTTTTCCTGGCACAGAGAGTAGGGTGATCCCTCTATAGTTGTTGCAGTTTCCCAGGTCTCCTTTCTTTGGGAGCTTGCTAATAAGGCCTTCTTTCCAGTCTGATGGTATCTCTTCTTCTTCCCAGATCCTTTTGAAGAGTGGATGCAGCAGGCTCACCGTGGTACCAACGTCTGCCTTTAGGGCTTCTGCCGGGATGTTATCTGGCCCAGTTGCTTTCCCACTCTTCAGGTGTTGTATCGCTTTCCTGATCTCCTCTCTGCTGGGTATGTCACAGCTGATGGGGAGGTCGGTCTGTGCTGGTTGGATATCTGGTGGGTTTACTGGTGGGGGTCTATTTAGCAGTTCCTCAAAGTGTTCTGCCCATCTGTGTAGTTGTCCGTCCTTTGTTTTAATGCTGTTTCCCTCTTTATCCCTGACCGGTCTTTGTGGCCTGCTGTATTTGCCCGACAGCTTTCTGGTGGTGTCATACAACTGTTTCATGTTTCCATTTCTTGCTGCTTCCTCTGCTTCTTCGGCTAGGTTGTCGATGTATTTCCGCTTGTCCGCCTTAATGCTCCTCTTAACCATTCTATTGATATTTGTATACTCTTCTTGTGCCTTTGCCTTGGATGCTCTTGTACGGCTGTTTGTCACTGCTGCTTTCTTCTCTTTTCTTGTTTGGACCCTTTGTTGGGTTTCTGTAGATATCCACTCCTTTTGCTGGAATTTCCTGTAGCCAACCACTTCTTGGCAAGTGGATATTAGTGCGTCTTTAACATGTTGCCACTGACTGTCGATGCTGTTTTCGTCTTCAAGTAGGTCCTGGAGAACATCAAATTTGTTTGATAGTTTCAGTCTGAATACCTCTTGTTTTTCTGTGTCCCTCAATAGGCTCACGTTGTATTTCTGTCTGTTAGCTGTTGTCTCCGTCTTGTTCTTCTTAAGCTTGAGTTTCAGTCTAGCAGTTAACAAATGATGGTCAGATGCTACATCTGCCCCCCTTTTAACTCTCACGTCCTGTAGTGATCTTCTGAACTTCTTGCTTATGCAGATGTGATCTATTTGGTTCTCTGTTGTGTGGTCTGGTGACACCCATGTTGCTTTGTGGATCCTCTTATGTGGGAAGATGCTGCCTCCGATAACAAGCTTGTTCAGTGCGCAGATATCCAGGAACTTCTCTCCGTTTTCACTTGCTTCTCCAAGTGCATGTGTTCCCAACACCTCTTCATATCCGATGTTTACTTTTCCTACCTTTGCATTAAAGTCACCCATGAGGATGGTGGTATCTTTCTCTGGATATTTGTCCAGGATGTTCTGAAGCCTGTCGTAGAACTCCTCTTTTTCTTCTTCTTCACTGGTGTTTGTTGGTGCGTAGCATTGGATGACATTCATCTTTATCTTCTCCTTTGTTGTCCTAAACGATGCTGTGATGATCCTTGGTCCATGGGCCTCCCATTCTATCAGTGCTCTCTGTGCGGCTCTTGATAGCATGAGAGCTACCCCTTCTGTGTGTGGTGCATTGTCATCTTCATGGCCCGAGTAAATCAGCAGCTCTCCACTCATTAATCTTTTCTGGCCTGATTGTGTCCATCTTGCCTCGCTGATGCCCAATAGTACAAGATTATAGTTTTTCATCTCTTGTGCTATTTGGAAGGTTTTCCCTGTTTGATACATTGTTCTTACATTCCATGTTCCAATGGTAATGTTTTTCCTGGTTGAGAGAAGGGTGGTCGGTCCTGCGGCTTCCAGGGGCTCCTGGCTTTCACCACACAACGTCATTTGTCTTCTAGCTGAAGAACTACTCTCTCCCAGGGCCGTGTCCTCTCTTAGTTCTCTTGTCGGCGTTTCTGTAACTGCAAGTGTTTTACAGGGTGGGGTTGTTGGCCCCACGCCCAACCCCCAACCTGGAGGACCAGGTGCTGCTTTTCGTCCGGCCTCTACTCTAAAACCTGCCCGGCATGGTTGCACCTACAGGGGGTATGAATCCCCGCCGGTATAGCCTTTAGAGTCATGGAGGCACGCAAGCCTCCCCACCACGGCAAGGTAGCAGCGTTGGGGAGGCATTCAGACCCCTTTGGCGACTTTTTTTCAAAAAAGCGACAAGCAAATCTAGCTTCTTTTCTGGAGTTATTGGTGACTTTTGGCGACTTTTCGAGGTGAAAACACGTATCGCTATGACTCTTCACAACGAGCAGCGGGTGCCTGCGCGGCCCCTCCCTTCCCCGTTTCCAAGCACTTACAGGCGGCCTCATTCCTCGCGCAGCAGTCCCTCCAAGCTGTCTCCTGTTAGCAGGTTAGCACGAGCTAACAGGAGACGTTCATTAGCAATGTCTTCACCAACGAACTATCTATGCTGTACTATCTATGCAACGAACCCTCAATTTACCATTCCCCGGATACCAACAACTAACACGGTGGGAGGACAGTGTGTACACAGAGACTGAGAAACACCGAGGAGGAAATGTAGTCGGGCGGCTGTTGCTGTATGAAGCTGCTCGGGGAAGACGTGTGGAAAGTGAGCCAGGAGAATGGGCTTCCTTTGGCTGTGCTTTAGCTGATAAACCAAGTTAGCACCGGTCGGATAGCATTAGTCAACTCACCCGGTTGTGTGCAGCCACCACCTCCATATAATGAACCGAAACATAACTGCTAAGTCCGGGGAACTTTCACGAAAAGTACAACGAAGCACCGGTGTTTATCTACGCCGCCTCCCTGCTACACCGCTACCCGACAGTGTTCACCTGCTGGCCGGCTAGACTGCTGCTAACCCCCGGCACCGTCCAACTGGCTTCCCCGTCTCCAGCGAAGCTACAACCGGCACGCTCCACTCCGGTTGTGTGCAGCCACCACCTCCATAATGAACCGAAACATAACTGCTAAGTCAGGGAACTTTCACGAAAAGTACAACGAAGCACCGGTGTATCTACGCCAGCCACGGTCCCGTCACAGCCAGGTAGGGTAATGTAGGATACTTGCCTTTATTTTGTACTGCCGTGCACACAATGGTGCTGTAAATGTGTTTGGTATGGTGCTCCCTTGCTGTTTGTGTGAATCTGCAATGCTGTTTTAAGGCTATTTGTTCCGTTTAGTTGCTGTTAATTTGTCTTTTGGCACAATTGTTGGCCGTGTTGTTGTTGTTTTTGTGCGGACATGATCGCTGTTGTGTCGGGTCGGCCAAGGTTGATTAGGGGAATAAATATATCGGGGATGGGGGGGAGACACTAGGTGCGTTGGGTGCAACATGAACGCGCTTAGCTGTCGTTCGGAGGGAGGAGCTGCAGCAGGTAGAGCGTTGCGAAAACAGCCGTTGGGATCCCAACGGCTGAAATTATCCACTGCAGCTTTAAACAGGCAGATTGCAGATCAGCAAATCATAGAGCTATTAGCACACATACTAATAACAGAAATATACATTAGATCAGGTTGAAGTAAATAAAAGATACATAAAATAAAAGAGACTGTTTAGGCCTACTGCCCTGGCAGTGCGTAGTATGGAGCATGACAGCCAGCTAACATTTAAAAGCCCAATAAAGAATAAAAGACACAATGCTTGACTTCTCTTGTTTCTTCGTGAATCTTGTATTGGTAGGTTTTTCTTTGTAAAACTGTAACATAGACATGAAAAAATAAATCAATATACACACAGTACCAGACCTATACAGAGAGTAGACAATACACACTAAGTAGTCTATGGTAAGTATACACAGCTATGCTATTCCTATTTAAGTATTAAACAACACATGACTGTAAAAACACAGCTTAGCATGTATGACAAAGTATAGTGAGCTAGCAAACAATTAGCTTCTGTAGTAGTGTACCTGCTAGCTAACAGGGCCACATGTGCAATCAAATAAACATACAAGTAGCTTACTTTACATTCTTAAACCTGAAAGCTAATGTTAACATTACAAACTATCAACACTTACAGACAATTAGTCTCCAAGGCAAAGGCGTTATAAAGAAATACCCTGCAGCATTTATATGTAGGCTATGCTGTTCCTGTAGTCTGCATACAACTGTGAACAAAATGTAGGCTACATGAAACACCGGAGATTTGGCGCTAGATCCTGTATGAAACACGTGAGAATCACTCTGACACTTTTTCCAAAAAAAAGATAAAAAATTAAATTTAAATATTAACACTACATATTCAAAACGGCTATATAACAATAATTGCAATTGCAATATGTCAAGACAGTCTGTGCTGCCTTAACTATAAGTCAGTAATTATTGTTGTATAGCAGTTTTTCTAAGTAAATATGAAGTTTTAATAGTTTCATTTTATCTTGGTTTTTGGAAAAAGCGTCAGAGTGAGCCCTCACGTGTTGCATACAGGATCTAGCGCCAAATCTCCGGTAGTAGCCTAGTTTACAATTTGTTTCACAGTTTTATGCAGTCTACAGGGACATCATAGCCTATAAATGCTGCTGAGTATTTCTTTATTACGCCTTTGCCTTGGAGACTATTTGTCTGTAAGTGTTGATAGTTTGTAATGTTAATATAATACTAGAAAATCCCGCAGAGATTTTGAAAGTACGGGCCGCCCTGCGCAGGCCGCCATCCCCGCGTCGGCGGCGCCCCGCCCATCGGCCAGGCCCGAAAGCTTCTACGAACCTCCGCTGCGGGCTTTCCGAACTCCAGTCCCGAGTTGTGGCCGATCGAAGGTCGCAATCGTGGCAAAACGGCAGGAAAATGGCCTCTCTTAGCGAAGACGTTTTCGTTAAGGGCGGCCGTCTTTTTTGAGCTATCTGGCTAAAACGTTATACACACGTGTACGTAGATCACCTGATGCTGTGTACACAATTGGGTGATGATAGGCTGGAAATCCACAAAGTAGATGTCACTTGACTGAATTTCAGGTCATGTAAATTAGGGAAGAAAAAAAATCATGGCTGACCCCTATGGTCCAAGAGGCGTTATTGTAGAACACTATGAGCTGTACATGTGTAAGAAATGTCAAGTCAATCAGAGTCAGTGGGAGAGGGGCGTGGCCTGTCAAACATTGCATTTTTGAATGATGGTTTTCGCATTTGTGGCGCCCCCTATCGGTTAATCTCGACAAATTTAGAGGGCCATGCTACCACATGTCTTCTGCATATATCCTGCAAGTTTCATGATGATAGGACCTACGGTCAATTAGTTATGGCCAATTTGTTATTAAGCCCCGCCCCTGCGTAAACGTTTTAGTCAATGGCGGCCATATTCTTCAAGCTTTCTTACTAATCTTTTACGGGCATGTGTGTCATAGTCCCCCGAGGCTCCGTGAGAAATTTGGTGTTTATAAAGTAAAATTTGAGAAAGTTGTGATTAAAACCCTGTTTTTCAGTTTATGCTAATTAGCGAAAAATATTCCATGGCGGACTTATATGGTCCCAGAGGCTTTTTTGTAGAGCACCCTAACATACACCTGTGTGAGAAATTTCAAGTGAATCGGACTTACGGTGTGCGGGGCGTGGCCTCTCAAACTTTCTTCAGTCGGGGCTTAATAACAGCGCCCCCTAGCGGAAATTAAAAAAACTGTATAATAGCACACCATTCGGGGTAGGGACTGACGTTCTGTGAAATTTTTGCGTTTCTAAGTGAAACGGTGTGGGAGGAGTAGCAGCTCAAAGTTTTTCAGGGCTGAAATTTAGAAAGAACAATAATTACGGATCCTCAGTAAACTGAGGACCCGTACTTAAGGATCCTCAGTAAACTGAGGACCCGTACTTAATAAGTATGGTGGAGAGTAATAATTACGGGCTCCCAGTAAACTGTGAGCCCGTACTTAACTAGAAATCCCGCTGAGATTTTGAAAGTACGGGCCGCCCGTGTAAATCGGGGAAGAAAAAAAATCACGGCCGACCCCTGTGGTCCGAGAGGCTTTATCGTAGAGCAACACGAGCTGTACACGTCTGACAAATAATAAGTCAATCAGAGTCAGGGGGAAAGGGGCGTGGCCTGTCAAACATATCATTTTTGAATGATGGTTTTCGCATTTGTGGCGCCCCCTATGGGTTAATCTAGACACGCTTGCAGGGACATGCTACCACATGTCTTCTGCACATATCCTGCAAGTGTTATGATGATAGGACCTACGATCAATGAGTTATGGCCAATTTGTAGATAAGCCCCGCCCCTGTGCAAACGTTTTGGTCAATGGCGGCCATATTTTTCAAGCTAGCGTACTAATATTTTTCGCAGACGTGCGTCATAGTCCCCCGGGGCTTCGTGAAACATATGGTGTTGATAAAGTGAAATTAAAGAAAGTTGTGGTTAAAACCCTGTTTTTCAGTTTATGCTAATTAGCGGAAAATATTTCCAGGTTGACTTTTATGGTCCAAGAGGCTTTTTTGTAGAGCACCCTAACATACACCTGTGTGAGAAATTTCAAGTCAATCGGACTTCCGGTGTGCGGGGCGTGGCCTCTCAAACTTTCTTCAGTCGTTGCTTAATAACAGCGCCCCCTAGCGGAAATTCTGAAAACTGTCCAAGAGGCTATATTGTAGAGCACCATGAGCTGTCCAAGTGTAATCAATTTCAAGTCAATTAGAGTCGGGTGACATTTGTGGCGCCCCTATGGGTTAATCTCGATAAGCTTCGAGGGACATGCTACCACATGACTTCTGCACATACCCAGCAAGTTCCATGATGATAGGACCTATGGTTAAGGAGTTATGGCCAATTTGTTAATAAGCCCCGCCCCTGCGTAAACTTTTTGGTCAATGGCGGCGAAAAAAATAATCATGGCTGACCCCTATTGTCCGAAAAGCTATATTGTAGTGCACCATGAGCTGTACATGTGTAAGAAATTTCAAGTCAATCGGAGTCAGGGGGCATTTGTGGCGCCCCCTATGGGTTAATCTCGATAAGCTTCGAGGGACATGCTACCACATGACTTCTGCACATACCCAGCAAGTTTGATGATGATAGGACCTATGGTTAAGGATTTATGGCCAATTTGTTGATAGGCCCCGCCCCTAAGTAAGCTTTTTGGTCAATGGCGGCCATGTTTTTCAAGTTGTCCTACTAATCTTTTACAGGTATGTTTATTGTAGTCCCCCGGGGCTTCACGAGAAATTTGGTGTTGATACAGTCAAATTTCAGAAAGTTTTGGATAACACCCTGTTTTTCAGTTTATGCTAATTTGCGGGAAATATGCCCTGAAGACTTTTTATGGTCCCAGAGGCTTTTTTGTAGAGCACCCTAACATACACCTGTGTGAGAAATTTCAAGTGAATCGGACTTACGGTGTGAGGGGCGTGGCCTCGCAAACTTTCTTCAGTCGGGGCTTAATAACAGCGCCCCTTAGCAGAAATTCAAAAAACTGTATAATAGCACACCCCGTGGGGTGGGGACGCACGTTGTGTGAAATTTTTGCATGTCTCCGTGTAACGGTGTGGGAGGAGAAGCAGCTAGAATTTTGCGGAAGAATAAGAAGAAGTCAGAAGTCAGCTAAAGTATGGTGGAGAGTAATAATTACGGGCCCTCAATACATTGAGGGCCCGTACTTAACTAGTGGTGGCTGCTATTACATCATTGACCACCATATCTACTATTGTGTCATTGAGCAAGACACTTAACCCCAAACTGCTCCAGGGGCGCTGTACTATGGCTGACCCAGTGTGAGGACCCCCTCTGAAGAAGAATATTTGAGAGGGGAGATGAGAAAGACAAATGTCAATATGCCCAATTTACAATTGACTAAAAGGTAATCAACTTAACTTAACCCAAATGTCCCAAACCAATTGATTAAGTTTCGCCGGAGACAACGATGACCTTAAATAACCACCTGTGTCTCCACGGTAACCTTGGCGTGATGTTTGTGTGTGTGTGTGTGTGTGTGTGTGTGTGTGAGAGTGTGTTTGTATGAGTGTGTTTGTGTTCACATGTTAGTCACTGAGTTTCTGAGGAGCTGAAATATTTCACCAATTAAAACTAAACTAACGCTGCTGACAACAATCCATCAATCTCTCAATAAGAGTTTGACATATTAATTGCCAGGTGTACAGAAAGTTCAGCTGCACCTCATTCCAAGAGTCAGCTTCAAAGGTGCTACAAGGACTGTTACTGTAACTTTTCTAATTTCAATAGGGGGCGGGACCCGATAAGCCTTTGGCTTCTCCTGCTTCCCTTCGGACGATAACACAAAGTAATATGTATGAATATGCAATGAGAAAATTATGTATTATGTGTAATTGTCCGGAAGAATAATAAATAAATAAATAAATAAATATAAGTATGAAATAATGCACAAAGAGTCAGGAGTCAGATTTCATCATCAGCAGAGACTTTAGTTGAAACTTGCAAGTTGAGTCAGATATCATGTACACACACGTAGCATAACAGAGAAATGACTAAAGTCAAAGAAGGATGTTACAACTCTTATACCCATACTGGCACGTATTTGTCTGTCCAGGTGCTGATGACCCTTATCTGAGTGTCTGGGATAAGTGAAACAATTGTAGTGCAAGATGTCCTTGAACATACGCTGTGTGTACACATCTTGTTGTGTGACAAGGCAGTTTTACTTATCAAGAAAAACAGGTTTACCACAGTGTTGTACAACAGAGTTCAATGTGAGGTGAAGAGAATGATAGCATTAATATGTTATACAATCATAAGAGAAATAGATTTCGTTAACAAGGACCTTTAAAATATTTCTGAAACAGTCAATTTTTTCCTCTGATTATAAATTACATGTGACAGCAAACGAGACCATCAGTGCAAAGAATGCTATTTTTATATAGTTTTTCTTAATGCCTTTGTCTGTTTTCTTTATTTTTTTATTAAAAAGTATTTCCGCCTAAACTAATAAAATAAAAACCTGCTGAGCCACACACACTCGGGAATCTCCTACAGAACATTCTTGTGGTTTTAACACACACACACACACACACACACACACACACACACACACACACACACACACACACACACACACACACACACACACACACACACACACACACACACACATGGCTCACTCCATTCTTTCCTTATTTTATACTTCTAGGGAACTGCCTTCACAAAACATGTAAAATAAATGTTTACATTTCAGAATTGCACTTCAGAAGCAACAGTAACCTTTACATTTGAAACACTCCACATCACGCCAGATCAAACTGCACCCTGAATCTTATCCACTGAGCCACACACACTGTAAACCCAAACTTGTTGTTTCAACTTAAAACAGTCTACTGTAAATCACAGCAAACAGGAGCTCATCTCTGACCCTTCTATAGCTAACTGCACAAAAGCCTTTTGAGTTTAGAAATGTGATTGGCAGTGTGTTCTGTGTGAATACCATGAGATAATTCAGGAAGAGTGTGCAAGATATAGAGAATTGTGTTTAATGTTGTGAACATTTTGTGTTTTCGAATGAGAATATGAGTCTAAGGCAGGAAATGTGTTTGGAGTTCAGCAGAATTGGTTAAGCAGTTGGTAAATTAGTTTCAGATTGTGCACATTGTGTCTGATGTTCCAAAAAATGTGTTTAAACAATTGTGAAAAACTGCAATTTAGCATTGCACTCCTAACATTGTCAGGCTCACAAAGAAGGGAAAACAGATTGATGCCATATTCCAACTGGTCAAGTCCAGGGGCCAGATATATAAAACTCTGTTTATATTCATGAATAAAACTTTGTGTACACAGGAAAAACAATCTGTGCATATTCAGTATTTGTGGCTGCTTTGTACGTCTGCATGTGTGTGGTTCTTTTTCATAAAACCCTTTCATTGTGGAACTGAGTGCTCATGCACCAGCCACATTGCCACTCCTACAGTAAATCATATCGGTACTTGTATTACATTTAATAGACAGTGCTTCCCGTTGGATCACTTTTCACCACACCTTTCAATGTTGTCAGAACAATGTTTACTGTCTGTTTCTAACTTGACTTACAAGATTAAAATATATATTATAATGATATTAAGTAATAACAATAATACTGTAACTCCTTTTACAATACATAATTTACTGTGGCATACCTTGGTGGAATATTTAGTTTAAATGTTACTCAAAGAAAACAGTGCGGTTGAGACACATGTAATGTGTATTCATAATCAGCCAGATGTCAACTCACAACATCAAGGGCTGCAATCTATTCTGGGATCTTTCTTGCAGCCCTTCACATGTCTTCACTGTCTGTCTAGCTGTCTGTCTGTCTGTCTTTCTCTCTCAAGCCCACCACACACACACACACACACACACACACACACACACACACACACACACACACACACACACACACACACACACACACACACACACACACACACACACACACACACACACACACACACACACACACACACACACACACACACACACACACACACACACACACACACACACACACACACACACACACACACACACACACAGACAGACAGACAGACAGACAGACAGACAGACAGACAGACAGACAGACACATGGCTCACTCCATTCTTTCCTTATCTTATACTTCTATGGAACTGCCTTCACAAAACATGTAAAATAAATGTTTACATTTCAGAATTGCACTTCAGAAGCAACAGTAACCTTTACATTTGAAACACTCCACATCACGCCAGATCAAACTGCACCCTGAATCTTATCCACTGAGCCACACACACTTTAAACCCGAACTTGTTGTTTCAACTTAAAAATTCAAGTGTCCATGCTGCCTTGAAATTTTATGTCAAGACAACTAAGACAATAAGTTAACTTAAATAGATATTGCTAGTTGACTCAACTCCATCTTCAGTCCATATTACTTGAAACCAGTGGCGCAAAAAGTGGGTATGCACTATATGCGGTGCATAGGGGCGCCGCACTAGAGGGGCGCCAAAGCGATCGGGGGAAAATTATTTGGAGTCGGCATTTTTCTGTATTTAACAGCGTTTGTGTAAATGATATGATCAATAACAGAAGCACGTCAGTGATAATGGTAGTGTAGTGATTAGCCTATAGCAGGTCAGCGCCAAAACAACACACTCCCCAATCTGACAACTAATTAGCTTGCTAACCACAATCTAGGGATGGGAATCGAGAACCGGTTCTTGTTCAGAACCGGTGCCGAGTCAACCAATTCCTTGGAATCGTTAACATGCCTGCTTAACGATGCCGCTTATCGGTTCCGCTCGTTGCAAATGCGTCATGACTTCAGACACGCGCTGCTTTGTTTTGGTTCAGAACGCAGCAAACATGTCGTCGAGGCAGAAGCACTCTAAAGTGTGGTTGTATTTCACGCGAAAAGGCGACAATACGGCCACTTGCAACAATTGTAAAGTTTCCATTTCATTAAACACGCAAGCGCGCAGACTGCAATCCTGACGGTTAAAAGTTTAAACGTCCGCTGCCTTACTAGTCGGCACCAGAATTGCCCATCACTTGGATTTGAACATAAAATGTATGAATTAACGTGTGTGTAGGCCTAGGTGTGGGCAAGTGAAAGGGGGAGATACATAAAAAGGCGAGAGCAGCATAAAGCAAAGCAAAAAGGATGTCTTTACCGCTGCCAAAGGCCCGCTGTTTACTCTCGTTCATCAGCTGTTATCATGCTGCCTGTACGCACGGCGGTGGAGACAGACCCAAAACAACACACAGCGGGACTCGGCGGTCCGGTGATAAGAAAACGTTTAACAAGACACTTTATAAAGACAGTAAGACACACTTCAAATAACACTCTCTGCCCATACAAAAAGCTCTGCCTTGGATTACTTGATGCAGCGATGGATGTATAAACCCATCCGCTACGTGTGTCTGATGACGGGCCATTATTATAATAATAAACACCGCGCTGCACATAACAGCATGTACATTGTAAAGCTGAGATGGAGCGGTGACTCCTCGTCGCTGGCGTGGTGAAGAATAAACAAAGCGATACATTCTCTTTTAGCCTTTCAGGCGAATTTATTCTCTTCTTGAATAGCCTACATGACTGACTGCTTCAACAACAACATACAACGTGACAGTTTGACCTGAGGCGTTCCTTCCACGGACTTATAAGGAAAGGGTTCCTTCACGTGAACGTAGTGACATCATCACGTTGCCCTTTCAGAGTAAGGGCGCAATCATCATATAATAATAACACTGAACATAAATTAAATATTTCGTATCCTTCCTGAGAGGGCAAACATGATGATTTTTCTGCATAAAAATGGTTAATTTGCCAAAGTTGATAGTTGGTCTTATCTTTTCAAAAGACTATTTATTATGTCAGTTGAATTTGGTTTCAAGTGCAAATGAGCACTGTTAATATTCCAAAAGACACAAGCTCTTCCTTGTCTGTTTTCAGTCTGTGTTTTTAGTTTTTAGGGCACATAATGGCATTTGGGCTTAAAAGCCAAACATTTATTTTTTTGTTTGGACCAATTAATGTGAAAATTGACAGTTTCCTAATCCTCAAGTAGCCTACTCTTGATAATCTTTCAAGGCACACACTAGACACACCTCTGATCAGATATTAAAGAGAGATAATAAAAACAAACTAATTTGTACTTATTCTCTCACCCAATGAGAATCGATAAGAGAATCGATAAGGAATCGGATCGATAAGCAGAATCAGAACCGGAATCGGAATCGTTAAATTCTTAACGATTCCATCCCTACCACAATCTAAAATATAGTTTACCCTTCACACTTTGTATGGGTAACAAGTGTTTTGTTTATAAACCCATTGTGTAAAAGCCTAGAAGAAAAATACTGAGGAGCTAAATATTTTCAATTTGACATGAAAAACACAAACAGTCGTCTCACCTCAAATTCAGCAGTCTAACTCCAAGGAAGACTATGTAGGTGACCTCTGATCCCAATTCTGGATATTTGCATACCAAGATTTCATAGACAGCGCCTTCTGGTTCCGAGATATAACGATTGTGACAACCAACCCGTGTGACAAATTACCCCGTTCTCCCCTACTCACCCAGATTGCAGATGATTTAGATTGTTCAAATGTAGACTTACCTGTACTGGATTCACTTACCTTGCTCCATTGAACCATAATAGATTAGACAATATTGACTTACAAGTGGTCATCAGAAGCTGTGTTTGTCAAAAAAACAAAACAAAAAACTGTTAATATTCCTAGATAGACACAGTAGCCTACACTGCCGTGCAAAGGCAAAAGACCGTAACTTCAATTTTTTCAAAAATTAGTTTTTGTCATTTTTGGAACACTGGCCATCAGTTTTATCATGTGAACAAATATCTTGAGTCAATTCTGTTGTTTTCTTATCAAATTAAGATGCTGTTTTTACCGTAACTTCCAAAAGCAGATGGAAAGCCAAGGCAGAAGACCGTAACGTCAGTTATGGTCCTTTGGCTTTGTTTTCGCGTCGCTATCCAACGTTCGGATTAAGTTACGGCTGAGTTACGGCGCTCTGCCTTTGTTTTATTTCTTTATATGTCCATGGTTTTACAAAGCACCAAAGTGGAATTACTGTTTACAGCGCTGGAGTTACGGTGATTTGCCTGTAATTGAAGCACTTCTGCGCTTCCACATTAAAAACATTTCACTACCATCACATTACCAATGCTTTTATTTTGAAGTGACAGTAAACCTTCACAGAGCCCACTGAGCTCGGCAGCGCTCCAGTAGCAACTAGCAAGACTGCTGTCTCCACACAGCTATCGGATAAATGCCATATTATAAATCAAGCATTTAAAAATGCGGGCTCACTGTCAATAACAATGTGGGACAACGTCTAAAAGGTAATGGAAATGCGTGACTGCCCCGCACAAAGCGGTAGGCTACATCTGGTCACCCTACTTCTGTAACACACACATTAACTTCAATAAAGTAGCCTAAGTATTAAGCTGCCTGCCAATGACAGTGCGGTCCACTCACTGACAGAAAACAACGCGAGCGAGATGGCGATGACTCAAGACACACCTCCCTGGCTCGGAGAAAACATAGCCTGAACGATAAACCAATCCAGCAGATCCTTCTTCTTCTTCTTCTTCTTCTTCTTTTAGAATTCCGGCAATTTACACGCTGTTTAGCGTATTACTGCCCTCCACAGGTCAGACGTTGTCCTAAATTTTTACATACAGCCCTGTGTTGTGCAGGAACTGCAGAATAGCTTTTGACCTCAGCTGATGGTTCCCACTGTGTCCAAATAAAGAAGAAATAGAAAAAACCTCAACTCCAAGTCCTAACAGTCTATCAAACAATAAATGTCTTTCTGCTCGATATTTTCTGCACTCAAGAAACACATGCTTTACTGTTTCAGGTGTCCCACACTCACACAACCCAGACACATGTTTTCCAACAATAAACAAAAAGTGATTTAACCCACAGTGGCCCAGCCTTAATCTGCACCATTTAACTGAATCCCTTCTGGAATGAAAAGTGCAGATACCTCTTTTTTTAATCCAGCAGATCCTAGATCGCAGCTTACCTTTTCTTGAAATCTGGTCAAAATCCATGGCAAAAAAAATATCCACAGAGGAGAAAAATCCATTGTCTAAATCCATTAAGAGTTATCAGTATTATTAGCCCATTCGCTGGCTTGTATATTTTCCGGTGCGGTGCCATAAAGTGATCAGCTGTCATAAAGTGATTTCGGTCTCACGGCACTCGCTGAATACCACTTTTAAACATTTGTAGCCTAGTCTAAAAGTATGTCTTCATACAAGAACGCAAATTTGCTCGTGCTATCTCTGGATTTTCAGGGTATGAAGTGGGGCCTAACCAAACACCAGTGTGTTTGTGAAAGTGTGTATTACAAAATGTTTTTTCATAATGATAAAGAGTATTATAAAGAATAGTTGTGGGAAGAATTAAGTCCCTGATATCCGGACTCCCCCCCCCCCCATCTCTCTCTCTCTCTCTCTCTCTCTCTCTCTCTCTCTCTCTCTCTCTCTCTCTCTCTCTCTCTCTCTCTCTCTCTCTCTCTCTCTCTCTCTCTCTCTCTCTAATAAAAATATAGGCTACATACATTTTCTATTCCATCAAAAACGCAGTATTTTTTCACTGACTCTAGAAAACTTGCACTCAATGGCATCAAACACAACCATATTCCTGTAAGTTTATCAGAAAATTATAAATGGCATATAAGAGAATACATTTGACTGACATCCAACCTTTCCAATGTAAGAAATATAGGTGGATACTTTTAAATGTTATTTTATCTAAAAAAAAGTATCACCATAATTTATTTTTAATTTTCCAAAAATTAACTATTTTAGCCATAAAATTCTCATTATTATAATTTTTTTAATATTCAATTTGTGTAGTATTATGCCTAACAAGACAACACTCACTTAATGCTATCATTGTTATCACAGGAAATGTTGATATAGAGTGATACAAATCCAAATTGTCAATAGAATAGAAGTTAAGGTCTTTTGCCTTTGTATGACCCATTATATTGTTTTGCAGATAATACAAAGGCAGAGTACAGTAACTTCCGAATAAGGGTCAAAGGTCAAGTTAAAATTTTAGATTTTTGGGGGTTAAATAACTTCCTTTTCATACAATAATATGCCAAATTTTCAAGTATCTACCTACAACTGATTTGGCAGGACAACAAAATAACTTTGAACTCATTTTTCTCAGTTCTACACTCTGGTGAGTTAAGGTCTTTTGCCTTTGTAGGGCAGAACAGCCTAATCATGACATGCTAAATGCAGCCAGTCAGACATGCCTTTTCTCTCTTTACTCATACAGGTCCTCTGAATGTATTCTGAATGTCAGAAGCAGCGATTATGGTTTATTCTGATAACATTTTGCAAAAACTTGTTTACATGGGAATGTCATCAGAATATTGCTGTGCATGTACCTTACCCTACACACGTTTTACTACAATAAACACGTCTTCTGCATAGCATAACATGCTAGCTAATGTATGAAGTTTAAAAACAACTACGAAGAACATATAAACTCCAGGGATCACTTAGGGAAATTGAAATTGTGCATATCAACATTGCGAGCAGTTGTCATGCTTACCTTCCACAATATTGCTGCAGCATGACTTCAGGACCGTCCTAATCCTGCTATGCAGGAACAGCCGGTCGTCTCCACTGTTCCCTGGGCTGTGACCAGGACCCATGCCGAGTGGCCCGGACAGCTCGCTTGACTCGGGTTAACTGTGGCTCTTCGTGAAACAGTACACGGCCGACCTTACCGCTGTGAAGGTACTGGTACGCCTCTGTGCTCTTATAGCTCTTCATCGCCGAGCCGTTTACCCCGAGCGAGAGCACGAAGTAGTTGAAAATATCTCCGTACGTAATCGCAGGCCACCTTTTCATGTCATCCGTCCGGTTTTGAATACAGTTAGGATGCGGCAATGTAGCTCCATTTGGATGCTGTACTTCTCCTTGCGTCTCCTCCCATGTCATTTGTTTCATTTCATGTAATATGCCCCTAACAAGATGGCAGCCTGAGCCCACTGCTTGTTAGATGATTTTCGCTATCTTTTTCGCGATCTTTTCAACTTCCGGTCGTAACAACAAGGACATATACATCTCATAGAGCATAAAATTCTGAGCATTTCAAAAAAAAAAGTAAGTCTCTACCCCATTCCTGTGATGAGTTATGGTCGTTTAAAGAAACCACCGAAATTAGCTAAAACGGCTGAAGCTAGCTAATGCTTCGCTAGCTAGCGTTGGCTCTGTAATGTTCTGTCTTTTTTCACCGCATCATGTCATCGGCACTCACCCAGACAGATCCGGAGCTTCTCCTCCTGAGATCTGAGCTCAAGTCAGTGGAGAGTCTCATTCACGATCTCCTCCAGCGGCAGTCCTTCCTGGTCTCCAAATTAGCTGTGCTTGAAAAAGCTCCTCTTTCAAGTTCTCAGGCACCGGTTAGCGGCGTTTCTACTGCTTCTGCTGCTCAGCCTCCCGACGCTGCATGGACGTCTGTTGTGAAGAGGGGCAGACGATCTTCTACACAATCTTCTCATCCTCTTCCTCCACCTCTGCTCTCCTCTCCATCTCCTCCTCTGCTCTCGCTGGATCCTGTGTTGACGCGCAATCCATTTGCTCCGCTGGAGGTGCTATGTGGAGCTGCTGAACCTGCGGCTCGTGTTGCCGGCTCTCCATCTGCTTCGCCGGTCCAGACCTGCTCCAGGGTAACACGGGGACGTCGGGGTTCCACTTCCCAGTTTGGACGTCGAGATCGCCGCCGTTTACCAGCTCCATCCGGACGTGTGTTTCCCTGTGTGCACCCCTCCGTGCCTCCTCGAAGTGGTGCCCCCGATGTTGACATCCGCTGTACAGGTGAGGCTCTCTCTCGCGGCTGTGCCCTGCCCTCACCTCCTCCCCTCTCATCGAAGCTGTCTCTCTACTGTGGGAGCTGCTTGAATCGCCAACCTGAGATCCTCATCATCGGTGACTCTATTGTCAGATTTCTTTGTCTCCCTGGTGCTTTCACCTATTGCCTCTCTGGAGGAAAATCATCTGACATTATGGAGCTAACACCTGCCCTCGTTGCCCTCCACCCTACTGCCCACACAGTCATCCTGCATGTTGGAACTAATGACGTAATGGACAAACGGTCATACCAACTGTTTGACAATCTTCAGAGTCTGGCCCTCACCCTGGAGAGCCTGGGGAAATTCTGTATATTTTCTGGCCCCATTCCCACGTCACCCAAAAGCCCTGAGCGCTACAGCCGTCTTTTGGATTTCCATGAACGGCTGGAGTCCTGGTGCTCAGGCAACTCTCTGGGCTATATTAACAACTTTGACTCTTTCTCTAGACACACACTACTCAAACCTGACGGCCTCCATCCCAATGCCAAAGGTATTAAAGAACTTACTAATCACTACATTCATCACATCGCATCTTGGCATAATTCGGACTGATATTTACCACAGCACGACCCTACCAAATCATCCCCCATTAAAAAAGATCTCCCCAGGGATCCTGCTGAAATATCCCCCAATTTAACTCATAACAACACCTCAAATTGTCCTTCATTCATCCCAGACATCACTGACCCCCTTTGCTCTAAACTAAATTCCCCACAAATTCTTAAATCAAGAAAGGGCTTGGGTTTTCTTCATCTAAATATTAGAAGTTTATTGCAGCATGATAAATTAGACCATGTAAAGATTTTAGTGTCCCAGGCAGATCCAGATGTCTTGATTCTGACTGAATCCTGGTTAAAGAAGAGTACAGATGACTCTATTGTGGCAATTAATGAATACAATTTATTCAGAATAGACAGAAACGCAAGGGGTGGGGGAGTGGCTGTCTATGTTAAATCCTGTTATTCTGTAACACTTTTACATGCTGTCTCTGTTCCAAATTGTTTTGAATTTATCGCGCTAGAATTATCTTTATCATCAAATGATTGTTTTGTTGTAATTGGTGTGTATAGGCCCCCTTCTGCTGTTACTAGCTCCTTAAACGATCTAGCACATATGCTCTCCAGTTATGTAAATAGAGAGGTAATTGTGATGGGTGATTTTAACGTTGATTGGCTTTCTGGTGCCTCTGAACCTTTCAAAGAAATCTGTAGCAACATTAATCTTACACAATTAATAACTGAGTCCACAAGACCCAATCTAAAAAACCCAGCAAAATCAACTTTAATCGATTTAATCCTATCAAATAAAATAAATAAAATAGTCTCAGCTGGTGTTTTTGAGCTCGGGATTAGTGATCACTGCCCAGTGGCCTGTATCAGAAGTATTCATTTAAAAAGATCTCAACCTAAAATCATAATTAAGCGTAATTTTAAAGGTTTTAATGAGCAAGCCTTTTTAAGTGATCTCCGTCATAGTGACATTCAACTCACTACGGAAATTTCGGATGTTGAGTTAGCCTTAGACTATTTCATCAATACTTTCACCTCAATTATAAACAAACATGCGCCCCTTAAAAAGCATAGAGTAAAAAATAGATCAAACCCCTGGTTTACAAGTGAACTGTCTGATTTATTTTCTGAAAGAAATAAAGCATGGTCTCTAGCTAGACGCTCTGGAGATAATACCAATTGGACTATTTTTAGACAATTTAGGAATAAGTGCACAGCCATGGTCAGGAAAGCCAAATCCGAATATTACCTTGAATTAATCTCCGACTGCTACTCTAACCCTGCACTATTTTGGAAAGCTGTGAACTATAATAAAAACAATTCTAGCACAGTTCCCACTCAGATCAAATTAAATGGTCACACTCTCAATGATCAAAAAGAGATTGGCTTAGCTTTTAATAAACATTTTGTAGCTGCTGGTCAACTCTTTCAAAATGGAGGTTGTACACCTTCCACAACCAGTAGTAACGTACCGCCTGTCTCTCAAACTCCTATTTTCAGCCTTGATCTTCTTCCCACAAGTGTTGTTGTAGATGCGCTCCTCGCCATCAACCCCAAGAAGTACATGGGAGAGGACAATTTGGACCCGTTTTCAATCAAGCTTTCGACACATATAATATCAAAACAAATAACCCATATTTTTAATCTTTCCATCTCCTCTGGAATAGTTCCTAAAATTTGGAAAAAAGCTCACGTAATTCCTTTACATAAAGGTGGTGACAAAAATAATCTTAATAACTACAGGCCAATTTCCAAACTCCCATGCCTGGCAAAAATTCTAGAATCACTTATTAATAATCAGTTAAAAACATTTCTAACTAGTGCTTCCATTTTGAGCCCATTCCAATCTGGTTTTAGGGCAGGCCACAGTACTGTCTCTGCTGTGACTTTGGTTGTAGACAACATTGTTACAGCATTAGACAAGAAAAAGCACTGTGCAGCACTTTTTATTGATCTTTCAAAGGCCTTTGATACTGTTGATCACCATTTGCTTTTACAAAGGCTGCATGACATTGGCTTTGATCATTCTGCATGTAGCTGGTTTAGGGATTATCTCTCTGATAGACAGCAGTCAGTTAAACTCGGAAGATACCAATCTGAGTTTTTAACTGTTACAAATGGTGTCCCACAAGGCTCAATTTTAGGTCCAGTTCTTTTCACAATTTATATAAATAACATTGTTTCATCGCTAAAAAACTGTCACGCCCATCTATACGCTGACGACACAGTAGGGGAGAACGGGGTAATTTGTCACATGGGTTGGATGTCACATTCGTTATATCTCGCCACCAGAGCGTGCTAGCTCTGAAATGTTGATATAAAAAAGGTCCAGAATTGGGATCAGAGTTCACATACATAGACTTCCTTGGAGGAAGACAGCTGCATTTCAGGTGAGAGGACTGTTTGTGTTTTTCATGTCAAATTCAAAATATTTTGCTTCTCAGTATTTTTCTTCTAGGCTTTTACACAATGGGTTTATAACAAAACACTTGTTACCCTCAGAAAGTGTGAAGGGTAAGCTATAGTTTAGATTGTTGTTAGCAAGCTAATTAGTTGTCAGATGGTTGTTGGCCTTGATGCTAGCAAGAAATTCAGGTTGGGGTTGGTCGTCAAATTTTTTGGGGGGTTGGTTGTCACATGTTATCTCAAGGCTGCAGCCAGAAAAGGAACCCAATAACGAAAGAAATTGTCAAGCTGTATCCTCACTGACACCCCAGAGAAGGAAAGAATAGAGCAGGAAAAGGCAGCTAGCAAGCAAAAGAAAAAAGGGCAACAAAATCAAAACAACCCAGTGCATCCCAAACTAGACCAGCTGCCAAGGCTACAGTAAGTTATGTAGGCCTATTTGTCAACTTGACAATGCAATTAAACTTTCAAATTTGGTTCTGCCTCATTGCCTTCTTTTTAAGATTTTTCCCATTAAGATAACATTGTGACAAACAACCCCATAGTGTGTGACAACCGACCCCTTGATGGGGTTGGTTGTCACAATGTGTCAAAGTGTCTTTGATGGTAAATTACTTCTTCATTACAATAAGTTGGAAAAAAAGAGAGACACACATTTCAAGCCAACACCTTAAGCTTCAATTTAATGTAGGAATGGCTATTGACAGATGTTTTGGTGATGAGCAATTCTCACTAGAGTAAAAAGTGTGCCTACTTACCCCGTTCTCCCCTACTGTATTGCATTTCCGATTCGATGCACCAATCTATTCAGAACCTACAAAGCTCTTTTAACACCCTGCAGGACTGTCTAGTGGACCTCAGGCTGGTTCTAAATACAGACAAAACCAAATATATGTGTTTCTCCAGAGCAAGAACTACAAATTTGAATGATTTTAATATTTTTACAAATAATGGATTTTTAATTGAAAGAGTCACAGAGTACAAATATCTTGGCATCTGGTTAGATGATAAACTCACTTTTAATTTTCATATAAAAAATCTTGTTCGTCGACTACGACAAAAAATTGGCTATTTTTATAGAAACAAAACCACCTTCCCTTTATTTAGTAGGAAAAGGATTATTGAGGCAGTTTTCATGTCTGTCCTTGATTACGGTGATGTGGTTTACAGGCATGCATCACATTCATGTCTTAAACTCCTGGACTCTGTTTTTCACTCTGCTTTAAGGTTCATCACAGGAGATGCTTATGACACACACCATTGTCTTTTATATGAAAAGGTTGGGTGGTCCTCCCTTAAAGAGAGACGTGATGCACATTGGCATGTTTTTATTTACAAAGCCTTGACCGGGAAGCTTCCTCGTTATTTAACTGAATTGCTGCAAATCTCAGATGGGCTTTATCAGACCCGCTCCACTGACATGCTTATGCTTTATGTCCCACAAGCCCGCTCTGAGCTGGGAAAGACAGCTTTTAGCTTCAGTGCCCCCGACTCCTGGAACAACTTACAGCAACAAATTAAACTAAATAACTTCATATCCTTTAACCAATTTAAACAAACTATTTTAAATCTGCCAAACTCTACCTGTAACTGTTTTAATTAGGCTATATTGTACTCTCACCCATTTAATTTTAATTCCTACCACTTAATTTCACCACTGTGTAAATGTTTCAATTGTTTTTCTCTTCACCTGTTGTTGTGTATTTGATGTATTTGCGTTGAATATTGTTAATGTATTGTTGTTTTTCCTTTGAATTTGTTTGAACTCGACGTCATTGAAAATGAGGGTCACCCCTCAATTGGTCTCTCGAGGATAAATAAAAGTTAAATGAAATGAAATTTTTTTTTAAATTCAGCCGCTGTCAACAGTTGTTGGCCAGCTAAAAATAGCTAACCGAAAGTAACTGACCGGAAGTTCGTTGCCAAATGCGGAAGCGTTGTTGAACTAAAAACGAGCGTTCGAAAATAAGGTGATATAATGGCTAGCATATCTAGCGATCTAGCATCTATGATCGATTGCTCTTCCTTGGTTGCCCAAAGTTTTCCTCTGAATTTCATACATGGGATTTTGCAGTTGAATTTGGCACGTTGAATTTTTTAACGTTGAATATTTGATTTTGAATTTTAAAACATTGTAAAATAAAGGTGAAAATTAGTTGTTTAAAATTTAATGAGTTAAATTCAGAGGCAAAAAATTCAGATACATTATTTCAATGCGGCAAAAAATTCAGATACATTATTTCAAAGCTGCAAAAAATTCAGATACGTTATTTCAATGCATAAATATTCAGTGCTTAAAATTCAATGGCTTTTTATTTTCAAAATCCGATGACACTCATTTACTTCCATATAAAAATCCTCAACAGTACAGATTTGATATTTTGATGACGTGTCGGTACAGTTGTAACTGTTTTCTTTTTATATGTGAAGATTTCATCTTCAGTAAAAAAAAAAGAAAAGGGTAGGTCTACAATAAAACTGTTGGTCAGTGACTGCCAAAATCTCTGGTGTAAAGGCTCGTCATTTACTCTTTTGAAAAAAAATCCTTAGACGTAATGAAATGTGATGTACTCAGATAATATGTAGTGAGCAATGTTTTTACAGGTTAAAAAGAGAAATCATATCCACCTAGAAATGTAAGTAGATCTTAATAGAGTATTTAAGATATTGGTAAGTGCAAATAACTAGTATATCAGTTAAATTAACTTATAGATTTATGTAAACTTGATTGAGGTTTATATTCAATAAGTTCATAAATTTAAGTACAACTCACCAGTATTGCAGTTAAATCAACTTATAAATTTATGTCATCTTGATTGGGGTTTGTTTTCAATCAGTTCATAAATGTAAGTAGGGGAGAACGGGGTAATTTGTCCACACGGGTTGGTTGTCACAATCGTAATATCTCGGAACCAGAAGGCGCTGTCTATGAAATTTTGGTATGTAAATATCCAGAATTGGGATCAGAGGTCACCTACATAGCCTTCCTTGGAGTTAGACTGCTGAATTTGAGGTTAGACGACTGTTTGTGTTTTTCATGTCACATTGAAAATATTTAGCTCCTCAGTATTTTTCTTCTAGGCTTTTACACATTGGGTTTATAACAAAACACTTGTTACTCATACAAAGTGTGAAGGGTAAACTATATTTTAGATTGTGGTTAGCAAGCTAATTAGTTGTCAAATGGTTGTTGGCCTTGATGCTAGCAAGAAATTCAAGTTGGGGTTGGTCGTCACATTTTTTGGGGGGTAGGTTGTCACATGTTATCTCAAGGCTGCAGCCAGAAAAGGAACCCAATAACGAAAGAAATTGTCAAGCTGTATCCTCACTGACACCCCAGAGAAGGAAAGAATAGAGCAGCAAAAGGCAGCTAGCATGCAAATGAAAAAAGGGCAACAAAATCAAAACAACCCAGTGCATCCCAAACTAGACCAGCTGGCAAGGCTACAGTAAGTTATGTAGGCCTATTTGTCAACTTGCAACAATGCAATTAAACTTTCAAATTTAGTTCTACCTTCTTGCCTTCTTTTTAAGATTATTCCCATTAAGATAACATTGTGACAAACAACCCCATAGTGTTTGACGACCGACCCCTTGATGGGGTTGGTTGTCACAATGTGTAAGGGTGTCTTTGATGATTAATTTCTTCTTTATTACAATAAGATAGAAAAAGTGAGGGGTACATATTTCAAGCCAACACCTTAAGCTTCAATTTAATGTAGGAATGACTATTGAAAGATGTTTAGGTGATAAGCAATTCTCACTAGAGTAAAAAGTGTGCCTACTTACCCCGTTCTCCCCTACATCTCACTAGTTTTGTAGTTACATCAACAAGAAAATGTATGTTACTTATAATGCTATTTAAGTTTAATCAACTTTTGAATTGAAGTAGTTTTGACTCGAGGTAAAGTTATGTCAACTAAAGGTTTCAAGTAATATGGATTGAAGATGGAGTTGAGTCAACTAGCAATATCTATTTAAGTTAACTTATTGTCTTAGTTGTCTTGACATAAAATTTCAAGGCAGCATGGACACTTGAATTTTTAAGTTGAAACAACAAGTTCGGGTTTACAGTGTGTGTGGCTCAGTGGATAAGATAAAGAGTGCAGTTTGATCTGGCGTGATGTGGAGTGTTTCATATGTAAAGGTTACTGTTGCTTCTGAAGTGCAATTCTGAAATGTAAACATTTATTTTACATGTTTTGTGAAGGCAGTTCCATAGAAGTATAAGATAAGGAAATAATGGAGTGAGCCATGTGTCTGTCTGTCTGTCTGTGTGTGTGTGTGTGTGTGTGTGTGTGTGTGTGTGTGTGTGTGTGTGTGTGTGTGTGTGTGTGTGTGTGTGTGTGTGTGTGTGTGTGTGTGTGTGTGTGTGTGTGTGTGTGTGTGTGTGTGGGGGGGGGGGCTTGAGAGAGAAAGACAGACAGACAGCTAGACAGACAGTGAAGACATGTGAAGGGCTGCGAGAAAGATCCCAGAATAGATTGCAGCCCTTGATGTTGTGAGTTGACATCTGGCTGATTATGAATACACATTACATGTGTCTCAACCGCACTGTTTTCTTTGAGTAACATTTAAACTAAATATTCCACCAAGGTATGCCACAGTAAATTATGTATTGTAAAAGGAGTTACAGTATTATTGTTATTACTTAATATCATTATAATATATATTTTAATCTTGTAAGTCAAGTTAGAAACAGACAGTAAACATTGTTCTGACAACATTGAAAGGTGTGGTGAAAAGTGATCCAACGGGAAGCACTGTCTATTAAATGTAATACTTCCTCTTTGCCATAGCTTTGGAAAGTCCCTGGATTCAGGGACTTTCCAATACGCACTTCTCATGCCAATTATGCAAAAACAAAAAATCAAAATGGTCATAGTGAGAATAGCACCTGAATGAACAATGGCAGTGTTACCAGTAAACCAACATAAACAATATCAGAGCGCTGACCCTGGATAACTTAAATGTAAGGCGGATACTATTAGTTTTGTTAAAGGTAAACTTGTAGCTAATGCAGGTGTCAGGCAGCAACATATGCCATTTCCCTCACGTAAAACTGGCATTTTTTAAAGGAAGAATTTGTGGAGATTTTTTTTTTTTAGCACTATTTAAATGGCACAGTTTTACAAAGATAAATGATGAATACTGTACAGGGAGAGGCAAAAACACAGTGGGATTATTTAAAGCCCTCATTTTTTGTGTTCAGATTTGTAACAATATTATGGAGAAACCAACTTCAGAGAAACCCTTAACATTAAAGTAAAACATTATTAAGTAGCCTAAGTAAGCCTGAAGTAAGCCTATTTCACAGATTTATTTTTTAGTTTTTAAGTCTACACAGCATAAATTGTCACTGAAAGGACCAGATGTGAATTGAACCGGTGACAAGTACCGATATGATTTACTGTAGGAGTGGCAATGTGGCTGGTGCATGAGCACTCAGTTCCACAATGAAAGGGTTTTATGAAAAAGAACCACACACATGCAGACGTACAAAGCAGCCACAAATACTGAATATGCACAGATTGTTTTTCCTGTGTACACAAAGTTTTATTCATGAATATAAACAGAGTTTTATATATCTGGCCCCTGGACTTGACCAGTTGGAATATGGCATCAATCTGTTTTCCCTTCTTTGTGAGCCTGACAATGTTAGGAGTGCAATGCTAAATTGCAGTTTTTCACAATTGTTTAAACACATTTTTTGGAACATCAGACACAATGTGCACAATCTGAAACTAATTTACCAACTGCTTAACCAATTCTGCTGAACTCCAAACACATTTCCTGCCTTAGACTCATATTCTCATTCGAAAACACAAAATGTTCACAACATTAAACACAATTCTCTATATCTTGCACACTCTTCCTGAATTCTCTCTCATGGTATTCACACAGAACACACTACCAATCACATTTCTAAACTCAAAAGGCTTTTGTGCAGTTAGCTATAGAAGGGTCATAGATGAGCTCCTGTTTGCTGTGATTTACAGTAGACTGCACATTTTGGTACAAATACAGTTTTTGCCGAATACTGTAAACACTAAAAGTGACTGCTATGACCACAACCTCTAACTTTTGTAACTATGCCCTAAAACCAAAGCACCAACCCTACAAACACGATATATGCTTTGCACTGTGTTTGAAATTCTCCAACACACTTCTTGAAAAAATGTTTAACTAATTGATTACAAATCAGTCCAAACCTTAGCACTACACATAGACCCCAGGTGAGCTCAGCTCCTTTCTGAAACAGTAAGAGTCAGGGGAAGAGGAGGAGAGAGAGTGACAGGAGTACGAGGACAAAGAAGGTAACAGAAGGAGACACATACAACAGGAACACTATAGTGTTATAGATCATGGCCTATCAATGAGGGAGCCTGGACAGAGTGCAGCCCAATCTGAGTCGCTCCATAATTAGGAGATTTAGTCTGGATATCAGGTAATCATTTCCCTGTTGCTTCTCAAAGGATGACATTGAGTGTGATGTTGATGAGGCGATGTGGCCAGATGCAAACAGGAGGCGGTATCCATAAAAGGATTCATAATCCAATCACCCAATTCCTTACAACACTGTTTTTTTTATTCTACTGTAATTGTTTCTAGTTCATACTGACACACTGAATTGCTTGAACTGCAGTCCTACCTATTCATTGTGTTTGTTTGAAATGGCAAAATAAACTATTCTGAATAATGTGTGTTAGCATTTGGCAAAACCCGTAAAGTATTTGTTGTTACTGTAGGTGAAAGTGTATGAACATGCAAAGGCATAATTCTACTGATAAAGCATTCATATAGTGTTTTGCATTTATACTACAGTGTTTTCCATTCTGCACACCAGTGTTCAATGAGTGCTAGAAATGTCTAGTCATATGAAGTATGTGTTTGTCATTTGAAAAGAAAACACCATTTAGTGAAGAGTTACAGTTTTTTTCGATTGCTTAAGCACGATTTTGAAAACAGGGCCCGATTTCTCAAAACACTACACACAATTAGCACACTAAACACCCAATTACCAAAACACCTCAGACCCTTTGCAAAATGAAATACTCTTTTCAAAACTATACACTATTTTATAAAAAACATATTTTGTTACCATATGAAACACACACTTTGCATATAACTTAATTCTGTCTGAACCAGTTACACACTGCTGTTGCTAACCTTAAACACTTTTAGTAATTCTACTTCTCAGTGATTTGAGTAATGTATATAAAGTACACAGAGAAAGTGCAAATATGCAAGAAGTTCACAAAACACTTGACAAGACCAATGCTGCAGACTGAGGAAAATATCATTTATTTCTCTCCATACACCCAAATCAGTCAACATGGAAAATCACAACCAAACATGTGTGCAGTAGTCTGCATACAGTAACACTGTTATCCCAGGAAACAACAACACCCATAACATACTGTATCTAGTACAGCTTACAAATTACAGATACTGTAATACATAAATAAAAAAATCTGATAAAGGAAACAGAAAATACAGTATAGAACATACTAGACATTGTAGTATCTCTTCGCCTAGCTGGATCTGTCCAGAGAATTTCATCCACATCCTTCAGAGAGTATGGTGGAAGGTATAGAACTGTGAACTGTGAACTGTGGATGGTGTTGAAACCAGTTCTGGACCAGAGCAGCACGATGGAATGACACATTGTCCCAGATGACAATGTATTGCATCTGGTGCATTTGGTTTCCTGCTGTGACTATGTTGTGCAATCAGTCTAAAAATGTGAGTATGTGAGGTGTGTTGTAAGAGCTAATATTGGCATGACGGATCTGTGGACCTCTGTGGATTCCCCCTCTCACCCTCACTCTCACTGTTCTTCTGACTCCTTCCATTTTGGTTACTGTAAAGGCAGGTGAACTTACCTGCTCCATTTGTATAGTGCTTGAACCTGATTGGAGTGTTTAGAATAAAGCAATCATGTGTTTGCGCACCTAATGGCTGTGTTTACTGACTGGCTCATGTGTTTGGTAGTTTGACAGTCAGTGCTTTGGAATTGCAATGAGGTGACATCATGATATCCTCCTGTGTCTAATGTGTTTAAGTGTGTTTAGTGTTTTGCAAATCACTGTGTGTATTGTTTTGCAAAAAGTGTGAGGCTGACTTTGTGCTTATAGTGGTGCACATAGGGCCAATGGGTTGCTTCTTGAGTTTAAGGTTTTGATAATTGTGTCATACTTTTGATTTTAGTGTTTGTGCGATCGTAAAAAACTGTAACACTGTTTTGAGGGTAAAGTGCAAGAGAAGTGAAGGATTTTGCATTTTGTGTTTGAGTTTTGAAATTTGTGTTTAGGGTTTTGAAAAAGTGAGGTAGTCTATCAGGAAATGTGTTTAAGCAATTGTGAAAAACTGTAATGGAGCACTATTGGAGCAGTTACAGTCATGAATCTCCTAGTATGTCAAAATGTCTATCACAAAAATGCCTTAACTGACAATCCAACCTAGATCGACCTCTAGCCACATAAATAGTAGGCTTCTAGAGCAGGGGTTTTCAAAGTGTGAGAGAGTGAGCCCCCCCTTAGAGAACAAATTTCAGCGGAGCCCTATTTTCTCAGTTTAGAGGCCTCGCCCACAGGTTTTACGACATGGATATGCGCAATACGGCACTTCCCTGAAGTAGAAATTGACAGAATAATAGCGAAAGTAGAAAAAAAAGAGTTTCATTTCGGAGCATTAGCCTACAAGCAGCATCAAAGAACGACAGAAGGCAGCAGTTAGGAAGGAAATAACTGCCGCGGTCAACAGCGTTGGTGTTGACTCAAAATCGCCACTAAAAAAAAGCGTGTTGCTGTTCTGAAATGCAACCAACTGGGGGTGCGGGGCTGCGGGCATAATATAAGTGGTGGAGGAGAAAAAGACGCACCAACTGTCCGATAATGGTCCCCATAAAATAAATACACGTCTGCAGAGATTTGAATGATTAGAATGTATTGGCCCTTTTAGATAGCACTATTCAAAAGGGGTTTAAAAACTAAAAATAACACATTTAGCGTTTTACTGTATGACAGCATGCGCTTGGCACGAGTGGTCAGCCCGGCCGTCAGCTGCACAAGCCGACCCGGCAGCGATCAGCTGTGAGAGCGCCCACCGTCCTGCTCCACCAGCAGATAGGAACAACGTGCCGGTTAACGTTGGAAATAAATCGCTCGCTTTAGCATCAATGACACATTAAAAGAGGAACTAACATCTACAAAGTGCGTCAAATAAATAAAATGTTAAGCTGAATGTTGTGCCGTGTATTTTTTTGTATCATAAAGAGCAGTGTATGTCTACTACATATTTAATACTTAGGCTAACATTTTGAATGAATGCAGCCCCGTGCCTCAGTGTCCCCCAGCTGCTCCAAAACGGAGACAACTGCCCTTACGCAGTTCCATGCAGCCCAAGTGGCCGGTGTGCGCACTATTGAATCAGCTCTCCTACTCAGTTGCACGCCATAAGCTGCTAATTTTTAAGTGAATATCTTTATTTCGGTCTTATTTGCACTGCATTTGTATTATCTTCTAATAATTGTCCAACAAAGTCATCGGCTACCCGGCACAGCCTGCACTGCGAGTCCAAGCTGTTTTCAAATTTGCGTACACGAGCTGAGAGCTGGCGTGGGATTTGAGCGTACCCTACGCTCACGGCTCACGTCCATATTGATAAATGCCGAGATTTGCGTGGAAATGTACGTACACCCATTTTTCTGGTCTACGCAAGATTGATAAATGAGGGCCTGTGTGTTTTGAAAGATCTTTTAATTATTTTACAAATTTAAACATATTTTTGAAACATTCTAAACATTTTTGTGCGTTTTTAAACACATTTTTAATACATTTTAGCATCTTAATCCAGTGTTTTAATCCTGCTTCCTTTAAGCATGGATAGTAGTGACTGAGTGTGCAGCGGAGTGAGAAAGATAGGCAGACAGACTTGCCCACATTATTGACTAGTTAAATGTCATTTACACACCCAGTGCTTTTTCCCTAGTGCCTCCAATGTTCTGCTGTGTGAAAATAGTAGCCAGTGGAGAACTAAATAGTAGCCAGTGGAGAACTAGACCCTCTTAGGGGGTTCCGGTGGTATGCCCCCCCCCGGGAGATTTTTTTTCACCTTTTTAAAGTGAAATGCATGAACTGGTGCACTTTGAGAGGAAAATTAAGAGGATATGAGGAATTTTGTGTGAACAAATAATTTGGAGACACTGGGTCTGATGAATCAGAAGCTATTGAAGAAAGACACATGGATTTTCCATAAAAATATTAATTTGAAATACAAAAATGTATGCAGGGTCTTCTGATTTGGTCTTGGTGCTCTTTTTCCGAGACCTATTTATCTGTAATGTAATGAATGAATTTAAATGCAGTGAGAGCAACAAAGCAGAAGAACTCTTGTCCAGCTATGCCGTGATCTTAATATAAAAAACACAAACTCAAAAAAAAAAGATTCATCCGTGCCCCCCCCTGCCATAACCCAGCGCCCCCACCCCATAGTTTGAAAACCACTGCATTGGCTTGCATGACATTGAAAAGATACATTTTTTATTTTTGTCAGCTTAAGTTAATGTGCCACCAAGCAGCTGAGCACTTTGTTGGTAGAGCTAAATACTTACAATTCATTTTGCCATACCTATTTCATACATTTCTTTATTTAATTTTTCCATGCATGACAATTTTGTTTTGAAATGCAAACTTGATGCTTTTGAATCTTGCTTTAAACTAACCTCTTCCCCACCTTCCAAAGAAACACTAAGGTCTACTGTAACATACACTGTAGGTGCATCATGCAAGATAAATAAATGGAACATACAAAATAACAAAAGAAAAAAACAATACTCACACATTGACTGAGAATTCATGTAGAAAAAAGGAAAAAATAAAAAAAGGCTACACATATACCAGCGAGTGGAAAAATACATTTTACAACATGTTATGTCAATGCATATGTCGAAAAGACATGGATGCAAGTAAGCAAAACATGTAGAATATGCTTTTGTAGGGGTATGGTGTTTGGCTACAAATAATCTGAAATAAATCCCATGACTGTGTTGCTTAGTATCTGTGGTTTGTTCACAGGTATGCTTGATGCTCATGGATAACAATAACTTGCCATCATGAACTTTGGATTTCTTCTAAGTCTATTGGCAGGTGAGTCAAGTGACATATCAATTGTCAGACACAATGTGCACAATCTGAAACTAATTTACCAACTGCTTAACCAATTCTGCTGAACTCCTAACACATTTCCTGCCTTAGACTCATATTGGGGCGGCAGTGGCGAAGTGGGTAGGGAGCTCGCCTCTGGTGTGCAGGGTCGGAGGTTCGATCCCCCGTCTCCCCGCCACATGTCGAAGTGTCCCTGGGCAAGACACTGAACCCCGAATTGCTCCCGATAGTTAGCTTAGTTAACTTAGCACCGTAGTGCTAAGCCTACCCTGCGTGGTAGCAGCTGCTATCGGTGTATGAATGTGTGTGTGACTGGTTGAATGTGTACAAAAACAATGTAAAGCGCTTTGAGTCTGTGATAAACGGAGATATAGCGCTATACAAGTCCATTTACCATATTCTCATTCCAAAACACACATTTTTCACAACACTACACACAATTCTCTATATCTGCACACTCTTCCTGAATTCTCTCTCTTTGTGTTCACACAGAACACACTGCCAATCAAATTTCTAAACTCAAAAGGCTTTTGTGCAGTTAGCTATAGAAGGGTCAGAGATGAGCTCCTGTTTGCTGTGATTTACAGTAGACTGCACATTTTGGTACAAATACAGTTTTTGCCGAATACTGTAAACACTAAAAGTGACTGCTATGACCACAGCATCACAACCTCTAACTTTTGTAACCATGCCCTAAACCAAGGCACCAACCCTACAAACACTATATATGCTTTGCACTGTGTTTGAAATTCTCCAACACACTTCTTGAAAAAAAAATTAAACTAATTGATTACCAATCAGTCTAAACCTTAGCACTACACATGGATCCCAGGTGAGCTCAGCTCCTTTCTGAAACAGTAAGAGTCAGGGGAAGAGGAGGAGAGAGAGCGACAGGAGGACGAGGACAAAGAAGGTAACAGAAGGAGACACATACAACAGGAACACTATAGTGGACTATGTTATAGATCATGGCCTATCAATGAGGGAGCCTGGACAGAGAGTGCAGCCCAACCTGAGTTGCTTTAGACTGGATATCAGGTGATAATTTCCCTGTTGCTTCTCAAAGGATGACATTGAGTTAATGTTAGAGTTAACATTGTTTTGAGGGTAAAGTGTGCTTTTTCACAAGTTAGGGTCCCTGCCCCCCAGCCAGAGTCCTTCACTGATGGCAACTGATGAGAACTGGTCGTCATGTAACCTCAGCACTGTGTATTTTACTCTGTGATGACACTTAGGGTGTATTCACACATGCCGTGTTTAGTTCGGTTGAAACAAACTCAGATGCACTTCCGCCTTCGGTGCGCATCTTTCAGGCAGGTGTGAATACAGCAATCGCACTCTGGGGCGGACCAAACAAGCGCTCCGAGACCCAGCTGAAGAGGTGGTCTCGGAGCGTCTCCCGCACAGTGCCAACAGGTTCACGCTGTGCAAGAAGTGTGTGTTTTTATTTAGCTTCCCATGTTAACGGGACCGTCAATACTATCCCCGTGTCAGTTTGGAGCTGAGCTGCGCCGAACTGACACCCAGCTGATACACAGCTTAATCAGCTGAGTGTCGGCTTCAGCCTATTCTTCTCACGAGCTGCGCGTCCAGCAGCAAAAATACAGTAAAAATTATGTTTCACATCGTAGACTACAAGCCACATAACGTGGCATTGTCATAGGGCTACATATTATAACCATATGAAACAACAATAATTTGATTTTTTTCTTCTTTATTTATAGGCTAGATGTAGGCCTTTTATTATTTTTAACCCCATATTATATCAATGATATATTTCGCAGTTTTTACTTCGTTCTTCCTGCTTCTCTCCACCCCAGAATGTCAGTCCAATGAATGAATGACCTCAGATCACGTGTGGTTTTGCTTCGTAATGCTGGTTCACTTGCAAAAGGGGCAATTTGAAATTGGACCACACCAAAAAAAAAAATCTAAACTGTATTTGGTCTGGACCAAAGCAAGTGAACTAGCGGACTTTCCCAGTGTGAATACACCCTTAAACTCAGTGTTACTTTAAGTGAATTGCTGCTATTGCTTAGAATGTAAAGCCTGTCGTGCAAGATTATTTGATATGAAACCGTATTTCTTTCCCTCTCACACAGCGGTTTTCCCACCTCATCTTACACTCTCTACTGAGGCTCCTGAACATAACTCAACAAATGCTTCGACCACTACGATACCAGAGGTCAGTACATTTTCCACACCCTGGCCATTGACTGCTCTCCATGAATTTGCCCAAACCAGTCGTTTACGTGATATAACCACAAGCAAACCACCGTCAGAATCATCAGTAAACCTTGGCACTTCCCTCTTGGATGGAAATCCATCTTTTGATGACTCCGGCATTTCTACAGTGGTACAAAATATTGTCAGGGCTGATAAATTCCTCTGCAGAAAAGGGGACTACTGTAATTTCAGCAGCATTTAGATTTTAATCTGAGTTTATGACAACAGTGAAAATGGTGTACGTGTCATAACTGGTTGGACAACAATCACAGGTTGCAACATTAGTTCACAATAGGCTATTAATAATCTGTACTTGGATGTATAATGCGGTCGGCTATAAATCCTTCAGATTCTCTTTGAAGGACACAGATTCATACTGGCTCAACACAAACTCTGTCAGCCTCAACTACAGTTCAGCTAAGTTCACCTTTATGTAACTGTGACTGATAAGGAAGTATTCAGTGATACCACCTTGGCATCAGACTTCTTGACTCACCAACAAAGATCTTTGTGACTGCCATGCCAGACACACCTAGGGCCTCAGACGTCACTGATCACAAGATAGCAACCAGCATTCCACACTTAACACAATACAATTCAGTCCCCGTGGATACAACAACAAACTTATCCTCTTACACATACAATAACATACAATAACCAAAGCAACAACTTTGGAACTTCAACAGACTTCAAGTCACACCACAGTGCCAGCTGAGAAAAAAGCACCAATATTTACAGCAATTACAACAACTCCATCACAAATGATGCAATCTTTGGGAATAGAAAGCAGCACAATTATATTACAAAATACAACATCAATTGTCTCAACACAAAGTGCATTATCTGCGACTACAGGATTCACTGCCACACCAACAGAAAGTAGAATAACAGAAACACCATCCACAGAAATAGGAGCTGTAACAACACAATCAACAACTAAGGCACAAACTGCAGTACCTGTGGTGACAGAATTGGATAAATCAACAACAATTTACAACACAACACCATCACAAGTTACAGAAACAATCCCAAATGAGTTATCCCCACCATTGAAAAAAAACACACAACCCCAAATCACTTCGACCCAAAGTACATTATCTGTAACAACAACTCCTCAAACTACAGTTGATGAAAGAGGGAGAAAAAACACATCAGTTGCCATGACACAATTACCACAAAGTACAGCATCTGCAGGATCAGCCACATCACAAACATCAACACCCTCCACAATAGAATGGACCACAGTTTCAAAACAAACTGCTGGATCAACAACAATGCACAGCAATATACAAACACACAGCGGATTAGTGACTACAGCAAGAACAGCTAAACCATCAGTGGCCACAGCAATTAAAACACAAACTAGAATATCTGTTGAAAGAGTGTCCACAACCACCCCAACACATTCTAGTCCACTCACGATAGAATCAAAATCACAAACAATTTACAGAACAACACACAGATCAGCAACCACACCAACAACAGCTACACCATCCAAGGTTTCCCCACCACAAGGATCACAAACTGCAATTGAAACCACACAGCCAGTTACTCCAACAGAATCTGCACCATCTTTGACAATGGAAATAGGGACTTTACAATCATCAACATCAGCATCTGTAACAACAGAACAACAACCCATAACTGCAAAACAAAGTGCTGGACCAACAACAATTCACAGCACTACACCAACACACAGTGGAGCAGTCGCCATAAGAGTGAATGCGACACCTTCTATGGCAACACCATTTTCAACACAATCTAGAAGATCTGTAGAAACAGTGTCCACAACTACCCAAACACAAGCTAGTCCGCCCACTACCGTGTCTGTAGTAACACTGCTACAAACTATTGATACAGATCCAAACCATCTTAAGGCTGAGGCAACAGTATCCACAACTGCTACAGCATCAACCCAATATAACACATCTATAACAAATTCACCAGAATCAAGAACACCACTACAAACTACATCTTCTTTAACAGGAGATCCATTAAATGAAAAATCAACCAAGATGCATTTATCAACACCAAATGTTACAACATTTACACCAAATCAATCTATAACATCTAAAACTAAGACATCCACATTAACAACTACTTCCATATTATCATTGGCAACATGATTTACAACACCAACAAACAGTGTGGTATCAACAACAGATAAACAAGACAAAGCAATATGTAGCTCCCACGTCGTATCACGCGAGGCAGAGGTCTTTGTTAAAAACAGGGTTTTATTTCAGGTCGAACCAACCCGTGAGAACTGGGTTTAAAAGAGAAAAAAGAAATCAAATGAATAAATACAATTCACAATTTAACATTGTGCATGCTAATCACGCAACACCATGTCATGAAAAGAAACAAAGTCATACAATATGTTCGGTCACATTCTTATACAAATAAATAAAAGGTAAACAAATGTCGTCCACTGCTAGACTACTTAGGGAGGGAGTCTTCTTTCTTGTCTTTTTAAGGTTTTTTCTTCTTCCTTGTGCTTTTAGCTTTATTTTAACTTGTAGCTTATAAAAACGGGTGCTGCTTCTTTCATGTTGTTTGGCAATGTACGTCACCTAAAGTGCAGTATCGGAAACATATGCCAGCGGCAATTAGTTCCGCCCCAATAACATTGTAACAGGTAGGAACAAAAATCTGAGTTTTACTAATTAAAACAAACTGCCAATGTGCGGCAGTTACACTCCCACCAATCACCTGTGATTACTTAAACGTCTTACGGACATATACTTCACATAAAACATCAAATAAAGTGCTATCTAATTTTAGGTAACTAATGAACACAGTGAGCTTAGCACCCTGAGGTCTTCAGTCTGCTTCCAACAGTGTGACTGTCTTATGAATGGGTCTTTCGAGGTGAACCGGCTTGGAGGTGCGCCTTCCCATTCCATCCAGAGTTGAGTCACCAATGAGCAGCTTGAGCTTCCTTACTCTCTCATCCTTCCCGGGATAAACTTCGATGATCTTAGCTAACTTCCACTGGTGTTTCCTCTTCGTCAATGCCCTCCGACTTACTTGTCGTAGTGATTCCTTCGACCATATGCTCTTCACGAGAACTGTCTCTTTTCTTCTTTGCTTTCTTTCTGTTGGATGTCAGCTCTGAATATCCTTTATCTTCTCCCACCTTTCGCTCAATTTTTTCTTCACTGTACAACGTCCTTTTCCTTTTGGCCGTGTCACTTGAGGTGGTTTGGAGGGACACAGCAGGCATTTCTGGGCTCTCGGCCAATGTTGACTTGTTCTTTCTTTTCAGCTTCCTTTCTAGGCATCCAAGACGGCGGACAGCACATATCTTGGTTTCTGGTAAGTTAGGTCTGTCTTTCTTGAACGTCAGTGGCATTTCAGAGTGATCATCTTCCTTGAGCCCGATGCCCTTTCCCTTCCTTGAGAGGAGTGGGATATCTTCTTGAGACATGTTGCCGTCCTCTGAAGCTCTTTCAACAAGGTCAGGATCCGGCACCTTGATGACTGCAGGTGAGACTTCTTCCTTGATCTGTGTTCTACAGACATGGTGCACTTCGCTTGTGAGGTTTGGAGAGGATGGATTACCTGGTATCACCTGCTTCACGATGACCTGGTGACTCATTCCAATTGCTTCTCAATTATCTAGACATTGGTTGCCGAAGCCAACTACGCTCCAGCCCAAGTCTGTTCTCAGTGCAAAGGGCTGATTTTCTTCACCAGGAAGCACATGTCTTGGGACGAGAGCTTGAGGACAGTTGTAGCCAATTAGCAAGCCGACGTCGCAGCTTTGGTGCTGAGCTATCTTATCTGCAATGTGTTCGAGATGTGACCATGCTTTTGCCGTCTCTGGTGAGGGAATATGATCTCTGTTTGCAGGTATGAATTCTCTTGTATAGGTCACTGGCAGGGGAATTATCTTGTTGGAATACATTCCTCTTACTTGCAGACCAGTCAGTTTCCTACAGGACACAACAGTGTTTCTTGAAGCCATTGTTGAGAGTTTTAGTTGAACTGGTTCGCTTTTTGTGCCTAGAGCCTTTGCAGTGTCTTCCAGGAGAAAGGTTGTGTCACTCTGTGTATCTAGAAGTGCATACACAAGAACTTCACGATGAGGCTCACTTGTGGCGGACACCCACACTGGGATGATGGTGGACGTATGAGTGTCTTTGACATGCTGGATTACTCTGTTGGATGTAGCTTCATGTGAGGGTCTTGCCATATCTTGAGAGTGTTCTGTATTGCCACAATCTCTTACTCCATCAGGCCTTGTTAACATCCTTCCTTCGTGGAGGCAAGTTGGGTGCCTTTTCTTACAGGTTTTGCAGGTCATTCTGTTTTCGCAGTCCTTTGAGCGGTGGCCAGACTTCAGACAGCCATAGCACAACCTCTTTTCTTGCACAAACTTGACTCGGTCAGAGACGGTTTCATCCATGAATTTATAACAATTGTGAAGACTGTGACCTGCCGTCTCACAGAACACACAGTTTGTGACCGTTTCGTCCGAGTTTGTTGCTAATACGTTTGCGCTAGGACTTCTGTTCCTTGGAACCTTGCTCTTCTCATTTTCACTTGGTTTTAGAGCGTTGAGGGATGATATCGGGTTGCATGCGATTTTTGCTTCACTTGTGATGTACTTAACGGATTGGCTGAAGCTTGGGAACCTGCGACTTTGTTCTTCCTCTTCCATGACTTTCCTATTCCATCTTGAGGTCAGCCAGTCTGGAAGTTTAGCAAGCATCTTCTGATTCTCGTTGCAGTCATTGAGTACCTCAAGACTCTGAATCTGAGACATGGCGGCCTCACAGCTGCGAAGGAAGTCAGCAAATTCTTGAAGTTCAAGGCTACCTTTGGAGCTTATCTTGGGTCATGAATCAAGCTTGTCTCTGAAGGCTTTGGCGATGAGGAATGGATTGCCATATCTCTCTTCTAAGATGGTCCATGCTGCATGATAGGCAGACTCTGTGCCTAGAATGAAGTAACTCTCTATGGCCCTTTTTGCAACTCCACCCACATACCTTTGCAGGTAATATATCTTCTCGTCACCCGGTATGGTTTTCCGGTCAATCAGTGTCTTAAATGAAACCTTCCAATCGTTGAATCTGAGTGGATCGCCATTGAATGTTGATGGTTCAGGTATAAGAAGACGACTCGCACTGATGGAGTCTGCGAACACTTTCATGAGGGCGGCTGTGGTACCTTCTTGGTTCAGACGTGGCATAGCTTGTGGCTGAGGGTGGGACTTTGACAGGTTAATTTCCTGTTTGACCTCCTTCTTTTCCTCCTTCAACGGGACATGTTGATGGAGCAGCGCGTCGATTTCTTCATCTGAGCCTGGACGTGTTTTTTGAGCTGCATTGAGAGTTTTGGGCAGAGAACTTGGAGGACTTGCTGCGGTGAGATTTAATGCTTATTCTATCTGCGGCTGCAGATTTGCTCACAGATCCTCTTTCTTTAACAGCTTGTTCTTCATCCACTTGACATTCACCCTTTTCAGTTCTTAGATAACCTATTGCAGTTTCGATTAACTTCTTTGTTACTGCTTCACAGGTGTAGGTGAGTCAATATATGAAAAAAAAGGGCTTAACCCCCAAAAAATTTATACAAAAGGTTTTTCAACTGATTCCAGTAGTATGTGGTGTGCTGAATAACATACTAAAAGTCTACCAAAATATACCTCCCAGAAAGCCCTCATTTCCAAGATGGCGGCCGAAATGGCGGCGGGGAGCTTGAAATGGCTATATCTCAAATTGAAAAAATGTTGCAAAGGAATTTTCAACTGATTTTGGTACCTCTGGACATGCTTACGAACATACTAAAAATCTAGGGAAATACACCTTCCGGAAAGGCTTCATTTTCAAGATGGCGTCCAAAATGGTGGCCGGCCAAGCTTAAAATGGCTATATATCTCAATAGAAAAAGATTATTCGAATGATTTTTCACTTGATTCTGGTACCTGCAAATATGCTTATGAACATACTAACAATCTAGGAAAATATACCTCCCAGAAAGGCGTCATTTTCATAATGGCGTCCAAAATGGCGGCCAGGAGCTTAGAATGGCTATATCTCAAATGGAAAATGTTACAAAAGAATGTCAACTGATTCTGGTACCTCAATACATTAAGAACGTGCGACAAATCTAGGTAAATATAACTGCTAGAAAGGCATCATTTTCTTCCAGAGACATATTTAAAACCGATCCACAGACCGAATAGCCTGGAATGTGTCCATATCTGTTTGATTCAGACTTGATTGTATTGGTGACTCGGTATAACATTATAAGCATCACCAAATGTTTACCAGACAGTGGCAAAGCTTTTTAAAGCAATGGTTGAACAGTCTGAAGCTATGTATACCTCACTAGTTAAGGGTGAAATGCCATTAGAAACAGTGTTTATATCAGAGACCCTCATTAGAATAAATGAAGAGATGGGGAAAAGGAAGATGGAACTGTGTGCTCAATCCAAGACAAGTCAGTTGTGGCTAAATTACCAAAACATGTTAGAAGTTGCTAGGTCACTGATAACGGCAGATCGCAAGAGATGAGTCAGCTTCACATCAACCACCCAGATGTGTTCAGAAAATTCAAAATGGGTTTTCATGTTATCCGTCGCAGCAGCCAGTCATGGGCAGGCCTCAGCTCAGATCTTGTCATCGAGACGACATTGATGAGGTCATTGAAGACTACCGGTGGTATGACGCATGAAAGTGGAATGACTGACAATCAGAGAGCCCTTTGGACCATGTCAAAGTGCATAACATCAGAGTACAACACCGCAATGCAGGAGTTCACAAACCACACAACATCAGAACAGCACAAGGACTCAACAGAGGCAAGGATGAAAAGGGATGCTGCTGACCTGGAGAAGATCACTTCAAAACTTGCTATATGGTCACCTTTCTCTCCAGACTCTTCTTTAAGGAATGTTGTTACAGGTGTTGTTGCTGAGGATGGAGTGAACGTGCATGATTATGACTCTGTTGGACGCAATATCATGCACAAAATGATTGGACAGCCTGCATTCACATTCTCATTTAGTAGAAAGGATAAAGCCATAACCCTTGGACAAAAATCGTCTATCAAGGTTGCTCCTGATCGAACAATTGATTCTGCACTTCTTTTTCAACGTTTCCTGATTGTCTCCCAAACTGGAGAGCTATCATTGGAGGAGGTTATGCGTTACGAACTCAGTCCTTTCCCTCCTGCCCTCTTTGAAGCTGGAAACATTTTCCGCAAGACTGATAAACCACAACTTGCGCACGCAATCTGTGATCATGCAAGTGATGCAATCCTAGATTCTGTACCAGAAACAGATCATTATGTTCTTGATGGAGGTTCACTCCTTCACCAAATACCATGGAAGCACGGACAAAGCTATGGTAAAATTGCGCAGTCATATGCAGACTTCACCATCCAACATTATGGCTCAGTTACAACCATTGTGTTCAATGGCTATGGGGATGGGCCATCCATTAAAGACAACACACATCAAAGAAGAGGAAACAATATTCATCCCATCGTCAACTTCACTGCTGAGACAGAGTTCTCATGTAAGAAGGAGGAGTTCCTGTCAAGAGATCTGAATAAACAGGCTGATCCAAATGATAAGCGAAGAACTGAAAGAAAGGGGTTGCACTGTGGTCAATTCAATTGGAGATGCTGATGTAGACATCATAAGGGCCGCTGTGGAACCATCTCTTCTTCACACCCAGGGCTCCAGAGTGCGCCTAATTTGGGCGCACGTGCGCCCAAAAATCTGGAGAGTGCGCCCAGATATTTTCACTGGTCGCACCAGTGCACCTGAAATTTTTCACGTCATATTATGTAATATTGGGTGCTGTGCTGCACGATTCTTCTAATCACGATGTGAGCTAGAGCAATTACATTCCTCACAAATGGCTGCGATTGCGATTTAATGTAGGATAAATGTGCGCGCGAGGCGTGTGTCTAAACGTTCCAACCGCTCCTCTCGTCTATTTGGTAGCGTACTCGGCTCCTCTGACAGTGAGTGTGTGTGTGTAGCTGCGCGAGCACCTACACGGCGTGCAAGACAGGTGCAGACCATGGTGCAGACATCAGAGTAAACAAACAAACATGGACACCGACGCGCATCAGCATCCACGCTGAACTGTGACGGAAATCAAAGCCAACGTCTGCTATATGGGGATTTTTAGGATTCAGTAAGGTGACGTTGAACACATTGAACTGCTGTCTAAAACTTGGAAAGTAATAGTCGCTATATGTCGCGTGGCAACCGGTGGCAACTCGCCCGGTCTATCAATTCAGTGCGGAGAAAAGTCGAATGCATGAGAGTGAAGGGCCACGCAAGTTTCAGTAAGTTGTCTTGAGGAATGCCTTTATTTTCATGGGGAAATTATGATTATTTAAGTGTTTTATTATTTTGAAAACAGTGTAGGTAAGGGGTGTGCACGAGTACACATGTACTCGTTTGGTAAATCATAAACGTTTACGAAAAAAATCAATAAATGAAAACCGTTTTTTTTTTTTTTTTTTTTTACTTTGGGAAATGATTATAGGCTATCTCCAGGAGTGGAGGGCGATGTGATTTACTGTACTAAAGCAAATAACACAACACATTATTGTGTTTGGTTACAATATTTATTGATTTAAATATTTAACTGCACGCTCCACCTTCAGTTTCACTTTTGTTTTCATCTCCGTCTCAAACAGCTGATCGGCTCGCGAGCCCAACGGCCCCGACAGCGGGAGTCAGTCTGATCACTAGGCAGTTATGATCACTTAAAGGCCTACTTCACGGTTTGAAAATGAAGGTGTATTGAATTCTGAGATCATATGTAGTATAAATGTGCAAAAAAAAATGAAATTGGTTCATCCTAGCCTGAGAAAAGGCAGAAAGAGTGTTTTTTTTTAACCCTATATTTCTCCTTCTCGTGACATCACAGAAAAAAAAAACTTACTTTGTAAATATTACTGTGATGTCACAGTAAAAGACATCACAGTAATATTTACAAAGTACGTTTTTTTTAACCCTATATTTCTCTTTCTGTGATGTCTTTTACTGTGACATCACAGTAATATTTACAAAGTAAGTTTTTTTTTCTGCGATGTCACGAGAAGGAGAAATATAGGGTTAAAAAAAACACTCTTTCTGCCTTTTCTCAGGCTAGGATGAACCGATTTAAATTTTTTTCGCACATTTATACTACATAGGATCTCAGAATTCAATACACCTTCATATTCAAACCGGTGAAGTAGGCCTTTAAGTCAAAAAGCTAAATCATGAAATGACTGCCTCTCTCTGTCTGTCTGTCTGCTTGTCTTTCTCACTGCACACTGTCACTCCAACAGCCTCTGCAAAAAAAGTGACGTTGACCCCCCCCCCCCATATTATGGTTAAATGTGTACACAAAAAAATTGCAGACTGTAACCATTTAGACATTTTTGTAAACATTCACACCCTAGTGTAGGCTGCTAGCCTAGTACAAGATTGATTCACAATGATTCTTAATATGTGTTAAATAATATAATGTGTTTTAAATTGAGATCAAGTTTCAAAACTATCAATAATCGCAAATTTTCCTTGAAAACCAAGAATCATAATACCATTTATTTATTATATTGCATCGCAAATTGCAATATTAGCCACTATAATCGCAATCGCACAATTTCTCCAAAACGTGCAGCACTAATTTGGTGCACCCAAAATATATGCTGGTGCACCTAGATGAAAAAGTTAGGCGCACCGGTGCACCCAATGAAAAAGTTAGTCTGGAGCCCTGACACCACTACGCTGATTGGAGAAGATACAGATCTCCTTGTCTTACTACTTCACTATGTACAGAGAGATAGTAAGGGCGTATATTTCAGATCAGACAAGTCAAAAGCTGATGGCAGTTTTAAAGTGTATGCCGTAAACCATTTAAAATAAGTACTTGGACATGATGTGTGTTCTCAGTTCATCCATGCTCTCACTGGCTGTGACACAACTTCTCGGATCTTCGGGGTTGGCAAAAAGACTGCTTTCCAGAAGCTTGTAAAAGGGGATCCCGTCCTTCGATCTTGTGCCAATGCATTCATTGTCCCAAACCAGACCACAGAGGTGATTGGGCGGCAGTGGCGAAGTGGGTAGGGAGCTCGCCTCTGGTGTGCAGGGTCGGAGGTTCGATCCCCCGTCTCCCCGCCACATGTCGAAGTGTCCCTGGGCAAGACACTGAACCCCAAATTGCTCCCGATAGTTAGCTTAGTTAGCTTAGCACCGTAGTGCTAAAGCCTACCCTGCGTGGTAGCTGCTGCTATCGGTGTATGAATGTGTGTGTGACTGGGTGAATGTGTACAAAAAAACAATGTGTAAAGCGCTCTGAGTCTGTGAATAACGGAGATATAGCGCTATACAAGTCCATTTACCATTGATTGATGACCTTGGGTGCCAAGTAATGGCTGTCCTCTTTGGTGGAAAGTGCACAGATTACCTTGCAGCAATGCGATATAAAATTTTCAGCAAGAAGGTTGTCTCAGCTTCATCAACTGTAACGCCTGAACGTCTGCCACCAACTGAATCTGCGACCAAATTTCACTGTCGTAGAGCTTACTACCAGGTCATGGTCTGGATGGGAACAGAAGATGGTATGGATGCCCTGAACTGGGGGTGGAGCCTGCAGGACAACAGATTTGTCCCACTCATTCATTGTAACTGTACCACTGCCTGCAAGACACTACGCTGCTCTTACAGAAAATATGGACTACCTTGTACTACTGTCTGTGGACCATGTCAACTTAAGGAATGTGACAATCCACGTAACAAGTTTCTTCCAGAGGAGCCCGAAGATGATGATGAATAAAAACCACAATAAGTGTGGCATTTATGTTGTTCAACACCAACACCACCTTTCTAGTTTGAATAGTAACCAATTTGAACCATTTAACCAATGTAAGCTTACAGGCAGTCATTTTGAAAATAATGCCTTTCTAGCCTTTTATATTTACCTAGATTTGTCGCACGTTCTTAATGTATTGAGGTACCAGAATCAGTTGAAACATTCTTTTGTAACATTTTCCATTCGAGATATAGCCATTCTACGCTCCCGGCCGCCATTTTGGACGCCATTATGAAAATGAAGCCTTTCTGGGAGGTATATTTTCCTAGATTGTTAATATGTTCATAAGCATACTTGCAGGTACCAGAATCAAGTGAAAAATCATTCGAATAATCTTTTTCTATTGAGATATATAGCCATTTTAAGCTTGTCCGGCCACCATTTTGGACGCCATCTTGAAAATTAAGCCTTTCTGGAAGGTGTATTTTCCTAGATTTTTAGTATGTTCGTAAGCATGTCCAGAGGTACCAAAATCAGTTGAACATTCCTTTGCAACATTTTTTCAATTTGAGATATAGCCATTTCAAGCTTCCCGCCGCCATTTCGGCCGCCATCTTGGAAATGAGGGCTTTCTGGGAGGTATATTTTGGTAGACTTTTAGTATGTTATTCAGCACACCAAATACTCAATCAATTTTTTTCATAGATTGACTCACCTAGTGTGTAATATGAGTTGGCCTATGCTCTTGATGGTTTAGTCAACATGTTTAGTGTCGTTAGTGTACTGTAATTGTACTACACTCGTTAAAGGTTACTGTAACTGCTGCAATCGGGTGGTTAATCCAATGACAATAGCCGTGACGTCATCATGAAGTTATTTATTAAGCGGTTTGATTTTCGGGATGATGGCTCTGAAGGCCTAGGTGTAAAAGGCACGGCCCGCCACTGCATACACATATACACATACATACACATATACATATATATACACACACACATGTATACGTACATCCACACATGCCTAGGCCAAAATATATTCATCAGCAGTGATGCCGGTAACGCGTTACTTAGTAACGCGTTACCGGCATCGGAGGTCTTTTTTCAGTAACGAGTAATCTAACGCGTTACTATCTCCAAACCAGTAATCAGATTAAAGTTACTCATCAAAGTCACTGTGTGTTACTTTTTCTGTCGTTTTCCTTAGTGAAACATTTTACATAACTGCACAAATGACTGCGATTGCGATTTAATGTGAATAAATGTGCGCGCATGTGTCTCTAAACGCTCCAACTGCTCCAACCGCTCCTCTCGTCTTTTTGGTAGCGCCCCTCGTCTCTGACATGCAGCGTGTGTGTGTGCCTGTGTCTGTGTGTGCAGCAGTATTACGGCCGAGTCTAAGCTGAACTGTGGCGCAAAACAAAATTTTCCCCGCGATGAAATATAGCGTCTGCTATGGGAATATTTAGGATTCGGGTACGGTGACATTGAAGAGATAGAAGTGTTTAAAACTTGGAAACTTTTAGTCACGTGGCGACCGGTGGCCGCACACACCCAGTCTATCAACCTATTATTTACTATCTATGCTATCAACACATGAGACATCGCAGAGAAAAGTCAAATTAATGCATGAGAGTGAAGGGCCAAGCACGTTAACTTTAAAGACACATACTGTCTTTGCACTTTGGAGGAATGCATTTATTTTCATGGGGGGAAAACGTTTTTTTTTTATTACATTTTTCAAACCATAATTTTTATTATTTTGAAAACAGTATGCCTATAGGCTACTAGCCTACAAGCTTTATATTATATTTTTATATATATTCAATTATTCTTAAAGCTGCAGTTGAGAGTTTTTTCACTGTAATATTTGGCAAAACTGTCATAATAGCCATTCAGCTATATGTAGGTGAAGTGGTCTGAAAATATTTTTTCATCACTTTGCTCCCCCCTGCCTCTGTGTGCTGCCCCCCAAAATTGCCACCGCTCATGTTAATTTTGACCAATCAGAGCAGGCTCAGATACTCCGTTCTTATTGGCTGTGGGACTGTCCGTTCACTTGGCAACGATGTTGATGCGTCAGTTGCGTGAGCGTTCACGACCCTAGCAGTCTGAAACTACTGTTTGGCCCTACTACGGCAGACAGCGAATAGCAATGTCTTCACCAACGAACTATCTATACTATACTATCTATGCAACGAACCCTCAATTTACCATTCCCCGGATACCAACAACTAACACGGTGGGAGGACAGTGTGTACACAGAGACTGAGAAACACCGAGGAGGAAATGTAGTCGGGCGGCTGTTGCTGTATGAAGCCGCTTGTTAGAAGACGTGTGGAAAGTGAGCCAGGAGAATGGGCTTCCTTTGGCTGTGCTTTAGCTGATAAACCAAGTTAGCACCGGTCGGATAGCATTAGTTAACTCACCCGGTTGTGTGCAGCCACCACCTCCATATAATGAACCGAAACATAACTGCAAAGTCCGGGGAACTTTCACGAAAAGTACAACGAAGCACCGGTGTTTATCTACGCCAGCCACGGTCCCGTCACAGCCAGGTAGGGTAATGTAGACTACTTGCCTTTATTTTGTAGCCTACTGCCGTGCACACAATGGTGCTGTAAATGTGTTTGGTATGGTGCTCCCTTGCTGTTTGTGTGAATCTGCAATGCTGTTTTAAGGCTATTTGTTCCGTTCAGTTGCTGTTAATTTGTCTTTTGGCACAATTGTTGGCCATGTTGTTGTTTTTGTGCGGACATGATCGCTGTTGTGTCGGGTCGGCCAAGGTTGATTAGGGGAATAAATATATCGGGGATGGGGGGGAGACACTAGGTGCGTTGGGTGCATCATGAACGCGCTTAGCTGTCGTTCGGAGGGAGGAGCTGCAGCAGGTAGAGCGTTACGAAAACAGCCGTTGGGATCCCAACGGCTGAAATTCTCAACTGCAGCTTTAATATGTGCATGTTTTTAAATTGAGATGGGTTTCAAAACCTATAAAGTAACGTTTAAAGTAACTTGTAATCTAACTTAGTTACTTTTAACATCAAGTAATCAGTAAAGTAACTAAGTTACTATTTTAAGGAGTAACTAGTAATCAGTAATCAGATTACTTTTTCAAAGTAACTGTGGCAACACATATGAAAAAAAAAAAAAAAAAAAAACAGAAAGTATATATATACACAAGTTAAACTCTTCCAGCTCTTCACGACTATCTTCAGAATATTAATAATACTAGTTTAATTACAAACCATATATGTTAACCATTTATTCCATCGTATCGAACACTCAGTTTCTTGGTTTCTAATTTTATAGGTAATTATTTCCATATCTAAAATATTATTTAGGTTTGACTTCCAGTTTTTAAAAGATGGTGGACTAGGTTTTAGCCAGTTCCTTGTTATCTGTTTCATTGCTGCTATCCTAAGTATCCTAAATAAGTATTTGTCTCTTTCTGATATGAGTTCAGCTGGTGTTACACCTAAAATTAAACATTTTGGTTCAGGTACCTGGTTAATTTGGAAAATTTTCATAATAGAATTTTCGATCAGTTAGCATTAGCCTTCATGAGGTGGATGCTGTTCTGCATCTATCACCGTCTCAGTCAAGGTCAAGGTCACTTTTATTTATATAGCACCTTATAAGCACCTAAATTCACCAAAGTGCTTTACATCAAATACATCAATTAAAATACAACAACACACATTAAAAAACACTTACAGCAATGACACAAAACAATTCATTAAAACGTAAAAGCCTGTGAAAAAAGGTGAGTTTTAAGAGTGGACTTGAAGGTTTCCAGAGACTCAGATGAGCGAATATGGGGTGGTAAGCTGTTCCAAAGTTTCGGGGCAACCACGGAGAATGCTCGATCGCCTTTAGTTTTAAGCCTGCTGTTTGGCACATCCAGAGATAAGCTGTTTGCAGAGCTCTGCTTGGTCTATGGACCTGTATGAGTTCCGCCAAGTACACGGGGCCATACCATTTAAAACTTTAAAAACAAACATCAGGATCTTAAAATCTATTCTGAAGCGGACCGGAAGCCAGTGCAGGGAGGCCAGAACAGGGGTTATGTGCTCCCGCTTCTTTGTGCCTCAGAAGACGAGCAGCTGAGTTCTGTACAAGCTGCAGGCGACGCAGCGAGCGCTGGTCTAAACCTACATACAGTGAATTGCAATAATCCAATCTTGAGAAAATGAAGGCATGAATAACCTTCTCCAGGTCACTGGGAGAGAGGTAAGGTTTTACCTTGGCCAGAAGTCTCAGCTGGAAGAAGGCACCTTTGACTAGAGCCAATTTGCTTTTCAAATTTAAAATCTCTGTCAAACATGACACCAAGGCTTTTAACGACAGAGCAGTTTTTTAAACCCAGGGATGGGGGTAGAGCAGCAATACAGTCGGCATAACATTCTACACGCCCAAACACTATACCTTCTGTCTTACTGTCATTAAGACTCAGGAAACTAAGACTCATCCAAGTCTTAATTTCATTTAAACAAGCAAGAACATTTTTTGCAGAGTCTTTACAGTTCATTTTCAAAGGGAGATAAATCTGAACATCATCAGCATAGCAATGAAAAGACACATTATGTTTGCGGAGAATGGATCCAGAGGGCAACATGTACAGAGAAAACAATAAAGGACCTAAAACAGACCCTTGGGGTACCCCACAAGTAAACGGGGTCGCACTAGAAGAAAAAAGTCCTAAATTAACTGAGAAAGTCCTATCAGTCAAGTAGGACTGGAGCAGCTTGAGGGCAGCGCCCTTAATACCAACATACTGCTCTAGGCGTGACAGCAGGGTCCTGTGATCGACTGTGTCGAAAGCAGCTGTTAAATCTAATGTCACCATGATAGCAGCACACCCAGAATCAACAGTTACAATGAGATCATTAAAAACTCTTAAAAGGGCAGTTTCTGTGCTATGCCGGGGTCTAAAACCAGACTGGAACTTTTCAAAAATGTCATTACTCTCTAGAAATGATAGCAGCTGGGTGGCCTGGCCACTCACTTTTGTTTTGAGTGTGACAGCCAGGCAGTGAGTGCCCCTGCACAGACACAGAGAGGTCTGCCATGCTTGTGTGCGAGGATGCATAGCGAAAATCTGTCATAAACAAAAGCGTAAAGTACCTTTATGCAGTACTGATAACGTCGGAGCTTATCAATACTACGGTCTTTCAAAATGATGCCCCGTGCTCAGCACCGGGTTTTGGTAGGCTACCCATCCCCTAAGCCTGTGTGTGTGTGTGTTCTAAATGTCCCTTTTCAGTCACTTATTTCACTTTCTGCTCCTACATTCGCATACTAGACCTCTTCTCACAACAGACAAGGTGCCGTGTGAATGTCAAAATGTAGGCATTTAAATTGGCTACTGGTCCCTGAATTGTTTTTAAATTAATATGCAGGTCCTTGGAACAAAAAAAGGTTGGGAGCCCTGCTATAATGTTGCATGTATTTCACTATAAATAGGCTACATTAAATCTTAACGGTTAACCAGTTAATAACCGTTAATTCTTGTGGTTAACCGGTTAAAGAAAAAATTCTAAATGGCCATCTCTAGTGTGTGTGTGTGTGGAGGACAGACGACTTCCACTGCTCCCGGGGAACTTCAGGAGGGGGGGAGGGGGGGGGGGGGGGGTGAGGACACTGACATGCGTTGCCTAGGCGACTGTCTTAGAAAGCGCTGCAGTAAATAAAAGTATTACTGTATAGGCTTACACATATGAACAACTGGTGTAGCCATAGCGGGCTATCAATCTATCTATCAAAGATGGCGGCCGTTCTGCGCATGCGCACCTCATATCGTGTAGCGCAGCCTCTTCTTCCTGTTTTTAATTAAATTTGTCACAATTATATGCTTTGGGTTTGGATGGGTGGGAGGGAGGATTGTTTTTGCCTGTATGAATATATCGGGGTTACTTGCCTGCATACCCTTGACTTCTGTCTGCTCATCCAAGCCTTCAGCCTGCTCACTGACACACTCTTCCTGAATATTTGCTCCCATTTCTAAAGAGAGACCTCTCACTGCACTTTTTTTTTGTGATTTCTTGACAAATGTGATGAAAATGTAGACACAACAGTGAATATTTTATCACAGTTTGTAAATGGACATGAAACTGACCTTCCCTCTCTAATATGACTCTTCAAATGAGAGGATACATTCAAAATGCTATTACACTTGACGGGGCAGAAATCCACATGACATGCTATGCTAGTTTCATGGCCAACAAAATGACTAGATGGCCTCTTCTCTATGCAAATGTATTGTCACAGTCATGACCACAGAGTTGACAATGGAACATTGTAGGGATGCACCAAAATGAAAATGCTTGGCCGAAAACCGAAAGAGGCTTTTGCAGTTTTGTTTATTATTTAGTCAATTATTTCAACACTGCATACATGAACTCCCAAATATTCTCCTCAAACATAGCCTACAACTAAAAAGTGTTAGAAAAAATAACTCCAATTATAATGATATTATGCCCCCCCCCCCTCATTAATTGGCATTTACCAATATATAATCATTTAAACAATTGATATTGTTAAATGAATGTGTTCCCATAATGTTATATTAGTTGTTTAAAGGGGTAGTTCAGGATTTTGGACATAGGGCCTGATTCCCAAGTTAGCCTTGGTGTTCTTTATCAGTGGAGACAGTTTTCAACACATTTAATGCAGTCCTTCTAGTTGCAGAGTGCGCTCGTGCTAGGCTAACGCACGGCATTGGGGAACGACTAGCCTGCTACTAAAACAGTCTTACCCACTCCACAGTACACCCGAGGCTAATCAATTATAACGCCAGACTATCGATGTAAATGTCTGTGTTGATAGAATAATTTTAGAAATAAAACCAACCTCGCATTGCATGAATTATCGCATTTTGAGGGACTACTTTCTCAGCAGCAGCGGACTTTTACTTTGCTGTGTAACCGAATCACTACAGCAGAAAGTAAACAGAGCAGCGTGGGACAGAAACTGAAACGAACGACTAGGCAACATGGTGCGTCAGTGTGCATTTAGGAATTGTACAAATAAACCCTACAGATGGACACCACAAAGTTTTCGCAAAAGGAGTATTTGTAGCGATCATTTCAGACCGGACGACTTCGAGAAACCCCGCAATCTAAAGAGCAATAAATCACTGAAAACGAATGCGGTGCCATCCGTCTTTTCAGATGCACCAACAGCCACTGATGAACAGGTAATAACTTTTGGTAGGCTACTAGCTAATAAAGCGTGCCCCTTTCATAATGTTAGCCTACTGATAGATTGATGATGACATGCATTTTGGAGAGTGACAACGTTAGCTAATGGTATAGTTACACACTTGGTACCTGGCTGGGCTAATTGCTTTCTCTTTCTGCCCTTTGCGCATCCATCTCTCTCAGTTCTTCATCAGTGTATTCCGGCTCGTACAGGTACGGTTCGGTGGTGGATACAACAAATTCCCCATAATCGTCTTCAAAAGCGACGCATCGCTAAGTCCTCCAAACGTGGCCATATCTTGTTTATTGAATAGGCTAATAAAATTCCTTCGTGCACTGTACTCTGCGTCTGTAGCTATGACCGCAGCAGGTAAACAAACTATTATAGATCCGGTAACCTAGGTATTAGTCTGCTGCTGCCTAGCAGGAATAAACACTGCTGCTGAGACACAGCAAGTCCCTCAAAATGAAATATGCGAGGTTAGTTTTATTTCTAAAATTATTCTATCAACACAGACATTTACATCGATAGTCTGGCGTTATAAATGATTAGCCTCGGGTGTACTGTGGAGTGGGTAAGACTGTTTTTAGTAGCAGGCTAGTCGTTCCCCAATGCCGTGCGTTAGCCTAGCACGAGCGCACTCTGCAACTAGAAGGACTGAATTAAATGTGTTGAAAACTGTCTCCACTGATAAAGAACACCAAGGCTAAATTGGGAATCAGGCCCTATGTCCAAAATCCTGAACTACCCCTTTAACATGATATGCCCCTATATTATGTGGATTACGACCGACTTTTGTATCCAACATTATTTTACACCAATGTGATTGGTTGTTTTATTTTGTTTTCTGTATTGCATTGCATTCTGGGTCATTGACCGTTAATTGCTACTGAGTACATGCCATGGCTGCTGATTGATATACCGGAGCTGTGAAGAAAGGAATAAAGAGATAAATGAAACATATGAAAGACGTGATTCTTTATCAACATGACAGAAGAGAATGAAACCTCAACAGGTTATGGGCCCAGACGTGATACTACAAGAGGAGGAAGATGGCAAAGGTTAGTCTTCAACGGAGATTAAAATAACTTTGAACTTTGGGAAGTGAAGTTTCTCGGCCACATGCGAATGCTCGGCTTGAAGGACACAATACTCTCAACGGATGATGATCCGGATCCAGAAAAGAACGAAGAATGCTACGCGGAACTCATTCAATTCCTCGACGACAAAAGCCTATCTTTGGTGATGAGGGAGGCGGCCGATGATGGCAGTAAAGCCCTGCAAATATTAAGGAGCCATTACGCCAGTCAGGGTAAGCCCAGAATCATTGCCCTATACACAGAGCTAACTTCATTAAAGAAGGAGTCAGAAGAAACGGTGACAGACTATATCATCCGAGCTGAAAAGACAGTCACCTCCCTAAGAAATGCTAAAGAAGTGATAAATGACGGACTGATAATAGCCATGATTCTGAAGGGTCTCCCAGGATCATATAAGCCGTTCGCCATTCATACGACGCAGAGCAGCGAGGAATTAACGTTTATCCAGTTTAAAAGTAAACTACGAAGCTATGAAGAAACTGAAAAGTTCGACACTAAAACTAAATCGGACAATGTAATGAAAGCAGACATGTCATCCATCATTTGCTATGGATGTGGAAATCGAGGCCACATGGCAAAAGAGTGCCGCCAAAGAGGTGTGCCAAAATGGTGCAACTACCACAGAAGCACAACACACAGTGACGAGGCATGCAGGAGAAAAACCAAGCACAAAGATGATGCCAAACAAACCGCGGATGGACAGAAAGACCAAAAAGAAGAACAAACATTTGTATTCAAAGTCAGTCAAAAATTCCTTCCGGACAACATTAAAAGTAATGGACTAATGGTGGACTGTGGAGCAACATCACACATCATCACGGAGGAAGACAAAATTTGACGAGACTTTTAACCCAAATGCACACTACATCGAGCTAGCTGATGGAACCAGGATGAACAACGTGGCATTAAAACGAGGGGACGCAGAGGTGTGTTTGCAGGACAGGGAAGGCAGATGCAGCAAGGTCACACTGAGGAAGGCCTTATTCATACCATCATATCCACAGAGCATATTCTGTGTGAAAGCAGCCACAACTAATGGAGCCACAGTGACATTCCAAGAGGGACAGAATGAACTGATTCACAAAGATGGAACTGTTTTTCGCATTGAGGTGCACGAGAGACTGTACTACTTGAAAACGGTAAATAACAAACAATGTGTTAAAAATACAGTGAATGATATGATGTCCACTGACAAAGTGAGTTTATCTTGTGATGTCAAAACATGGCATGAGATTTTGGGACACTGCAATATTAATGATGTGTTAAAATTACCAAATGTGGTAGAGGGTATGAAGATCACAGGTAACACAAAGATAGACTGCAGCGTGTGCACTGAGGGTAAATTCAACAATAGCAAAAATAAGAAAGCTGATGCAAAAGCTAGTGCGCCCCTGGAGCTGGTACATACAGACTTAGCAGGCCCCATTGAGCCAACTTCCCGAGATGGATATAAGTATGCTATTTCATTCACAGATGATTTTTCAGGGGCTGTGTCTGTTTACTTCCTTAAAACCAAAAGTGACACGACCCTAGCTACAAAGAAATTCCTTGCAGACAGTGCGCCTTATGGCAGGGTCAAGTGTATAAGATCAGATAATGGCACTGAATACACAAGCGATGTTTTTCAGTCACTCCTAAGGGAAAAGGGTATAAGACATGAAACGTCATGCCCATACTCTCCCCACCAAAATGGGACAGCCGAGAGACAGTGGAGAACCCTGTTTGAGATGGGAAGATGTCTCTTATTAGAGAAAGGGTTACCAAAAGTATTGTGGCCTTATGCTGTACAACATGCTTCTCATGTTCGAATTAGATGTTACAATGACAGGACTGAAAACACCCCATATTTCATGTTAACAGGGAGGAAACCAAATCTGTCAAAAATGTGGGTGTTTGGATCTGACTGTTATACCTACAAACATGATCATAAGAAACTAGACCCGAGAGGTGGAAGAGGGATATTTGTTGGACACTGTAAAAACAGCCCGGCATACCTGATTTACAACCCAGACACAGAGAAAGTGTCAAAACACAGACTGGTGAAATTTGTTAAAATAAACAGTATTGAACAACAAACACAGACTGAATACGATTCAGAATTCCCGAGATACGAAGCCAAAAACCCCAGTACTGAGAGTAATACTGATATGACAGAGAGTGATAATGAGGAGAGTCTGAGCACAGATTATACAGATGAGTCACAATGTGATGAAACAACAGAGAACGTAGTCCTAGATGACAGTGCAGACTCCGAACCTTGTCATAGTCAAAATACTCACCAAAAGAGAGAAAGAAAACCACCAAAATATTTGGAGGACTACATTACAGATGTTGAAAATACAGATGTATCCCATCTAAGTGTTGATTATTGTTACAGGGCAGTACATGGAATCCCCCAGAGCTACTGTGACGCCCTGAAGTCACCCGAGGGGCCAGGATGGGAACGGGCTATGAAGGAAGAGCTCGACTCACTTAAAGAAAATGACACTTTTGAACTGACCTCTCTACCAAAGGGTAAAAATACAGTAGGGGGAAAATGGGTCTATGCCATTAAAGAAAACGTTGAAAAGGGGAAAATGCTTAAGGCGAGATACGTAGCAAAGGGGTACAGCCAAACAGAGGGCATAGACTACCATGAGACATTTGCTCCAACAGCTAATCTTACTTCAGTGAGAGCCTTAATGCAGGTAGCAGTTCAAAACGACTTAATAGTCCATCAGATGGATGTAAAAACGGCATACTTGCATGCTCCAATAGATGAAGAGATTTTCTTAGAACAACCACAGGGTTTTGAAAATACATCTGAGACAGGAGAAAAATTAGTTTACAAACTAAAGAAATCCATTTACGGACTAAAACAGTCAGGAAGAAACTGGTACAAACTTCTAAATGATCATTTAGAAGAAAACAACTTTGTGAGAAATGAATCTGACCACCGTGTTTACAGAAAGCAAACAGATAGTGAAACTATCATTGTATTAATCTGGGTGGATGATTTTATTATTGCAGCTAGCAATAATGATCTACTCAACAGTTTCAAAGACACGATGAAATCCACATTCAAAATGAAGGATTTGGGGAAAATAACATGCTTCTTGGGCATTGAGTTTGAACAAGAGGAAAATAAAATAAAAATGAGTCAGAAAAAGTACATCCTTAAAATGTTGGAAAAGTTTAGAATGTCAGAGTGTAAAGCTAGATCTACTCCATGTGAGCTAAAAGTGGAGAGTGACAACAAGGAGGAGGGCAGCTGCAATGAGATGGCAAATCCAAAAGAATACAGGGAAATTGTAGGCAGTCTAATATATGCCATGACATGCACGAGACCAGATATAAGCTGGATAGTAAGCAAACTGTCACAAACACTTGCAAAGCCAAAAGCAGAGAATTTAGTGGCTGCCAAACATGTTTTGAGATACCTAAAAGGTACTTATGACTACGAACTATGTTCTATTTCGTTCCTACTGACCGTCAGAGGCGGTGCTTATAGCACTGGATGTTCCATTGCGCGCATGCGCAGGTCGAGATCTTTATACCAACAAAGTCACCTGTGACACCCGGGTGACTCCGGGAATGTCTATATATTCCGGAAGTCACCAGAGGTTCTGTTCCTTCTATTTTCTCGCGGAGCAGGTCGCACACATTGTTGTGTGCTAATATACCACTAGCTTGTCGCAAGTAGCTCGTACCCTGAGGGTTGGTGCTTCGATTTGACTCGAACACCAAGGGCTGCGACTTGCAATTCGTTAGACTTGGCTGCGGCCGGTCAGGGTGAGTAGTGTGAAGGCTACGCGTAGCCCGAGGCTACCGCGGAAGCTAATATCACCTTTCCACCTTGCTTTGATTAGATCAGGCGGCGGCTGGGGTCACAGTCGCCGTGTTATTCTTCGTTCGCACCGTTGCTTGTGTGTTTCGCTAAGCCGGTTGCTAATTGTATGCTCGAATGTATTGTCTTTCTAGCGTTGTTGCACTGTTGATCGGGTGCTACGTTCGCCCCGACCGGTGCTTACTTGATTTAATCGACAGCGAGCGGCTTGGGGGTACCAAGCCGCCGCCACAGTACTTTGTAGCATTGTGAGTAGCCTAGAGCGGGTGCATAGGCTACTCAATTTGCTCGTCAGGTGGGCGGCTTCGGTCAGAAGTCTCTTTCACTGTTGTAGTGAGCTGTGTCGCACCAATCGTGTGCTCTCACCTAAGCCTTGCGTTGCATAGTTTACTTCATATGCTGTTGTATACACTGTATGCTGCTGTATTGCTCGCCGGTGGACGAATTAGTTTCCTAAATCGCCTTCACCGCGTTATTTTAGCCGTGTCACACTCGTGTGTAGGCTGCTGTAGTGTGGCGCCAGTTGGCAGCTTAGTTCACAGCACGGGTGTCGTGTCTGTGCTGCTGTGTTATAATAGCCGTGTTGCACGGTAGCTCACGCCTTAGCCTGACTGCATAGGCTACTTAATCTGCTCGACAGTGAACGTCGTTGCCGTCACTGTGTTATTAAGGCGCATTATTGCTTGGGTGCTCTCGCCTAAGGCTCAATTGCCTATAGCCTTCGTTGATTGGCTCTCCAGTGGGCGGCTGGGGTTACCAAGAGCCGCTGACACTGCCAGGGGACTGCGGATGGAGAATAGCATTGGCTAATTCTAGCATTTTTTTTTTTTTTAACCCATGTATGACCGTGTGGTTTACTGATTTGCACTTTCCCCGTCTTAAGTAAACTGAATTCAATTGAACTGTGTCGGATTACACATTTTAATTGGCTCGACAGGTCGCGTTGTTGCTTGGGTGCTCTCGCCCAGAGCTCGATTGCCTAACCTACTGTAACTTGCTCGCCAGTGGGCGGCATGGTTACACTGCCAATGTACTATTAGACAGGTCGCATTGCTGCTTGGGTGCTCTCGCCTAAAGCTCGATTGCCTAAAGCCTACTGTAATTATGCTCGCCAGTGGCAGCATAGTTTTACACAACAGGTCGCATTGTTGCTTGGGTGCTCTCGCCTAAAGCTCGATTGCCTAAAGCCTACTGTAATTATGCTCGCCAGTGGGCAGCATAGTTTTACACAACAGGTCGCATTGTTGCTTGGGTGCTGTGTCGCCTAGGCCAGTTGCTACTTGATTAGTTGCCAGTGAGCGGCTGGGCTTTACGCCGCCACGGTAAATTCTAATTTCTTTTTGCTAGCTTTGCTGCACTGCTGCTTGGGTGCTGTGTCGCCTAGGCCAGTTGCTACTTGATTAGTTGCCAGTGAGCGGCTGGGGTTAGCGCCGCCACGGTAAGTTCTAATTTCTTTTTGCTAGCTTTGCTGCACTGCTGCTTGGGTGCTGTGTCGCCTAGGCCAGTTGCTACTTGATTAGTTGCCAGTGAGCGGCTGGGATAGCGCCGCCACGGTAAGTTCTAATTTATTCTGCTAGCTGTTGCGCTGTGCTCGGGTGGTGAGTTCGCCGGGGCCGGTTGCTTACTTTGATTATCAGTGAGCGGCGTGGGCAGTAGCCGCCGCCGCGGTATTTGCTAGCTTTGCTGCACTGCAGCTTGGGTGCTGTGTCGCCTAGGCCAGTTGCGTACTTCATTTATCGTTTTGCAGGGGCGTCGTGCTCAGGTGCTCTCGCCTAGGGCGCGGTTGCCTAAGCCTGCGTTAATTTGCCTCCAGTAGGCGGCTTGCGGGTAGCAGAGTCGCCTTCAGGGGGTTAATTTTGGGCTGCACACCGGTGCTCGGTGCTCTCGCCTAGAGCCCGGCTGCATAGCCTACTAACTAATTTGCTATTTTCTAATTAGTTACTGAGATAGGGTAATTAAGTTTGCCATTATGTCAAGCGCCCATAATTGTGTAGTCAGACGCATATTTCGTTGGCTCAACAGTGGCCAGCTTACGCCTTCATGACCTCCATACAGGGCCATGACAAGTGCCCTGCAGGTCTCAGGGTTGAGCACCTGAGGGAAGCGCTGTCAGATAACCCATGCATGAACTGTAGTTTCATGTCTCAGGCACTTAGGTTGCTAGGTAGAGGCTCTTCTACTAGCCTCCAACCAGTTCATGGTACCAGTGCAGTGAATAACCTTGCGGCTGTGCATCCTTCCTACTCGGGGGATGACACACTGTCCACAGCTGCGTCCTGTAGTCTCTTACAGGTGGGCAGCTCGGCTAGAAAGTCAGTGTCTGTCCGTGACTCGCCAAGTATGGGGTTAGATGAAGCTCTGGTTTCATCTGCACCCACGAATGCCTTCTTTCGGCAGGCCCTCAATCCTCCGTTTCTGTGTGCCTCCCTCTGAGCCTTATTCCGCTGGGCTCCGTAGATGCTGGCCAGATTTAAGGGCTCTCTCCCATCACACTAGTGACAGTAGAGCTCTGGCAGCCATGCACAATGCTGATAGTTAGGGCTCGGACTGGTTAGCTCCGATTGAGCCTGCTATAGCATCCCTGGTTGTCTCCCCAGACGAGGCTCTGAGAGCCGATGTGCGCTGCCCTCGGCCCCAGTGCCGGATTTCAGGCGACCTCCTTACTAGGAGTTACGACATTGCTGCCTGTGGGGGCCATCTGGGAATTTGCTTTCTCACACAGTCCTGGCTCGGTCGCAAACCATACAGGGGTCAGGTGCTGGTCACTCAGCACGGACCCTCAGTGATGCTTCACTGCAGACTTTGCATTATGACTTAGGGAGCTAATAATAATAATAATTTGAATTTATATAGGGCCTTTCAAGGTACCCAAGGTCGCTTCACAAGAAAAGGGCTAGGCAGGTTGATCAGCTGTGACGTGGCGCGCCGCCAAGGTTGGCTGGCGCAGTCGTCCCAGTCGGAGGTGTGTCGACAGACCCTCCGTTCTCTCCAGTGATCCCAGGCCAGACGTTCGGCCAGCTGCTCTTCAGAGCAAAGTGTTCAGGTTGACCAGGCTAGACAGTAGTTGCACGCTGCGACGTGCACCTCTGCCTGATTCCAGGCCGGGAACCTCTGTGGTACCCCGTGCCAATAGCTTCAACCACGTTCAGGTGGACAATCAAGGGGCCAGTGCTTCTCAGCACATTCTGTACAGCGCCGTAACACTGCGCTACAGCTGCATTTCAGGCGCCAGGAGGTCGGCGTCCAGTCTCCACCCTCCCCCAGAGTCCTTGGGGGTGCTACTCGATGCTCGGTAGGTTCTACTCAACCGAAGCTCAGGTACCAGGAGGTGGGGCGGGGTCGCCCCGTTCTGGGCTAAGACGGCGGAATCAGTGCCTCACGATTCTTCCTTCCCCATGTTGCGTGTTGCAGGGGTCCTCCAGTCTATCGCTCAGGCGGACTGGGTTGTGTCATAGCCTGAAAGACGCTACTTTCAAGTCCCTACTGCCCAATGTCACAGGTGGTCCTCCCCTTTGCATTTCTGGGCAAGGTGTACCAGTCAGGGTTCTTCCGTTGGGCCGTCCCTGGCTCTGCGTATATTAAACAGTGTGTGGCAGCATCCCTGCCACCATTACAGCTCAGCTGGTGCTCGAGTCGGCGGCCATGCGAGCCTGCCTTTCTCCGTAGCGCGTAGCTACCGTTCAGCAGCTACTACAGCACTTCATGCAATGGAGGCTGCTGGAGTACAGCCTCTTCCTTCGATTGATAAGTATGCTGACCTCAGCATTATCTAATTATCATTATCTAAGCTGTCCAAGTTCCAGGTGTCCGGAACACAGCGAGAGAAAAGGGCCACCCCCGGGGAGTGGAGACTCCATCCGGAGGTGGTGGGCATGATTGGGACAAGTATGGCAGGGCAGTGGCGTATCTGTTTGCTTCCGAAGAGATGACCCACTGTCCCCCTGGGTCCTCCTAGATGGAGAGGACCAGTCCCCTAAGGCAGGATGCTCTGGCTAATGCTTGGCCAGTCAGCCTGCTTTATGCATTTCCTACAATTCTTTGTTACTGACAACACTGGATGGGGTCCAGCATTGCAGTTACAGCCTACGTTTGGGGGCTCCACATTGGCCAGGAAGGCCATGGATCCCAGCGTTACTAAACTCCTCAAGGAGAGCCTTGGTGCCTTCCAGGGAGACTGGACCTTCTGTCTCAGGTAGGCGGACACATGTGGCACCCGAACTCGGGGCGCCTGCAGCTGTGCGTGGGGCTCCTGGTAGCCAGGACCCACTGTTGACGTATTGCGACCAGTCAGAGGTCCATACCTTTTTGACTTCAGGGGCACTCTCCACTACATGGCGCTATGCAAACAGGTGGAAGCCGTTTTCACAGCGGTGCATGGCACATGGCGAAGTCCCATGGACTTGCTCAGTGATAGTGATACCACACTTTCTGCAGTCTGTGTGGGCAACAGGAGAGCTGCTTCCACCCTGTGCGTCTATGTGGCTGTGATAGCGGCCGCACATGCAGGGGTGGATAACCAGACGGTAGGGTCCCACTACCTAGTCAGGCAGTTTCTGAAGGGAGGCCAGAGGCTTCATTCAGCCACCGTGACCCCTGAGGGCACCATCAGGGGACTTGCAAGTAGTCCTGAGGGCCTTAGGACTACCCCCGTTTGGGCCGCTGAGTCAGGCAGACCTGACGCGGCTGTCTATGAAGACGGCATTCCTCCTTGCCATTGCGACTGCAATCGGTCGGTGAACTCCATGCCTTGTCAGTAAGCCAGGCGTGCTTGCGCTGGCATGTAGAAGGGTCAGGAGTGGTGCTCTCGCCAACTCCATCCTTCCTATCCAAACGATTGTCTCCCCACCATGTAAACCAATCGATCGAGTTGGCTGCTTTCAATCCCCTGGGCTCACCAGGGGGTGCAGAAAGAATGTCAGACCCACTGTGCCCGGTGCGGGCGCTTAGGGCATAGGTTGTGGCAACAACCAGCTTGCGTAAGACAAATACCTTTTTGTCTGCTATGGGAGCCGCAGGGAGGGGGCTGCCCTGTCCAAACAGAGACACTCCCACTGACTTGTGGATGTGGTCTTGTATGCATATAGAGCACAGGGGCTCCCCATGCCTTGGCCGTTGAGTGCCACTCTACCAGGAGTATGGCTACATCATGGGCTGCCTTGAAGCGGATTTCACGGCAGGACATTTGCGCCACGGCTACATGGTCTTCATCATGTACGTTGCGCGGCTCTACAGAGTAAATGTTGCTGCACCTCATCCGGTGGAATGACAGCTGTCTTGTTGATGGCTGCAAGCCCTTAATTGATGAGTACTCTTCGTGACCTTTTTGGTATAAGTCATCCAGTGCTATAAGCACCGCCTCTGGCGGTCAGTAGGAACGAAATAGAACGATAGTTACGTATGTAACTACGGTTCTATGAGTTCCGGATGACCGCCAGAGTTCTCTGTCACTCAGACTTCTCAGACACCGCGAGAAGATCCAGTGGAACAGAACCTCTGGTGACTTCCGGAATATATAGACATTCCCGGAGTCACCCGGGTGTCACAGGTGACTTTGTTGGTATAAAGTTCTCGACCTGCGCATGCGCGCAATGGAACATCCAGTGCTATAAGCACCGCCTCTGGCGGTCATCCGGAACTCATAGAACCGTAGTTACATACGTAACTATCGTTTCACTAAAACCGATGACGACTTAAAACTAATAGCCTTCAGTGATTCAGACTGGGCATCTTCTGTGGAAGATAAACGTAGCACTACAGGCTACTGTTTTAGTTTAACCAAACAAGGCCCTGCCATCTCGTGGAAATCAAAGAAACAACCCACAGTGGCATTATCAACGTGTGAAGCCGAATACATCGGCATGGCAAACACTACTCAGGAAAGCATGTATCTAACCCAATTGTTAAGTGGTATGGATAATAAAGTCTACAGTTGCACAAAGATCCATGGAGACAATCAGGGTGCCATTGCACTGAGTAAGAATCCAGTGCACAGACAGAGGTCTAAACACATAGATGTAAAATATCACTTCATTCGTGATGCACAAAGGGAAGGCAAAATAGTCATTGTTTACTGCCCATCAGAAGACATGGTTGCAGACATATTGACTAAACCTGTATCAAAGATTACAATGGTTAAATTCAAAAGGTTCTACTTTGGATGTTAAACATGTAATGTATGGCTTTGTAAGATGAGAACAAGTGGGGGTGTTAAATTAATGTGTTCCCATAATGTTATATTAGTTGTTTAACATGATATGCCCCTATATTATGTGGATTACGACCGACTTTTGGATCCAACATTATTTTACACCAATGTGATTGGTTGTTTTATTTTGTTTTCTGTATTGCATTGCATTCTGGGTCATTGACCGTTAATTGCTACTGAGCACATGCCATGGCTGCTGATTGATATACCGGAGCTGTGAAGAAAAGAATAAAGAGATAAATGAAACATATGAAAGATGTGATTCTTTATCAACATGACAGAAGAGAATGAAACCTCAACAGATATATTCTTCATATTTGACTTGAATAAATGTTCTCACTTTTTACTTGGTGCTTGGACACTAATAGTCAGACACTAGGCAATAAAACTTAAGCTGATTTCCCATCAAGATAAGGTACATTCCTGTATCTGTTAGAACAAAGGGCCTGTTGGCCCCACGTCTTAGAAACTTTCTCAAGGCTGGGGGAGGAAGGCTTCCATGATCTGGTTTCGGTCAAGAAGAAGAACAAGAGGAGGACCCTGAAATCTGCCTGACAACAACATTAGACCAATCAGTAGACATGTTAGACCATATAATACTCTTATCTGATGTAGAGAGAGACTCGCTTCTTCTTGCTTTTCTGTCCTGTTAACATGCCTTGTCAATTTACTCAAATAAATACTGAGGCCTAGATCTGGATTTTTACACCTTTCTCCATGGTCATTTTTCCTTCATAAATAAGGCATTTTTACACGTACCTTTCAAAAGCATCCCTAAATAAATAAATAAACAGTAAAACCTTCAAATCTAAGAGTAAAATTAACATTTTACTAGGAATTAATTTGTGAACCACTCACTGATGTTTACCTTGACTTATATGAGGATGAATCTACAAAAAGGTCGACTTATTGCCTTTTCTTTTTTTGCAGTGCAGTGCAGGTTGAGTTGCTCTAAAAAAAACTGCACCACAGCTCCCACCGTAATGTTCAGACTTCAGAATTTGCTTCAAACCCCTGATCATAACAATGAGAGGCTTTAAACGATGTCCCTGCTTAGGAGGTGATTGTAACTTTTTCGTCTGTAGACTGAAACTAACGGGGAGGCGGCTCGCTGGACATATATTTAGTCGCGCTGTCAGTTTGCCGACATGGCTCTGTGTATTCAGGCTCGAGAAATGCAATCAGACCGTAGGAGCCTTTTCCCCAACAGTGCTAACGGACAGGATATCTCCGGTTATCATTTTAGCTGTCAAACTAAAGTTGTTTTTTTTGCGCGGCGGCCCTCACCGGCGAGGTGTCACTGTGAATGACACCGTTACCAACTGTCACAGTTTCACCGGGTGAATCGCTGCTTCGCTCGCGCAAGGCTTTTGTGTTTCTATGGTGATTAAACATCAGTCTTGGACGAGCGTTTTAACTTTATGCTGCATAAAGCAGCATCCGACGTGTTTCATCCAGTTTGAAAAAATGCTCCCACACTGGACTCTGACATTTTCATGCACTCACCAAACTGCTCCTGCTGCACGCTCAGAAAGAGAAGTGGACTCGCATACACGGTTACGTCTCTCTTTACTGCCATTTCCTGGTTTACAAGCGCGCAGCTCTTTTAAAAACATATTTCCTCAGTGTCATCTAGTTCGCCAATTTTCGGTTATGTTATTTGGCTTTTTAACTGTTTTTCCATTGTCGGCCGAACTTTTTCGGTGGCCGAATGTTCGGTGCATCCCTAGAACATTGTGTTAGATAAATGATCAGATAGCAAAAAAAAAAAAAAACATTTGATAGCTAAAGTTAGTTCAAGAAGAGAAGCTGAGCCAATTTGAGACCACAGAGCTTGCTACAGAACATTTCCCAAGTAGATACATGTTCGTTAGCATAAAAAAAAGCCTGTGTTAGCTTAAGTCAATTTTAGCAGAAACAAGGAGCAAATCTGAGGTTCAGCATTAGCATGAGGATTTTCAATACCTTTTTAGTATGTGTAGATCGTGCTCCAAAATTCAAAATGTGTGTATGAAGTAGGCTAACACTAACTGTTAGTGGTTGTGAACGGTAGGCTGGTTAGCTCATGCTACCTAGCTCACTAAGTGAGCAGTTGCAATCAGTTTTCTGGCACAAAAAAATAACTAAAAAAATACACTTGAGCCGCCGCCACCGAGAAGCCGAACGTCGTGAGCCGCCGCCGCCAACACATCGGCTGAGCTAACGTTGGGAGCAATTACCGCTCCGCACTTTTCGTCATCTGACCTGCCATTTAACTGCTGTCATGGTGATTTTGCCCTTTGTTCTTTGCCTCGCTATGGCCTGGCATCTTGGCGGTCCTGCGGGGGGGGGGATTCCAGACTCTTTTTGCCCACAGCTGTCCATCACAAGTGGTGCATGTTCCTCACTTGGACCCGAGCCAGCTGATTGGCTATTGCAGTTAAATATAGCTCAATCCGATTATTTTGCTTGCTTGGGGGGTTTGGATATTTGTTGTTTCCCCAATGCGTTCTCCTTATGGAACCACACAGGTGCCATACGAGGTAGGGCCTATACTACTAATTCCTGTAATGGCCCAATTGGTCTGAGCATTAAGCGGAAATGTTTAGTTTTTATGCTTCTTCTGCTATCTGGAATTCATCCAAATCCTGGTCCCCCAGTTACATGTAGTATGCCATCAGATCTTAAGGTGTGAACACACTAGGCATTTTACACGCGTAAGATTTACGTGCGTAACGCGGCTAAAATGTTGCTTGATCATTTTGTGTCAAAACTGGTTGTACGCGCGTAACGTGCCTAGTCTACCTACCAATATTGTATTTCCCCTTATCAACCATGGCTGCGATCAGATTCGACCCGACCCAATAGCGTGCATGTCCGCACAAAAACAAAAACAACACGGCCAACAACTGTGCCAAAAGACAAACTGAACAGCACAAATAGCCTAGCATTAAAAGAGCATTGCATATTCACGGCAGCTACATAACAAACACAGTTACAGCAGCATCGGTGCACGGCGGCACAACATAAAGCCAAGTAGCCAACATTAGCCTACCTGGCTGTGACAGGGGACCGTGGCTGGCGTAGATCAACACCGGTGCTTCGCTGTACTCGTTGTGAATGTCCCCCGAACATAGCTGTCATGTTTGGGTTCATAATATGAGGCGCTAGCCGCCCGCACACAACAGGGTGAGTTAACTAATGCTATACGGCGCTAACTTGTTTTATCGGCTTAAGCACAGCCGCACATGTTTACTGAATTAACCAGGAAGTCCATTCTCCTGGTTTACTCTCCCCACGTCTTCTATTCCCGAGCTGCTGTCATACAGCACCGGCTCGGCTGCCTGCAATACATTTTCCTCCTCGGTGTCTCATCAGCCTCTGTGTACAGTACACTGTCCGTCTCTCTGCCTGTGACGTCGGGTTAAGCTCAACGCTGATTGGCCAACGCGGCTAATCGTCTCGCGTAGGAGCAACAAAAGTTAAATTTTTTGAACTCCTCGCGCGCAAAATATACGCGGGTCATACGCGGCTAAAATGTTGCTTTAGCGCGAGTGACGCATTTACGCGCGCTGTACGCGCGTTAACCAATGGTTCCCTATGGAAAAGGGCCGGATTTCATACGCGTCTGTACGCGTGTAAAGTGCCTAGTGTGTTCGCACCTTTAAGAATGTGTCTGGTCTGCATATCATACATGTAAATGCTCGCAGTCTGCGTTCCAACCTGAAAATGGATTTGCTGAAATTTTGGGTTGAGTCGACTGGTGCAGATGTAATTGTTATTTCAGAGACCTGGCTCTCTAAATCTGTTTTGGACAAGGATGTAGCAATTTAGGGTTTTAATATTTTCCGTTCTGATCGTCCTAATAAGGCCGGTGGAGTGGCAATATATGTCAGATCCAGTCTTGCAGCTCAAATTTTGCTTGCCAAATCTATTCGGAAACAGTTTGAAATCTTAGCCTTAAGTATTGCTTTGTCTGGTGGTCAACACCTAACTATTGTTGGTTGCTACAGGCCCCCCTCTGTCACTGCAGAGACATTATCCTTTTTAATGCAGCTGTTATCTGAACTGAAATTCAAAGACATTGTTCTGGTAGGTGATTTTAATTGGGACTGGTCTTCACCAGTGTCTGATCCTTTTAAGGCCCAGTGTTTAGCTTTTAACCTAACTCAAATCATTAAAAGCCCCACACGTCTTAACCCCAAATGCCCAACCAAATCTTCTCTTATTGATCTTTCAATTAACATGCCACATAAATATTCTGCTACAGCAGTTTTTGCCAATGATCTGAGTGACCATTGTGTGATAGGTGCTGTTAGGGACATTAAAATCCCTCACACTAAGCCTCGTATTGTTCTTAAAAGAAGTCTGAAGAACTTTGTTGAACAAGCTTTTCTTCATGATCTTTATCATTTTAACTGGGATCGTATTTTACTAATGGATGATTTAAATCTTGCTTGGGAATACTTTTATGGCAGTTTTAGTTATTTTATGGACAAACATGCTCCTCTTCGTCGGTTCAGGGTGAAGGGACGAGAGAGCCCCTGGGTCTCTTACACAAGAGAAATCAGCTCTGGGTCGGGGCTTGAGGCGGACTGGCTACTTTTTCGGCAAGCACGTAACAGCTGCACCGGCGCTATTAGGGCAGCTAAACGAGAGTATTATTTATCACAGACCACAGACAACTTAAACGACCCCAGGAAATGTTCGCATACCTTAAAATCTCTTTCAGCCAATATTTGCTCTGAGCTGCCTCCCACTATTGTTGTTGACTCCATCCCTATATCTGACAAATATGAGATGCTAAACTGTTTTAACAAACATTTTATAGCCTCCAGCTCCTTGTTTGAGTCCTCTCGTGATGTTAACTCACCTACTCAGTCTTTTGCCAGCCCTGCCATAGGTAGTCAGGGTTTCTCTTTCACCCCCTTCTCTGTTAAAGAGGTTCATACGGCCTTAAAAGACCTAGACCCCCAAAAATCTGCAGGTCCAGATAACCTCCCCCCTTACTTCTTACGTTTGTCTGCGCACATTATAGCTCAACCGGTATCTCACATTTTTAATCTTTCTATCCAGAGCAACATTATTCCTTAAGTGTGGAAAACCTCCTATGTGCTCCCTCTCCTGAAAGGGGGTGACCGCACTTTATTGGATAATTACAGACCCATCTCTAAGCTCTCTATTTTAGAAAAAGTGCTTGAAAGGCTGGTGAATGACCAGGTCAAGGATTACCTGAGCCTGAACAATATTGTATCTCCTTTTCAATCCGGCTTTAGGAACCAACATAGTACTGCAACTGCTGCCATTAAGGTGATAAATGATATGTTGGTAGCCATGGATGCCAAGAAACATTGTGCTGCTCTTTTTATAGATCTTTCAAAGGCATTTGACACAGTCGATCACAGGATTTTGAGTCAGCGACTGTCCACCATTGGATTGTCAGACCATGCAGTTGGCCGGTTTTCTAACTACCTTTCCAACCGTAAACAGTGTGCGCAGTCCGATGGTCTGTGCTCCGAGTTCCTAAACACTACAAATGGTGTGCCGCAAGGTTCTGTCTTAGGACCAACTCTCTTTACCATCTATATGAATGAGGTGGGCCAAAATATTAATGCATCCGTACATCTTTATGCTGACGACACCGTTATCTATTGTTGTGCATCTTCTGTTGGCCAGGTGTTCACTGACTTGCAGTCTGCTTTTGACACCATTCAGGCGCAATTATTTCAACTAAGGCTAGTTCTAAATGCAGGTAAAACCAAGATGAGGTTATTTTCTAATAAAAGGAAAGTACCTGCTGTTCTACCCTGTATTATGTCTGCTCAGGGTATTCCACTTGAGTCTGTGGCCACTTACAAATATCTAGGCTTCACAGTGGATGATAGCCTTTCTTTTAAATGTCATGTTGACCAGTTACTGAAGAAATTGAGGTTAAAGCTGGGGTTTTTCTTCAGAAATAGAGCCTGTTACTCTTTTAAAGCCAGAAAACGTATTGTTGCGGCCACTTTCTTGCCACTCCTGGATTATGGGGAGGTTGTATATATGAATGCCTCTGCTCACTCCCTGCAACTGCTGGATGCCGCATATCACGGGGCTTTGAGATTCATAACTGATTGTAAACCCCTCACACATCACTGTACATTGTACTTTCTCACAAACTGGTCTTCACTTTCCATGCGCAGAACCACTCACTGGTATCTTTTTATCTATAAATCCATTATCGGATTGCTCCCCTCTTATTTGTCAATGTATCTGGCACGGAAACAGTCCGATCACAGCCTCCGGTCCCTGGACTTCATCTCATTTGCCATCCCGTCAGTCCGTACTGAACTGGGCAAGAAGGCATTTTCCTACGCTGCGCCTGCAACCTGGAGCAAGCTCCAGCAGAGGCTGAAGCTGTCCAGTTTTATTTCTTTAGGGGATTTTAGACTGCTAGTAGGAAGGCTGTTGAGACAGTCCGTGGGGGTCTGCACTTGTACATAACTTAACTTGTACTTAATTTGTTCTTTGCCCTTTGTACTGTGTTATTTTACATTTTGTGTTCTGTCTCCTGTATGTTTAGTTAGTCTGTAACTTTGTGTTGCTGCTGATGCCTACCTGAACAGGTCTCTCTTGTAAGTGAGACTTTACCTGTATAAATAAAGGTTAATAAATAAAAATAGGGAATTTGCCTTATGCACACATGTTGATAGGCTAATCATGATGTGTAGCCTATGTTAATTTATTTATTTTCAACAAGGCTATTTGCATAAAAAAAAAAAAAAAAGTTTCAATAGGCTATAGCTTCAAGGTGAGGTGATTCAGATTATTCCAGAAATGAGTACTAGACAGGACCTGTGACCTATATTAGATCTTAGTGTTTATTGTTTTTCATTGAAATCCACGTGTTTTTCTTCAATAGTTGACATGGCTTGTGTCTCCAAATTATTACAGAAAATAGTTAAAAGCAGGACATATGACAGTTGTTTACAGAGCACAGAATTAATCAGATTTCGCCTCTCAAAGTGCACCAGATTGATGCATATACTTTAAAAGGATAAGGTTTCTTCTGCAGGGGGATGCCCCCCTAGAAGGTCCATTCTCACCCAGCAGGATCTAAAAATCCTGTGAGAAACACCACATGTACAAACGTACTGAATGTGAAAGCATAACCCTATGCCCTCATTCTTAACTGGCTGTCAAAAGAGGCTCATCCCAAATGGAGTTCGTTTTGGTCAATTTCTTCTAGAAATTTGGTACGCACGCGGCGCGCATACTCTTTATCAGCTCTTACCACCGGGCCTAAAAAAATTCTAGGGGAAACACTGTGTGCTGTACATACAGCTCTGGGGAGAAATTGAAGAGACCACTCTGATCAATGTATCTGGTTTCAATATTTATAGGTATTGGGTATTTTTAGTTTGGAAAAGGATGTGTGGTTGATGTAGTAGAACAATAAATAAACATTACTGACTTATAATACTTTTGTTACAAGAGCACGAGCCATTGTAGAAAAACGTGTTGCTGTGTAATCAGCCACACCTGGCTCCTAAAAGTACCTTAAAATACGTCAGAATTTCCATTATTTCCTTCCTACTTTTTGCCAGTATGGCCTTGACTTTGGCATTACATTTCATTTTAAGAGGCATTAATGTCACAACTTCAGCCAGTATATAGGTTGCGTTCCGAATCGCATACTCTTTCTTTTTTCTATTCTACATACTACATCCGACGATAAAAAGAATCTAGTTAGGATGCAGTAGGCATACTAATGGGACATACTTTACTCTCTTATTTCATCATAACATTGCGCCTTGATCTTGCCTCTTGCTTTTATATCCGTCGCATCCCCGTTTGTTTTCATATGGAGGCTTCGTCGATGTGACGTCACTTCACGTGCGCACTGAATTGTGGGTCAGAATCGCCCAAATAGGATGCACTTTTCAACACTTACAATCTTGGCCGCATGAAGTAGGACATCCGGGTACTTCTAACCATCCTAAATCTGGCCACAAGAATCGGGACATCCTAAATCTTTTTTCTACATACTATATAGTAGAAAGTATGCGATTCGGAACGCAACCTTAGTTTTTTCTTATGTCTGTTTCCTGGTTTAACGCTCATATTGCTTGCGTTCCGAATTGCATACTTTCTACTATATAGTATGTAGAAAAAAGATTTAGGATGTCCCGATTCTTGTGACCAGATTTAGGATGGTTAGAAGCAGTGTTGGGAATAACGCCGTTCTTTTTTCAGTAACGGGGTAATCTAACTAATTACTTTTTCCGTCGTTACAACGCCGTTATCGTTACTGAACGTTAAATGCGGTGCGTTACTATGAATTGATTGAATAAACTGTGTAATCCGAACGCACCCCTGGCTCCATACTGCTAGTGAGGAGACCGGTGTGTTTTAAATTATGTTTTATTCAGTGCGGATGACATTATAACGGTCAGTTAGCGCCGTCACGTCAGTCAGCCGGAGCGCCTGTTTAGTGAAGTTTCTTTTTCTTTCTCTCTGTTGTGTGAGCGTGCGCGTTGCCGCAGTAACCACCTATCAATCCACAGTTGAAATGTGCTCTCCCTGAGTTTGTTTGCATCACCCTTTGAGTAAGTGCATGGAGTTTCCCGATCTCTATAAATTATAATTTATGCACGTTATTAAACATCCGCGATTCGCCGGTTGCAACAGCTGTTTAGCGTGTCATCATGAGCTGAATATTGCTACTGTTATTTTCCTGGGATCTGTATGCTGCTGTGCATGTTAAAGAAGGAAATAAACAGCTGATAAATCCTTACTCCTCCTCTCATCGTCTCATGCTTCATAGTCTGACGTTTTTGGCCTTAAGTGTTGTTTTAGCCGACACCCCTGAAGTGAATCCAGTGATAGCAGATCAGCACGGTACATTCAGCAATTTCCTCTACTACTTTTGTTGAGAACAAAAATAGGCTAGGCCTACTTGAAGTGCAGGATAAACCTCTTGCTGTCTGTTGATGTGCAATAAATATTGAAGGTTATGTAGCCTACAAGTAGGCCTACCTGTCTGTTCTACTCATTTCAACTGACTTGTGAAAACTGCTCAGAAAAATTCAAATTTGTTGACATACAGCAACTTTTCTTTTTTTACAGTAGGCTAACGCAAATAGTTACTTTCCCTGGTAACTAGTTACTTCTATTTTAAAATAATTCAGTTACTAACTCAGTTACTTTTTGGAACAAGTAGTGAGTAACTATAACTAATTACTTTTTTAAAGTAACATTCCCAACACTGATCATTACACACATCTCTTTCCCATAACAATTCACCCTGGAAGATATAACTATAATCTGACGTTGTTGGAAATGTGTGGATCTCACGGGAGATGAACAATGCTCTCGAATAGACTATAGGCATTATTTCACTTGTCACACCATTTTATATAGGCCTACATATAGTAATACAGGTACGCTAATACGTGATATTACATACAGCACAAAAGTGGGCGAAACTGCTTTACAAAGACTATAACGACTGTGCCAATCATGATATGTGATAAGCGCGCGTGTGTGTGTGTGTGACAGTTACTGCAGCACATGCACGTCACAGGCTTTCTTCCTTCCCAGCCGCTTTCTTTGGGGCCGGTTGCCTCCCTTTTTTCCTCATGTCAGTCAAAATTCTGTGCTTATTAAGAGCGTCATCATATTCAGGAGCTATTCAGCATTCGCCATGTATGGTAGATTGTGGGATGAAACTGGGAGGTGAAGTGGGAGGACACAGGATGGAGATCGTCTGCGCACAATTCACCGCAGGTGGGTAATTATAAAGGGAAGATTGCGTGCAAGTGTGCGCCGCACAGTTTTATAAATCTGATTTTTTTTTTGCGCAGCACATTTTTGGCTTTGTGCGGACACAATGTTTTAGGATGGTTTCTACGCACACCGTTATAAATGAGGCCCCTGGTGAACAGTTTAAATTAAAAAGAAAAAACGCTAACATTTTTACAAGATTTCCAAGATTTAGAAAAAATTAAGATGCTTCCCTCTCAGTTTCTTACCTGATGACGATTATCTAGATTTAGACTTGGATTTAGATTTGTCAGACAAAGTGTTTCTGTTTGTGTGTAAGCTGAACATCCGGGGCTTCTTGGGACTCGGTCTCTGAATAAATAACATTAAGAAATATATTAAAACACACTGTATTAAAAGGTTCACTATGAAGTTTCAGAGGAGGGGGATTTGTTTACATTTGCAGAGCCTGCAGTTAGTTTACAGAACATATTTTCTCTTCATGTAATTCTTAGAATTGAATAATTCTATCATCGTAAATAAAATTAAAATATAGCCTATGTTTTGAGCAACCTAGAACCAAATGTTAAGACTAGAATGTTTTTAAACAGAACTGTGGGCCCTGCTGCTCTAAACAACGATGGTGATTTTGTAACTTTTCGGGTAAGTCTCTAATTTCAATTAACTAAACCTATAGGAATATACCTTAGATATATACCTATAATCAGGGCTGCCAAGTTTCACCAAAAGTTTGGAGTGAGATCTTTTGGCCGAGGGACCCAAAACCGTGTCCTCTTTCCCACCCAATAATTTTTGCTAGTGTCCTGCAAGTTTACATATTGTTCATAATAAATCAGAAATAAAAGACAATTAGAAAATGTGATAAAACATCAAAAATCTTATTAAAATAAACAAATTCATGAATTGCAAAGTCGTAGGACAGGTTTTAATTAAACATTGGGTGTGGACATATTATAAGTGGGGGTCTGGGGGACCCCCCCAGAAAATTTTGAGCATTAAACACTTAATTTCCTGCATTCTGGTGAATTTTTATGAAGCAATGTGTGCCTTTTCTGCATTAATTTTTATGTAAAGTAAAAGAGAACATTCAAGGTTTTGCTGACACAAATTTAATTGAATAGCCTACAATGCATGTGTAGTGCTTTCAAATATCTCCTGTAGCCTATTGCTAAAACATTTGGTTAAACTGTAATAAAGGTAATTATTCTATATCATGTCTACTATTGAGGGTTGAGTGGCTGGTGGTATTTTACTAGCAGCATTAGGCTTTATTCAAAGAAGAAAAAAATTAGGGAACAGTTCAACACCAATGCAAACTACTAAGCTAAAATAAAACATCTGGGTTACTTGGTCCCTCCTCTTAGGCTACCTTGATTTGTGTTATGAAAAGTGCTATAAATGTGCAATACATAGGCTACATATGGGGCTATTATTGTAGCTAAACGTTTGCAAATGCGTATTTGTGTATTTGCGATTTGTATTTGCGTTTGCAAATGCGTATTTGTGTATTTGCGATTTGCAATTTGTATTTGCGATTTGTGTATCTGCAAATGGTTTTGTGCGTGTGGGCACAGATTTGTGTCTGCAAATGGATTTGCGATTTGTATTTGCGATTTGTATTTGCGATTTGTGTATCTGCAAATGGTTTTGTGCATGCACACAAAGATTTGTGTGTGTGTACACGGTTCTGTGTGTAGACACATCTGTAAATTATATTAATTGTGGTTCTAAAAGCTCAAATAGACTAAGTCTTTTTACAAATCTCTTTTTACAAAGCCATGGAAGAACTGTAGCAAAAGTCACGTGGTGTAGCAAAAGTCACGTGTGAAAAGACAGACACGTTGATTGGTCAATGTGTTACAGTGGCAGGACTCTTATTTTGAAAATCCCTAAACCGGATGTAAACAGCTTTGGCTATGAACCCATGTGGGCTATGCATGGAGGTGTCGTGGAGACAGAAGGCGAAGAGTGCTAACGGACACTGCAGTTGACAAAGCACTTCAACTTCAAGTAGTTTAAAAGTAAGTATTGATTAACAATTTTCCTTTTTTTTCTTTTCAAGAATCATTCGTTCCTATGTAAATCTCAGTGATATCGGATACTGTACAAAAGGCTCTGCTGATCACGTGCAGCGCAGCTTGTCTGCATGCAGTGTCCCCCCATTGCTAAGCAACCGTTTGGGCTCGCGCTCCGTTTATGTGAAGTTCCGAGCCGTTTGTCAGTTCATGTGTGTCTCGCCAAAGTTCGGCTGTGTTTTATGTGTGGCGGCCCGTGTGCGTCGCTGAGAGAAAGTAAGTAGTGTAGAGAGGACACTGATGTTAGTTTATTTAGATCATGTTTATTGTTAAAGCTGTGTGCTTGCATGTTAACAGCTGACAGTTATTCATTGTCTGTGTAATAGTGTGCCGTGCGTCAGTTGAGTTTCACTCGTCTTTAAGCTAGTGCTGATATTATGTGGGCAGTTAGTGCATTTGACTGTATTAGAAATATTAGCCATTTTATATAGCAGCCTGTTCATTTATGTTATTAATGCAGTGACAGTGTAGCTTAACCTGTACACTGTAGCTTACTATTGTGTATATAGTGGTGTGTTCTTGCTTAAGTTAATACTGTGACATTATTGCTAATTAGTATTTCCTTTTGTATCTTCCTTTTAGACCACACACCCCCACGCCCACACACACACACAAACGCCAACACACTATATGCCAATGTAATGCCAACAGAAGAAGTCACTAAACTGGACCACTGCTTCATGTGTCTTATGGGGTTTGAGAAGATCTCCAAAGATGGAGCAGCGTGGAACTCACCTGGCAGTCACAGCACATCAGTCTGACTCTACACTCAACACACAATTTGTTTTCAGTATTTAGATTGTGATTATTATAAATCTAGACAAAGTCAGATCATACTCAATTCATAATCATATTGATTGCAGTAAATGAGGTGACATACTCAGTCATGTTTATTTGTTTGACATATTAAAAAGGTAGGGGAGATTTTGATTAAATATGGTAAACAGTTGGGCTACAGACCAAGGACTAAGTTACTAGTTTTATGTTTTGTTTTATAAAGTCTTGTTCCGGCACATGCCAGAGCATTTTGGGTATTTTGTTCATTTTCTCTTAATAAAATAACGCCATACACAACTTTACTTGGAGGTATGCAATTGTGAGTGCATTCTAGTTTTAAACTGGTTGATTTGTATTTTTCATTTTGACCGTACGTATATGTTTCCACAAATAAATCCACAAATATTTTAAAAAGTCCAAATCTTGTGATTTGTTTGTGGGGTAAGCTTTTACTATACATTTGTACTGATTGTGCTTTGATGTGATAGCTGCAAATCATAAATATAATTGATATAGGACATTTATTAGTCTTGATTTAGCAGCATGCAGACCTACTTATTAATGCAGCACGTGATCTGAATTAACATGTTCTAAACTGCATAAAATGTTATGGTGTGACACTTTGTGATTGTGATTAATTAAAGTAATCACTGAAATGAGGTTATATAAAGCTTTGTACCCTGTTCTTCTGGACACGTCACATGAGGTAAGGTGTATAGCAGAACTGTCTGGGGATAGGCACACTAGTTAAACCTGATCATGTAATTATCAGTTTGTGATACAAGTAGTGATAATTTCACATGGAAAATGTGAGATAGAGAAACGATTATTCCGATTCAGTTTTAATGTGTCCTCTATACTTTTCTATTGCCTTGTAGAGTAGGTTACTTATTAACTTCACAATTCACACGTTTAAATTAATTAAGCTTACTACATTTAGAAGACTAAGTGTATGATTTATAAGCATATTTCTGGATTGCAGCAAGATATGTAGGCCTACTTTATCTTTATTTACTTTGGTCCTCAATGCCTGCAACGTCCTCCTCACCCCCTGCGTGTGGTGTGTTTTAACCATAGACATTATAAAGACCTTTATAATGTCTATGGTTTTAACAGCCAGGAGCCTTGACAGCGGCATCCGGTTTAGGATTTTCAAAATAAGAGTCCTGCCACTGTAACACATTGACCAATCAACGTGTCTGTCTTTTCACACGTGACTTTTGCTACACCACGTGACTTTTGCTACAGTTCTTCCACGGCTTTGTAAAAAGAGATTTGTAAAAAGACTTAGTCTATTTGAGCTTTTAGAACCACAATTAATATAATTTACAGATGTGTCTACACACAGAACCGTGTACACACACACAAATCTTTGTGTGCATGCACAAAACCATTTGCAGATACACAAATCGCAAATACAAATCGCAAATACAAATCGCAAATCCATTTGCAGACACAAATCTGTGCCCACACGCACAAAACCATTTGCAGATACACAAATCGCAAATACAAATTGCAAATCGCAAATACAAATCGCAAATACAAATCGCAAATACACAAATACGCATTTGCAAACGCAAATACAAATCGCAAATACGCATTTGCAAACGTTTAGCTACAATAATAGCCCCATAGTTACAGTTCATTAAACAGAAGAATAAAAGCATTTTTATTGGCGGATGAGCCATTTGTTACTTTGCAAACCTAATTTTCAAACTAAATTACCAAAAACAATATACAAAACGATCCAAAGATCTTCTGAATTTACTTGAGTGAGATTGAAGGGTTAATATGTTTGATGCACGCGCGCTCACCGGCCGGCGGGGACACAATTCTTATCAGCGGTAACTTGGCACGTTATCAACACACACCTCGGAAGAGAAGGTGCAGGTAGGGCAGGGGGCTCGCCTCCCGCTTCGAATGCACAGTGCACATCAAAGCATAACGTTAATGCGCGTTCAGAAAGAGGAAGTCACGGCACTCAGGCCATTTACCTTTTCAAAATAAGACTTTCAAAGTAAAGTACCAAAAAAAAAAAAAAATTACGGGGATTCATTTCTCTGCGTGAGAAATTGGAGGTGTGGCGTGTGAGCGTGTGAACTGGTTGATATGCGTGTGTCTCACGGCCAAAGCGTGAGACTTGGTGACTCTGCCTATAATATACCTTCTCTGACACACCCAAAGTTACACAGTGCACCTTTAAAGTCATTATATATATGTCATATCACTATGTTAAATAAATGGTAAATGCATACATTGTTTTGTACACATCCACCCAATCACACACACACCGATGGCATTGGGAGCAATTTGGGGTTCAGTGTCTTCCCAGGCTATGTAAAGGGCATTTCACTGTTAATATTGGACATACCGATCCAACGGTGGTGAAAGTTTAGCCTATCGGGTCTATTATTTAAATCCTAATAAACCCGTATCAGTCAAGTATTCCGTGTTATCTATAACCTCTTTTGGATTAGAAAGAAAGAGTAAAGATAATTCCCACTGTGTTAAGGGTTTATAATTTGCAAGAAACCTTCCTACAATTACTAATATAAAAAGGCTGTATTTTAAAGCATGCAACCCTTTGCTACTGCCTGTCGGAAAATCCCCCTCCTACTTTGTCCTCTCTTTTACTAAATTAAAATCAATTCAGTTTCCCCAGGTTCAATCTAAACCTTAGACCAATACCAGATATTTCCACGTTCTAACCTGTCAACTTTTAGATAGGAAAAGATTCATTAACAAGCTTCATTATTACCTTGGATGACTAAAGTACATTTTGCCTCCTTCCTACAAGAAGCATGAACAGAGAGAACTGAACTGAGAGCTATGTGTTATGTGTATTAAAATCAGTAATGTGTCGTAGTGTGGAAAAGAATTGTACTTACCTCCCAGGGACACGATCTCTTTTGAAGAAAGAACCTATACCTAAAGTCCTTCTATTCCAGCAATAAACTAATTCAGATTGAGGCTTATAACATTTTAAGGGATTTTGTTCACACAATCCAAGAGAGTATTAACATAAGCCTGCCAGGAACTACAGATGAAAATTAGCCTGCATGGCTAAATCTGGCACATTTACCTGTTGAACTTTGGTGCTCATGTTTATCAATGTGCGCTGTCCCTTCTAAATAAAGAAATCTAAAATCTATAACATAAATGAAAAGAAAGGAAAAAGAAGTTTATATGCCTAAAGACTATTTAGTGGAGTTCATTCCCCTAAAGGATGTGTTACTTGGCTTATTGTGTCAATTTTCTACCGCTGAGATGTAAATAGAGTTTTACAATCAAACTCTAAATAATTATCACGTTTACTCGCTTCTCTAAATCCCACAAAACCAAAACATAGTGGGGACTTAAGGCGAGTTACCAACCAACTCCCGTAAATTCCATCCAATATTCTATTAGGTTTTCTATTCTGTTGTCCCCATCTAAAATCTAAGTATTTTTGACCAAGCCATCCGTGCAAAGAGTTTAAAGAAGTTTTTTAAAGACATTGCCTCTTAAGTACTTTGAAGTCCAACATTTTTCAGAGTATTTTGGACTCACAAAGTTTCAAAGTTTTTCTTCCGCCTCCATGGTTGAAGGAACAGAGAAATGCTGGAACAGAATGGCAAAACTAGAAAGTAGTGCAGCATCTTGCTCAAAACTTTGGCTGTGTGGGAGAGGAAGGCGTGAATAAGGAGCAGCTGCAGGGGGAACCCGGTAGCCCCCACCACCCTACTAGTCAGCTAACCTGGTGAAGTTTCAAATATGACCTACTTTTTTCAAAGGTAAAGGTCACCCGTTTGCTTGCCTGTCAACTCCACATTCACATTCTATTCTGTTTCATTCAAAATATCCTACTTCTCCTTATAACAAGAAGAAATATAAATGTCTCATCCCCTTAAGAATCAGATATGTACAAGCAAAAAGTTTCAATATTTTCACGTATCTAAACATACTGTCTGTTGCAGTTGGTCAGCTTGTTTCCTCATCAACCTCCTCATCAGAACTCAGGATGTTGCATCTCTTCTGGGCGACACCAGAATCAGAATCCTCCTGGAAGAAAATAATGTAGCATTTTTTTTTTGCTAAGAAGTGGAAGGTGTTGAAGATAATTGAAGACATTAAAGTGCCTAAAAAGTAGTAAACACACTGCTGGTAGAAGTGAAGGGTGTTAACCCCCGAAATAACATCCTTGAATGTGTGTGTGTGTGTGTGTGTGTGTGTGTGTGTGTGTGTGTGTGTGTGTGTGTGTGTGTGTGTGTGTGTGTGTGTGTGTGGTGTGTGTGTGTGTGTGTGGGGGTGTTGACACTTCAAGGAAGTTCTTTGAACAGATTTTCTAAGTGTGTGTGGCTCAGCAGGTTTTATTTTATTGGTTTTGGCCCAATACAAACAGGGAAACAAAACTACACATTTAATTTTAAAAAAAAAACCCAGACAAAGGCTCATTTTACTATTCATTTGAACTGAAATAAAAGTTTTGGGAAAGGGTTCCTTTTTTTATACGGGTGCTGCACTGTGGAACAGGTTACCGGAGCACTCAAGGTGGTCGGGAGTTTGGGCAATTTTAAAAAGGCCCTAAAAAAATGGCTTATGCATAATTAGGCTTGCCTTAGTGGGGGTCATTGTTGTGTGTGTGATTTTTATGTATGTGTATATTTTGTGTATGTTTTGTGTACAGGGACCACAATGGAAATAAGCCTTCGGGCTTTTTTGTGTCTATCCCTGGCTATTTCATGTATTTTAATGTGTGACTGAATGCTGTTCATGTTTTTATATCAAAATGGTCAAATAAAATCATTCATTCATCCCCTGTGCTCCTCTACTACGGTCTTGGGGCCAGAACAGTATTAGGGCATGGACCATGAAAGTAGTAGCCTAGTGTATTTTGAAAAATAGTAGCCTACCTAATCTATGTAATTTTTCGAACCCGAAGGTCAAAGTTGTTTTTCAAATCTTAGTAAAGCTCTAAAGGAATTTACAATTCATAAAATGTCTAATAATGCCGATGTTTAACATATTGCAATTTTTTTCAATATTAACACCAGCATGTATGTGTTCCTTAACAACATATAGTAATTAAATTCAGCTTCTATCTCAAAAAACAGGTTTAAGTGCAGTTACACTTTAAGGATTTGAGCTGCTCCTATCCACTTCAATGTTAAAATAATTTGTTAAAAAGCTGAATATTTTAAATAGTTTAAAAGTTACAAAAAAGTGGAAAGAAGTCCAAGAAACAGCTGAAGGACCTGGGGCCTCATTTATAAAGCTTTGCGTGGGATTCACGTGGAAGCTGGCGTACGGAAGAAATGTAGGATGTACGTGCGAACAAAAATATTCGGATTTATAAAACAGTGCGCACTCACGTCCTACGCCTGTTTCCCTTTATAAATCACAATCCACTCTAAATGTGGCGCAGCCTTTGCGGGCTTCACGTAACGCCCATATTTACCCATACATAGTCATTGACACGCCCGAATTAATATCATTTACTGAGTGCATGAAGGCGGTAGTGGCAATCGCCGAATGAAAGGGAAATGGAAAAATAGACTCCACACGGTGTGGATCACTGCGGTCACGCCGAAGTACCCGTTGGAGAAGTGGCGAACAGGGAAAATTTAGTTTGGTGGCACAGTGTGAGGGTAAAGGCGTCAGAGTGCAGCCTGTGGCGATCTCTGTGAACGCTGTGGTCGAAATAAAAAGAAGCGATCCGACATAAAAGTGGACGCAAAAAAGTGCATATCCTCACACAGCAGTGTTTGTGCCACAAGCGGGGGACACTGAGACCCCCCATGAGATACAGATTCGGAGAATTCATCTCGGTGCAGTGACGGGCGGCGGAGGGTTAATAATAAACTTCACAGTCCCTTTCAAAACACAGTTACGACGTGCTTAAACACAAAGAAAAACACATAGATAAAACGGACTAAAAGCCGCGAAAAATTAGCACAGTAGGCTATGTAATGTACAGTAGGCTTATGATTAGTGTGTGGAACTGTGTACTCCTGTCTGCCTGACTGAGGCATCGAGAACAGCGTCAGTGTAAAAGTAATAGGCTGTATTCCACCTCAATATTATCAGAATGAATCCAATAACATGCAGATAGGTTATTCTTTAATAGCCTAACTGCAGAGCTTATTCAAACGTTTTTTTTTTTGCACTCATATATCTCCGTTTGTAGGCTATTTAAGATCCTAATTCGTTTAGTTTTTGTTGGTATCACTCCATGGAAAAATCCGTGGAAGAATTGTTTTTATTAGTTGTAAGAATGGCTTCATCCGTTTTGCAAAGGAACTCCCTATATGATAGACCTAGCCTGGTCCAACCAGACCATCGTGGCTTATAATAATAGGCCTATATCTGGATTCATTTTACACAAACACATTCGTTCTCGCACTTCATACATGTGCCGACGGAGTCGCCGTTTCTCTTTTCTCCACTTTCTGTGCGTACGCATGGGTCAGAGCTTGCGTGGAGGACCGCACTCTTCCCGTCAAGTTTGGTTTTTATAAATCCCAATATTTGCTTAGAAATTGGCGTGCGCCCTCTTCTGGGCGTACGCAAGCTTTATAAATGAGGCCCCTGAACATTTTGAATGGTTAAAATAGCTGCAGGTTTGAAGGAGAGCCAAAAAACGTATGGAAGAAAAATTAAAATAAAGATTAGGATAACAATGATGATAATAATAATAAATAATATAAAAATGTTAAAAAATAAATAAATAAACTTAAAGTAAATTAACCAACAACATTTTAACCAAATTCACATTATATTAGATGCGTCGCTGTGTTTGTGTGTGTGAGTGAGTGAGTGTGTGTGTGTGTGTCTGCATGTGTGTGTGTGTGTGTGTGTGTGTGTCTGCGTGTGTGTGGGTGTGTGTGGGTGTGTGTGGGTGTTGACACTTCAAGGAAGTTATTTGAACAGATTATCTAAGTGTGTGTGGCTCTTACTTACTTACTTACTGCCCTTTATGCCTAGTGGCATGTAGGGCAGCAACAAAGGATCTCCACTCCTGTCTGTTTTGGGCGAGGGAGTGTGTGGCTCAGCAGGTTTTATTTTATTGGTTTTGGCCCAATACAAACAGGGAAACAAAACTACACATTTAATTAAAGCTGCAGTTGAGAATTTCAGCCGTTGGGAGCCGTTTGGATCCCATGGCTGTTTTCGTAACACTCTACCTGCTGCAGCTCCTCCCTCCGAACGACAGCTAAGCGCGTTCATGATGCACCCAACGCACCTAGTGTCTCCCCCCCATCCCCGATATATTTATTCCCCTAATCAACCTTGTCCGACCCGACACAACAGCGATCATGTCCGCACAAAAACAACAACAACACGGCCAAAAATTGTGCCAAAAGACAAATTAACAGCAACTAAACGGAACAAATAGCCTTAAAACAGCATTGCAGATTCACACAAACAGCAAGGGAGCACCATACCAAACACATTTACAGCACCATTGTGTGCACGGCAGTACAAAATAAAGGCAAGTATCCTACATTACCCTACCTGGCTGTGACGGGACCGTGGCTGGCGTAGATAAACACCGGTGCTTCGTTGTACTTTTCGTGAAAGTTCCCCGGACTTAGCAGTTATGTTTCGGTTCATTATATGGAGGTGGTGGCTGCACACAACCGGGTGAGTTAACTAATGCTATCCGACCGGTGCTAACTTGGTTTATCAGCTAAAGCACAGCCAAAGGAAGCCCATTCTCCTGGCTCACTTTCCACACGTCTTCTAACGAGCGGCTTCATACAGCAACAGCCGCCCGACTACATTTCCTCCTCGGTGTTTCTCAGTCTCTGTGTACACACTGTCCTCCCACCGTGTTACTTGTTGGTATCTGACCGGTGCTAACTTGGTTTATCAGCTAAAGCACAGCCAAAGGAAGCCCATTCTCCTGGCTCACTTTCCACACGTCTTCTAACGAGCGGCTTCATACAACAACAGCCGCCCGACTACATTTCCTCCTCGGTGTTTCTCAGTCTCTGTGTACACACTGTCCTCCCACCGTGTTAGTTGTTGGTATCCGGGGAATGGTAAATTGAGGGTTTGTTGCATAGATAGTATAGTATAGATAGTTCGTTGGTGAAGACATTGCTATTCGCTGTCTGCCGTAGTAGGGCCAAACAGTAGTTTCAGACTGCTAGGGTCGTGAACGCTCACGCAACTGACGCATCAACGTCGTTGCCAAGTGAACGGACAGTCCCACAGCCAATAAGAACGGAATATCTGAGCCTGCTCTGATTGGTCAAAATTAACATGAGCGGTGGCAATTTTGGGGGGCAGCACACAGAGGCAGGGGGGAGCAAAGTGATGAAACAATATTTTTAGACCACTTCACCTACATATAGCTAAATGGCTATTATGACAGTTTTGCCAAATATTACAGTGAAAAAACTCAACTGCAGCTTTAAAAAAAAAACAGACAGGCTCATTTTACTATTCATTTGAACTGAAATAAAAGTTTTCTTTGTCTTTAATTCTCTTCACCAGAGTTCACCAAATTGCTTATTTTACATGTTCAAATGCTAAGTGCCTGCATACCCCCCAGAAAGTGGGTAGTTACGCCCCTGGTGAGAGCATTGTGCTACAGGTCGATGAGGAAGAGCGAGGCACCACACAGTTTGAGCAGTGTTGCCAACTTAGCGACTTTGTCGCTATATTTAGCTACTTTTCAGCCCCCCTGGCGACTTTTTTTTCAAAAAAGCGACAAATCTAGCTTTTTTTCTGGTGTAATTGGTGACTTTTTCGCCGAAGCAAGTATCACTTTTAACGCTTCTCAACGAGCAGCGGGAGCCTCCCGGCCCGTCCCCCGTCACAGACAGAGCACTGACAGACGGCCCGGTCCTCGCGCAGCAGCCCCTCCCAGCTGCGGTCAGAGCAGGAGATACACACCTCTCCGCTCGTGTTCCGTTAGCATCCCTATTAGCAGTTAGCAGCTTTTCCCACCTCTTCTACAGTCTACTACGAGTAGTGCAATTAAAAATGTTATGCAGTGCTTTTTTAAACCATGAGCATGTATGATTACTGCTAGACTTAACATTACCACGTTGGTTGTTTATGCGATTGTCACGTTCATAACACTAGAACCTCATCTATTCAAATATTACTGTATAAAACCCCTGTCTACAAATATGCAAATTAGGCGATGACGTCATCTACAAATATGCAAATTAGGCGATGACGTCATCTGGCGACTTCTAGCGACTTTTTGGACAGCCAAAAGCTACTTTCCTTACTGAAGAGTTGGCACCACACAGTTTGAGTGTAGGCAGGAAGCTGTGTTCATCCCTGTTCAGTGTTGTTTGTTCGGTTAAGCAGTAGCTAAGTGTAGTCCTCAAGAGCCACCAACTTGAATGTTTTTCATGTCTACCTGTTTATCAAACACAATTTAATTTAGTCAAGGTAATGAGTACAATACTACAACTTTTCAATATTCAAGATATTTATTGTCATTTGCACAGTAGAAGTGTCAGAATCAGAATAATATTTATTGTCATTGCACAGGACAACGTAATTTTGTTGGAGCAGTCCTCCAGTTGCACAGTTATATAAATATAAATATGAGAAAAGAAAATATAAAAACAACAATATAACCAATATCAACAACAACAGTAGAGGTACATTTGAATAATTGTGCGATTCTTGGAGTCCGCTTAGGAAAACAAATAACATCTTTATTTTAAGAGGGAGATAATAAAGCAGTAAGCATTCAGGATTGTAGGCTTTTTCTAGCACAGTTCAAGTACTTACCTTCATAAGAACCAAGTTGCTTTTCACACTCATAATGCTGATGTTATATTTCTAATGATTTACCTTTTTCTCTTAGATGAAGCTTTGTGATTCATCACCGGTGATGCTAAGTCACCACTGCTGCTCCTGTGTGGCTGGCACTGTTCTGTGCAACCATTTAGTGGCATTATTATTTCAGACAGCACACTATTAGTCATTGAAGCTTCCTGTCGTGCCCCCTGTGCATAGCTGTACGGAGTCAGAGCAGCAATGGCACAAGCCACGAACAATGGTAAGTTAAACTAAGGTTAAATTACATTTGATTTAAATTGACCCCACCTTTGAACTTTATTTTCTCTTAGGGAGTGAGGCCTGGACCAGTAAATACCATGGTTTTTACCAAACCTGTCCCAAATCGAATGGTCCAGACTGGAGTTAGGTAATTTGCTTTTTGAAATGTGGTTTCCTGTGTTGCAAATGCATGTTGCTATTTGTTAATTTCTTTTTAGGAGTGGATTCTACAGAGGCATGGTTGGACCTTTGCCAGATCCCTGCCTATTTCGTGTAGAAGAGGCCTATGCAAAATATAACTTGGAGGAGAAGCTTCTGGTTTCTACAATGAACATGGGACCTGGCAAGCCCATGGTTGAAACAACCTTTGGGTTAGTGCAGAAGGGTAGCATGTTGTCATATCAGCAGCCTCCTGTTAAATCCCGCTTTATCACACCCCACCACAATACATCACCAACGCCCTGTCTGCCTCTGGAGGGTTATGACATCTAACTGCCCCATTGTCCATTTGTGTGCTCAGAAGAAGAGCTGCTAAACCTGCAAAGCCTGTCTGTCACCCTGGCAATGGCCCACAAAATTGAGGAGGCTACACGTGAGCAAAGCTCCTGCTCTGAGTGGCACTTGCTCCGCCTACCCAGAGTGACCACCTCCAGGTTACGTGAGGTGTGCCACGTCAGAGGCCAGAGCTCTGCAGAGGCCCTAGCAGAGCGCATCATTAAGACTGCACCATGTGGGGCTATGCCAACCAGGCCTTTCATGGTGCAGTGAGATTTGTACGATGAGTACATCTCACTTTGAAGGAGGGGTGAGGACGGGGTTTGGCACCTTAGCTCGGTGCAATCAATAATTACCTGGGTGTCAGGGTATTCGTTGAATTCCTCAGGGAGGTAAGCCTGTACCTCTGCAGGTGTCAGCCAAATGCAAATAGACCCAAGTGCTGTGGCCAGAAAGCAAGTCCATGTTGAAATGATGCGGCTCACTGTGGACTGGTGAATTCTGAACCTATTTGCCAGGTCTCGCTCCTTCAGTCCAGCCGACAGATAGTTAAGGAAAATAAAGAGTTCATCAATGGGGTGGAGCCAGCTGTCTCTGAGAGGAAAAGAAAAAAAGGATATAACTCAAACAACAAATACAAATGCAATGGTATCATGTATAATTACATCTGTAACTACTTATAAAGTACCGTTGAGGCACGTGCAGGTGTGATTCAAGGTTCATCACAGGAGATGCTTATGACACACACCATTGTCTTTTATATGAAAAGGTTGGGTGGTCCTCCCTTAAAGAGAGACGTGACGCACATTGGCATGTTTTTATTTACAAAGCCTTGACCGGGAAGCTTCCTCGTTATTTAACGGAATTGCTGCAAATCTCAGATGGGCTTTATCAGACCCGCTCCACTGACATGCTTATGCTTTATGTCCCACAAGCCCGGTCTGAGCTGGGAAAGACAGCTTTTAGCTTCAGTGCCCCTGACTCCTGGAACAACTTACAGCAACAAATTAAATTAAATAACTTCATATCCTTTAACCAATTTAAACAAACTATTTTAAATCTGCCAAACTCTACCTGTAACTGTTTTAATTAGGCTATATTGTACTTTCACCCATTTAATTTTAATTGCTACCACTAAATTTCACCACTGTGTAAATGTTTCAATTGTTTTTCTCTTCACCTGTTGCTGTGTATTTGATGTATTTGCGTTGAATATTGTTTATGTATTGTTGTTTTTCCTTTGAATTTGTTTGAACTCGACGTCATTGAAAATGAGGGTCACCCCTCAATTGGTCTCTCGAGGATAAATAAAAGTTAAATGAAATGAAAATGAAAATTTTGTTGAGACTGGACATCCAAAATGATGGAGGAAATGAGAAGAAAACGAAATTTCACTTATTCAGAAATAAGAAAACTGATAGAAATAGACCTACAGCGAGAACAAGGCACACTGACTGCAAGCAGTCCAACGAGGCTACTAGTGAAAGAAAAAAAAACAAGCAGCTTGGCGTGTGATTAGGTCTGTCTACGGACAGCGTTAAAATAAATATTATAGCACTATAACCTATCTACTCGGCCCAGGCACGCAGCATGTCTTCCCGTGATCGGGACAAGATTTTACGTTTATAATGCCCCCCGCTTCCCATGCACAGAAAGACGAGAGCCTTCAGTAAAGCGCTGCGGTGCGCACTGATGCGCATTACCAAGAGTTTCTCATTAGAAATTCAATCAAAACGTAGGCCTATAGGCTTTACTAAATTAAATAAAAATTGTATTGGAAAACAGAGTTTGTGGCCAGTGACGTTGTTTTAACAAAAGCCAAGGGACATAACTGGTTTATGCGCGCGCAGCACATTGTTTAGTAGGGAGTTTTTTCTTGCGCCTATGCCTCAGCAGAGCTCTCTCTGACAAAAATATACCAAAAGTTAGAGGAAAGCCCGTTTGTGGGAGAAGATTGGGTGCACACTTATAGGCTATTTTACAGTAGCCTAGTATTTTTTTCTATTGTTTTTGTTTGTATAACGGATCGTTGCGCACACATAGCCTACGAGCCTCCTCCTGTGATGGAGGAGGCTCGTCATTTTTGTGAAGGCTACATAAATGTTTTGTTAACATAGAGGTCTACCCTTTGTCATACGGACAAAGCATGGGAATAGACAACAGTAAACAGTAAAAGCAATGTCGATCATAGTCTACAGCGACAGTCGAGAATTACGATCAGCTCTTTCATTCTCCCACAGTCTGTCTTCCAGCACACACACGCTTGATCCAAGCGCACCGCCACCGTTTATGCCCGAAAAATGCTAGGTGAACACGGGTCCTTTATTAAAAAAGTAGCCTAACAAAAGATCACGTTGAGACAACTTAAAGTTGGTAAAGTAGGCTATACTGGTGCCTGCCTGCGTGCTGCCTGACAGCCATCGCCGTATGCAATTAATGCCACAGCGCATCAAGTTACTTCTGTTGTGTCGGAGCATTATACAGCTGAGTCTTTTAACAAGGGATCCATGCAGAGCTGCATGTGAAGGGACCGCCTCTCCCGATTAACCAGTTAACTTGATGCGCAATGGCAATAATTAAAAGGGAAGAGTAGGTAGGCAGACACCTGTATGGCGTTTTACCTTACGCCCAGTTGGTGCAACCCAGCCCTGGCCTGCCCATAGCTGCTCCCCATCTGCTAATCAGCCCTCCTAGTTATAACCTAGCGTTCCAGCTGTCAGATATCATCCTGTGTTCCGATCCTGCCTGCTCGTGTTTCAACCTGCCTTTTGGACTTTTGCTTTGGACCTCCCTTTTGCCTGCCCCAACTGGACTTGTTTGCCGTGCTGTACTACCTGGTTTGTCATCCACTTCTCATTTAACACCTTTTGTGAACCTGAACTGTTTCCATGTGTCTTGCAACTAGGTTCTTGTCTGTCATTTCCCTGAAACCCTGACAATTAAAAAGGTATTAAAAGGTTGCTGCAATTCCCATCTCATTTAAATCAAAGCTGAAAACTGTGGCATTCTATCCTGTAACTTTATATTTAATTTCTGTCTTTTAAATGCAATTTCTGTTCATTTATCAAGTAGCCTATTCTGCCTTTTTTGTCTACATTACCTCAAATGCAATTTCAATATTTTCTCATGTCTTATTTTTTAATGTATTTTTATGCCCTAGAAAATCTATTTCATAACGTTTTAATTTTTTTTGGTGCATATTATACACTAATGCTGGGCTTACACTAGAGGACTTTTAAAAGACTTTGAAAAGACTGAAACCCTCTTCCATCTAAAGACAATCAACTCACACCTGAAGACAACTAGTCATAGGCCTAAAGTTTTCAGTCACAGAGTGAGATTTTGAAAAGACAGGGGTCTCACATTGCAAGACTACAAGATTCCTTTTGAGATTAATATTATTTCCGCAAACGCGATAGTGATTATTTAATCAAAAACAAGTTAATTCAATATTCCGAGCGGGGGACTTCCTTTAGTTATTTGACCAGCTATATTTGCTGATCTCATCCCCCTATAACTTTAACTCCTAACCAGAGCCGGAGTGGGACTCATTTTCAGCACTGGAGTTTCATGCCTCAGACCGGCCCATTTTATTTCACGACCAACATTATTAATATAATGTAATAACAACCTTAATATGTACGTCTGCAAAAGTGCACTGTTCTCTGCACCCTTGTAATTCTGTGTTTTTAGACTGTGTGGACTCAAATGCTCCTGTGTAGCCTACTCGGGTGCCTGCCATGGTGCTACTATGTGCAGTAGGAGTGTACAGAGACGTCATTAATTATCTGTATCTGTATTAGGATATGAAACCAGAAGTGGGCTGGGCTTATGTCTGAATATTTTTTCACCAACAATTATTGTCCCTTCAGAGCCTCAAATTGATTTAATATTGGCATATTATTAATAATGAGATATATTTTCCTCATACAGGCTACTTCTCGTCTGTTTCTCTCTCTCATAAGTTATGAACTGTCTGAGCCCCTACACGTTTGACTGGGGGACATTGAACATTCAGAGTCTGAAACAGTAGGCCTATTACATCACAGTAAATCATACACTTGCGCACTCTTTTTATTTTTAACTAAACTAAGTTGTATGATCCATCGATCTAGATAAGATTTTTTCCCGTTTATTTCTCTCTATAGACCTATCTCTGTCGCGCTATTCTCTCCCTATCTTTTTAAATTTCTAACTTGGTTCAATGAATAATTACTTTGGATTAGGAAACAGCGTTTTATAATCTAGTGATGTAAGTGATCAACGCACAAAAACTAAACTTTGTTTGAGCAAATCTCTTACTTATAAACAGATTGTATGAACTAAACAGGCAAAGTCTTTGCAGATCAAATATTTAAAGATCGATTTTATTAAATGAATTACACGGCCCATTGCCATTAGAGAGACGCGGTTCACGTTCAGAGATTTGAAATAAATTAAAGTCGGGAGGGACTGAAGGTGAGTCGGGGTCAGAAACTTCCAGCGGAATGGAGAGAGACCGCGGCTCACGGGGCTATGCATAAATGCAGCCGGTCTTTCTCTTCTAAGCCACAGCAGCGGAGATGAACAGCTGATAGGTGCGACTCAAGTTAAGTCAGAATGCGCTGCATCAATTTAGTGCATGATAGGCAAAATAAATAAATAGTTGTTTCCCGAATAATTCGGGAAGTAAAAATATTCGGATCGATCTCATTATCCGTGCTCATCCGAATAAATGTTCGGATTCGAGCTCATCCCAGTGCAGCCGACGCTCCAGTCGCCATTGTCCCAAGCATAGGCCTACATTGAAAATAAATGACTGGGGGCTGGCACTAACTTATGAAGCCTTTGGTATGAGCGCAGAATTACAAGTTATCTTCTTTCACCGCGTAGTCCGACATGGAAGACATGCTGCTAGTGAGAGACACGCAGCAGGGCTAGGCCCTAGTTCCTGTTTCTGCTTCAAAATAAAAGTCATCTCACGTTACGCCATTTAGATGCTTTTAATGTGAAACTGAAGCTGTAGGAAATGGTCAGTTTCCATTAGCAGTAACTTAACTGACTAATAATATGATTTTTAATGCACCAATAGGTATAATGATATTTTAACCCAGTGCCATGACTGGGCCGGCCCTCGCAGCCCAAAAACCAGAGCGGCCCACCGGGAGCATGGTTCTCCCGATTAGCCACTCCGGGCCTGCTCCTAACCCTGTATTTGACGGTATAGAGCAGGGGTCTCCAACAGGGCGGGTTTTCAGTAGCTCGCCTGATAGGTTGACCGACTTGTTTAAAAAAAAAAAAAAAAAAATTTTTTTTTTTTTTTTTTTTTACAAGTTAAACATTTGATGAAGGTAAATGCACCTCTTCCCATGGTCAAAACTTTGCGATTTGCGGTAAATACATGTTCACATGTGTCTCAAAGCGTTTCTCTATCAGCTGGTGTGTGTGCTGCTCTGCGGCTCTGCATGCGGCCATGCATGACTACGGCATGCACTGTCTTTGACCTTTGCATAAATGTATTTAATAATTTTAAGGGGAAAACACATTTTATTTATTATTTCAACTATTGAGTTATTTGTAAAACAGCCTGCTAGTGTAGCCATACAAGATTTATTTTCTGAATTTTCAATGCTGCTTTATTTTTACGTTTTAAATTGGGAAATACATGTTCCAAAACGACCAATAACCTCTGTATTTAAAAAGAAATCAAGCAAGTAGGCTAATAATAACCATTAATGAATTATAGGTTATCACAGTAGGACTAATTGTACACAATAATCTCACAACAGCCCCCTATCCAAAAAGGAACTTTAAAAATGTACAACTGTAAGGTCAGTTGTCTGTTTTATTCAAATAAGCAGTTGTTTATTTCTGTAGTGCGTATTGGCATCTTTGAGCAAAATACCCCCAAAATTTTCGGCGCGCCGCACCTGGGTGGTGACCGCCTTGACTAAGACATTTCCTGGGGGAAACACCGTTGCATCACAATAAGAAGTGTAATATAGACATTGATGTCAATTTTCACTGATATGTGGCCCACAAAAAGTGTAAAGTAATGTGTTCTTGGACCTTTGATGGGAAATTATTTATGATAAGCATTGGGTATTGCAATTTCACATGTGTACAAACAGAAGCTTAATTCATTTGATGTGTGCTATAAATATAAGCGATTTGATACAAGTAGCTCTTGGCCACTTACATTTTTTCAAAGTAGCTCTCAGTTGAAAAAAGGTTGGAGACCCCTGGTATAGAGTGTTCAGGTTGCGCGGCTGTCAGCCTGGTTCTCCACCGAGACTTCTATGAAAAAGTATCCGAAATAAGTGCCTCACCAGGCGGACACAGGTCGCGACTAATGCCGCTCCTCCTGTGTCGTGCTTTGAGCATGCGAGAGTGTGACAGTGTTTACATCATTTCGCTTGAGCCAACCCCTAAGACTAGCGATGATATCAAACTTGTTTGATAATGTCGGAACATCAAGACGGGAAGAAGACCACCATACACCAAACGACTGAGATTACGTGCGCGCGCCACAACTCCAGTGATTTCAGTCCGACGTTGGAAGATTGTCTGCGACTGTCAAATCGTGTGAAAAGTCGTGTAGTCAGCGGCGGCTCGCCCATAGAGGGCGATAGGGCGACGCCCTCCTTGAGCCATACCAGCAAAAAACAAAAATATATTAAGGATAATAATAATGATGATTTTTATTTTATTTTGTATTTATAATCATAATTTATTATTTCAATACAGTTTTTACCTGCATCTAAGTCTGAATATCCATGTACAATCAGCGTCAGTGCTCTATACCGTCACTCTTAGGCGATTTCGGGCTAGTTGAAAATCGCCCTGAGCACTCTCATAGACTTCAATGTAAATCTTTTTTTTTTTCAAACTGCAGGCTTCGCAATGCAATCTCTATGGGTTCCAGGGGTGCTCGCCCTAACGTGTTGTCGTCATACGTACAGTAAACAATGAACCAATTACAGTGACTGATACAGTCACATGTTCGGTCTCCTGCCCAAAGCGGTCATATTCAAGAGTCAAGACCAACATAACTAATATCAACTCAGGCTAGGCTGGCAAGCTACTTGATCATGTCATTAAAAGGACTAGGTCCTTTCCAGACAAAATATAACCATCAAGCAAGCATCTACCAAGATGGATTGGGGGATCGTATAGACGTGGATTTTCACAGGGCTCGTTTGAACGGCTAACGAGGCTAGCAGGATGCTAAGGCGCTAACGCTATGTTCTGCTGCCGCTGCATGATGATTATGGACTGTATAATGGCTCCATCCTGATGGCAGCACAGACACCGCATGGATAACTTCGGGTGTCACCCCTATGCATCATCTCTCAGAAAAGGTAAAACAAACATTAAACATCAATCTGCATATGGACGAGCCTGCGCCGTTCAACAGCTGATCCATAGACTGTTTACTCTGACAGCTGCTGTCCGTCCGCGGCATAAACCCGCCTACCAAGTAACGGTGCTGTAGACAGCATGGACATATAATGAAAGGTAGACAATGTAGTAACGCAAACCAATGTGATGATTGCACATAGACGGTCTTTGAACGCAACGCAGCTGCAGCTCGCGGCTCCTCTATGGTTTGTTGATTCTATCGATATATGTCTTAATTGGCAAGTCAAACTAATATTATTGTGGAACTTAGAGGCTACAATGACTACAAGGAAGGTAACGATGGAAGAAACAATAAGAGAAATGAATGAAACACTGAAGAAATTGACGCTAGATATAAGAGACGTTGCAGCAAGGCAAACTGAGATCACAAACATTTTGGCAGAAGTCAAAGAACTCAGAGAAAGTATGGCTGCAAAAGATCGCAGGATTGCTGTACTTGAAAACAAAGTGTTGAAGATGGATGAACTGGAACGTAAAATCCAAGACATGGAATTGTTCACCCGCAAAGAAGATGTAATAATAAGCGGCCTTGCTGTTAAACCGAGGACGTATGCTGCCGCGGCGACCAAGAGAGACGGCGAGGAAAGTTTAAGTTTGCAAGATCAAGAATCGGTCGAATCGCAGGTAATATCCTTTCTTCAAAGTAGGAACATCCACCTGGACAAGAGCAACATCACAGCTTGTCACACTCTACCAAGTAAGGACCGCGCGATCAAGCCCAGAATCATAATGCGTTTTGTGAGTCGCAAACACAAAACAGAGCTATTGATGCAGGGGAAAAAGCTCAAAGGCACGGCAGTGTACATCAACGAACACCTAACATCTAAAAATGCTGAGATTGCTAGGGTAGCACGGCAGCTATGGAAGGAACACAAAATAAAGGGAACCTGGACTAGAGATTGCAAGGTGATGATAAGGTTGAATGGCCCCTCGCCTGAAGCGGAGAAAGTGTTGATGATTAGGGAGCTGAAAGACCTGGACCGCTACAAATGAAGATGATGCCAAATATGCTTTTGGGTAATATAGGAATTCCGTGCCAGGTGAAGACCAGAAGATTAGCCACGTTTTTGGCTGGATATTCATTTTATTTTCTACTTCTTTTGAAGGGCGTTCGAAAAGCCTCTATCCTCCTATGTCTTTTAAGTTTTGAATGGAGTTCTGCGCGCCTATTGGAACGAGGTATGAAGCACTTTTCCACCTTTATTATGACTGTATATAGTAGGCCTATATTTTCTGTTAATCGATCTGGATCTATAATGCTTCAATGGAGACACACAGGGCCGGATTAACGCACAGGCTAACTAGGCTACAGCCTAGGGCCCGACGTGTGGAGGGGCCCTTTGATTGGTCAGACTTTTTTTTTTTTTTTTTTTTTTTTTTTAGAAAGGGGCTTGGGGGGCCCCCCCAAGCCCCCCCTTAAAAAAAATTCTTGATAAATAATTCTTGAGCAGGCTACCGGGCCCTAGGCCTCATAGTAACTTTTCATGTTGCATTGTCAAAGAGCTCAGTCACTCATGTCAATAACAGGGTCCAAAAAGGAATACGCCTAAATATAAGGAAATAAATCATCATGGGCCCCTCAACTAGTAGGGGAGAAATACAAAAGCATAAGAAAACAGCATTAGTAGCTCTGTCTAAGGGGCTTCATGATGAGCCTTTAGGGCCCCCACACACATACAGGAATACGATTTCTATGTGTAAATTCTATGCTGTTCATAAAAAGTAGCTATCCACCCTGTATCTGTTGAAATGAGTCTCTCCATCATAGAACATGAGTCTGCAGACCAATCTACTGTACTGTTTTTACAGTAGCAGAGTAAAGAGTGCTGCCTGATTAAGAAAAATCTGAAAAATAATGTTCCTGCTGCATCTCAGGATTTGATATAGCCTCTAAATTTTCCCCTCAAAGTGCACCAGATTGATGCATTTTAATTCAAAAGGCACAAATTGTCTTCCTGGGGGGATGCCCCCGGACCCCCAACAAGGACCAGGGTCCCTCCCACAGTATCCCTAAATCCTGTGAGAAAAACTGATTTCATTAATATGTTTTTTACCATTAATTGTATATGTGCTGAAAAGTCAGTGTACCTGACTGGATAGGTAGGAGTGGGGGGGCCCTTTAAGAGTCTGCACCCAGTGGCCCATCATCTCGTAAAACTCTACAATCTGATTTCTTTTTGCGGGAAGCATGCACAAGCATGCACAAGAAATATGTATTAAAAAAATAATAAAAAAAAAATAAGATTTTTCTTTTCAAGAAAATACAAAAAAAGTGGGGGGCCCCACACTAGGTCTTGAATGGGGCCCCCAGATCGTTAAGGCCGCCCCTGGTTGTACAGGTAGAGTTTGGCAGAGTAATTGAGAATAAAATCAGAAATTAAAGTAAATAACTGGATAGTGCGTCTCTTCCTCCCCTGATTCGCTTCCTCTCCCCATGAAGTCAGTCCCCTATCTTTTATTTTATTTTTTATTAAATTAAAACTTTAATTCTTAATGAGGCAGGAGGGGCTCATCTTCCAGTCGCCGCTGGACCCTAGGGAAGGCTGATGGATTGGATTTATATAGCGCTTCTCTCGCACTCAAAGCACTTTTACAGGGCTCCAGCTATCATTCACACACAGTCATAATGGAGGTGGTGAGCCATTCAGCGCCTGTGGCCCCTCCGACCACCACCTCAGACATAGCCTACCGCATATTTTTATTTTTTAATGTAAATATAATTCAATCAAAATGTACATAAACCTCTATAGGTCCGTGAAGTTAGACACCAGGGATGTGCGCGAGTAGGCCACCTCGATTGGTTAAAAGGCAAACTCGAGTTTGTTTGTTTTTTTTCTTTTTTTTTCGGTCTGCATTCCGCGATGCGCAGCGGGTGGCAAAAAGTAAAGACGTTAAACTCAACGGAGAACGATCATTGTCTTAACAACACACTAACACTAACAAGCATCATCAGCCCTTAAGTGAAATGAGTGATGCCAGTCTGATAGCGAGAGATCAGAACTGAGCGCTGTCTTCCACACACCGCGGCTCGCAGCTCAACTGACAGACAGCTGAGTGCTGTCTGTGAGCCGGACAGAGAGCGACGGAGGGATCCTCCACCTCAGCGGTGTGTTTGGTTATAAGTGAACGTTGCGCCAAAGCGTTACAAAGGGGGGCCCCACAGAAGGAATAGCCTAGGGGCCCATGACTACCTTAATCCGGCCCTGGAGACACAGGCTCAAGCTCTATACACTGTTAAAACCACACTGCCTCTGCTACCGCTGCTTTTTCATATATAGCCCTACTTTCGTTTTCTGCCGTGGGGACTTCCCCCAGATCTTTTTTTTCTCAGGACTGCAGCTAAGCCTATTTTTTATTTTCACTTTGGACTTATTGTGGACTAAATTATTTATTTTGTTCTCAACCTGGTTGCACTTGTTGCTTGATGTAGGCCTATATTTTATAGTTTCTTTATGGGACTGTGTGGATGGATGCGGGCCGGAGTGCCTATTTGCGCCGTGGATACATCAGTTATATCGAAAAGATTCTGGTTTGAGGGAATGGCCTGCACCCGCAGTCTTATTGGCATGGACATGTTATCTAACTGACAATAGAAAATGATGACTGAGACGGATTTGCCCGTGCCTACAGGGGGCCATACACTGTTAAGATCTGAATACACAGACTACAAGTTATATGATTTTGAATGCAATATTGATCCAGAAAACAACTGTTTCAACTCAATTGATTCCATGTGTGATTACTATACAGAAGAAAACTTTAATGACACAGTTAACCTGGATAATAATTTTTCAGTCATACATTTTAATTGTAGGAGCTTGTATGCAAATTTTGCCAAGATCCAGGAATACATAAGGTCTTTTAAACATACATTTTCAGTAGTAGCGCTGTCAGAAACATGGCTTGATGAAGATCGAGGTGTAGATTTCTGTATGGAAGGTTATGAACTGCATCATTGCAGTAGAAGAGATAAGAGGGGAGGCGGTGTTGCCTTATTTGTGACCACTGATTTGAAATGCAGGATTGTAGAATGTATGACAACAGCCATTAATGATTTATTTGAATGTGTTACAGTGGAGATTGATATGGAAAATAAGAGGAATGCTGTTGTTACATGTATTTACAGAACACCTGGGTCAAAAATAGAAACATTTAATGAACATCTAGAAAAAGTGTTGTGTCAGCTTAACGAAAAGAAAATGTATATTTTGTGTGGGGACATAAACATTGATTTGTTGAGTCTGCATAGACAAGTACCAGCTAGTGATTATTTGGAGATGCTATACAGTAGAGGGTTGTATCCATTGATCACCAAGCCAACTCGGATAACATCAACATGTGCGACATTGATCGACCATATCTTTACAAATATTTTAGAGAGTAAAACCAAGAGTGGCTTGTTGATTAATGACATAAGTGACCATTTACCTGTCTTTTCTGTTTTGGATTGTCAAATAGCCACTGAGAAAGAAGTAGGCTGTAGGACTAAATATGTCAGAAAAAGGACCGATGAAGCAATTTGTGAATTTAGAAATGACTTGAGTAAGCAAGATTGGAAAGAGGTTTATGTTGGGGAAGTAAACGATGCATATGAGACTTTTCTAGATAAATATCTCACCTTATATGAAAGGCATTGTCCATATGTGCAGTGTAAGTATAAGGACCGCTTTGGCAAAAGCCCTTGGATCACAAGGGGACTACAGAATGCATGCAAAAAGAAGAATAAACTTTATAGAGATTTTATAAAATGTAGGTCAAAAGAAGCAGAAATTAAGTATAAGTTGTATAAAAATAAATTAACAACAATAATGAGAAAAGCGAAAAAAGATTATTTTGGTAGCCTTTTAGAAAAAAACAAAACTGATATAAAAGGAACATGGAATATTTTGAATAGGCTGATTGGGAAAAGTAGGCCTACTTCAGGTCAGGCCGGTATACCACACCATTTCATAGACGAGAATAATAAGAAAATTGAGAACTTAAACGAAGTAGTAAATGAATTTAATTCCTTTTTTGTGAATGTGGGGCCCAAGCTAGCAGAAAATATTGATAAACATAACGCACGGCCACAGGATGGAGGGATAAGGGGGAGTAGAGTACTCCAATCAATGTTTCTTGGAGACATTAATGAAAACAAAATTCTATCCATTGTAAATAAATTAAAAAACAAGACATCTACAGATACGGATGGGTTAGATATGTTCATTGTGAAAAACACCATTGATTGCATTGTTAAACCTTTAAGTTACATATTTAATCTTTCTTTTCAAACAGGAGTTTTCCCTAATAGGATGAAGGTAGCAAAGGTGGTCCCACTTTACAAGGATGGTGATAAGCATATGTTTACAAATTATAGACCAGTTTCGTTATTATCTCAATTTTCTAAAATTCTTGAAAAGATTTTTGTTCAAAAATTAGATGATTTTATTGAAAAGAAGCAGCTGTTGAACGAGAGCCAGTATGGATTCCGTTCTGGGAGATCTACTGCTTCTGCAGTCATGAATATAGTTGAGGACATAGTAAATGCAACTGACAATAAGAAGCATACAATAGGTGTATTTATCGACTTAAAGAAAGCATTCGATACAATAGATCATTCAATTTTGCTATCAAAACTACAATCATATGGTGTGAGAGGAATAGTATTGGATTGGTTAAGTAGTTATTTGAACAAAAGACAACAGTATGTTCAGTATAACGATAACAAATCCAATAATATGCAAATTCTATGTGGGATACCGCAAGGTTCAGTTTTAGGACCGATATTATTTATACTTTACATTAACGACATCTGTGATGTATCTAAGTTACTGAATTTTGTTCTATTCGCAGATGATACAAACTTTTACCTTTCTGGAAATGATTTAAATGAATTAGTAAAAAGTATGGAACAAGAAATGGTCAAACTGAAGGAATGGTTTGATATTAATAGACTATCTTTAAATTTAAAGAAAACGAAGTTCATGCTTTTCGGTAATAGAAAAAAAGATGAAAGTATTGTACTATCTATAGCAGGAACAATCATTGAAAGAGTTAAGGAAATTAGGTTTTTGGGTGTGCTCCTAGATGAAGGGTTGACGTGGAAACCACATATCTCACATATACAGAAAAAAATATCTAAGAGTACTTTTGTATTAAATAAAGTAAAATATGTGTTAGATTATAAGGCATTGAGAACCCTGTATTGTGCGCTAGTGTTGCCCTACATCAGCTACTGTGTGGAGGTGTGGGGAAACACATACCAAAGCAACACAAAGTCACTCTATCTGCTACAAAAGAGAATAATAAGAATTATATTTAAAACTGGTTATAGAGAGCACACAAATATCTTATTTTTTCACTCTAAACTTTTAAAATTTAAAGAATTGGTCGAATTACAGACACTTATTGTTATGTTTAAAGCAAAAAATAAAGTACTGCCAGCAAATCTTCAAAATCTGTTTATCCTTATAGAAAATGAAGGAAGAAGAAAAGGACACTTTAAGCATCAAGTTGCAAGGACAACAGCAAAGCAAATGTGTACTTCAGTGGTAGGAGCGAAAGTATGGAATTCTCTGCAACGTGAACTACAGCAATGTACAAATATATTTCAGTTTAAAAAACGATTTAAAGAGAAAACAATGAATTTGTATGAGCACTTATAGAAATAAAAATATTATATATTATTAAATATATTATATATAATATAGAAATAAAAAATTATGATTTCTATATTGATGGTTGTGATCATGGTTTGCTTTGTTTTGGAATCAGTTTCAGATTGATGTTTTGGTTTCTATTTTGTTTCATTTATTATCGTCATGCATTGACATGAGAGTGTTTTTATTTGTTTGTTTGTTTTGAGGGGGCAGGAAATATAAGATATTCTTCACCCTGCCTCCTTTTCGTCATGGTTTTATGGATTGTACATGTGAGAATGTTGAAATGAGTTTTGTTGGAAGACATCCATGGACGAAATAAATATAAATCAATCAATCAATCAAAAACATATGCTATGCCAGCATCCATTTTTGTTTAGTCAGAACACAACTGTCAAGTCAATCAGATTAATGTGATTAATTGTAGAGCAGGTCTCTTAACTTTTAAAGGAAGCCTACCTGAGGAGCACACTGGTAGATGACAAGTTGTCTGTGATGGCCACAGCCGGATAATTAAATCATTTTAGAGCTAAAATAATTTTATTCAAGAAATGAACTAACTTAATGTCCAAAAATACTGTACAGTACAATGCTTGTATAATGTTGCCAGAGAGGTTATGCCAGATGAACAGGAAAAACAAACTGTTAAATGCAATATGACATAGTCATATTAGCTATCTCATTTCGGGTCATTTTACCCATCATGGCAACAATTGCCTCCCCTGAGATTATTGTCAGGAGCCACCACTGCGTGTAGTGTAAGCCCAGCATTACTTGTTCATTTCACTGCAAGCGTCACAGTCTGGATCTGTTTCCTACAGTTCACACAGCCGAGATGAATTTACAAGTGAGGCTGCTCCTGGCCTGGCTGTTTGTGACAGGAACCTGTGTTCTGTTAATGAGACACACGCAGAGCGAAAAGCCCTGTTCTTGTGAGAAAGTTTTACCTGTGGTCAATAAGTGGTCGATGCCGCAGTTCAGCAAATCCGTGGAACCATTCCTCTCAGCTGAACACAAGCTCTCAGAGGAGGCTTTCAGCTGGTGGCAGGTGGGTTGTCAATTCACAGTAACCAAAGATGAAAGCCGTCATACTCGTTAATGTGGTCACTACTATGCTTTGCTCTTTGAACAGCACTTACAGAACGAAAAGCGTGACTTCAGCACCTACATTAAAACAGTGGAGAAGCTGTTTCAGATTGTCCCTTCCCACAATGCTGATCTTCTAGAACCCAGCCCGGACCACTACAGAAGGTGTGCTGTGGTTGGGAATTCTGGAAATGTAAAGGGATCCCGTTATGGACCTCTGATAGACAACCATGACGTAATCATGAGGTAAGTCCTCCAACTAAGCAAAGTTGTTTGTATTCTGTTACCGTATTTCAACTCCTGAGACATGGGGACAAACAGCAAAGTTTTTTCCCCTCAAAGTCAGCAATTAACAGTTAAATTCCAGCAGTCCCACCAATGTACTGTATGTCTGCTATGAGCCTGCAACGATTAATCGGATCGATTATTAAAATAATCGCCAACTATTTTGATAATCTGATTTCAGAAATGTGAACATTTTCTGGTTTCTTTAAAGCTTTTCTGTCAATATTATATGGTCTTAGAGGTCCCTAATATGTTTTTCTTTGGTTGTTTGCTGAAAAAAACCGTTCAGATCATTTATTGTAGAATGCCTATAGACCCCTTATCAGTCTACGTCACACAGCGTCACTCCCCGCTCTACTGCGCATGTCCATTGCAGAAAGAGACAAGAGCGACACGAGCCACAATTTATTTTTTGTTTGAATGGTGATAAAGCTAGTAAATGCCCAAATGCACCGCTGTATAATTACATAAATGAGTTGTGAAATGTTTACAATAAGGACAGTGACCGGACACGAGGCTATCGCAATGGAAAGCAATGGAGGCTTATTTACAATGACCCAGACGTTATACATCTCCGTCCTCTTCCCTTGTGTTTGATTCTATGGTTTGACTAGGCAGTAGGGGTTTGCACGTGTACACGTGTAGCCGGTAAGTAGGCCTAGGCTAAATCATACCATTTAGGAAAAATCAATAAACAAAAACCGAGTGGGGTCGACATGTGCTAGCCTAGCCTACTGTAGGCTACTAAAGCAGATAACACAACACATTATTGTGTTTGGTTATAATATTTATTCATTGAACTATTTAACTGCTCCACCATAAGTTTCACTTTCCTTTTCATCCCCGTCTCAAACAGCTGGTCTGATAAGCTGGTCGGCTCGTGAGCCCAACGGCCCCGAAAGCAGGAGTCAGTCTAAAAACAGATGATCACTGTAGGCTGGTTATGATCACTTTTAAATCAAAAAGCAACATTATGAAATAAAGGCATCTCTGCCTCTCTCTGTCTATCTGTCTGCCGGTCTTTACTGTCACTCTCCAACAGCAGTCCGGCCACTGAAGTCGTCGGGGCCATTTCTTCTCATCATTTATCCACTCAACTGCCCGCAACGTGTATGGGTCATTAAGACGTTTCCTGTTCAATAGTGTTAATGTTTCCGCATAACCAATGTTATCACTCGCTGATAAACTGTTTTTAGTAAGCTGACAACATCGCTATTTAACACCATGGACCTATAAAGAAACACCGCAACTGCAATACAACCAAACGGGTAACCATGGCAACCAGCCAAACAATTTTTCTTTCTGCAGCTTTGCAGCGCGCGCATCCGCCGTGTTGATAAACAGAAAAGGGGTCTATATACCCTGATGTTCAGCTAATCTCACGATGGCCTATTTTTGAACCCGAGCTGCAGCTCCCCTCGTAAATATACAATCTATGAGCTTCCCCCGCCCCTCTCTGGAAGCGACGGGTCCATAGCCTGTAGTAGTAGCCTGTCCACAGTGCCTGTACTGAATGTTAGCACGGAAGCTAACGGCTAAAAATATCACGAAAATCAGTGAAAAAATGAGCTTCAATTAGATTTAAACTCTATTACCTTCCTATGCTTTGTCCGGTTAAAAACGAGGCTTTTTCAGACTGCTCTAGAGAATATAAAGAGCTTGTTATGGGCAAAATATCAATGCTTTTCCCGAAGCTAGCTCGGAAGCTAACGGCTAAAAATATCACGAAAATCAGTGAAAAAATTAGCTTCAAAGCTAGACTTCGACTCTATTACCTTCCTATGCTTTGTCTTGCTAAAAACGAGGCTTTGTCAGACTGCTGTGGGGAATATAAACAGCGTGTTATGAGTAAAAGCTGGTTGCTTGTCCCAAAGCTAATAGCTATACACCAGGCAGGCAAAAATACCAATAAAAACAATTATTTTAGTTTCACCGTTTAAAAAAAAGCACAAGTAGCTTCCTATCCGTTGTGTTATTAAAAACGAGGCATTAATAGACTGCTGTGGTTAAGATAAATTAGTGGATAATGAGCAAAAGCATTCTGTGTTGGTATATGTAACATTCAGGCTGTACTATGGGCATCTTGTCGCTTAGCAGGGAAAGCAACTAGCCTGGTCCAACCAGACCATCGTACTTCATTTCATTTGTACAGAAGGTCTGGAAGTGCTGTAATTGGCAAACGTTCACTCACTTGGAGGCGGGTGTCTGTTGAAGTTTAAAACTATTGGATCTGCACAGTGCCACTCTGGATTAGCCAACCAATTGCATCACGTTTGGTCGTCACGTGTGTCATGAGCCGGCTTTTGACCGTGCGTTCCAGTTAGACAGGGAACTCGGAAATTTCCGACTTCACTACATATTGTAGTCTATGAATCTACCGGTACCTGGCAACAGTAACTTGTTAGAGCCTAACGTTTAGTTATTTGGACGAGAAAGGTTTTAGGCGTCCATACTTTCGCGAGCAGATGCACTGGAACACAGACAGGTCGGAACTACCAAGTCAGAAATCTCCTTCTTCCGAGTATAAAGGAACGCAGGATTCAACTGAAACTGGAGCGCGACTTCGACGTCATCGTTCTCAGCCACTCGCTCTGTTCGCTGATTGGACGGCTGTAGATTCTCCTTAGAATCTGGGAAATGCGCTGTACACCCAGACTGACTACTGAAGGGAAAATGAAATTTGGCCGGAAGTAGGCGGGCGGGCCAGGCTAGAAAGCAACATGGCTGTTGCTCGGAAAATTTTCCATCGGATCTCGGGCCGTGGACCAATAACAAATGGGGGGGGGGGTTATCATATGGTGGACGTTTCTGGTTACTAATGTGGGGGGAAGCATGGACATATAAAGAAAATACGTGGCTGTGCCGACTATGACGTAATAGTCGGCGAGAATTCTGACTCAAGTATATTGGGGGGGTGAGAAAAGGAGAGATTGTTATTTTTTTTATTTTTTTGGCAGTCTCTAGGCACACCGTGGACCCATGGATATGTTAGAACACATTTAAAAAGTGCATTTAGCATAATATGTGACCTTTAATCCTATTATGAAAGTAACCTGAAATATCTGTGTGTTCTGGACATAACGATACATTTGAGGACGTCAACATGGGCTTTGGAAAATGTATCAACATTTTTCACCATTTTCTGGATCAAAACACTAAGCGATTAATGATCGAGAAAATAATCGACAGATTAATCGATTATCAAAAAGAATCATTACCCTAACCCAGGGTGTCCAAACTTTTTTCACTGAGGGCCACATACAGAAAAATCTACGAAGGGCCGGGCCACTTTGCAAAAATAATACATTTATCAGGACATGTAGCTGCTCTGATGTTTAGTTTCATAGTGTCTTCGTAAATTGTAATCCTTCTTCACGGCAACACTTTCCTTGCACATTAAACAGATACATTCCCCCTTTTGTTAAATGCCATTGATACACCCAGTGTTTTCTGCTTTTGCGTCCAATGTCCAGCAGGGTGAAAATAGTAGCCAGCCGAGATCCCGCCCCTCCAAGGGGGGTCCGGGGGTATGCCCCCCCGGGAGATTTTTTTTAAGTTTTTAAAGTGAAATGCATGAATCTGGTGCACTTTGAGAGGCAAATTAAGAGGCTAAAGCTGAAGAATTTTGTATGAAAAAAATGGAGACACTGTGCCAGATGAATTAGAAGCTATTGGAGAAGGACACATGGATTTTCCATAATAATATTAATTTAAAATAAAATATTATGCAGGGTCCTCTGGGATGGGCTTGGTGCTCTTTTTCTTTTTTGGGACATATTTCTCTGTAATATAATGAGTGCATTTAAATTATTTAAAAATTAAAAAGGCCATATTACATTATATTTTTAAAATATGCCACGGGCCAATCAATCAGTTTTGACCCCTGCACTAGTGGGTTAACTAAGAAATGCAAAAAAAAAAAAAAAATTTTTTTTTTTTTCAAAGGGCCATATTACATTATATCTTTAAAATCGGCCGCGGGCCAATAAAAAGCGGGCCGCAGTTGGCCCGCGGGCCGTAGTTTGGACACCCCTGCCCTAACCCTATCTGCTATTCAGAATGAACACTGGTCCGACCGAAGGCTTTGAAGCAGATGTAGGGACCAGAACAACTCATCGTATTGTTTATCCGGAGAGTGCCTTGGACTGCGATAACACCACACACTTTGTGTTGGTTCCATTCAAGATACAGGATCTGGAGTGGCTCATGAAGGCCCTCACTACAGGATTTTCTGGGCGGTGAGTCACATTTTTTATTAGTCAGGCAAAGTGGATGTAGATGGTTGATGTAGCAATAGTAGCCTACCTACTGTACTCTTCTCTACTCTGCTCCGATCTACTCTTTTCTGCTCTACCCTATTCTACCCTATTCTACCCTCCCCTGCCCTATTCTACCCTACCCTACTCTACGTTCAGGGCTGTACAGTGCGACAGTTTTGATCGCATTTGCTACTGAAATTGATCACGTGCGATGATGAATACAATGCTGCTCGCACTGGTGCTAGCGTCTAATACACTTCACCAACGTACGGTAATAACCGGAAAGAGACGGCACGCAGTTAAGTTAGCGCGTGTGCAAACAGAACATTTCCTGTGCGCCTTCACATTAAAAGCCTGTTACTAGCCAAACGTTAGTTGACTTTTATTTTGAAGCCGTAAGAACAGGAAGTTCGCGCTTCACAGCCCTGCAGTGCGCTAGCAAAATCAACTGCTTCAGCTGCAGAGAGCAGTCAACACCAGTAGTCTATTTAAACAAAGTTTGAAATAACTGATAAGCCACTGAAGAACACCTCCCAACACATTCACAACAACCTATTTAACTTATCCTAAATTGTACCAATATGTATACTTATTTATTTAATAGGCTATATGTTTTAAAGTTTGGTTTTAATTAATAGAAGGACATATTATGAATATAATAATTATGTGTATACAAAAAACATATAGATATACATTTTATGAGGAGAAATAATTCTGAATCAGCAAAAAATTGCAATTGGCAGGTTAGATTATTTTGTCTAAATTGCAATCAGTGCACCCCTATTCATTTTTCTACAATTATTACTGCACACACTAGGATATGATATTAATTGAGAATTTCAAATGAGACCAATATGACAGGCTAAAAGGTAATTAGAGCGAAAAGCATGGGTTAAGGTTATGCAAGTTTTCGATCATACTTTGTGTGCTACTGAATTTATTTTTGTGCTACTGATTTTTTTAGCTTGCTAGCACCAGTGCTACCACCTAAAAACATAAGTGTACAGCCCTGTCTACGTTGGCTTTTTATTTCGAGGTTGACATTTCATGGTATTTCCAACAGTTCATATGCGCCAGTCAAGTCCCAAATCAAAGCCAACAAAGATTTGGTGAGTATTATTTTGAATGCATTCAACAATAAACTGCATTGGCTGCAAAGGTAATGGTTCATAAAAGTATATTTCTACTTCCCAGGTGATGGTCCTCAATCCTGCTTTCATGGGGTATGTTCATGACATGTGGCTGGAAAAGAAGGGCGGGTATCCGTCTACAGGCTTCATGGCTCTGGTTGTCGCCCTGCATATTTGTGATGAGGTGAGTGCGGTGCTACACCATGTTGCTTCGCCATGTTTCCACAGTAGCAGAGAACCGACTAACTTACTCGTCTTTTAAATATAGTGGGTGTCCGCCAGAAATGAACCTGTTGGAAGATGAAGAAGCACTGTAGAACAAATAACTAAACACATCTTCACCACATCACTTGATATTGTGGAATGACTTGAGGCAGTGGTGGATGATGCCATCCTTAGTAACTAGATTCTTGTCCTTGAACGCCACTATAGCTTTTGTAGATTCTCTCACTTTCACCATTGGATTACACAAATACACATTACTACACACTGTACCTGACTTTTTTCTGGTGCCCGTGTCGGCATTTCAACATTGTTTGTTGCCTTCCAAAACTCGGGTTACACACAAACGCTATACCAGCATGTCCCCATAAATCATAACGACTCCCTTTGGCCACTCAGCTGCCATGGCTGCTTGTGTAGTCTTATTGGACGACCTAACCTATTAGCAATCTTTCATACTTAATGTCATACGTTCAGTTATTACACGTTTCATTTTGTTTTGCCAGGTCCATGTGTTCGGTTACGGAGCAGACCACGATGGCAACTGGAGCCATTACTGGGAAAAACTCCAAAACAAAAACCTCAAAACTGGTCTGCATCCTGGAACTCAGGAGTATGATATCATCCAGGAGCTGGCAAAGCAACAAAAACTCAAGTTCTACACAGGGTTGTGATCTTCAGTGACGTGCGGTCAGGGTCGCCGTGTGCAAAAAATAAAAATTAAATAAAATTAATGCAATTTATTAAACTTCTATTTGTATTATTACTGTTAATTATTTTGATCTTTACATGTAATCCGCGATTACTTTAAAAAAGTGTAGACGTTTTGATGAGAGGTGGCAGTTAGTAAGTTACGCCAAAATAAGCTGTGCCTTGGCCTCCTATTCATTGTGGACGGCAAGCAAAAAAATCTTTTCGCGCATGCGCACTTCGATCTGTATTCTTTAACATGTACGCAAATAATCATAATTATTTCTGCTTATTTTGACGTAAATGTGGTATGCTAGAAGCCTTTACGTTACATATCATTCATGGACCAATTCAAATCGAGATATTACTGGACATTACGCCTGCTACACTCATTCACGTCGTTACCCCCGCGGATTTTAAAGTCAACATTGCAGCTGCCGTGTCCGTGCCCGCAGATAATTCAAACTGGAGGAATTTCAACAAATTGGATTATAATTTAAAAAGGAACAGAATGACTAGCAAGAGAAAGGCCTGCGCCAGCCTTGGATGGTGTACAACAGGAACAAACAATGTTTGAGAATTTCAAACAGACAGGTAGCCTACATGAACGGAAGGATGCTAGCTAGCTGTGCTGTCAGTCAGACTGGATTACTGTCGTCTTGCTTCTTCAGCCAGGGAGTCAGATTGGTGAGTCAGAAACTATTTGGGGTTTATTTAATAATAAGCTTGGATGAATTGATACCGAGTGTTATCTATTCTGCATTTTATATCAGGGCTGCCAAGTTTCACCAAAAGTTTGGAGTGAGATTTTTTTGGCCGAGGGACCCAAAACCGTGTCCTCTTTCCCACCCAATAATTTTTGCTAGTGTCCTGCAAGTTTACATATTGTTCATAATAAATCAGAAATAAAAGACAATTAGAAAATGTGATAAAACATCAAAAATCTTATTAAAATAAACAAATTCATGAATTGCAAAGTCGTAGGACAGGTTTTAATTAAACATTGGGTGTGGACATATTATAAGTGGGGGTCTGGGGGTCCCCCCCCAGAAAATTTTGAGCATTAAACACTTAATTTCCTGCATTCTGGTGAATTTTTATGAAGCAATGTGTGCCTTTTCTGCATTAATTTTTATGTAAAGTAAAAGAGAACATTCAAGGTTTTGCTGACACAAATTTAATTGAATAGCCTACAATGCATGTGTAGTGCTTTCAAATATCTCCTGTAGCCTATTGTTAAAACATTTAGTTAAACTGTAATAAAGGTAATTATTCTATATCATGTCTACTATTGAGGGTTGAGTGGCTGGTGGTATTTTACTAGCAGCATTAGGCTTTATTCAAAGAAGAAAAAAATTAGGGAACAGTTCAACACCAATGCAAACTACTAAGCTAAAATAAAACATCTGGGTTACTTGGTCCCTCCTCTTAGGCTACCTTGATTTGTGTTATGAAAAGTGCTATAAATGTGCAATACATAGGCTACAGTTCATTACACAGAAGAATAAAAGCATTTTTATTGGCGGATGAGCCATTTGTTACTTTGCAAACCTAATTTTCAAACTAAATTACCAAAAACAATATACAAAACGATCCAAAGATCTTCTGAATTTACTTGAGTGAGATTGAAGGGTTAATATGTTTGATGCATGCGCGCTCACCGGCCGGCGGGGACACAATTCTTATCAGCGGTAACTTGGCACGCTATCAACACACACCTCGGAAGAAGGTGCGGGTAGGGGGCTCGCCCATGGACATATAAAGAAAGGGCTCGCCTCCCGCTTCGAATGCACAGTGCACATCAAAGCATAACGTTAACGCGCGTGCAGAAAGAGGATGTCACGGAACTCAGTCCGTTTAGGTTTTCAAAATAAGACTTTCAAAGTAAAAGTACCAAAAAAAAAAAAAATTACTGGGATTCATTTCTCTGCGTGAGAAATTGGAGGTGTGGCGTGTGAGCGTGTGAACTGGTTGATATGCGTGTGTCTCACGGCCAAAGCGTGAGACTTGGCAGCTCTGTTATATTCAATTGAGCAATTGTGTTTTCATTGTTACTGACGGACAAACATAAGCTGTGACATGCTGGACAGGTCCATGGGACATATGCTACTGGTACTTTATCTATTAAGATAAAGTTTATGGAGTGGAGTTGCCATCAGTTATGCTGTAGTCCTACAGAATGGTGAGTGCTGTCTTTTATTTTGAAGCTGAATAGAAGTAGTAGTTTGACTCGTTCCCCTACGTTTTTTTGGCCCTTGGTGTGAGGGACGGGTCCGTTAAGTCAATGGATGCGACGTTTAATAATTTTAGACCAAACTACAGTAGGCTACGGGCAAACCTGCAGTCACCGTCGTGACATTTTATATACGTCCCGTCTGTGTGTGTGTGTGTGAGAGAGAGAGAAAGAGGGAGGAACTTATTTGAAATCGGCTGTGCGTCCCTGTTTGTTGTTGTTTTTGACTTAGAGAAATCTGGCTTTCAGAACTCAGTGCCTACCCACTCACTGACCTCACCGCACGTCACTAGTGATCTTTCTTGAAGGATTTTATAGTTTACTTAACCCTTATCTGACCATCTGGGGTCATTTTGAGGTACAATTTGTCATCTCTCACAGGTGCTTTGCTCTATAATTTCAAATCGTCTTGAATTTTTCAATCAATTTGTCCCTAATGACCATGTATAATTGTTTTCTGATTCCCTTTTAGTGCTTTTTAAAAATACAATTGTATCTGTCATGGTTTGTTTCACTCCCCTGTCTCCAGCCCTTGCCAGAAGGCCCTCACCTGTTCTCACTTCCTCGTCAGCCAGCTCTAATCACATCATCAAAGAGTGTATGTAAATAAATTCCTTGGTGTGACAATAGACCACAAGCTATGCTGGAAACCTCACATAAAACATGTTAAATCTAAACTGTCACGAAGCATCTCAGTCCTGGGTAAAGCAAAGCATATATTGGATCACAAATCATTGCATATTCTTTACTGCTCAATGATCTTACCTTATTTAAATTACTGTGTGGAGGTCTGGGGGACCACTTACAAAAGCTCACTGCAACCACTAGTCACACTTCAAAAACGAGCCATAAGAATAATCAATAAAGCTGGATATTATGATCACACCAACCTCCTCTTTTTACATTCCCGCATCATAAAGTTCAAGGACCTGGTTGAATATCAAGTTGCACAAATCATGTTCAAAGCTAGAAACAAACTGCTACCAGGTAACATACAAAAACTTTTTTTTGACCGAGAGGGGGGTTACAATTTGAGGCAACAGTTCAACTTTAAGACACTGGAGGTGCGCACGACTTTAAAATGTCATTGCATCTCAATTGGGGGTGTGAAACTGTGGAATGGGTTGAGCACGGAGCTAAAGCAATGTCCAAAAATGTTCCAGTTTAAAAAAAGGTTCAAAACAATGATTTTCATAAGGTACAGGGATGAGGATGTGTAGTAAGAAGGTAATTATAATTATATGGATATATATATATTGATTGTATAGATAAATATGTAGATATGGATATATTGATTGTTTATAAATATAAATATAGATATATGCATTGTGTAAATATATAAAATATAAAAAATGTATAGTATATTAAGTTGTATGTAAATGGCTAATATAGTATCGGCAATAGTACAGAGATAAGAGAAGCAAATATAATTATTATTTTTTATTTTATTCTATTTTTTTATTTAATAAATATTGTGATTTTTTATTTTTTTGTTAAAGGAAAAGGGGCAGGATTAGATAAGTGTATACTTCTTCCTGCTCCTTTTCAGGCATACCTCGACAACACAGATCATTTTTTTTTTTTTTTTTTTTGTTTTTTTGTGAAAACATATTTTTTGTTTGTTGTATGTCTGAAATAAACTAAATCAAATCAAAAATCACCTGTTTCCACTCCCCTCGTTATTCGGCCTTATCTATAAAACTTTGCGTGGGATTCATGTGGAAAGCTGGCGCACGGAAGAAACTCAGGAAGTGCTTGTGAACAAAACTATTCGGATTTATAAAACAGTGCGCACTCATGTCCTACGCCTGTTTCCCTTTATACAGGTGAAACTCGAAAAATTAGAATATCATGCAAAAGTTCATTTATTTCAGTAATTCAACTTTAAAGGTGAAAATAATATATTATACAGACTCATTACATGCAAAGTGAGATATGTGAAGCCTTTATTTGTTATAATTGTGATTATTATGGCTTACAGTTTATAAAAACCCCAAATTCAAAATCTCAGAAAATTAGAATATTACATAACATCAATAAAAAAAGGATCTTAAATACAGAAGTGTCAGCCCTCTAGAAAGTATAATCATGCACATGTACTAAGTACTTGGTTTGGGCCCCCTTTGCATGAATTATTGGCTAAATGCGGTGTGGCATGGATGCTATCAGCCTGTGGCACTGCTGAGGTGTTATGGAAGCCCAGGTTGCTTTGATAGAGGCCTTCAGCTCGTCTGTATTGTTGGGTCTATTTGAGTTCGGCCCCTAAGTCACAATCATCCTGTTGGAGAAAAAAATTGAAAACTGTCAGACAGACAGACAGACAGTCACACACAAACACACACACACAGTCAACACTACTCACCACATTGTCTTCTTGTGGAGATGGGAGGGAGAGTGTAGCTTCTACATTCTCGCATGTTAACGACTCAATGTCCGTCTCTGAGATGAAGTCTGTCTCAAAGCTCAAACTGAGGGCTAAGTAGTATGTGTCAAAGCTGTCTCTATCTGGTCCTGATGATTAAAAAAATTATCGTTATGAGATTTCAGGGAAAGCAGAGAAGTTTAAACAGATATCAGTCTTTCCTGGACTATAACAGTACTGAAGGGACCTACATGACACCTCGTTGACTTATTGACTTTTTATTTTCTGCTTAACAATTGCCTTTAGTTTAAACAGTGTCCTTAGAAACCTGTGTGTGTGTCTGTCTGTCTGTCTGTCTGTCTGTCTGTCTGTCTGTCTGTCTGTCTGTCTGTCTGTCTGTCTGTCTGTCTGTCTGTCTGTCTGTGAGTGTGTGTGCAAGTGAGTGCGAGCGTGCACGTCTCTGTTGGAGAAATGTTGAACGTTTACCTTTTAGTTTGAACAATGCCCTTAGAAACCTGTTAAGTAGAGTATGCGATGTTTGTTGGTTGGTTGTTTTGTTTTTGTTTGAGTGAGTGAGTGAGTGCGTGAGTGTGTGTCTCTGTCTGCGTCTGTGCGTAAATGTGTGTGTGTGTGTGCGCGTGTGTGTGTAGGTCTGGAAAGCACAGGGCTCTCAAGCTGTTAGAGAAATGTTGAACGTTTAGTTACCTTTAGTTTGTTTTTATGTTCACTTTGTGTTTAGTGTGAGTGAGAGAGTGAGACAGTGTGTGTGAGTGAGAGAGAGAGAGAGAGTGTGTGTGTGTGAGTGAGTGTTTGTGTGTGATTGTAAGATTGTGAGTGTGTGCGTATGTGTGTGAGTGTGCCTGCATGTGTGTGTTATTTGAAAAAAATATATAGAAAAATGAGTCACACCTGGTTCCAAGATTTTGCCCAGATAGGTTTCCACGTGCTCCTGCAGTGTGTAATAAAGCAGTGAGTCTCCGTGGTCCATGTCCCACACAGGGAGGTCAGTGTGGGGTGAGGAGGACAGTTTGACCGGCACTGAGTCTTCAGCGACACCGTCAGGCTGGTGGGAAAAAAATAAGTTGAACCATTTAAACATGTGGTATGGATGGATGGATAGATAGATAGATAGATAGGTATAGAAAGAAAAATATAAAATGAATACTGTACCTCTGTCATAGTCAGGGCCGCCTTAATGCACGGGCTTACCTGGGCTGAAGCCCCAGGGCCTACAAGGATCAGGGGCCTCTAAATATATATATATATATATATATATATATATATATATATATTTTTACTGTCTCAATATAGGCCCCTGATCTAAGAAGGCCCCGCACATTGTCATTTAAATAAATTATTGACTGGCTCATGATAGGCCCCTGATCTTAGGGGGGCGTAGAGAGATCAGGGGCCCACCATGAACCAGTAAATTTGTTATTTTTGTTTAAATAACATTGTTAGGGGCAACGCAGATCAAGGGCCTATATTGAGATGAGCCATTATAAACAAAACGAAGAATTCAAAGAGAGAAGTAGCTTTGGGATAAGGGATTATAAAAAAAAATAGAATGCTGTCTGACTGGATTTTTTAAACCTGTATATTTTTGTTTCTGCTTTTTAGCATTTCTGTGTCTCCAAATGATTTCAGAAAATAGCTCACATAGGACACAGTTGATTTAGCCTTAGTTTTCTTCTCAAAGTGCACCAGATTGATGCATTTTACTTTAAAAGGTTCAAATTTTTCTGCCGGGGGGGCATGCCCCCGGACCCCCCTAGAAGGTCCTGGGTCCCCGCCGCTGTCTCTTCAATAACTTGGAAAAACACCATAGACGTCGATTACGGGGGGTATGGGGGGTACATGTACCCCCCACTTTTCGTCAAGACTCATTTTGTCCCCCCCACTTTTTAAGCCGGACATGGAGTGCGTCCAGCCGTATTAAAACACAGCGTCAAGGTCTCTCTCTCTCTCTCTCTCTCTCCCCTCTCTCTCTCTCTCTTTCTCCGCGATTACTTTAAAAAAGTGTAGACGTTTTGATTAGAAACGTGGCAGTTTGTAAGTTACGCCAAAAAAATATTGTGCCTTTGCTGTTTCCCATTCATTGTGTATGGCAAAGAATCAGTGCCTTTGCGCCTATTCATTGTGGACGGCAAGAAAAAAAAAGTTTTCGCGCATGCGCACTTGATTCTGTATTATTTAACATCTACGCAAATAAGCATAATTCTTTGTGCCTTTTTTACGTAAATGGTATGCCACATAAGCCTTTACGTTACATATCATTCATGGACCAATTAAAATCGAGATATTACTAGACATTTACGCAGCTTAGGCCAACGTCATTACGTTGGCAATGCTCATTCACGTCGCGTTACCCCCGCGGATTTTTAAGTCAACATTGCAGCTGCCCTGTCCGTGCCCGCAGATATTTCAAACTGGAGGAATTTTAACAAATTGGATTATAATTTTAAAAGGAACAGAATGAATAGCAAGAGAAAGGCCTGCGCCAGCCTTGGACGGTGTACAGCAGCAACAGGGACAAACAATGTTCGAGCATTTCAAACGGACAGGTAGCCTACATGAACTGAAGGATGCTAGCTAGCTGTGCTGTCAGTCAGACTGTCACTGGATTACTGTCGTCTTGCTTATTTCTACAGCCAGGGAGTCAGATTGGTGAGTCAGAAACTTTTTTGGGGTTTATTTAATAATAAAGTTGGATGAATTGATACCGAGTGCAATCCATTCTGCATTTTATATTCAATTGAGCAGTTGTGTTTTCATTGTTACTGACGGACAAACCTAAGCTCTGCAATGTGGATAAATGGTTACATTCTGATGCTGGACAGGTCCATGGGGCATACACTACTGGTACTTTATCTATTTAGATAAAGTTTATGGAGTGGAGTTGCCATCAGTTATGCTGTAGTCCTACATAATGATGAATGCTGTCTTTTATTTTTAAGTTGAATAGAAGTAGTACCGGTAGTTTGAATCGGCGAAGGTTTGACTTGTTGCCTTACGTTTTTTCGGCCCTCGGTGTGAGGGACGGGTCCGTTAAGTCGATGGATGCGATGTTCATTTAGACCAAACTACAGTAGGCTACGGGCAAACCTGAAGTCACCGTCGTGACATTTCATATACGTCCCGTGTGTGTGTGTGTGTGTGTGTGTGTGTGTGTGTGAGTGAGAGAGAGAAAGAAAGAAAGGGAGGAACTTATTTGAAATCGGCCGTGCGTGCCTGTTTGTTGTTTATTGTTTTTGATTTAACAATATATAGGTTTAGAGAAATCTGGCTTTCAGAACTCAGTGCCTACCCACTCACTGACCTCACCGCACGTCACTGGAGACAACGGCGAGTGGCTTTAAGGGTCCCGTTGTGAAGTGTAAACTGTAGGGATTACCATCCTCTATGCCCACTAATGACTGTAAATGTAGCGGACACTAACAGCAGCTTGTGTCGCGGCACATGGATACTGACGATGTTGTTTATCATGAAGTAATTGAAGCTGATCATAGCTATGCTACTAGCTAGGTTGCCATGGAGACCGAGGCGGAGTAATATTGTTGTGCGACAGTCCAGCCGTGCTTCGGCTCGATTTGAGCACGGTCAAAATGCCTTCGACCAATCAGATTGCTCAGTCGGAACTACCTTCCCAAGCTCCTTTTGTTTACGTCATGTTTGGTTGGGCTACGGGGAGCAGCTAGTGGCTCATATGTCCGCTGCTTTTTGAAAATGCTTTTTTCATCAAATGTGTCAGACATCAGTGTTTTGTATACATTTTATTCATTAGTGAGCGGGTATGCCGTCTGTCAGAACCGTTCATTACCTGCACTAAAGAGAAAAAAAAGATGTTTCCTCATTGTCCCCCCCACTTTTGAAAATGCACTCCAGAATGCCTGTTTGTCCCCCCCACTTGTTTAGCCAAATCGACGTCCATGAAAAACACAGTAACCAACCATGTGTGTTTGGTTATTAAAAGTCATTAGACCACGAGGGGGTTATCTACATGCAGTGGTGGGCCGTCAGGGCCAGCAGGGCCTTCTCTGCTGGCCCTGTCAAAATACAAATAATATATTTTTTTTTTTGTTTAAAATTATATTAATTTGTGTTTAAATGTGTCTGAATTTACTAAAAAATGTCAGTACATTAAGATTTTTTTTTTTTTTTTTGCAATATAGTTATATTTTTGTGAGGCTGAGCTGGATTTCCCAGGCATATCTCATCTAAACGCATCACAGCTATGTGGAGCAGCGGGGCCTGCACTAGAAGTATTGCTGGCCTTTCATTGAAGCTGCCGTCTCCTATTGGATAATAACGCTGACTGACGTGTCTCATCAGCCAATCAGATTTTGATGTGTAGTGATAGCCCGCCCCAAGGCCCAGCGATATCTCAGCCGCTTGCCCCCCGTGATGTCATCAGCGAAGTTTGAAACTTCGGCGCGCGCACTATTAGCATTGTGATGATGTGAGTGAACTACCATGGCCATCTTTCACACAACCTACTGCTCCCGCTGCCGATCTAGCGTGGCTATTTAAAGGTGATCGTTTAACATAGTTTAGATATAGTTTCGACAGGAATAAGCTACACATAAGCTGGATGGCCTGACAACGTTTTTTTGCAGCACTTCACTGACTGTAACTACGACGCTATGACTGGCTAACAGCTAGCACCGAGCGGAACAAGTTACCGGTATGTTGCTGGACCTGTCTGCTTTTTAAACCTGTGAAGGAACATGGCACATCACGGATTTTAACAGCCTTAATGGCTTATAGGATCCGAGGATGGGTTTCCTCTACAAGTGATGGGTGAGTGTTACTTTTGGCTGTGTCTATCTGTGAAAAGATAACGTTTTTTATGGGGTTTTAAAACCATTTTGTTTGTTTGTTATGGTCCTTGTAGTAGCCTATATTGCTGGGACTTGGGCAGTAGGTGATGCTGTTTTTCATCGTTGATGCCGTTTTCTAAGCATGATATGGGAACCAACTCTCAACTACACTTCTTCTTAATATGCTGGTTGGATTGGCTGTTGTAAAATATTTGGCATAAAAGACCCTTCTTGCATGTTTCATTTTTGTTATTGAAGTGAATGCGGCGCACTGGTAATATTGTCACTATACTAAATTTAATCCGTTGAAGTTGCGCAAGCATCCAGTGAACCCTATTACAATAACTGAATGCTTGAGTGTTGAATGTTGTGTCGTGTTATGCGTTTGCAAACAGTTGTCGAGTGACATGAAATATCTGATGGTGATGGTGCAGTAGTCTTATCTGGTGTAGGATAAACAACAGTGGTGTGCGCAGTGCGCTGCTCTGTGGTTGTTGAAGATCAACTGTCAAGCTCTTCATGTTATGCATATATGCATTAGTGTATACTGTGATTTTAGCCTATATTTTGTATGTGGCTGTGTTGGCTGTATCGGCACCTGACGTGTGCGTTTCTCAGTGTTTGGGGAGGAGGAGGAGGGGGGCGGGGGTTGGTCGGAGTTCGCTACTGAAGGCCCTGACTGAAACCCCACGGTACGCTACTGTCTACATGTTACCTTATGTGATTTTGTATTTCATCAATAGAGATATTGTGGTGTAGACAAACATGGCTTTAACGCATCTGTATTGTAAGACCGCCGCCCGGGGGGCCTACACAACCTCTTAGCCCCAGGGCCTAGTGGCAGGTAAAGGCAAAAATTGGCCCTGGCATTTTGGACCCAGACCGGCCCACCACAATTGATCGACCACCCACCAGAACACATTTATCATGGTCCCTTAAAGATGACTGTTCCATTGAATTAAATTAAAATGTTGGTTTATTTGAACAAGTATACAGACATATAATACAATAATATTTACAAAATATTATACTATAGTAGCTATAGTATTCTGTTGTGGGTGGTGCTCAAAAATGCCTCTAACATGGTAGGCTTGGGACGGACAAAGTAGCCTTATCAACCTCCTGCTCCTTGCTCTCTCTCTCGACAGACTCCTCTGTGGATGGTGTCTCAACCTGTTTCATAAATAGGGAGAGACACACAATTTGCAGAGCGGCCAAGTCTCACGCTTTGGCTGTGAGACACACGCATATCAACCAGTTCACACGCTCACACGCCACACCTCCAATTTCTCACGCAGAGAAATGAATCCCCGTAATTTTTTTTGTTGGTACTTTTACTTTGAAAGTCTTATTTTGAAAAGCTAAACGGACTGTGTTCCGTGACATCCTCTTTCTGAACGCGCGTTAACGTTATGCTTTGATGTGCACTGTGCATTCGAAGCGGGAGGCGAGCATGGACATATAAAGGAGGCGAGCCCCCTACCCGAACCTTCTCTTCCGAGGTGTGTGTTGATAGCGTGCCAAGTTACCGCTGATAAGAATTGTGTACCCGCCGGCCGGTGAGCGCGCATGCATCATACATTAACCCTTCAATTTCACTCAAGTAAATTCAGAAGATCTTTGGATCGTTTATTTCTGTCTCTTGGCGCTCGATAGAGGAAAAACTGGTGTTTCCACATAGACTACAAGATGTAGTACATTGTAATATTCCTCTTAAATTCTGTAACCTTAAATTTGGGCCAATAATCTCACATTTAATTTCAGTCTGGCGCCTGGTGAGCAAGCACACCAAGAGCAACATAAAAATTCATCAGCATTTTCCTTTATTTCATAATTATGACTTACGACTTGGAGGTCGGCCTGTCTCATTTCCTTACTGGTCTGATAGAGGGATCCATATCATTTCTGATATCACAAAAGACTTAAATCTTGGCTCATTTCATGACATTCAACAGCAGTTCAATGTACCAACGTCGTCCTTTTTCTTTTATTTGCAGTTGCGTTCTGCTCTAAATACCTTAAGAATCCCCTGGGGGCAAGAGTTACCAACACATCCAATACATTGTATATATTCATGCATTGCTACCCGAGGTCTGGTCTCAAAATTATATTTCATGTTGATAAAGGCAACATTAAATCCTTTGCCAATTGATAACAAATGGAGGAAGGACTTATCTTTAATTCATTCTTCTATAAATTGGCCTAGAGTCTGGTCCAATATTTTAATTTCTTCTAGAAACCCTAACCATCAGATGACACATTATAATTTTGTCTGGAGATCTTACTGTACGCCCCGGAAATTATTTTTGATGAAAGCCAGACACTCCCCGAACTGCACACTTTGCACCCAGGGTCTTCCGGGCACTTTTATTCATATGATTTGGGAATGTCCTGAAGTTTTCAAATTTTGGAAATGTGTCTCTTCTTGTCTGTCAGTTATCTTGGAATGCACTGTACCCTGTTCTCCTTTGGTTCTTATTTTGAATGATGATTCTATTCTAGGTTTTTCCTTCCAACAAAGGCGAGTGTGGATGGCCGGTCTAACGGCAGCAAAGAAAATGGTTGCATTACGTTGGAAGGCCCCACATTCTTTGTACAGACAACAATGGTTGCTTGCCTTTCTGGACATTCTCAACATGGAACAATCAGTGGGAAAATTTCATGGTGCAAAAACAAAGAACTTGAACATTTTAGTTGATGCCGCAGAAAGTGTCAAATTATTGTTGTAGTGTATGATCTGTTTTCCTGTCCTGTGGGTGGGAGGGGTGGGGGGGTGGGGGTTTGTGTGTCTCTGTTATGTTTTCGTTGTTGTTGTTTGTTTGTCTTGTTTGTTTGGAAAATAATAAAAATTTGTTAAAAAAAAAAAAAAAAAAAAGAAGATCTTTGGATCGTTTTGTATATTGTTTTTGGTAATTTAGTTTGAAAATTAGGTTTGCAAAGTAACAAATGGCTCATCCGCCAATAAAAATGCTTTTATTCTTCTGTGTAATGAACTGTAGCCTATGTATTGTACATTTATAGCACTTTTCATAACACAAATCAAAGTAGCTTATGTAGGGGTCAAACCTATAGACAACACTGTGCCGCCACCGTGCGGCCAAAACAATGCAGTACACCCTAACCTCTGCAGGTGGGTGTGCCCAAACGCTAGCCTGAAGCCCCACCCCAGATGACCCCAGATGACGCCGGGACTTCAAAAGCGCCCGCGCGGCGGCCATTCTTTCTTTCTGGAGGCGGCTTTTAGCTGACCCATATAGAAACAACAAGTCCGTACAGACGTACTACGGGGGCCCTCTTCAGCCCCGGGACTAACCACCACGTGTTTCACTAAAGCTATCGCCAGCGGCCGCGACGATCTCCGAAGCACCAACGTGAGTTGCCATTGTTCCGTTGGAACGACTAAACGAAGACTAGGAAGCAGGCGGTTTACCCAGAAACTCTGCCTTTGGACCAAGGACGTAAGCCGGTCGAGTTGTCCCCGACCGCAACCACTACACACGAGAAGCAGGCGAGTTTACCTAGAAACTTAGCCTCTCGGACCGCGGACTGGAGCCGATCGAGTTGTCTGCGATCGGAAACCCCCCCGCACCAAATCAGCGAGCCCTTTGCCTCTTGCCTGCGATCCGAAGAGACCAGCTCCCTTTTTGCCACAGGCTCTGGGGCCTGGATTGGATCGCCGCCTCATCAGCTACTGGAAACTAGCTTTCCCACAAGTGAGATTTTGGCATAATAATTACCTGGGCAGATGTTTAGTTTATTATTACTTTTTAAAGTGTGAACAGTACTGTTTATTTTCGATTCCGTGTTTGCTATTTTTGAACAAGCTGTGATCTATCTCTGCTTGTCCTCTCCCCCACGGAGAGTCAGGACGTTCAGCTGGTCACTTCATTCAACGCTGCAGTGTGGTTTTAAAGTCTGCTGTATCTTTCTTTCTCCCCCCTTTGCGCTCAAGCGTGTTCTTTCCTCCTCTTCCTCTCCTGCACGCACGTACACACACGTTAGATAACCCTTATGTTAAGATCGTTGATAGAATTCCGTTTAAAAGGGGCGAGTGATTCCGAAATCCCTCGCCCTCAGTCTTCTTCTTCTTGGCCCTTTGTTCTGAAATAGACGCCATTTTGAGTAACCGTGGTAGCTACTTCCCCCTACCGGGTGGAATTAGAATAGCCTAGCCGGCAGCCATTTTGTGGCATTAATAACCTGCTTTCGGTCGCCATCTGGTGCCTGTCGCCCTAAGTCACGTGGGAGCTTCCCCCCCCCCCGTCCCCTTTCTTGCTTCGCATCGCACACACACACTCACTCACACACACACACACACACACACCCTCACTCACTCACATGTACACACACACACACACACACCCTCACTCACTCACACACACACACACACATTGGTTCATGGCTGTATAAATAACAGTGTTCTAGACGTTTTCTTTGATTAAGTGTATTTGCTTTATGCGTATAAAACGGATGTTACCTTAAGTTTCATTGTGGTTAAAATAAATGTTCTTATATTGTAACTAGAAGTGTTTGTGATTTATTTGTGTGGATATTATTGGAGTGTCAACAATCAACAAGTAGAAGGATTCTGTAGCCTTCAGTGTTTAAGATCATATTACCAAATTTATAATAGTAATTATTTGATTACATTATTATATGGAAATGATCATTGAGACTAGGATTTATTAATGTTGATTCATTTAACTGAACATTAAAGTAATCAATATTTAAGAATAAACCATTGATTAAACGAGACAATTTGCTATTATTTTTCCATTCTTAAAATGAATGGTGGTGCCCCTTTTGAACTTTAATAAACTATTAAAGTATTATTAATCATCAGATTAATTTCTAACAGCAGAATTAATCTGAACCACCTGTACCCGCTACACTTAAGAGGAGGGACCAAGTAACCCAGATGTTTTATTTTAGCTTAGTAGTTTGCATTGGTGTTGAACTGTTCCCTAATTTTTTTCTTCTTTGAATAAAGCAAAATGCTGCTAGTAAAATACCACCAGCCACTCAACCCTCAATAGTAGACATGATATAGAATAATTACCTTTATTACAGTTTAACCAAATGTTTTAACAATAGGCTACAGGAGATATTTGAAAGCACTACACATGCATTGTAGGCTATTCAATTAAATTTGTGTCAGCAAAACCTTGAATGTTCTCTTTTACTTTACATAAAAATTAATGCAGAAAAGGCACACATTGCTTCATAAAAATTCACCAGAATGCAGGAAATTAAGTGTTTAATGCTCAAAATTTTCTGGGGGGGTCCCCCAGACCCCCACTTATAATATGTCCACACCCAATGTTTAATTAAAACCTGTCCTACGACTTTGCAATTCATGAATTTGTTTATTTTAATAAGATTTTTGATGTTTTATCACATTTTCTAATCGTCTTTTATTTCTGATTTATTATGAACAATATGTAAACTTGCAGGACACTAGCAAAAATTATTGGGTGGGAAAGAGGACACGGTTTTGGGTCCCTCGGCCAAAAAAATCTCACTCCAAACTTTTGATGAAACTTGGCAGCCCTGGTGTCACAATTGATTGAGGATTTATTTAGGATCTTAGAGGTGTTATTTTATTAAATCGACTAAAAGCTTTTGTTATGTCTATTTACAGTGCAGGTAGTGGCTACTACTGAGTTTGCTCTTCTCCGCTCCATTTTGGAGAAGGCGGGGCTCCACTTACACACACACACACACACACACACACACACACACACACACACACACACACACACACACACACACACACACACACACACACACACACACAGTGAGAGGCAGAGATAAGAGAACTACACGGGTAACGTTAAAGTGCAAGACAGTTCAAAAGGAAACGAGTACATTCTAAATTCACTCTGCTTCGCTTGTCTATTTTCTAGGATCTCTTCTGTGCCAAAAGAATAACAGTGGGATAGTGACGATTCTCAGGCGTTATCACTTTTTTCACACTGACAAAGGCTACTGGCCCTGAGCATGAAATATCACCACAACAAATAAACAGTTCAAATCAGTGAATTGTACATTTCCAAATGAACAGCCTTCATAACCGTGTGCTCTATGGCTAGCTAAGCTTAATTCCTTCTTCTTTTTTTTAGGTTTAACTTGTCAGGGCCGAATGAGGGTAATAACACTGGCAGGAAACACACTCGAGACACAGCATATAACTTCCAATTTGCCAACCAAGATATCTCCTCTGGAATTTACTTCTTAGGGGTCAGTTAGACTCTAGAGAGATACTGTACAAATCCCTGTCTGAATTATTATGAACAAACAGTCATGACAAATACTGACGGTCTCGATTCAGTTCATCATTAACAGTACGGTCAACAGCAAGGTCCTGAAACTCAATCTTTAACACCACATCAGGTGCAAGACTCCAGACGTATTTGAAACTATTCAATTATTTACCTGATGTCTCATTTTCAAGTTATGAAGAAAGGCCTGATTGTCTAATGTAACTGGTATTTATCTAGTGAGGGTGTTTTCCCAACTATGCCCTGATCAAATTTCATAAATGTCCCACACGCCAAGGGAGATACAATAGCCCAATACAAACACAGTCATCTTCTGTTTGATAAGCCACTATGATGAAAAAATACATTTGGTCACAGATAATAACTTCTCTATTTCTTAGACAACTCCTGGGACACAGATGATTTGGCTTTTTACTGTTTCCTAATCCAAAGTAATTATTCATTGAACCAAGTTAGAAATTTAAAAAGATAGGGAGAGAGAGAGAGAGAGAGGCGCGACAGAGATAGGTCTATAGAGAGAAATAAACGGGAAAAATAAATCTTATCTAGATCGATGGATCATACAACTTAGTTTAGTTAAAAATAAAAAGAGTGCGCAAGTTTATGATTTACTGTGATGTAATAGGCCTACTGTTTCAGACTCTGAATGTTCAATGTCCCCCAGTCAAACGTGTAGGGGCTCAGACAGTTCATAACTTATGAGAGAGAGAGAAACAGACTAGAAGTAGCCTACAGTATGAGGAAAATATATCTCATTATTAATAATATGCCAATATTAAATCAATTTGAGGCTCTGAAGGGACAATAATTGTTGGTGAAAAAATATTCAGACATAAGCCCAGCCCACTTCTGGTTTCATATCCTAATACAGATACAGATAATTAATGACGTCTCTGTACACTCCTACTGCACATAGTAGCACCATGGCAGGCACCTGAGTAGGCTACACAGGAGCATTTGAGTCCACACAGTCTAAAAACACAGAATTACAAGGGTGCAGAGAACAGTGCACTTTTGCAGACGTACATATTAAGGTTGTTATTACATTATATTAATAATGTTGGTCGTGAACTAAAATGGGCCGGTCTGAGGCATGAAACTCCAGTGCTGAAAATGAGTCCCACTCCGGCTCTAAAGAGAGGGGAGATTTCACTGCTTTTTTTGCATCTGGACCACATTAGAACTGGTCCTGATTGAAAACCACTGCACGTAGACTCTTCAAATCTGGACTAGAATATCACAGACAGGCTATACATTATGGAAAACATAGTTTCTGATTTGTGAAACTTTTATTCTATTTGTGAAAATGCAAAGAATGCACATTGTAATGGTGTTTTGGGGTACAGACCACATTAGAACTGGTCCTGATTGAAAACCACTGCACCTAGACTCTTCAAATCTGGACTGGATTATCACAGTGAGGCTATAGATTATAGAAAACATAGTTTCTGATTTGTGAAACTTTTTTTCTATTTGTGAAAATGCAATAAAGATACATTTCAAGTTTTTTCTGGGGGTCCAGACTGCATTAGAACTGGTCCTGATTGAAAACCACTGCACGTAGACTCTTCAAATCTGGACTAGAATATCACATAGAGGCTATACATTCTAGAAAACTTAAGTTTCTGATTTGTGAAACTTTTATTCTATTTGTGAAAATGCAAAGAATGCACATTTTAATTGTTTTTAGGGGTCTAGGCCGCATTAGAACTGGTCCTGATTGAAAACCACTTTACCTAGACTCTTCAAATCTGGACTAGAATATCACAGTGAGGCTATACATTCTAGAAAACATAGTTTCTGATTTGTGAAACTTTTACCCTATCTGTGAAAATGCAATAAAGGCACATGTCAATGCTTTTTTGGGGTCCAGACCGCATTAGAACTGGTCCTGATTGAAAACCACTGCACCTAGACTCTTCAAATCTGGACTAGAATATCACAGAGAGGCTGTACATTCTAGAAAACTTAGTTTCTGATTTGTGAAACTTTTATTCTATTTGTGAAAATGCAAAGAATGCACATTTTAATTGTTTTTAGGGGTCTAGGCCGCATTAGAACTGGTCCTGATCGAAAACCACTGCACCTAGACTCTCCAGTTCTAACGCGGCCTAGACCCCTAAAAACCATTAACATGTGCATTCTTTGCATTTTCACAAATAGAAAAAAAGTTCCACAAATCAAAAACTATGTTTTCTATAATCTATAGCCTCACTGTGATATTCTAGTCCAGATTTGAAGAGTCTAGGTGCAGTGGTTTTCAATCAGGACCAGTTCTAATGCGGTCTAGACCTGACCCCTCCCATGTTTGACAATAACAATCAGAGGTGGAAGGAGTACAAAAATATTCTACTCATGATTACTTGGATGAAATTTTACTTAAGTAAAAGTAAAAGTACTGGTCTAAAAATATACTTAAGTAAAAGTTACACATTACTGTAGTTGATACAGTCTGGATTTTATGATAAATGTTTGATGTGTTCACGAAGACAAGTTGGTTTTGTTTTTTTTCATCAGCATGGAGGCTCGGTGTCCAGTCAGGACAGACTGTAGATGTGTCTTCTCATGCATGTGAAGATTGACTTTTGACTTCATGTGTTTATAACTCTTCAACCCTGTCTCCTCTCACAGGGAGAAGATGGACTACAGGATCCTTCTGCTCCTCCACCTGATCGCATGTGCCTATGGTTAGTTCATTATTTGCCGGCCAGAAGGACACATGACCCTTATACTGTACTTAATCATATTCTTCTTAATTGTCTTAATTTACTTTTTTAATGTATGCACCACTGCACACAGAAATGCAAAAAATGCATTAAAACGTGTGTCCCCACTGTGTGGAGTGTGTTATTACTTTTCTACAGTAATCTACAGTAATGTGATGTAATAAACATCACAGCTGGATGTTTTGTGGAAGACATCCCTACTCCTTCACTCTCAAAGACCATCATGGTCTGGTATGATGCAGATCCTGCATCTTCTAGATGAACACCCTGGGAGAGCTTCAGTAACAGTCCTTCCAATGAGTGATCTTGATCCCAGTGATGAATCCTGCATATACTCAACATTGAGGTTTGTGGCAACTCAAGCTCTGCAGTATGATGTGACCCCTGTTCTGACGTTCAACCAACCCCTTCTGGAAAGCCTTGACCATTATAAGTTAACTTCTAATACAAATGTTTTACTTTTCATGTAGACTTTCATTGTGTAAAGTTTTAATGTGGTAGGAGTAAAGGTTCAAATTAAGCCTATGCAGATATATTTTGGGTAGCCTATACTTGATTAGTGCATAGCACATTTGCATATTAAAATACATTTTCAAAGAAACTTGTAAGACAAAAAATGGTGTATCACAAACCATGCAAAGCACGATGCAGATGTGCTGATTGTCCAAACTGCCATTGCCTCTGCCAGAACAAAAGACAGTAGGTGATGACACAGACTTGTTAGTACTCTTGTTGCATCATGCTGATCTGAATGCACACAAGCTGGTTATGGCACAAGAACCAGAGAAATTAATGTATAGCTGTCCCCAGACAAATGTGCAACATCACATCTCTCTTCCTGAGATCCTCTGAGATTGTCTTTCCCTTTTAGCAAGTCTGATCTGTATGGGTTCACTTTGGTGAGCCTAAACTGACCTGGTTTTATCTGTGTTTTATCTGGTGCCGCCCAATTTCTTCCCTAAAGATCTCTCATTACATTGGTCCATTTCATCACTCAATTTGGCCCACCTGATTGAGTTTACCTGCTCAATTTAAGCAATGCAGCTCAGGGTTCACAAACGTTTGCACATACAAAAGTTGGCAAATCATTTTTTTATCAGTTTTAACAATTGATTTCCGGTAAAGAAAAATGTGGAATTGATAAACAAAAATCTGTTATTTCATATAAAAAATACTGGTATTGATAAAAATTAATTAATAATATAATAGTCAAAATAAATAAAATTCCAAAAGGCGAGTTAATTCGTCCCAAGGTGTGTGACAATCTCCTCTTTCTCCATGCCATTTCAGTCTGTGATTCTACGTCTCGTCTATTTGGCATTGGAAAGGGGATAGCACTGAAAAAAGTAAAAAATGACACTAGCTGGGGGGGGGGATCTAATTCATGAGAGGCACCTGTTATAAGTAAGCCAGGCAGTTTTTCAGGTTAGAGGCCAGTCTAAAAGCAGCATCGCCATCACCCATTGGCAGTACGATGATTGGATATTCAATAAGTGTGGAGCTCATGTGCATATTCAAATTCATTTAAAAAGAAGCTTGTAATACAAAATGTTTTACTTTTCAAGTATACTTTTACTATGTAAAGTTTTATTGTGGTAGGAGTAAAGGAAAACATTAAGCCTATTTGGGTTTATTTTGGGCATGTACGATTAGTGTATAGCTCATTTGCATATTAAAATTCATTTTCAAAGAAACTTGTAATACAAAACATTTAAATTGTCATGGATACTTTCATTGTGTAAAGTTTCATTTTGATAGGACTAAAGGAAAAAAATAGCCCTATTGGGATTTATTGGTGTCTCGCCTTATTGGCACACATCTCGGATTGATGAGAATTAAACATATTTCCCCAACTAGGATTTCTTAGGACTTTTAGTATGTTGTTCTGGACATATTATGCTAAATGCACTTATTAAATATGTTCCAACATATCCATGGGTCCAGGGTGTGCCTAGAGACTGCCAAATATAAAAAAAATCTCCTTTTCTCACTCTCCCCTTTTCTGAAACCCCCACCCCTCCCCCTCAATATACTCCAGTCAGAATTCTCCCCTTTTCTGACCTCACAAACTGGAAAGCCAGAAGCTTCCACTGTGCAGCCCACACACCCTATTTCTTATTGGTCCCCGGCCCTGACAGACAGAGGGCGAGGCGTATCTGGCTTCGCTTCCGGACAGGGGGCGGGGGGAGCTCAAAGATTGTATATTTACGAGGGGAGCTGCAGCTCTTTTTAAAAAATAGGCCATTGTGAGATTAGCATAGTACAATAAATTATCTGAAAGTTTTTTTCAGCAAACAATTAAAGAAAAACGTATTAGGGACCACTAAGACCATATAATATGGTGTATAATAGAACCGAAAAGTGTATAATATGGGAGCTTTAAAGTAGGCAAAGCTCTCAAGAAACTACAATAGGGAACAAGGTCACTACTATCTCACAATATCTCTAATTTATCATTTGACTTCCAAAATATATTCAGTTCATCTTTTAGGTAGAGTAGACATTCGTGCAAACTGTAAAGAAAAACCCTCAAAGCGTTCTTGAGACAATGCGCTCCTAATGCAGTCACAGCATTCCATATAACCCTAAGCATTCGGCAAAAACTGTAATTCTCTTTATCAAAGAGTATTTTCCCCGTGGAGATTCGCTCCGAGCCGAAAACTAAATTAGTGTGTGTGTGTGTGTGTGTGTGTATAACTGTGAGTGAGCGTGTCTGTGTGTGTATAACTGTGAGTGAGCGTGTGTGTGTGTATGTTTGTGTGATTGTGTGTGTGTCTGTGTTTGTTTGTGTGGGTGTGTCTGTGTGTGTGTGTGTGTGTGTGTGTGTGTGTGTGTGTGTGTGTGTGTGTGTGTGTGTGAGTGTCTTGGTAACATTTTACAAGATTAATATTAGGGTTAGTATTGATATTGGGGCTAAAGTATAGGAAATGCATTATATGTCAATGAAGGTTCTCACAAGGAAGACATGTTTGAGTTTGAGTGTGCATTCTAGAACATACACATAGAAAAACTCACTCAGGGCCCGTGTCCACCTAACGCCTTTTTCCCACCGCAAGTGCCTTTTTTCAATTGATTCCCAATGAGAAGCGGCCGCCTCGGGAAAAGGCGGCCGCTCTGAGAAAAGGCGCAGCGCCCAGCGTTTTTTTTCGAGCGTTTTTTGTCTTTTTGTGCGGCCGCTTCGAGATTTGCAAGTTGAAAAAAGTTTAACTTTTCAGAAAGGCGGCGGGGACGTCACCGCCGCTTTTTTCAAAGGGCCAATCAGATAGTAGATTGTCGGGACTTGTCGCCTTGACAACAAGGAAGACGGAAGAGAAACTGCTTTTTCCGTCTCTGTTTACCCGAAACTGTACGAAAATAGTGATTTAAAATGACCAGAACAGAGGGAGGAGAGCCCGTTTGTGGGAGCAGATTAGGAGAAAACTTGATTCGCTGTATTTTTATCTCCTACGGATAGTTTCATGCGCACACGTCAGCCTACAACTTGCTCCGTGTGTGTTTGCAGGAGCCGCGATAACTCCTCATCCAAACAGAGGATGGTGGAAAGTATTCTCTGTTTCATAAGACTACTCATATTAAAATGTAACGATTTAAATAGAAAACAGCAAGCCTAAAGAGTTAAACTAGTGTTAATAGGTCTGACTGACAGGTGACGATCAGCATTTTTTCTCCCCCGATCACAGCACTCTCTCTCCCAGCTCATAAAACGCTTGAAAAAAGCGGTTGAAAAAAGCGGTCGAAAAAAACGCTCAGTAGACACACTCCCGAGCGCACAGCCAGCGTTTAACGCTGGAAAAAGGCGCTAGGTGGACACGGGCCCTCACTCACTCACTCACTCACTCACACACACTAAACACAAAGTGAACATAAAAACAAACTAAAGGTAACTAAACGTTCAACATTTCTCTAACAGAGCTTGAGAGCCCTGTGCTTTCCAGACCTTCACACACACACGCGCACACACACACACATGCACGCAGGCACACACACACACGCACACATTTACGCACAGACGCAGACAGAGACACACACTCACACTCACTCACTCAACAAACATCGCATACTCTACTTAACAGGTTTCTAAGGGCATTGTTCAAACTAATGGGATTGTTAGGTTTTGTTTCAAGAGTGTTATTTTGCCGTATAAGTTAGAAGTTTATCTCTATGTGCTGTGTCTTATTCGGCCTGTGTGTTAAGTTGACACAGTGAGCCAATGTCTGCAACATGTGTGTAAGCATTCGGCAAAAACTGTATATATAATGCATTTCCTATACTTTAGCCCCAATACCAATACTAACCCTAATATTAATCTAAATGTTACCAAGACACTCAGACACACACACACAGACACACCCACACAAACAAACACACACACACACACAATCACACAAACATACACACACACACGCTCACTCACAGTTATACACACACATAGACACACTCACACACACACACACACACACACACACACACACACACACACACACACACACTCACAGTTGTACACAGACTCAGACACACACTCACATACACACACACACACACACTAATTTAGTTTTCGGCTCGGAGCGAATCTCCACGGGGAAAATACTTTTTGATAAAGAGAATTACAGTTTTTGCCGAATTCTTAGTTCTTTTTGGACGGCCTCACAAATGTGAAAAGATTGGTTGGAGACAATTTCACTGTGATCCATAGATCTAAACCGACTCCGAAACTGATCTGTGTGGCCCGTGCCTCTCTGAACTGAAATCGGTGGTAAAACGCTGCACTAAGCTTGTTTATCACCCAATAAAACGTTGTCATTGTACGTGTACGTGAAGAATGGGCTGATGACAGATGGCTGTGTTCACTAAACCACGCTGACGTCTCCATCGCTCGCCGCAATCGCATCACCATCCATCAGCGGGAACAATCACGTTATCGTTCATCTCACTAATTTGTCATCCGTGACCATGACCAGGGCCTGCACTCTTTCAGTGGAGCTGTGTGGTGTGACGGCAGGTTCCATAGAAAAAGTGTGTTTTTGTGTCTAGACAGAAAAAACAAAAGACTAAGAAGGACTGAGGACTAGACAGCTTTGTGAGCACAAATGATCTCTTTCAGCTAATCTATACATGTACAGTGTTGGGAAAGTTATTCTTCTATGTGAACTAGTTCAAAGTTCAGTTCACACACTTTAAAATGAACTAGTTCAGTTCATAGTTCATAATTCAAAATTCTGAACTAAGTTCACAGTTCAAAAATGAACTAGTTCATAGCTATTTTTTTTCTTCAATATGTTGCTGCAGGCTATACTTTTTCTAAATAATTCCCACATACCATATAGAACCACAAACAGAAATTATTTCAATAACATTCAGTCCACACTAGAAGCCAGCTGCAGCTTTTACCCCTACAGTATATTCTCAAAAACATGAGGAAAAAGTTGCTGTTTGAATGGTCTTTTTAATGAGGAATTATTCAAACAAAAACAGTTAAGGTGCAAATGTTTTTCCATTTTTATAATTTTCCAAACCTGAAAACAATTCACATGCAATTTAATTCAAAGAAAGCAATAGCCTACTGGAAAAATATACCAGGCAGGTTCTACAAACAAAGTACAACTTAAAATAGAAAAACCCCTCAAGAGACCGTTCTAAACTGCAGTATACTGTTAACAAAGTCCAGAGGCCTGTTTCAGGAAGCTGGTTTTGAGGCAGGGGCGGATCTAGAAAATTTTACATGGGGGGGCAAAGGGGTGGCAAGAGGTCTTGGCAGGGGGTCATGGGACAAGAGTACGTGGGAAGAATCCCAATACGTAAATACATAATTTACAAAACAAGAACACGAAAATACATACATATATTTTACTATTTATAGTTGCACCATATCATAACATAACACAAACACACTACAAGAGTTCTTAATGCACAGCAAAAAGGAACACTTTTTGCTTTAAACCGATAACTTTCAGCTCCTAAAGGCTGATACCGATAACCGATAACACACACATATACTGTATACATATATATGATTATATGTTGCTGCAGGCAATCATGACATTAATACTATGAACAAACCCAAAAACACTTTTGACTCTTCAAATGGATATATTTATTTTTTTCGGATGAAATACTCGGAGGTCTCTCAAAACAAAATAAAGGCCCCTTGAATTGATGCAAATACATGCATCGGGATTACAAACTGAACAAGTGCATCTCAGCAACACAATATGAAAATAGTGCACTGACATGTGAGATTCAACCTTCCTATATAAACAATCTGACATGTTAGATTCAACCTTCCTACATAAACACAATCTGAAAATAATGCACTCAAATAGAGTATTTTTGCTGCTCCATGCTGTGTTTTCGGGAATGTCTTTACATCAGGCTGCTCTGGTGCATCACCTTTGTTTAGATTTAAACATTCCTATGCAAACACAATCTGAAAAAGAAAAGAAAATGCATCTCTTAAATGTAGAAGTAGCCGGTAGCCAATCAATAGCAATATTAAAATATACAATATATGCCTCCAAGATGTAGTGGAGTAGAGGTAGAAAATGCCACACAATACTACAGTAAAGTAAAAGTAGGCAATGACGTCAGCTATCTTTTTCAAGAGAGCTTTAGGCGACTGTTGTTGTGCTTTGAAGCAAAACGTTTCACAAACATATCCAGATCTAGTGCTTTTGCACGCTGTTTTTCTATACTGAGAACAGCTAGACTACTCAGATGGTCGTCTGCCATGGTTGAGCGCAGGTGGTTTTTAACAAGCTTTAAAGTTGAAAAACTTCGCTCACACCCTGCAGTACTCACTGGCAACACAATAGCAATCTTGCACAGGCGAAAAAGTTCAAAGAACACATCCTTAAAAGGTGCCAAGAATTTCACTAGTTCAGTCAGACTGGTTGGAGTTTCTTTGCCATTTGCTCTGTTTCTTTCAAGAAGTCTTTTTGTCTGGTGTATCTCTATTTTTAAGTCTTGCAAGTCAGAGCCATATGCCTCAGCCACTAACAAAACTAATTCTTCCTTTAAGAAGTCCCGGTTTGATGGGTTTAAAGCTTGTATGCCCCTCATGATCTTGCTGCTAGAGTTTGAAAAGCGCCTGTCCATCGCACTGATCATTGAGTCTATGATGGGAATGAATATACCTAGTCTAAAGGAATCTTTGCTGTCAACATGTTTTTGCTGTCCAATTGTAGATGTAACAACACTATCAAGCAGTCTGCTAGATGTCTGTTTTGTTCTTTTTGATTTGACAGTTGTAGAAATTTTGCAACTATTGCATGTCTCAACTGCTATTCTCCACATCTCATTGAAGGTTCAGTAGATCTATGTGGGGATTTCAACATAGATCTACTGAACCCAAATGAAAACAAAACAAATAGAGACTTTATGGACATAATGTACAGTCTATGTCTAATTCCTACCATCATAAAACCAACAAGAATAACAAGCGGCAGTGCAACATTAATTGACAATATTTTCAGCAACAACATGGTACACAGAATTGTAAGTGGACTACTTATTAATGACATCAGTGACCACCTTCCAATTTTTACAATAGTACAAGACTTTTTCAAGAACAAGTCCCATAAAAACATTGATACCCACAAAGTGACCCGCTTGAGAACACCGAAGGCTATTAATGCTCTCACAGAGGCGCTAAACGTACAAAGCTGGTATAACGTATATTCAAATAATGATCCAAATAAAGCCTACGATGAATTCCTGTACACTCTCACTACCCTGTATGATTATCATTGCCCGATTCAAACTCAAAGGAAGCATAAATATAAAGAAAAGCCATGGATCACCAGAGGACTAGAAAACGCCTGTAAGAAGAAAAATGTATTATATAAAAATTACATAAAACATAGAACAAAGGAAGCTGAAAATAAATATAAAAAATATAGAAATAAGTTAACAACTATAATGAGATGCAACAAGAAAGAATATTATAATAAATTATTAGATCAGCAAAAAAACAATATACAAGGTACATGGAAAATACTTAACAGCATCATTAAAGAGGGTGCAGTCAAATCAGAATACCCAAACCACTTCAAAACACATAATGAAAAAACCATAACCAACCCTAAAGTGATTGTCAATGAATTCAATGATTATTTTGTGAATGTCGGCTATAACTTAGCAAAGGATATTGTGGAACCAAAAGAAAAGGAGGATGTAGGTGATGACATCATCAACATTCATGCCAAAACCTTCTTTCTGAAGAGAATTGAGGAAAAGGAGTTGATTGAGGTAGTTAATAACTTTAAAAATAAAAAATCTTCTGATTGTAATGATATGGATATGACACTAGTAAAAACTATTATAGAAACTATAGCTAAACCGTTAACATATATATGCAACCAATCATTCCAAACAGGAATATTTCCAAACAAAATGAAAATAGCAAAGATCATACCTATCTATAAAAATGGAGACATGCACTCCTTTTCTAACTACAGACCAATCTCTCTACTTCCTCAGTTTTCAAAAATATTAGAAAAACTTTTTGCTCTAAGACTTGACCACTTCATGGAAAAGCACAACTTGCTGAGTGACCACCAATATGGCTTCAGATCAAACCGATCCACCTCAATGGCAGTCATGGAATTAGTAGAGGAAATATCAACAGCAATCGAAAATAAGAAATTCACAGTAGGAGTATTCATAGACCTTAAAAAGGCATTTGACACAATAGATCATACAATACTAATGAGAAAACTTGAAAGATATGGCATTAGAGGAATAGCACACACATGGCTTGGTAATTATCTCTACAATAGAGAGCAGTATGTACACATACAGAATGACAAATCAGATTTAATGAAAGTAACATGTGGGGTTCCACAGGGTTCAGTACTCGGACCCAAACTATTTTTACTGTACATTAATGAAATCTGTAATGTGTCTAAATTGTTTAAATATGTGTTGTTTGCTGATGATACAAATTTATTTTGTTCTGGAGGGGATCTGAGGCAGCTTTTGGATACAGTGGAGAAAGAACTGAAAATCCTAAAACGATGGTTTGATATTAATAAGTTGTCTCTAAACTTAAAGAAAACTAAGATCATTATATTTGGATACAAAAAAATCAAACATGAAATAAAAATCATGATAGACCATGTTGAAATAGAAAGAGTCTATGAAAACAAATTCTTAGGAGTGATCATAGACCACAAATTATGCTGGAAACCACACATAAAACAAGTAAAAAGAAAAGTATCCATGTCCACCGCAATACTATATAAAACAAAAGATGTACTCAATTCAAAATCATTACACTTGTTATACTGTTCCTTAATATTACCATACATTACATACTGTGTGGAAATATGGGGAAACACGTACAAAACTGTTACCAACCCTATTTTTATTTTACAAAAGAGGGCAATCAGAATCATTAATAGAGCAGAATATCTTGAACCAACCAATACATTATTTATAAACTCAAATGCACTAAAATTTAGAGACTTAGTGGAGTTCAAAACAATGCAAATAATGTATAAAGTCAAAAACAAGACAGTTCCAGACTGTATCCAGAAGTTGTTTCAGATTAGACTGAGCAAGTATGAACTAAGGGGAATGTGCATGTTTACGAAGATTAATATAAGAACAAATGTAAAACAAAGATGTATATCGGTACAAGGAGTAAACATGTGGAATGTCTTGGATGAAGAAATTAAAACGTGTGACACGGTACAAAGATTTAAAAAAATATTGAAAAAGAAGATGCTTAACAAATATAAAAGTGAGGCATGAATGGCACTGTGAATATGTATTGTTGATGTATTTTGTCTTGTGTCATAACTTTACATGTAATATGTTTAACATATACCGGAATTAATTATAGCAATAATATTTACAATAACTATCAAACCAATTATAACAAATATATATATATATATATATATATATATATAAATATATATATAATAATTAAATAAGATCCTGAGGGACCAAAGATAAATGAATAAATAAATGTAATCTAAAAAGGGTAGGCGCAATAAGCTAAGGCTTCAGCCTACACCTTTTCGATCATTACTATTTATAAGAAATTAAGAAATTAACTTTGTGTTTTTATTATTTTATTTTTTTATTTTTTTAACTTATAATGTTGTGAATGTTTTGATCGAAATAAACTGAACTGAAGCTCTCTTCTCTGCGATAGTCTTCAAATGTCTGTCTAAGTGTTTCTGTGAGGTCAGCTGCTTTTGTTAGGTCCACATTTTTTGACTGGAGCATGTCTGATAAAAACTTTGTTTCCCCTCGCACCTTTCTAAAAACTACAAGGAGCCCTATGAAATTAAAGTCTATTTGAGAAAGTAGTCCTCTTGCATCTACAGCTCTGTGTGGATTTGGCTCGTCGGAAATTTCCTCTAGCACCCTTATAACTGCAGTCAGTCTGTCCATTAGGTTCTTACATGCAATATAGCGACAGGCCCATCGAGTGTCACTCAGTCTTTGTAGTTCCCGTGGTGCCCCACTGAACATTTCTCTCTGTACTTCAAGCCACTTATTGTGCACATATGACCCTGACAAGAATGTATACAGTCTTTCCAGCATGGTGAAAAAACATGCAGCTTCTGGGACATGTTTAACACTATCAACAATAACCAGATTCAAACAATGTGCGCTGCAGTGTACATAAAATGCATATTTCGCAACTTCCTTTACTCTAGTTTGGACTCCAGAGCACCTGCCACTCATGACTGCAGCCCCGTCGTAGCCTTGGCCCAGCAGATTTGTTTTGTATTCAAGCCCATATTTTTCAAGACATGAAATTATTTTGTCTGTTAAGCTGGCTGCATCCAAGTGCTCTGCTTTTTGATACTCAAGGAAGCTCTCCTGAACCACACCGTCATAATAATACCTGACAACCAAAGACATCTGCTCCTTCTTTTTAATTTCCTTGGTCTCATCTGCTAAAATAGAAAAGTGCTCACTTTCTTTGACCTCTTTTATAATGCCCTCTCTCACCATTTCGGCTAAACATTCTAATATCTCATTTTGAGTGTTTTTGCATGTGTATTTAGCATTTCTGGGACCCTCTGTCAGCCGTCTTTTAATTAAGGCATCATGTTCACTCACAAGATCTAAAATCTCTAGGAAATTTCCCCTGTTGTTTGAGGTTTCTGATTCGTCATGGCCACGTTGGGAAATATTCTGAGTGGCTGTCAAAAGCAAAGTTTCAGCCAAAGTTTTAAGGTACTTTTGATTTTCAGTTATTTGTTTTTTATTTTCATCTCCCATCAATTGGCATTTTTTTTGCTGATTCAGAATTATTTTCCCCCCATAGAACTATAAAAATAATGTCTATACCTATATATTTTTATAAACATATCATTATTATATTAGGCTAATAATAACAAACATTTTTAGAACATTTCATTCTTTTAATGAAAACCATACTTTAAAACATTGAACATATAGCCTATTAAATAAATTAGTAAACATATTTATACAATTTAGGCCAAGTTAAATAGGTTGTGTCAATCTTTGTTTAAATCATAGATAGTTACTGCTGTTGACTGCAGGGCTGTGAAGCGCTAACTTCCTGTTCTTACCTGCTTCAAAATAAAAGTCAACTCGCATTTGGCTAGTAACTGACTTTTATTGTGAAGGCGCACAGGAAATGTTCTGTTTGCACACGCGCTAACTTGACTGCGTTAATGTAAAGAGAGCCGTCTCTTTCCTGTTTTTAACCGTTGGTAAAGTTAGACGCTAATAGCACAAGCACAGATCCCGAGCACACATCTTTCACCAGCCAAAGTGGAGGGTAGACTCAATAACTTACTGGCCTAAGACTACATTCACCCGCATTTGGAGAGTGTTAATGTAGAGCCCTCTAAGCAGTATTGTGCATAGCTCCTCTGTGTCTCAAACAGACAGCATCTGCTCATTAGTACTCGTGCGACTGGACTTGTATTCATCATCGCACGTGATCAATTTCAGTAGCAAATGCGATCAAAACTGTCGCACTGTACAGCCCTGAATATATCCCATTCAAAACTTAATGGATGTGCTATTGCAGATGCTCACAATCGCCTTTAGCATAGGCTTAAATTCAATTAATAAAAAAGGGAATTTGAAGTTGAATCTGTCTGTGTGCTTGAACATTACCAGGGGAAACTGACATTACAATGATACATACCTTCGGATGTTCAGGATAGGCGAGTCGTTCCACTCTTTGTCGGGCTGCTGCACAGGAGCACATTCCATGCACTTCTTCTTCATGTTCAACATTACATTCCACAACAAACAAAGGGAGGCGCCACTGCGCCAGCTAGTGGCGCTACATGTTAAACTGACAGTTACAATGTGTTCCAGCGACGGTATATGCTGTGATGCGTCTAATGCATGGCCGTGGTTAAATTTTGAAGGGGCCTAAGATTAAATTTGAAATTATACAAATTTGGTTAATTTATTGTTTGTTTCAGTGCTTTGAGAGGCTGGTGGACAAAGTGGAGTTTTTTTTTTTTTTTTTTTTACAACAACTTTTTTTTTTTTTAAGGACATACCAGTTAGGGGGCAGCTGGGGGGGGCGAGGCTCTCAAGTGGGGGGGCGCCTGCCCCCCCGTAGATCCGCCCCTGGTTACAGAGAGATGGCACGGGAGTATTATGACTTGCTATCTTTCTTGCTGCGTACCATCGACCTATTATAAAGTTAAGCATGGCCAAACGACTTGTTCAATTATTTGCCTGAAGAACGCATTCTTACATCCGGTTTAGTGATGTCAAAATAAGAGTCCTGCATGCTGCAGTAGCATACTTGGAATAATAACCGGATATAAGAAACATTTAGATAATTTTATGTTTAACCTATAGTACTAACCGGTTAAATATCTTCTTAAAGGTCAACAGGTTAACAATGGACATCCCTTCCTACTATGTTGATTGGTGTGAATGCTGAAAGCATTCACAGCTTTAATATTCTGCGTATTTAGGGGGCCAAGCCCGAGCAGGAGCTGGGACCGCGTTTTGCACAGCAACGCGGTTCCCAAGCCCTGCGGGGCAGGGAACCCTATTGTTTTAGTGGCGATTATTATTATTATTCTTATTTGTCGCCGCTAGAACTGCGTGCACAGCCCAAACCGTAAAGGGTGCAGACATGCCAATTGCATGACTAGATCCAGGTCCGTGAAATCTCAGCATACAACAAAATTCAGACATGCCGGCCACTAGGTGGCGCTACAACGAATGAAAATGCGTTTGGGGTCATAACTCCCACACCGAACGTCCCACAGTCAAAAACTTTATATCCACAGATGCACTGGAGTCAGCTGCATCATTTGGCATAGGCCACGCCCATTTGCGATATTATAGATTTTTCGCAAAATTGCGAAAACTGCAAAACATATTTTTCGCTACTCCGCCCATATTTTTTGGACAATTGACAATAAACTTTGCACAGAACATCTACCGACCCACACGGAAATAAATCATGTACAAGAATTTTGATCCGACCATCGATAACGAAACGGTAGCGCTTTGAATATTTGTTGATTAGCTACGTTTTACAAAAAAATTAATAAATCCAAAATCATAAGTCGGATCAAGTCCAAATTTTAGACATATGTTGGGGCTACCCTTAATTGCGTTCAATAAAAAATTTGGAGAATTTCGCCACAAGGGGGCGCCATAAATTAGAAAATTTTATATCTCCTAATTGGCCAAAAGAATTTTCTTAAAACTCACGGTAAACCATCAAGGGGCATACACGAGTCTATATAAAAAATATGGCCAAGAAATATTAATGTTTAAGGGACTTTTTAATAAAATGAAAAAAAAAAAAAATCCGTCAAAGAAAAAAGGCGGGAATCCGAATCTCAGCTAGCATGTCAATTAGCTCCGGCAGCCATTTTGTCAAGGCTGACAATCTGCTTTTGCTCATAACTCTCCAACCAAACATCGCACATAAAAAAACTTGACATCCACTTGTTCTGTGAATTGAGCTGCATCGTTCCACCGTGGCAGTTTCGCGAAATTCATCCGTAAACAGCGATACCTATACAACTCCCACACCGAACATCCCACGGTCAAAAACTTCACATCCACGGATTCTGCGAAGTGAGCGGCCGGCGCGGCGGTTGACGACGAGTCGCGTCGGAGGCTTGGCCCCCGGTAAAAACTGCTTGCAGTTCTAGTTGGTGTGAATGCTGAAAGCATTCACAGCTTTAATATTCTGCGTATTTATTCTTATTATTATTATTATTATTATTATTCCGTACGTTCTTTGGCGTTCAATAACTTCAACATACTTCAACCTTCATACAACTTCCACATATCAACATTTTCAGCTCTTCAAGGGCTTCCATGGGCCATTTCAACATTTTCAAAAAAATTCATAATTTCATATTTTTTCAACGTTTTATGAAAAATATTCAGATCCCGGCCACTCATTCATACTTATTCCCACAAACTTCATATACACCTTCAATTGTTCAGCTAATTCAGGACATTAATCTGTATGATTCAGAATTTTTTGCTACACTGCAAAATTTCAAATAAATTCAACTTTTATGAATTTTAATATTTCATGCAAAATTATGATCGTTCCTACTCGTCCATACTTCATCGTAGAAACTCCATTCAAAGTTCTTCCTGTTCGTCTTGCACAGGACCACACTTTCATAATTCACTATTTTTTCATAAAATGTATAACTTTAGAGATAATAAAGGTTTAATAAACAAACAATCTCTCAATGTTAATTAATAGGGAAAGGGTCCAAATGCGAAGCATTTGGACATGACGCCAAACGCTTCTGCTCATTCATACTTCATCCGAGAAACTTAATTCAAACAGATAAATATTCAGCCGACTTCCCTCTTTCATAATCATATAACCGTTTTTTCAACAAATGTTTAGTTTTCTCATGAGACAGCCTTGTTTGAAGGCACGCAATCTCAAAATCAAACAGTGAGTGGATGGAGCTACACTCCATGATCGGATGTAAAATGAACTCCATTTTCAACTTGCTGGCCTAACCAAATTGTTTACACTACAGACCCAAATTGCACACTGAATATTAATTGGAATTTTCTCATTCTCACGGTACGCTCATTTTTTCTGTCAGACAAACGGTTTGCGTGTGAGAGGCAGAAGTTCGGGCTTAGCGTTCATTTGAAAACGCCTCTCTGTTTCATCCCTGAGGTGGAGAGATCACTAACTGCATGCATAACAGCTGTTTGCAATTAACACACTGATTAGCTGTCAATCACTATAGAGACCTCTGCACCTGTCTGTGACATCATAGGCTAATATGTAGGTCAAACTCCAATCATTAGGATCCATAGAGAGAGAGAGAGGGAGGGAGAGGCGTTCAGTTGAAATCCCCTGTCAGTGTGATCCTTTGGGGACTGAAGTGTCTGTACGTGTGTAGATTACCAGCTGTTTACACTTGACACTGATTAGCTCTCTGTTACCATGGTCACCCCTGCACGTGCACCTGAACGATGACATCATAGGCCAATGTAGGTCAAACTCCAATCCCTTAGGCTGCATTGAGAGAGAGACAGAGACACACAGACAGACAGACAGACACAGAGACAGACAGACACAGACAGACAGACAGACACAGAGACAGACACAGACAGACAGACAGACAGACAGACAGACAGACACAGACAGACACAGACAGACAGAGACAGACAGACACAGACAGACAGACACAGAGACAGACAGACACAGACAGACAGACAGACACAGACAGACAGACAGACAGACAGACAGACAGACAGACAGACAGACAGACAGACAGAGACACACAACACACACACACACGCACGCACACCCTACACATACCACACACACACACACACACACACACACACACACACACACACACACACACACACACACACACACACACACACACACACACACACACACACACACACGAAATTCAAGTTGCGGTTACTCAGTCAGTTTTCATCCGATAAACTTCATACCACATTCTACATGTTCAGCTCCTTCAGGACATTACATGGTAGTATCCTGATTGAGCTGAACACAGGGTTGGGGGTTCGATTCCCCGTTCCAACACCAAATTTTAGACTTCACCGGATTTTCTTAAAATTTTGCACAGATGTTGATTATGACTCAGAGATGACATCACAAGAGTTTAGAGGTCAAAGGTCAAATTTCAAGGTCACTGTGACGTTGCCTTTTGTGACTGCATTCTCATGAACGCTTCCACGGTTTTTCTTCAAATTTTGCACAAATGTTGATTCTGACTCAAAGATGAACTGATTACATTTTGGAGGTCATAGTTCAAGGTCATAATTCATTCCTCAATTCAGCTAGAAAGTCCATTCAAACTTCCAAATATTCCACATTTTTCAAACATTCTATTATTCAACCATTCTGTTGATTCAGATATATTCATCCTTCGTTCTTCATCAACATTCAGCAGTGAAGGGTCAATTTCAGCATCAGCTTCAGCATTAGCGTCAGCATTCACACCGCAATTTCTTCAAGGAATTGCAATTCTAGTTGGTGTGAATGCTGAAAGCATTCACAGCTTTGATATTCTGCGCATTTATTCTTATTATTCCGTACGTTCTTTGGCGTTCAATAACTTCAACATACTTCAACCTTCATACAACTTCCACATATCAACATTTTCAGCTCTTCAAGGGCTTCTTGGGACCATTTCAACATTTTCAAAAAAATTCATAATTTCATATTTTTTCAACGTTTTATGAAAAATATTCAGATCCCAGCCACTCATTCATACTTATTCCCACAAACTTCATATACACCTTCAATTGTTCAGCTATTTCAGGACATTAATCTGTAGGATTCAGAATTTTTTGCTACACTGCAAAATTTCAAATAAATTCAACTTTTATGAATTTTAATATTTCATGCAAAATTATGATCGTTCCTACTCGTCCATACTTCATCGTAGAAACTCCATTCAAAGTTTTTCCTGTTCGTCTTGCACAGGAGCATACTTTCATAATTCACTATATTTTCATAAAATGTATAACTTCAGAGATATTAAAGGTTTATTAAACATAAAAGTCTCTCCATGCAAATGAATAGGGAAGGATCCAAACGCGAAGCATTTGGACATGACGCCAAACGCTTCTCCTCATTCATACTTCATCCGAGAAACTTAATTCAAACAGATAAATATTCAGCCGACTTCCCTCTTTCATAATCATCCAACAGTTTTTTCAACAAATGTTTAGTTTTCTCATGAGACAGCCTTGTTTGAAGGCACGCAATCTCAAAATCAAACAGTGAGTGGATGGAGCTACACTCCATGATCGGATGTAAAATGAACTCCATTTTCAACTTGCTGGCCTAACCAAATTGTTTACAATACAGACCCAAATGTCACAGTGAATATTAATTGGAATCGTCTCATTCTCACGGTACGCTCATTTTTTCTGTCAGACAAACGGTTTGCGTGTGAGAGGCAGAAGTTCGGGCTTAGCGTTCATTTGAAAACGCCTCTCTGTTTCATCCCTGAGGGAGAGAGATCACTAACTGCATGCATAACAGCTGTTTGCAATTAACACACTGATTAGCTGTCAATCACTATAGAGACCTCTGCACCTGTCTGTGACATCATAGGCTAATATGTAGGTCAAACTCCAATCATTAGGATCCATAGAGAGAGAGAGAGGGAGGGAGAGACACACAGACAGACAGACACAGAGACAGACAGACACAGACAGACAGACAGACACAGAGACCGACACAGACAGACAGACAGACAGACAGACAGACAGACAGACAGACAGACAGACAGACAGACACAGACAGACAGACACAGACAGACAGACACAGAGACAGACAGACACAGACAGACAGACACAGACAGACAGACAGACAGACACAGACAGACAGAGACAGACGGACAGACACAGAGACAGACACAGACACAGACACAGACACAGACAGACAGACAGAAAGACACAGACAGACAGACAGACAGACAGACAGACAGACGGACACAGACAGACAGACAGACACACACACACACACAGAGACAGACACAGACAGACAGACACAGACAGACAGACACAGAGACAGACAGACACAGACAGACAGACAGACAGACAGACAGACAGACACAGAGACAGACACAGACAGACAGACAGACAGACAGACGCACGCACGCACGCACGCACGCACGCACGCACGCACACACACACACATACACCCTACACATACCACAGAGACAAACACACACACACACACACACACACACACACACACACACACACACACACACACACACACACACACACACGAAATTCAAGTTGCGGTTACTCAGTCAGTTTTCATCCGATAAACTTCATACCACATTCTACATGTTCAGCTCCTTCAGGACATTACATGGTAGTATCCTGATTGAGCTGAACACAGGGTTGGGGGTTCGATTCCCCGTTCCAACACCAAATTTTAGACTTCACCGGATTTTCTTAAAATTTTGCACAGATGTTGATTATGACTCAGAGATGACATCACAAGAGTTTAGAGGTCAAAGGTCAAATTTCAAGGTCACTGTGATGTTGCCTTTTGTGACTGCATTCTCATGAACGCTTCCACGGTTTTTCTTCAAATTTTGCACAAATGTTGATTCTGACTCAAAGATGAACTGATTACATTTTGGAGGTCATAGTTCAAGGTCATAATTCATTCCTCAATTCAGCTAGAAAGTCCATTCAAACTTCCAAATATTCCACATTTTTCAAACATTCTATTATTCAACCATTCTGTTGATTCAGATATATTCATCCTTCGTTCTTCATCAACATTCAGCAGTGAAGTCAATTTCAGCATCAGCTTCAGCATTAGCGTCAGCATTCACACCGCAATTTCTTCAAGGAATTGCAATTCTAGTTAGGGGGCCAAGCCCGAGCAGGAGCTGGGACCGCGTTTTGCAGAGCAACGCGGTTCCCAAGCCCTGCCGGCAGGGAACCCTATTGTTTTTGTAGGAATTATTCTTAGAGGGCCAAAAACGCTAGAACTGTGTCCCCAGCCCAAACCGTAAAGGGTGCAGACATGCCAATTGCATGACTAGATCCAGGTCCGTGAATTCTCAGCATACAAAAAAATTCAGACATGCCGGCCACTAGGTGGCGCTACAACGAAGGAAAACGCTTTTGGGGTCATAACTCCCACACCGAACGTCCCACAGTCAAAAACTTTATATCCACAGATTCACTGGAGTCAGCTGCATCTTTTGGCATAGGCCACGACCATTTGTATATGGAAACATTTTTCGCAATATCGCAAAAACTGCAAAACTGACTTTTCGCTACTCCTCCCACAATTTTTGCACAATTGACACCAGACTTTGCACAGAACATCTACCGACCCACACGGAAAAAAGTTATTCGAAAGAATTTTGGTACAACCTTCAAAGACGAAACGGTAGCGCTTTGAATATTTGAAAATTAGCTAACCGTTACTCCCTTGTACGTTAATATTCATAAATCCAAAATCATAAGTCGGATCAAGTCCAAATTTTAGACATATGTTGGGGCTACCCTTAATTGCATTCAATAAATAATTCGGAAATTTTCGCCATAAGGGGGCGCCATAAATTAGGAAATTTTATATCTCCTAATTGGCCAGAGGAATTTTCTTAAAACTCACGGGAAACCATCAAGGGGCATACACGAGTCTATATAAAAAATATGGCCAAGAAATAGTAATGTTTAAGGGACTTTTTAATAAAATGAAAAAGAAAAATTTTCCGTCAAAGAAAAAAGGCGGGAATCCGAATCTCAGCTAGCATGTCCATTGACATTACATTGTGCAATTAGCTCCGGCAGCCATTTTGTCAAGGCTGACAATCTGCTTTTGCTCATAACTCGCCAACCAAACATCGCACATTAAAAAACTTGACATCCACTTGTTCTGTGAATTGAGCTGCATCGTTCCACCGTGGCAGTTTCGCGAAATTCATCCATAAACAGCGATACCTATACAACTCCCGCACCGAACATCCCACGGTCAAAAACTTTACATCCACAGATTCCGTGAAGTGAGCGGCCGGCGCGGCGGTTGACGACGAGTTGCGTCGGAGGCTTGGCCCCCTAATAACTGCTTGCAGTTCTAGTTAGGGGGCCAAGCCCGAGCAGGAGCTGGGACCGCGTTTTGCACAGCAACGCGGTTCCCAAGCCCTGCGGGGCAGGGAACCCTATTGTTTTAGTGGCGATTATTATTAGGGGGCCAAGCCCGAGCAGGCTGGGACCGCTGTATGCAAAGCAACGCGGTTCCCAAGCCCTGCGGGGCAGGGAACCCTATTGTTTTTGTAAGGATTATTATTATTATACTTCGCCGCCTAAAACTGTGTCCACAGCCCAAACCGTAAAGGGTGCAGACATGCCAATAGCATGACTAGATCCAGGTCCCCGGCCTCTCGGCCTACAAAAAAATTCAGACATGCCGGCCACTAGGTGGCGCTACACCAAGGAAAACGCGTTTGGGGTCATAACTCCCAAACCGAACGTCCCACAGTCAAAAACTTTATATCCACAGATGCACTGGAGTCAGCTGCATCATTTGGCATAGGCCACGCCCATTTGCGATATTATAGATTTTTCGCAAAATCGCGAAAACTGAAAAACTTATTTTTCGCTACTCCTCCCACAATTTTTGGACAATTGAAACCAAACTTTGCACAGAACATCTACCGACCCACACGGAAAAAACTTATCTAAAAGAATTTTGATCCGACTATCGATAACGAAACAATAGCGTTTTAAATATTTGTTGATTAGCTACATTTTACGTAAAAATTCATAAATCCAAAATCATAAGTCGGATCAAGTCCAAATTTTAGACATATGTTGGGGCTACCCTTAATTGCGTTCAATAAAAAAAATTGGACATTTCCGCCATAAGGGGGCGCCATAAATTAGGAAATTTTATATCTCCTAATTGGCCAAAGGAATTTTCTTAAAACTCACGGGAAACCATCAAGGGCCATACACGAGTCTTTATAAAAAATATGGCCAAGAAATATTAATGTGGAAGGGACTTTTTAATAAAATGAAAAAAAAAAAATTCCGTCAAAGAAAAAAGGCGGGAATCCGAATCTCAGCTAGCATGTCAATTAGCTCCGGCAGCCATTTTGTCAAGGCTGACAATCTGCTTTTGCTCATAACACTCCAACCAAACATCGCACATTAAAAAACTTGACATCCACTTGTTCTGTGAATTGAGCTGCATCGTTCCACCGTGGCAGTTTCGCGAAATTCATCCGTAAACAGCGATACCTATACAACTCCCACACCGAACATCCCACGGTCAAAAACTTTACATCCACATGTTCCGTGAAGTGAGCGGCCGGCGCGGCGGTTGACGACGAGTTGCGTCGGAGGCTTGGCCCCCGGTCAAAACTGCTTGCAGTTCTAGTTATTATTATTATTCCGTACGTTCTTTGGCGTTCAATAACTTCAACATACTTCAACCTTCATACAACTTCAACATATCAACATTTTCAGCTCTTCAAGGGCTTCCATGGGCCATTTCAACATTTTCAAAAAAATTCATAATTTCATATTTTTTCAACGTTTTATGAAAAATATTCAGATCCCGGCCACTCATTCATACTTATTCCCACAAACTTCATATACACCTTCAATTGTTCAGCTAATTCAGGACATTAATCTGTACGATTCAGAATTTTTTGCTACACTGCAAAATTTCAAATAAATTCAACTTTTATGAATTTTAATATTTCATGCAGAATTATGATCGTTCCTACTCATTCATACTTCATCGTAGAAACTCCATTCAAAGTTCTTCCTGTTGGTCTTGCACAGCAGCAGACTTTCATAATTCACTATTTTTTCATAAAATGTATAGCTTTAGAGATAATAAAGGTTTAATAAACAAACAATCTCTCAATGTTAATTAATAGGGAAAGGGTCCAAATGCGAAGCATTTGGACATGACGCCAAACGCTTCTGCTCATTCATACTTCATCCGAGAAACTTAATTCAAACAGATAAATATTCAGCTGACTTCCCTCTTTCATAATCATCCAACAGTTTTTTCAACAAATGTTTAGTTTTCTCATGAGACAGCCTTGTTTGAAGGCACGCAATCTCAAAATCAAACAGTGAGTGGATGGAGCTACACTCCATGATCGGATGTCGAGTGAACTCCATTTTCAACTTGCTGGCCTAACCAAATTGTTTACAATACAGACCCAAATGGCACAGTGAATATTAATTGGAATCTTCTCATTCTCACGGTACGCTCATTTTTTCTGTCAGACAAACGGTTTGCGTGTGAGAGGCAGAAGTTCGGGCTTAGCGTTCATTTGAAAACGCCTCTCTGTTTCATCCCTGAGAGGGAGAGATCACTAACTGCATGCATAACAGCTGTTTGCAATTGGCACACTGATTAGCTGTCAATCACTATAGAGACCTCTGCACCTGTCTGTGACATCATAGGCTAATATGTAGGTCAAACTCCAATCATTAGGATCCATAGAGAGAGAGAGAGAGGGAGGGAGAGACACACACACACACACATACACACGCACACACATGCACACACACACACACTCACACACACACACACACACACACACACACACACACACACACACACACGCACGCACACACACACACACACACCCTACACATACCACAGAGACACACACACCACACAGACACACACACACACACACACACACACACACACACACACACACACACACACACACACACACACACACACACACACACACACACACACACAAAATTCAAGTAGCAGTTACTCAGTCAGTTTTCATCCAATAAACTTCATACCACATTCTACATGTTCAGCTCCTTCAGGGCATTACATGGTAGTATCCTGATTGAGCTGAACACAGGGTTGGGGGTTCAATTCCCCGCTCCAACACCAAATTTTAGACTTCACCGGATTTTCTTAAAATTTTGCACAGATGTTGATTATGACTCAGAGATGACATCACAAGAGTTTAGAGGTCAAAGGTCAAATTTCAAGGTCACTTTGACGTTGCCTTTTGTGACTGCATTCTCATGAACGCTTCCACGGTTTTTCTTCAAATTTTGCACAAATGTTGATTCTGACTCAAAGATGAACTGATTAAATTTTGGAGGTCATACTTCAAGGTCATAATTCATTCCTCAATTCAGCTAGAAAGTCCATTCAAACTTCCAAATATTCCACATTTTTCAACATTCTATTATTCAACCATTCTGTTGATTCAGATATATTCATCCTTCGTTCTTCATCAACATTCAGCAGTGAAGTCAATTTCAGCATCAGCTTCAGCATCAGTGTCAGCATTCACACCGCAATTTCTTCAAGGAATTGCAATTCTAGTTGGTGTGAATGCTGGAAGCATTCACAGCTTTGATATTCTGCGTATTTATTCTTATTTTTATTCCGCCACTTTTTTGGACTTCAATAACTTCAACATACTTCAACCTTCATACAACTTCCACATATCAACATTTTCAGCTCTTCAAGGGCTTTTTGGGACCATTTCAACATTTTCAAAAAAATTCATAATTTCATACTTCTTCAACGTTTTATGAAAAATATTCAGATCCCTGCCACTCATTAATACTTATTCCCACAAACTTCATATACATCTTCAATTGTTCAGCTATTTCAGGACATTAATCTGTATATTTCAGAATTTTTTGCTACACTGCAAAATTTCAAATAAATTCAACTTTTATGAATTTTAATATTTCATGCAAAATTATGATCGTTCCTACTCGTCCATACTTCATCGTAGAAACTCCATTCAAAGTTCTTCCTGTTCGTCTTGCACAGCAGCAGACTTTCATAATTCACTATTTTTTCATAAAATGTATAACTTTAGAGATAATAAAGGTTTAATAAACAAACAATCTCTCAATGTTAATTAATAGGGAAAGGGTCCAAATGCGAAGCATTTGGACATGACGCCAAACGCTTCTGCTCATTCATACTTCATCCGAGAAACTTAATTCAAACAGATAAATATTCAGCTGACTTCCCTCTTTCATAATCTTAAACCGTTTTTTCAACAAATGTTTAGTTTTCTCATGAGACAGCCTTGTTTGAAGGCACGCAATCTCAAAATCAACAGTGAGTGGATGGAGCTACACTCCATGATCGGATGTAAAATGAACTCCATTTTCAACTTGCTGGCCTAACCAAATTGTTTACACTACAGACCCAAATTGCACACTGAATATTAATTGGAATTTTCTCATTCTCACGGTACGCTCATTTTTTCTGTCAGACAAACGGTTTGCGTGTGAGAGGCAGAAGTTCGGGCTTAGCGTTCATTTGAAAACGCCTCTCTGTTTCATCCCTGAGGTGGAGAGATCACTAACTGCATGCATAACAGCTGTTTGCAATTAACACACTGATTAGCTGTCAATCACTATAGAGACCTCTGCACCTGTCTGTGACATCATAGGCTAATATGTAGGTCAAACTCCAATCATTAGGATCCATAGAGAGAGAGAGAGGGAGGGAGAGGCGTTCAGTTGAAATCCCCTGTCAGTGTGATCCTTTGGGGACTGAAGTGTCTGTACGTGTGTAGATTACCAGCTGTTTACACTTGACACTGATTAGCTCTCTGTTACCATGGTCACCCCTGCACGTGCACCTGAACGATGACATCATAGGCCAATGTAGGTCAAACTCCAATCCCTTAGGCTGCATTGAGAGAGAGACAGAGACACACAGACAGACAGACACAGACAGACAGACAGACACAGAGACAGACACAGACAGACAGACAGACAGACAGACAGACAGACACAGACAGACACAGACAGACACAGACAGACAGAGACAGACAGACACAGACAGACAGACACAGAGACAGACAGACACAGACAGACAGACAGACAGACAGACAGACAGACAGACAGACAGACAGACAGACAGACAGACAGACAGACAGAGACACACACAACACACACACACACACACACACGCACGCACCACACACACACCTACACATACCACACACACACACACACACACACACACACACACACACACACACACACACACACACACACACAACACACACACACACACACACACACACACACACACACACACACACACACACACACACACACACACACACGAAATTCAAGTTGCGGTTACTCAGTCAGTTTTCATCCGATAAACTTCATACCACATTCTACATGTTCAGCTCCTTCAGGACATTACATGGTAGTATCCTGATTGAGCTGAACACAGGGTTGGGGGTTCGATTCCCCGTTCCAACACCAAATTTTAGACTTCACCGGATTTTCTTAAAATTTTGCACAGATGTTGATTATGACTCAGAGATGACATCACAAGAGTTTAGAGGTCAAAGGTCAAATTTCAAGGTCACTGTGACGTTGCCTTTTGTGACTGCATTCTCATGAACGCTTCCACGGTTTTTCTTCAAATTTTGCACAAATGTTGATTCTGACTCAAAGATGAACTGATTACATTTTGGAGGTCATAGTTCAAGGTCATAATTCATTCCTCAATTCAGCTAGAAAGTCCATTCAAACTTCCAAATATTCCACATTTTTCAAACATTCTATTATTCAACCATTCTGTTGATTCAGATATATTCATCCTTCGTTCTTCATCAACATTCAGCAGTGAAGGGTCAATTTCAGCATCAGCTTCAGCATTAGCGTCAGCATTCACACCGCAATTTCTTCAAGGAATTGCAATTCTAGTTATTCTTATTATTTTTATTCCGCCACTTCTTTGTCGTTCAATAACTTCAACATACTTCAACCTTCATACAACTTCCACATATCAACATTTTCAGCTCTTCAAGGGCTTCTTGGGACCATTTCAACATTTTCAAAAAAATTCATAATTTCATATTTTTTCAACGTTTTATGAAAAATATTCAGATCCCGGCCACTCATTCATACTTATTCCCACAAACTTCATATACACCTTCAATTGTTCAGCTAATTCAGGACATTAATCTGTACGATTCAGAATTTTTTGCTACACTGCAAAATTTCAAATAAATTCAACTTTTATGAATTTTAATATTTCATGCAGAATTATGATCGTTCCTACTCATTCATACTTCATCGTAGAAACTCCATTCAAAGTTCTTCCTGTTCGTCTTGCACAGCAGCAGACTTTCATAATTCACTATTTTTTCATAAAATGTATAGCTTTAGAGATAATAAAGGTTTAATAAACAAAACAATCTCTCAATGTTAATTAATAGGGAAAGGGTCCAAATGCGAAGCATTTGGACATGACGCCAAACGCTTCTGCTCATTCATACTTCATCCGAGAAACTTAATTCAAACAGATAAATATTCAGCTGACTTCCCTCTTTCATAATCTTAAACAGTTTTTTCAACAAATGTTTAGTTTTCTCATGAGACAGCCTTGTTTGAAGGCACGCAATCTCAAAATCAAACAGTGAGTGGATGGAGCTACACTCCATGATCGGATGTCGAGTGAACTCCATTTTCAACTTGCTGGCCTAACCAAATTGTTTACAATACAGACCCAAATGGCACAGTGAATATTAATTGGAATCTTCTCATTCTCACGGTACGCTCATTTTTTCTGTCAGACAAACGGTTTGCGTGTGAGAGGCAGAAGTTCGGGCTTAGCGTTCATTTGAAAACGCCTCTCTGTTTCATCCCTGAGAGGGAGAGATCACTAACTGCATGCATAACAGCTGTTTGCAATTGGCACACTGATTAGCTGTCAATCACTATAGAGACCTCTGCACCTGTCTGTGACATCATAGGCTAATATGTAGGTCAAACTCCAATCATTAGGATCCATAGAGAGAGAGAGAGAGGGAGGGAGAGACACAACACACACACATACACACACACACACACACACACACACACGCACACACATGCACACACACACACACTCCACACCACACACACACACACACACACACACACACACACACACGCACGCACACACACACACACACCCTACACATACCACAGAGACACACACACCACACAGACACACACACACACACACACACACACACACACACACACACACACACACACACACACACACACACACACACACACACACACACACACACACACACACACAAAATTCAAGTAGCAGTTACTCAGTCAGTTTTCATCCAATAAACTTCATACCACATTCTACATGTTCAGCTCCTTCAGGGCATTACATGGTAGTATCCTGATTGAGCTGAACACAGGGTTGGGGGTTCAATTCCCCGCTCCAACACCAAATTTTAGACTTCACCGGATTTTCTTAAAATTTTGCACAGATGTTGATTATGACTCAGAGATGACATCACAAGAGTTTAGAGGTCAAAGGTCAAATTTCAAGGTCACTTTGACGTTGCCTTTTGTGACTGCATTCTCATGAACGCTTCCACGATTTTTCTTCAAATTTTGCACAAATGTTGATTCTGACTCAAAGATGAACTGATTAAATTTTGGAGGTCATACTTCAAGGTCATAATTCATTCCTCAATTCAGCTAGAAAGTCCATTCAAACTTCCAAATATTCCACATTTTTCAAACATTCTATTATTCAACCATTCTGTTGATTCAGATATATTCATCCTTCGTTCTTCATCAACATTCAGCAGTGAAGTCAATTTCAGCATCAGCTTCAGCATCAGTGTCAGCATTCACACCGCAATTTCTTCAAGGAATTGCAATTCTAGTTGCTTTTGCTATCTTGTAACAGTTCACTTATGAGGACATAGATGATCCTGTGAGTGTTAAATTAGTGTTGTGTCTCCAAAGGGTCAGCAATGAGATCTATACTTACAAAAGCAAGTATTTATGTATGTAAAATGATCAAGTGTGCACTGTAAACAATGTGACATGTGCTAAAGAGAACTCCTGTACCTGTCTGTCTGTGACGGTTGCAGGCCCAGCTGCCTATGAATTAAGTAAGAGTCAAAATAAGATATGGGGAACTATGAAGGGGTCACTGTGACCCCAAGGTATGACCTTAACAGATGCAATGTGACCACATTTAAGGCTTTAAAATATACCTCAATTAGACATAACTAAATGCTACAGGTGACGCACATTAAGTTACACCAATCACAGCAGCCCTAACAACAGTCTTATTATTCAACAGAACAATGTAAAAATAACAACTACAAAAAATGCACAGTAAACTATTAACAGAAAAGATAATTGATCAATAAAGTGTAGAACAAGCAAAGAACAAATATTGTCCTTATTTTTACCTTATACTCTCTCTTGCCATAGTCACCTCACATAATTCACTATGGATGAGTCCATTTTAACAGCAACAAAGGGACAAGAATTGCACGATCTATTAAAACCGTTAATATTGTTTATTTTCACAAGCTGTAGTGTTTCAGGGCTGACCTAAAATGTGACTCAATAACAAAAGTATCTTAAAATAAAGATGTTTGAATTGTTAAATGATTAATTGCATTTCTTACAATATTTCCAGGCACACACTGAGCTGTCAGTAGACTATAGATGACACTTGTGAAGCCTTACTGAAAAGATTTCCTTCCCGAACAAGGACAGGATTTTCCAGGCATATAACACTTTGAGGCTTTAACTGATCATGGATACATGTATGCATGTGTCACGGCATCCAAGGCGAAGCGATGCCTCCGGGGCATTTAACTGTGGTGTTTAATATACGGTGTTAAGGTGCTGGAAAACAAACATTTAAATTAAAGTGGTCAAACTTATGATTCCACAGTGTCTGCAATTGATTGTGACAAAGGCATCTCAAAGGACTGGCAGCTAAGGTTCCATCACGTCCAAGAGGGCAGCACACGTCTCCTTTTGTCTCTAACTGTGTCTGTTTGTTTTACTAATATGACTGAGTGACTGAGTGTTTTTTCTATAAGTCATCTGCGAACATTATCATTCAAACATGTTTCCATTCATGACTTTTTTTTAAAGTGAAGTAGTAGCTTATTTCCACGTTATCTCGGGAAGACCTGGATCACCTCTCCTTGGACTATCGGAGCCTGTCGCCTCGCGGAGCTGGGAGGACACGCCGTTGATCTATCTAAAGGGTAGTGTATGGTCCTGCTGCTTTTTGCTGCTGTCCGGGGCTGGCTCCGGCTGTGTTTGGGAACCCCGCTGGTCCAGTTTATTAACTTTGTTCGGAGCAATGTACCGGATTGATTTCCTGTTTACGTATGACGACACGACACGTTCTGCCCTCAGTTGATCGGGTGGTCGGGAAACCACGGAACGGATTCCTGGAGGACTCTCCCTGCACTAATGTGTGGCGTCGTTTATTGAGGTGAAATAGTCTGGCTGCTTTTCTCCTCGTGTTTTTGGGATCTCAACATACAATGTCGCTGCTCGTGGCTGCCCTTTTCCTATTAATTTGGAGCGGCACCGGGGAAAACCCCCACGGGACCAAAAACTCCCGTCCAGTCAACTCTACTCCGGTTTTACCATGCCGGGGGACATGCGCTTCTGGCAGTCCACTGGGCATTAGTTTGTCACCGATGACTCTTCTGCCCCCCGCAGCTATGGACCTGGCCCGTCTTGTCAGCCTGATGGCTTTACAAGACAACTTTACTATTCCTTCAAGTTGCCTTCGTGACTTTTTTATATTTTTAAAGATTAAAAAGGATCCTTCAAACAAATCTATAAGGTCTGATTATAGGTGTGTAATTGTTCTGTTGCTGCTGATTTCAGGGAATGTTCAACCTAACCCAGGCCCAGGCTCTGCTGAGTCTGCTGTTAATTTTAACACCCCTGCTGAATTTAAAACAAGGTCTGGACTTGGTTTCATCCATTTAAATGTGCGCAGTATGATTGTAAAGATGGATATGATTCGTATCTGGGCTCATACAACTGATGCTGATGTTATTGTCATATCTGAAACTTGGCTAAACAAATCAGTTTTAAGTAAGGATATCAACATTGACGGCTATAATGTGTATAGGACTGACAGACCCAAAAAGGGTGGAGGGGTTGCAGTCTATGTCAAATCTAAGTTTCATGTTAACATCCGTCTCTCTACATCAGTGAGTAAGCAATTTGAACTTCTGGCTCTTGACATGGAAATCTCAAAAGCTCTCCACATCACTGTCGTCGGCTGCTATAGGCCACCTTCAGCTATCAGCTGCACCTTACCATCGTTAATGGAACTTTTATCTGGGTTGAAGTTCAATGAAGTTGTCCTTATTGGTGACCTGAACTGGAACTGGCTGCTACCAGCATCAGACGATTTTAAAGCTTTTTGTGATTCGTTTAATTTATTTCAGATTGTTGACAGCCCTACTAGACCTAATATGAAATGCCCGGAAAATTCCTCTTTAATTGATCTTATTTTAACCAATGTTCCTCATAAATATTCTGCTGCTTCTGTGTTTGCCAATGACATCAGTGACCACTGTGTCATTGCAACTGTAAGAAATACAAAAGTTCCTAAAACTAAACGAGTGTCATCATAAAGCGGGACACGAAGCATTTTGTGGAGCAAGCATTTTTTCATGACCTGTTTCTATTTGACTGGGAGAAAATTAATGTCATTTCTGATGTTGAAAATGCCTGGAAATTCTTTTATGATGGTTTTATTGAAATTGTTAACAAGCACGCTCCTTTTAGGGAGTATAGAATAAAGGGTAGGGATAATGCATGGTTCACGCCAGAGTTATCCAATTTACTCCATGAGCGCAATGTGGCATGGTCTAAGGCCAGGAGTACTGGTCTTGGATCAGACTGGTTGCTCTTTAGGCAGCTGCGAAATGCAAGCACAGTGGCAATTAGAAAAGCCAAAGCTGATCATTTCCTTACTGAAACTTCAAATAACCTAAACAATCCGTTGAAATTCTGGAAAACCATTAAATCAATAACTGGAAATAAAAATGGTATTGAGCTACCTCCATGTATTGTCAAAGACTCTACCCAAATTTATGAAAAGGCTGACATGCTTGGCTGTTTTAATGAGCATTTTATTGCCGCTGGTTCACTTTTTAACTCTCAAAACACAGCTCAAGGCTCCTCTGCTTGCTCTGTTTGTAGTTGTTTTTTTGAGGGACAAGCTTTTACTTTTGGCGCTGTTACACATTCAGAGGTGCATAAGGCCCTGAGATGTTTAGACACAAAAAAATCAGCAGGTCCAGACCATCTTGAACCCTACTTTCTAAAGTTAGCTGCTGATTTTATTGCATCACCTTTGACTTATCTTTTTAATTTATCCCTGGAGACAAACGAAATTCCCCTTATTTGGAAATCTGCCTTTGTTCTCCCACTGTTAAAAGGGGGGGACCCCACTGTGCTAAACAACTATAGGCCCATTTCCAAACTGTCTGTTTTGAATAAAGTATTGGAATCCATTGTAAGCCAACAACTGAAGGACTTTATATCAACAAACAGTATTTTATCTGAATTTCAATCTGGTTTTAGGAAACAACATAGTACGTCAACAGCTGCTTTAAAAGTGGTAAATGATTTTATTGAATTTTTAGACAACAAGCAACATTGTGCAGCCCTTTTTATTGACCTATCAAAGGCTTTCGATACTGTGGATCATGCCTTATTATTAGAAAGACTCTGCAGCATCGGTTTGTCTGATCAAGCTGTCGGTTGGTTTAAAAACTATCTATCGGACAGATCTCAGTGTGTGCGAGCAGAAGGTATTACTTCTAGCTCTCTTAATGTATCCAAGGGTGTGCCACAGGGATCAGTTCTAGGACCTTTACTATTTACATTAATTGTCTGGATTGTAAAGCCCCAAACACAAATTTTCACTTTTATGCCGATGACACTGTGAATATTGCTCTGCGTCTACCCCAAATCAGGCTCTCTGTCAGCTCCAAATTGCATTTAACACCGTACAACGTAACCTGTGTGATTTAAAACTTGTTTTAAATGCTGAAAAGACAAAGCTCATGCTGTTCACAAAAGCTAAATCAAAGCCCTCGGACCTCCCTCCTATCACCACTTTGCAGGGCTCTGTCATTGAATCTGTGTCTCAATATAAATATCTGGGAATTATAATTGATGATGCTCTCTCTTTTAAACCTCATATCCAGCAGCTTTTGAAAAAACTAAAGATAAAATTAGGTTTTTACTTTAGAAACAAATCTTGTTTTTCTTTTGAAGCCAGAAAAAGACTTGTTGCTGCAACCTTTTTATCTGTGTTGGATTATGGCGATGTTTTATATATGAATGCATCTTCAAAATGCCTACAGTCTTTGGACACGGTCTACCATGGAGCACTGAGATTTGTTACTAATTTTAAAACCCTCACGCACCACTGCTCTTTGTATGCTCGAGTTGGATGGTTTGCCCTGTCCACCCGCAGACTCCATCATTGGCATATCCTAATTTATAAAACCATCCTTGGTGTTCTTCCTACATACCTGCAGAAGTATGTCATTCAGAAAAGCACAGGAAAGTATCAGCTCCGCTCTGAGGACTTGTTTTTACTGACTGTGCCTAGAGTCCGTACTGAACTGGGGAAAAGGGCATTTAGTCATGCTGCTCCTTTTTCATGGAACCAGCTGCAAAATGCGCTAAAACTTAAGGAGCTGGTTTCTCTAAACATGTTTAAGTCCTTACTTAATGATGTTGAAGCTGGCTCTTCTGTCTGTACATGCTTTGTTTGATGATGTTCTGACTGTGACTCTATTTTTATGTTCTCTGTTGTTTTTAAATGATTGTCTGTAACTAACTGTGCTGCTGCCTGTCTTGGCCAGGACTCTTTTGTAAAAGAGATTTGTAATCTCAATAAGACTTTCCTGGTTAAATAAAGGTTAAATAAAATAAATAAAAAATTGCCAGACTGACACCGGCTGCCATTCTCATGCGAATTTGCGGCCCAAAACACGCCCCTTGCCATCGAATAATTCAATTAATATTACTAATAATTAATACACACATATTCAAGGTAAAGAACAGGATGGCTGTAACAGCATGTATATTCTGTGGATACAATCCATAATAGCTATGGGTCTTCACAAGAAAGGGGTATTTAATATGCCAGGTCAGCTTGATAAAATGTTGTTTCACAAAATGTATTTGAGTCATTCCACCAATCCGGTACTGTGATCGTGAAGTTATCTATTCATTAAAATGAATTATTAGAATTGTTTTTACCTCATGCATGTTGAAAGTAATTTGAGTCTAAAATAAACTCTAATCTGTATATGTCCCCTTCAACCCCGTTACCATTTTCAACCCCGTTACCCTAGTTTCAACCCTGTCACACCTTTATGATATTCCTTTAAGCTTATAAAAAATATATACTGTTTGTTTAACTATGTCTTAAATATGTATGGCAATCATAAGAATATTGATTTTAGTTAAAAATATGAAGTAAAACCACATCTTTGATCAAAATGGTGTGATCGCTGGCACAAAAAGGGCCCATTCCCTGTATGCTACTGCTCCATGCAGGACTCTTATTTTGATATTGCTAAACTGGATGTAACAAGGACTCTTATTTTGATATTGCTAAACTGGATGTAACAATGCCAACTGCCAAAGCCAGACCAAACTACAGCAAGTAGTATAGGCTACGTTTAACATTGTAATAGGTACCCTGCAAGAAAGATAGCCAGTCACAACACTCCCGTGCCATGTGTTTGTATTTAATTCATTTTCCTTTATTTAACCTCGAAAGATCAATTGAGGGGTGACCCTCTTTTACAATGACGTCGAGTTTGTACAGATACACAATATACAATGAGAATACATAACAAGTTTACACACACACACACACACACACACACACACACACAGACAACAACAATTTAAAACATTCAGATCAATTGAATGAAAGAAATAATAGCCTAATTAAAACAGTTACAAGTGTGGAGGGGTTGATTCAAAATAATACTTTTAAATTGGTTAACAGATATGAGTGTATTTATTTTAATTGTATGTTGTAGGCTGTTCCAGGAGTCAGGGGCACTATGGCTAAAAGCGGTTTTACCAAGCTCAGACCGGGCATAGGGGACATATAACATGATCATGTCAGTTGAGCGGGTTTGATAAAGCCCATCTGAAATAAGCAGCATTTCTGTCAGATAGAGTGGTAGCTTTCCAGTCAGAGCTTTATATATAAAAATATGCCAATGTGCATCACGTCTCTCCTTAAGGGAGGACCACCCAACCTTTTCATATAAAACACAATGGTGTGTATCATAAGCATCTCCTGTAATGAATCTCAAAGCAGAGTGAAATACAGAGTCTAGGAGTTTAAGGCATGAACGAGATGCATGCCGATAAACCACATCACCGTAATCAAGGACAGACATAAAAACTGCCTCAATAATCCTTTTCCTACTAAACAACGGGAAGGTGGCTTTATTCCTATAAAAATATCCAATCTTTTGTCGCAGATGACAGACAAGATTTTTTATGTGAAATGTAAAAGAGAGTTTTTCATCTAGCCAGATACCAAGGTACTTATATTCAGAGACTTTTTCGATCAAAGAACCGTTTACAGAAGAAGTCAGAAGTCAGATTCATTTATTGTCATATGCACCGTTACAGCACAATGAAATTTGCCTTTCAGTACACACCTCTCCAAGAAACATACAAGACAGTGACAATAACATGGGTGGACAGGAGATAGTGTAACTGCAGGGTCGCAGCGGTGCCGCGCCCCTCTATCATGGGAGGAAAAGGAGAACAACAGGGAAGATAGGTCAAAAAAATGCAAATCTCGAACTACGTTCCTTATGGGAGCGCAGTGCGTGATCAGTGAAAAACCACCTTAGCACAAATAAGCAACATGAGAAACACCACAGACAATAAGACTCGTAGACATTGCACATTAAAGGAACGGGTTAGGGCTTTATGGGAAGGTAGGTGTCACAGCCCAGGCACCAGGGGGCGTACGCAGCCGGCAGGCGCCCCGCCCGCAGCTTCCGGTCCGCAACGAGGGAGGGAGAGGGGGACGGATTCAAGAGGGCTTGATTAGTCAGGGTTACTGTGTGCTATGTGTTTACGTGTGTGTGTGTGTGTGTTCCATGAAGCTATCTCTGTCCAGACGTAGTGGGAGTCTACAGGCGCCAGGTGTTATGAGACAGCCGTGGAGACGACCTCGGGGCCCGGTCACAGATAGAGTTCACAGGAGAAGTAGGTGATGGGAGGGTGGGGGGTAGAGCGTCTCTCCACGTAAACATCCACAGGAGAGAAGAGATAACACCGCGCCAAGGACGGTGTAGGGAGCCGAATCGAGAGATTGTGATTTGTTTTGGTTGAGACTAGGCGCTGGAATGAAGCCTGTCTTACAGTCACTGGTTTCCGTCTAATAATCCGAAATCCAGTGGCCTTTTCCAAAGTGCCTACGGCCGGTTAATGGCAGCCATGATCGAATCCACTTTCCGAATAAGTCCAGGAATCACTTCCAGCTTGCGATTCACCTCGCTTATCACTTGAGTCTGTGCATTAACGGCCCGGCACAAACCCTCAAAGACGGGCAGCTTCTCAATGGCCTGATGTGCTGCCAACGCCTTATTACCGTTGCGGTAAATCAGGAATCCGCCAACTCCAAACAGCAGGAAACCTAATACCATGAGCCCAATGATGTAGATGTCTTCGGCGTCCTCAATGGAGAGTATTGCTAGACACATCTGGTTCCAGCCACTCCACCCGTCCCAGGTGTATCCAACAGTAAAGGTTCCATCCGGACAGGAGGCTTCTCCTTTGCCCCCTTTTCTCGTCGAGAAAATTTGGTCAATTGCAGAAAGACCCCAGCTGATCAGATCCATAATTTAGGTTTTTCGGAGGAATATGCAGAGAGACACTCGGAGATTAGACAGAGACAGCACAAGACAGGAGAGAGCAGAGCAGGAAAGATAAGGGTTTCGGGAGGGAACAGAGTATGCGACTGCCCTCGTTGAAGTGCAGAGAAGAGAGACCTTACAGCATAGATGCATGCACTGTTGTCCAATTCTCTAGCCCTAGAGAACAACATGAATTTAGTTTTAGTCTGGTTAAGGACAAGTTTAAGTGAAATAAGAGCATTCTGAAGAGCATTAAAGGACAGTTGCAGGTTCTCAATAGCTGACTTTGCAGAGTCAGCAACACAATACAAGATGGTGTCATCAGCATATAAATGGATTTGACAACCACTGACAAGAGACACAATATCATTGATGTAGATGTAATTAACAGCGTGGGCTCCCGCTAGCTTAACATAGCGCGAGCATTAGCCTGCTTGAGGAGTGAATGTGAGAGAGTGACAGACAGTAGTGAGAGCCCTGAGCGCCGTCCCCCTCAATGTGAGCTCAGGCTCCCCCCCTCAATGTGCCGGCCCCCTCAATGTCTCCTCCCCCTCAACCTCCGTCTGCGGGCTGCAGTCAGGGGTACTTGATCAGGTCGGCAATCAGGCAGGCCACGCCCCCTTTGGGGGGAAAACAAACCGAACGTGCCATTGACTATAATGCAAAATTGCGGTCCAAAACAGCACAAAAAGAAAACGATCAGAGGTAAATAAGTTAAAATTTGACCGACCGACACAATGTCAAAATCCTTTACAACAACTCTGCTGGCTGGATAACGTTAAAGACACTTATAAATGATTACATTTGGTCAATCTAAAACCATGTCTTTTTAGTCTCTCAGCATCAAGCTGGCGCAATGATCCGACCCATTGGCCAGAGATATCATGCCCTGATATATATCTTCACCTCACTGAGTCTCTATGTAAGCTGATTACACGTGAAATAATTGTTATTTTAAGTTTTGTTGTCTGTAAGAATGCTTACTATGTTAATAGTATAGCGCTATGCCTTGACTAGACTGTACCAACTGTTCTAACGGCTCATTACGATAGCAAACTCCCACTGAAATGCAGAGCACGGGGGAAGCCGGGAGCTTCCTGCTGTCATACAGACCTTATTTAGGGGAATTTTATGGGGCATGGCGAAGGAATAAAACCATGATGTTTGTTTTTTACCATGTAAACCACACAACAGCTCAGGACATTGCAGATTTTAGCTATAACGGCTTATTTTGAATGATCGCGCTGTCTATGTCTATGGAAAACAATACGGCTTACTCCATTGACACAGACAGCGCGATCATTCAAAATAAGCCGTTATAGCTCAAAGTTGCAATGTCCTGAGCTGTTGTGTGGTTTAATAAGTAAAAAACAAACATCATGGTTTTATTCCTTCGCCATGCCCCAAAAAAATCCCCTAAATAAGGTCTGTATGACAGCAGGAAGCTCCCGGCTTCCCCGTGCTCTGCATTTCATTGGGAGTTTGCTATCGTAAAGAGCCGTTAGGACCGTTGGTACAGTCTAGTCAAGGCAATTAACTTGTTTTTGATTAAATAATCACTATCGCGTTTGCGGAAATAATATTAATCTCAAAAGGAATCTTGTAGTCTTGCAATGTGAGACCCCTGTCTTTTCAAAATCTCACTCTGTGACTGAAAACTTTAGGCCTATGACTAGTTGTCTTCAGGTGTGAGTTGATTGTCTTTAGATGGAAGAGGGTTTCAGTCTTTTCAAAGTCTTTTAAAAGTCCTCTAGTGTAAGCCCAGCATTAGTGTATAATATGCACCAAAAAAAATTAAAACGTTATGAAATAGATTTTCTAGGGCATAAAAATACATTAAAAAATAAGACATGAGAAAATATTGAAATTGCATTTGAGGTAATGTAGACAAAAAAGGCAGAATAGGCTACTTGATAAATGAACAGAAATTGCATTTAAAAGACACAGAAATTAAATACAAAGTTACAGGATAGAATGCCAGTTTTCAGCTTTGATTTAAATGAGATGGGAATTGCAGCAACCTTTTAATACCTTTTTAATTGTCAGGGTTTCAGGGAAATGACAGACAAGAACCTAGTTGCAAGACACATGGAAACAGTTCAGGTTCACAAAAGGTGTTAAATGAGAAGTGGATGACAAACCAGGTAGTAAGACAGCACGGCAAACAAGTCCAGTTGGGGCAGGCAAAAGGGAGGTCCAAAGCAAAAGTCCAAAAGACAGGTTGAAACATGAGCAGGCAGGATCGGAACACAGGATGATATCTGACAGCTGGAACGCTAGGTTATAACTAGGAGGGAAGTAAAAAAAAATGGACCGGGGCAGAGCATGGGGTGACCGGCTGACCAGGGACCAGGAGTGGGACAGTGCACGGGGTGACGGGCTGGCCTGGGAGCTGGAGTGGGGCAGTGCACGGGGTGATGAGCTGGCCAGGGAACTGGAGTGGGGCAGAATGGAGGGGTGTCAGGCGGGCGGCCAGAAAAAGGCACAAGGGCATGGCAGGGAGCGTCAGGCGGCTGACCTGGGGGGTAAGCAGGGACACGGCAGGGAGCGTCAGGCGGCCGGCCTGGGGGGCAAGCAGGGGCATGGTAGGGAGCTTCAGGTGGACGGCCTGGATGGTGAGGGCTCAGTCCCTCTGGAAGCCTGCAGCGACGAAGACGAGGAACCCCTTCTGGAGGACGGCCTCGGCGAAGACGAATCCCTGCAGGCGAACAGCAAGGGCGAAACCACTCAGGAGGCCGGTGGTGACGAAGATGAAGGCGAAGGAACCCTTCTGGAGGACGGCATCGGCGAAGACGGATCCCCGCGGGCGAACAGCAAGGGCGGAACCACTCAGGAGACCGGTGGCGACGAAGATGAAGGCGAGGGAACCCTTCTGGAGGCCGGCGGCGACGGCGATATCCCCCTTCTGGAGGCCGGCGGCGAAGGCGATATCCCCCTTCTGGAGGCCGGCGGCGAAGGCGATATCCCCCTTCTGGAGGCCGGCGGCGAAGGCGATATCCGCCTTCTGGAGGCCGGCGAGGCAGAGGGCGGCCACCCCCTGGAAGATCTGGAAGGTCTGGGGGGCCGGGCCCCTCGGGCAGGAGCGAAGTGCAAGATCCCTCAGGCGTTAACAGGGACAGGGGGCTGGACTCCTCGAGGAGCAGCAGCAGGAGGCAGAACGTCTCGAGCGTTAACAGGGGGCTGGACCCCTCGGGCGTTAACACGGGGCTGGGCCCCTCGGGAGGCAACACGGGGCTGGGCCCCTCGGGAGGCAACACGGGGCTGGGCCCCTCGGGAGGCAACACGGGGCTGGGCCCCTCGGGAGGCAACACTGGGCTGGGCCCCTCGGGAGGCAACACGGGGCTGGGCCCCTCGGGAGGCAACTGGGGACTGGGCCCCTCGGACAGGAACGGAGGAGGGGGCCCCTCGGACAGGAACGGAGGAGGAGGCCCCTCGGACAGGAACGGAGGAGGCCCCTCGGACAGGCAAGGTATAGGGCGGACCCCCTCCGGAGGAAGGCGTAGAAGGCGGTCCCCCTCTGGAAGGCGTAGAAGGCGGTCCCCCTCTGGAAGGCGTAGAAGGCGGTCCCCCTCTGGAAGGCGTAGAAGGCGGTCCCCCTCTGGAAGGCGTAGAAGGCGGTCCCCCTCTGGAAGGCGTAGAAGGCGGTCCCCCTCTGGAAGGCGTAGAAGGCGGTCCCCCTCTGGAAGGCGAAGAGGGCAGGCCTCCCTGGTAGGCCCAGAGGGTGGGCCCCCCCATCAGGAGGTGGAGACTGGACCCACTCATCATGATGTGTAGAGAGCTCAACTGAGGGTCCAGAGATCAGCTCAGGTTCAACCACGGTCTCTACCAGGGGCTCGGGAATCATCTCATGGACCTCAGCTACCGGCTCAGGCTCTGGTTCAGGAAGGACCTCGGGTACTGGAGTTGGTTCCGGTTCCTTCTCTGACACAGTAACAGGTTCGGGGCCCGGAGTAAGCTTAGAAGCTGGAGAGTCCCGAGGAGATGGATGGCACTCCAAACTCCACACCCCCACTCTAATAATCCGCGAGGCAGAAGGAGGTTGGTAGCTGGAATGCTGCGGCTGGTAGCTAGCATACTGGGACAGGTCGCTAGCATGCTGGGACTGGTTGCTAGCGTGCTGGGGCAAGTAGCTAGCGTGCTGGGGCAAGTAGCTAGCGTGCAGGTTGCAGGAGCCCGGGAGTTGCGGCTGGTTGCTGGGGCCCGGGGCCTGAAGCTTGTTACTGGAAACCGGGCCTGAAGCTTGCTGCTGGAAGCCGGGGCCTGGGGCTTGCTGCTGGAAGCCGGGGCCTGGGGCTTGCTGCTGGAGACCGGGGCCTGGGGCTTGCTGCTGGAGACCGGGGCCTGGGGCTTGCTGCTGGAGACCGGGGCTTGCTGCTGGAGACCGGGGCCTGGGGCTTGCTGCTGGAGGCCGGTGACCGGAGCTTGTTGCTGGGAGCTAGACACTGGAGCTGGGGCTTGTAGCTGGAAGTTTGGGATGGTGTGCTAATAAATTCCTCTGCCCAGTCAGGCAGCAATTTACGCAGCCAAGGTCTAGACCCAACCTCCTTGCGGGCTGATGAAAGGACCTCCGCTCTCTCCACACCATCCACCGCATACTTAAAGTCATTCTTAAGACAGGTGAGAATATATGTCACCTCCCTCAACTCCAGTGCGAAATGAGTGTCTGCTGGGTTCATTTTTGGCCAGATTGTACTGTCAGGTTTCCAGGAAAGACGACAGACAAGAACCCAGTAGCAAGACACATAGAAACAGTTCACAAAAAGGCTTTTAATGAGAAAACGATGACAAACCAGGTAACCGGCGAGGCAAACAAGTCCAGGGGAACAGGCAAAGGGGAAAGTCCAAGGTCCAAAAAGACAGGTCAAAATGGGAACAGGCAGGAAGGATCAAAATGATAAGGAATGCTGGAGAGCTAGGATAGACACTAGGACATCTGAGGACATCTGACAATCTGGCAATGACCGAAGGGAATGGGGTGGAATAAATACTGAGGGGCAAATTAGCTGATGGGGAGCAGGTGAGTGTGGTTAGGCCAGGTGAAAGTAATCAACAGGGAGTGCAGAGCAGGGGGGAGTGGCCGGGTCTGAAATGACAAGAGAGTAGAAAGTAAACCAGGAAAACAAACAGACATATGAAAACAAACTAAATACTGGCTGAAGTCGTGACATACTCTTTCTTTTTTCTATTCTACATACTACATCCAACGATAAAAATAATCTAGTTAGGATGCAGTAGGCATACTATTGGGACATACTTTTCTCTCTTATTTCATCATAACATTGCGCCTTGATCTTGCCTCTTGCTTTTATATCCGTCGCATCCCCGTTTGTTTTCATATGGAGGCTTCGTCGATGTTACGTCACTTCACGTGCGCACTGGATTGTGGGTCAGAATCGCCCAAATAGGATGCACTTTTCAACATAGACATTATAAAGGATAGACGCCGCATTGGGCGTTGAGCGCGAGAAATGCGGGCGCCACTGTCAGCGCATGTAATTAGTCATATCTCATTAAATACCAAACTGATTTTCACGCGGTTTTCTTTGCTGCAAAGATGATACATGTAGCTAAGATACAGGGCACAAGTTTCGACGTGTTTTAATATTCATAGTGGGCTTAACAGTCATAGAAGATTCTGATATGATATAAGTAAACCGAGTGGTCACTGCGCAGGACAATGAATCGCTGTTGGTTCAATTCCAGCCAGGGACCTTTGATGCATGTCATCCCCCCTCTCTCTGTCTCTGTCTCTCTCTCTCTCTCTCTCTCTCTCTCTCACACACACTCTCTCTCTCTCTCTGTCTCTCTCTCTCTCACACACTCTCTCTCTCTCACTCTCTGTCTCTCTCTCTCTCACACACTCTCTCTCTCTCTTCTCTTTCTCTTTCTCTTTCTCTTTCTCTCTCTCTCTCTCTCTCTCTCTCTCTCTCTCTCTCTCTCTCTCTCTCTCTCTCTCTCTCCTGAATTTACCTGAATACCAAAATACCAAGAATAATATCAATTCACGACTTTTTTGTAATTAATGAAACTTAATACACTCAATAGATGGGCTTTCAGCAGTGCAGCAGCGAACACTCCTTCACTTCAATATTTGATGTTTTTTTCAGCAGCTATAGACATAAGGAGGGAGAGATCAGGTGATATTCTGCTGCATGATGTCGGTTTCCATGGAATAATAACACTGTTTTGTTTTTTCAGTGCAGATGTAGCAATACGTGAGGAGAAATTCCAGCTGATGGCCAGGTGTGTGTGTGTGGAGCGGAGCATGGACATGCAACTATGATTGACGGATGTTAACTCCTATCATATGAGCTTTGACGGTCATTTGGCCAATCAGAAACAGTGTTTGTCATTGAGGGGCGGTGACATCAGTCAGTCAGAGCGTCTGCAGGAAAGTTAAAAAAAAATTCTCTCAGAGTCGTCAGAGCGTTCAAGTAGCCGCAGCCGCTGTACTATTATTTTACCGTGTTAATATGCCTACTATATATATATATATTGATCTTAGATCTGTTATCTAATACATTGACTGACCCAGCGTCTTATCTTTGTCCTTTCTCGCTCCAGTTCATCTTCAAACAAACTTGTGATTCTTGTTCTGTTTCCACAGTTCTCTGTTCCGCGTGTGTGTGTGTGTGTGTGTGTGTGTGTGTGTGTGTGTGTGTGTGTGTGTGTGTGTGTGTGTGTGTGTGTGTGTGTGTGTGTGTGTGTGTGTGTGTGTGTGTGTGTGTGTGTGTGTGTGTGTGTGTGTGTGTGTGTGTGTGTGTGTGTGTGTTCATCTTCCTGGTCGACTTTGTGGATATTGATGAAACTTAATACACTTAATAGACGGGCTTTCAGCAGTGCAGCAGCAATCAGGTTGCTTCACCAGTTCTGCTCTCTGTGGATGAAGGAATTAGACAGCTTGGGTCTGGTCTAGGGAAGCACTGGCTAATTACTCTCAAATCCCAGTGAAGTCCATTGGTGGCTATTGTGATGTAAATTCCGTTTAAGGTTGGAGGTCAACTCAGGTGGAAGAATATTTCAGGAGACTTGGATGAATTATGAAGCAATATGTATTACAGACTTGGCCAAGGAGAACCGGACTGCAACTCTAGTGACTTGCACTTCAATTCTGACAAACTCATGCTTAGAGCTGTGTTTTAACCTTCCGCTATCTCTATCACCTCCCCGGCTCGGGCACCAAGTGTACCAATGTTTTGGTTCAGAGCTGAACACAGTGAACCACAACATTCTGGAGTCGTAGGAGATGAGACTTTATCTATCCAACTGACCTAAATGTCTCCTAACAGGCTACAAGGCTGACCTAGAGTCTGAGAGACAGACACACAAGATAGGCATATATGACCTCTCAATCTTTCCCATTAATATTACAACTAAATACCCAAAATTCCCTCACAGCTATAATTGGCCTGTGATTGCCTTTGTTAAAGCCTGTCATCTCACAAAGCTGCTCGCCAATTTCTATTTGAATGTTTCCACAGGCTGTGCTATAAATCGCTGGTGGAGTATAATATGTTAGTAATTTAAACCCTAAATGGATTGGCAAGTTACTTGAAGATGATGCGGTGTATATACAGTCCCCTCCATAAGTATCGGAACAGTGAGGCCAATTCCTTTATTTTTGCTGTAGACTGGAAACATTTGGGTTTTACACCAAAAGATGAATATGAGACAATAGCTCAACATTTCAGCTTTCATTTCCAGGTATTCACATCTGGATCCGATAGACTTTAAATAAATTAAAGTGAATAAAACGTACTATTTTGTCGCAAATCCTTTGCTTGCAATAACCGCATCAAGCCTGTGACCCATTGACATCACAAAACTTTTGCATTCTTCTTTTGTGATGCTTTTCCAGGCTTTCAACGCAGCCTCATTCAGTTGTTGTTTGTGTTAGGGGGTTACTCTCTTAAGTCTCCTTTTTAGCAGGTAAAATGCATGCTCTATAGCGTTTAAGTCTGGAGATTGACTTGGCCAGTCTAAAACCTTCCATTTCTTGCCCCTGATTAACTCCTTCGTTGTGTTTTGGGTCATTATCTTGCTGCATGATGGAGGATCTTCCAATCAGTTTGGTTGCATCTTTCCTTAAATTGTCAGACAAAATGTTTCTGTAAACTTCTGAGTTCATTTTGCTGTTGCCATCATGTGTTACATCATCAATGAAGAATAATGAGCCCGTCCCAGAAGAAGCCATGCAAGCCCAAGCCATGACATTGCCTCCACCGTGTTTCACAGATGAGCCTGTATGTTTGGGATCATGAGCAGATCCTTTCTTTCTCCAAACTTTAGCCTTTCCATCACTTTGGTAAAGGTTCATCTTGACAACAACACAGTAACACATGATGGCAACAGCAAAATTAACTTAGAAGTCTACAGAAACATTCGGTCTGCCAATTTAAAGAAAGATGCAACCAAACTGATTGGAAGATGCTCCATCATGCAGCAAGATAATGATCCAAAAAAACTGCAAAAACAACAAAGGAGTTCATCAGGGGCAAGAAATGGAAGGTTTTAGACTGGCCAAGTCAATCTCCAGACTTAAACGCTATAGAGCATGCATTTTACCTGCTAAAGAGGAGACCGAAGGGAGTAATAATAATAATAATAATTGATAGGTTTTATATAGCGCTTTATTGCCTAGGCACTCAAAGACGCTTTACAGGGTTCCTGGTTCAATTCGTTCACACACAGTCATACCGGTGGTGGTAAACTACGATAGTAGCCACAGCTGCCCAGGGGCAGACTGACGGAAGCGTGGCTGCCATTCAGCGCCAACGGCCCCTCCGACCACCACCTCAAACATACAGCAATCATACACATTCACACAAGGCAAGGTGGGTGAAGTGTCTTGCCCAAGGACACAACAACCATGACACAGGTGGCCGGGCGGGGATCGAACCGCCAACCCTTGGATCGTTGGCCGACCCGCTTAACCACCTGAGCCACGGTCGCCCCTAAGCCACGGAGTAACCCCCCAAAACAAACAGCAACTGAATGAGGCTGCGGTGAAAGCCTGGAAAAGCATCACAAAAGAAGAATGCTAACGTTTTGTGATGTCAATGGGTCACAGGCTTGATGCAGTTATTGCATCAAAGTATTTGCGACAAACTATTACGGTTTATTCACTTTAATGTATTTAAAGTCTATCTGTTCCAATACTTTTGCTTGCCTAAAAATGTGGTGTTCCTTTTCAAATAATGATATCTTCTCAGTTGTGTATCAGATCCAGATGTGAATACCTGGAAATGAAAGCTGAAATGTTGAGCTATTGTCTCATATTCATCTTTTGGTGTCAAACCCAAATGTTTCCAGTCTACAGCAAAAATAAAGGAATTGGCCTCACTGTTCCGATACTTATGGAGGGGACTGTATATGGTAGCCAGGTACGCAGGTATGGCAGGCAAAAACATAATTTTTTTTATTCTGAAAATGTATTTTTAAGACTTGTAAATAGTATTGTTTGATGTATAAAATGAAAAAAGGCTGTTTCCACAATCTGTTTTGTAAAAAACTTCAGACTCTAATATGTTGTCAACATGATATAAATATTGTAGCTCGTGCTTTATCCAACATTCAGATTTTTGGCGTTTAAAAAGATTAAAATGTGAGCATAATAGGTTAGATATTGTCAAATTTAGAAAATATAGTCAACCATTTCAGAGAATTGTAATACACAAGTTTTTTTAATGGACGTGATAAAATGTTATCTAAGTTCATTTGTTATACTCTATTAACCTTATTTTACTCTATTCAACCTCATAGAAGTGTCTCACCGACCTGTTTACACTGTGAAAACGGAAAGGTTTTCCCTTTAAGATGTCAAAATATTGTGCGTTCAGACGCAAACTTTCATCATGCACAAGGTTTTGGAAAAACATGCCAAAATCGCTGTAGTATGCATGCCAAGCCAGTAGTTGGCGGTGACTCTTGTAGCTCTATTTGGTGCATCTAAAGTTCAAACAATTTGTTTACTGTAACCAAAAATGAATGCCACTAACGTTCATGAAGCTTATGGAGTGAGTTTAGGGTTACAACTATAAAAGGAGGACAGAAAACTTTTTTGTCTTCCTTTTTCACCGCGTAAAATTTTGACAGAAAATGTAGTAGGTCTACGCATGTGCTGAGTGGAGCCTTGACGTCAGCGTTACCACAGAGACCGGTTTCATGAGTTTACAGGGTACGGCTGCAGTTGTGTTTTTAAAAAGATAGTTTAAATGTCCAAGCCTGCGCTTGCTGTTATCACAAGGCTGCATCCACAAACATACTTTACATTAGGTAGGTACACAGATTTGGCAGGCAAAAACATCTTTCTCAAACACTGGCCAATTTTCAAAAAATACTTTTGCGGATGCACCCTTTCCAATGTTAACAGGCTCTTAATGAGAACTGTCAAAGAACACAATTCCCATCCTTGTATTAGCTTTTATCTATGTAAACATGTGTATTGTACTTAGACTACTGATGTTTTCAGAGAAACAAAGTCAACAAAACTGCCCTACGTACAAAGATGAGTAGACTGAGATGAAATGCTTTATTATGTTATTACAATTTCAAGTCGTTAGCCTCATAGAATAATTGCCTAAATTATGTTTACTCTACTCTACTTTTACTCTACATCCACTCTATTCTACATCTACTCTATTCTACATCTACTCTACTCTACTTTTCGTTAGCCTAACAGCATAATTGCCAAAGTCATATTTTAAGGGTTATAGAGTAGGGTAAAGTAGATGTAGAGTAGATGTAGAATAGAGTAGATGTAGAGTAAAAGTAGAGTAGAGTAAATATGATTTAGGCAATTATGCTATGAGGCTAACAAAGTACTAAGAAGTATTCCTACGGGAGAAGGGATATTTTTTAGAAGCAGCCGGCCAAAACAGCCGACTGCTGCTCATTGACTGCAGCGCAGCGGGCTGCTCAGGCCTGTGATGGAGGGGGTGTGGTTGAGCAGAGGAGAGGGTGAGGATTGCTGTCGGCACCTGTGAAGTTGTGTGTGTGTGTGAGAGAGGAAACTGTGGGGAGGAGCTTATATATGAATAAATTGAGGCGGCTGAGGGATAAACATAGCATTTTGTTCAAAGACTTAATTCATTTATTTTTTTCATACTGCATTTTGGTTAAAGAGAGAATGAAATCATATGTGCTTTAACTACTTTTGACCTGTTCATTGTCTTAACTCATGGAATGTCTTAACTTTTTCTTAACTACACACAACACAACACATAGGCCTATATACATACATATCCCACCCATACAAAACACATGAGCCCACAATGCATAGCCAGGATAAAAAAAGTGGTATGGATAGTCCATGTGCATACTATAGTAAATAGTAATGGCAGGCATTGCTTGCAGTGCCCCTTAGTGGTGTTCAGTGCACATAACAACAGCGGGGCCATTTTAATTAATTGACAGCACTATGCATTTGCAAAAGGCTCAGAGCAGCACTCTCTCTCTCTCTTGGGTAAACAGGCACAGTTTAACCGCCAACCAGAGTTGTATGACTATACAGTGACCTCTAATTGTCCCCACTGCCTCTGCAGGGCTTTGGAAAAGGCCTTATGGGTTAACACAGTTGATGATAAAATACTTTCCAAGGATGGCATTTTCACTTGTATATGAATTTTTTCTTTCACCTTTCAATAAGGAGCCTGCATGTGCAGTTAAGATTCATGACATTTTACGGGGTATTTAGACTCCAAATGTCAACCAAGCACGCAGTTTACCCTCTGGAGTGGATGCGTGCACTTGAGCATTATTTGCTTAAGGTGACTTCAGGAGTTGTATCATCTTATCTCCTCATGATCTGCTACCTGTCCTTCCTTTGTTTGTGTGTGTGTGTGTGTGTGTGTGTGTTGAGAACACAACTGGTTTGTTAACAAAGGGTATGTAAACAAAGGAGGCCGACTATAGCTAACAGCATCCACATTCACAGAGGCTGTGTATTAACACTGGAGTTTTTCTTGAGGAGATATTCACTGATATTGACCAAAAGCAATTTTGACAACAAGCCTTTTTCCTGGATTGTCGACTCCTCCTTTTAAAGCTCCCATATTATACACTTTTCGGTACTATTATACACCATATTATATGGTCTTAGTGGTCCCTAATACGTTTTTCTTTAATTGTTTGCTGAAAAAAACTTTCAGATAATTTATTGTAGCCTACTATGCTGAATGGCCTATTTTAAAAAAAAGAGCTGCAGCTCCCCTCGTAAATATACAATCTTTGAGCTCCCCCCGCCCCCTGTCCGGAAGCGAAGCCAGATACGCCTCGCCCTCTGTCTGTCAGGGCCGTGGACCAATAAGAAATAGGGGTGTAGGCTGCACAGTGGAAGCTTCTGGCTTTCCAGTTTGTGAGGTCAGAAACGAGGAGAATTCTGACTGGAGTATATTGGGGGGGGGGGGGGGGGGGGGAAGGGGGAGAGTGAGAAAAGGAGAGTGTTATTTTTTTAAATATTTTGGCAGTCTCTAAGCACACCGTGGACCCATGGATATGTTAGAACACATTTAAAAAGTGCATTTAGCATAATATGTGACCTTTAATGAAAATAGATTAGGGGGGAAAATACTCATTTTGGGAAACATTTTAAGGATGACATATATGACAGTCATATTATATATATAATATGACTATCAATTATGTTTTCTCTTACCAATTTCTCTTGTCCCCGCTCTTGCCCAAATATCTTCATATTTTGAAGCCAGCATCGAAATCATTCCTACACATAAAGACAAGGCTTCACCACATGCACAATGGTCACAATACATGACAAACTTCCCTGGTGAAAGTTAAAATATTGCTTTTCAATTCCATGACTGCTGCTTTGCTGTCGTCTATTCTAGGCACGGCATATATTCACTAAGTAAGCGTGACATAAACAGGTGGCCTATCGGTGGCGCGCAAGGAGTTACGTTTTCTAATTAAAGTAGTGTGAGGCAGCGCTGATAGTGTTGTCTGAGAATAACAAAGCGCTGGAACTTTTTCATTATAGGCCATTTAAAATGCAAGTCTCCGGTTAAACCTCGGTTAATTTTAATTACGTGGCAGTCAGGAACTCATCACTTTAATGTTTGACAGTTTTTTATTTTCTTTTGTTGTCAAGGTGATGTCAAGCAGGAACGGGAAGAAAGACATAATATTTATTAGACAGAATGTTCTTTCCTATTTTATTTAGGAAACAATCAAGGAGAAGCTGCACTGTATGTAGGTTTATGTTTAACTCAAGAGTCACAGCAGTTAGTGTTTGCAGGCCTGATAACATTGCTCTGATTGGACACTTGCCTAATATAACTTAGCTAATCATATTCAATAAACAATGCATTCATGCCTGACACTTGTGTAATGAAGCACCTGGTTTCTTGCATACATTTACTCTATTGTCTTTGTATTAACCTCCATCCACAATCTCTGAATCACCTATAACCTGAACCACCAGCCACTTTGCGAATTGCCATCTGTGGCACTTTTACACTGTTTATTGTTCATAATTAGCTGGCTTCATATTATTCTGATGATGCCAAAAAAATAAAAATAATTATACTATATCTTTTTATTATTATACTATACTGTATGTCTAATGATTGTCTGTTTTGCACTGTTGGATGGGAGAAATGGTAATTCGTTGTTTTATGTACGCCAGTCCAGGAAAACAAATTACAAGAAAAAACCTTGAACCTTGATCAGCTAAAGTAGGTAAATTGCCCTTGGGGGACCAAACCCTCGGGGGCCCCAGATTCACTATGGCGTTTAGTGTTTGTGGTTATTTTATTAATAGCAAATTTGACATGATTGAAGCTGAAATGATGAGCCTTCAGGAAGCTCCTGCATTTATTTTAAAGCCACATTGGTGAATACAAGTCGTCAGTACTTTTACATGCACAGTTAAGTCGAGCGACGGTTAAGAAAAACCTTCTCGATGTCTCGTTAAAAAAATAAAGTGATATCCGGTTCACCTCATGGCCCCCGCTCCTGAAGTGACTCATATTTCGGGAAGGCATTGAACGCAGCATGGTTATGTCTGTATGAGGGAATGAGAAATAAGCCAGATCTGATTATTGCCGGTGGCTGCGTTGTCTTGTGCACATTAATGCCCACACTGTTTTGAAGGTGATCGAGGCTGAAAAGGTTAAAGAGATGCCAAAGCTTAACAACTCTGCGCCAGCAGCTGTGGCTTCTACTGTGCAGAGCGGCACTCCATGCAAGGTCAGAGCCCGGAGTGCTGCGGCCGTTTCCATCAATGGCTTCATACAAAAATCATTTATTCAGAATTTGAGCATGTCAAGACTCAAGAGCTACTTTTACCTCTCCCTGCTCACGAACACAGGCCCCATGATTCAGACGGAGATCACGTCCACACAAATCAAACGTGAATCATTTTGCTGTAGGAGCACAAATGCAAGTATCCTGAAATGTGATAATATCATTTGAAAAAAATGTAAATTAAATTCCACTGTTTCTGAGGGGGAAAAAAAGTTCTTCCCTTGAAAGACATCTGAAACTAAATTAAAACAACCCAGTGTGAATACACATAGCCTATACAGGCTCTGTCAACGGGAATGTTGTTGGCTAGGTGGGTCCCTTTGGCTTAGATACCCTTTTTTTGCATACCAGTTTAGAGAGCCAAGGCTGTGTATGAACACCAGATTTTTTTCAGGCTTAACAGTACAGTACAGACAGACAAGTATAGTGGATCGTGACGCGAAATTCCCTGATGTTGACTTGAAGGCACCGTCAGAACAATTTAAGTGAGCTTGCGACAGGGGGTGGGGGCGGAGGTGCTATGGGAACGGGAGAATTACCCCTAAAAAAAAAAGATATTGAAATTCAAGCTCTGTTATTCTGCTGAAAAACGATAAGTGACAGGCAGACCTTTGCTCTCTCATTTAGCCAAACACTTTTGACACATTGTTCCACGATCCGTCACAAATGATCATTTCAATGGTGACGAGGCCAGCGTGAGTCATACATCAGTATTTATGAATGTACCATACAGCTGCGAGGAGCCCGCAGCCAGTGCTTATGAAAGCGTTAATCATCAGGTTATTCAGAGAGCAAGTTTAATTCCAGGGGCTTAAGGGACACTTAAAGGGTCCCTGCCTTTCTGTCTGCCTATTATTTATAACTATGCTTTAAGAATTAACATTGGCATATCATCCATTATATATATCAGGTGTTTTTTAAAGTCTCACGTTCAGGACTGGAGCTTCATCTGTCAATGAGCTCACCCTGACACCACATGAACTTATTTGGGTTTTCTTTCAGAGCAGTCAGATATGAAGGACAAAATATTGAACTGATGGCTCGTGGAGCCTTAAAGCTGTTATGCATATAGCTTCTGTCTGCCCCATGAGGAATTCAGAGTATTTACAACCACACTGTCGGCGCATCTATGTGAGGTAAGCCTAGGTGATCGCGCATGAATTTTATACCTTCTTATGTACGTCCAGGTTGTCCAGGTTTTTTTTCTTAGCAGTAGAATCAACAACTGAAACATTTCGTGGCCGCATCTTTAGCTCCTGCGCCAATGTCAACCAACGGCAACAGTTTGTAAACGCTGCCATACTGAGAAATACAGAGAGAGTTTTGTTGAGCTGAATCAACATTGTGTCAACTTGTTTGGCAATGGCTTGAGTGTAACTGACATTAATTTAAAGTTAGGCACTATAGCTTTGAACCAACATACAGTATATGTCCCAGATATGTACACATATTATACCAAGTTGAAGTGCAGCAGGTCCTCTGGAGTAACTTGCTCTTGTTGTTGTTGATGTTGTTTGTTCAATCAGTTGTCTCTGGTGAAATATGACATTCCTCATGGAAAGTTCTAAAACTGTAAATTGTGAAATCCTCAAGAGTGTGAAATGTTTAATTGAACATTTTCCCCTCCAAAGGTAAGTAGCAGACTGTGTTTTTCTTGTTTGTTTGTTCTTCAAAGAAAGCATGTTTCATATTCATGTGATTTTATGAAAAACAGTAAGAGCAGCACAGCAACATATAGGACCATCAAACAGCTCCAGGAAACCTGTCACATGGCATCCTTGATCCTATAAAGCACCATATACTCTTTATATACTGTAAATACTGAATGCTCTGATGAAATGAAAGTTTTTTTGCAGCCTTTAGCCATTCTTGACCACTCAATAGCTTTGGCTTGGATTGGTACAACCTTATATACACCAGCCAAGTTCCCTTCTGAAAGATGATTAATCATGCACTGAGATGCTTTGCCAGAATGGGGCCATCTGCATATTGACTCTATCACTTAAGACAGTGAAGGGCAAAGCCCAATAACACTGCTTGTTGTGTCAATGCAGCGGGCTGGATCACACCAGCATGAGGAAGCATTCTAAATGATCACTTAAAGCTGCAGTTGAGAGTTTTTTTACTGTAATATTTGGCAAAACTGTCATAATAGCCATTTAGCTATATGTAGGTGAAGTGGTCTGAAAATATTTTTTTATCACTTTGCTCCCCCCTGCCTCTGTGTGCTGCCTCCCAAAATTGCCACCGCTCATGTTCATTTTGACCAATCAGAGCGAGGTCAGATTCTCCGTTCTTATTGGCTGTGGGACTGTCCGTTCACTTGGCAACGACGTTGATGCGTCAGTTGCGTGAGCGTTCACGACCCTAGCAGTCTGAGTCTGACACTAGCCTACTGTTTGGTACTAGGCTACTACGGCGGACAGCGAGTAGCAATGTCTTCACAAACGAACCCTCAATTTACCATTCCCAGGATACCGACAACTAACACCGCTAAGACAGCAAAAAAACGAGGAAAGACGAATGTTGAAAAGTTAACTGCTGAAAGGGAGACGGAGAGAGCTCGAAAAAAAGTACACCGGCCATGTCTTCTTGCCCTATCACATCAAGACCTCTCCGACCGCGACCTCGTCCCTTCCTCTGCCCCTAGGCTGCCTGCCGCTAGCAGCAGGACGTCCGCTGGCCCTATATATCCCTCGTCCTGTGCTCAGTGTTGCCAACTCAAAGCGATTTTGTCGCTATATTTAGTGACTTTTCAGCCCCCCTGGCGACTTTTTTTTTTCAAAACAGCGACAAGCGACAAATCTAGCTTTTTTTTCTGGTGTTATTGGTGACTTTTTTCGCCAAAGCAAGTATCACCTCTTCTCAACGAGCAGCGGGAGCACTGACACGCAGCCCGCTCCTCGCGCAGCAGCCCCTCCCAGCTGCGGTCAGAGCAGGAGCATGAGATACACACACACCTCTCCGCTCTGTTACAATTAGTTTGCTATCTTGCCTGGCTGTTACAGCTACTTTTGTTAGGCCTACCAGCACACTTACAATGATTTTAAGCTAACATACATGGTATGTCTGTGATTAAAATGTATGCTCAATATGTACGTATGTAGTTATCATTACTAATGTTTAATCACCTCGGAATCGGACATGGTGTTTGTCTCCTGTCAATGTAACTGAATTCACATGAACGTGCATAGCTGTCGTTCGGAGGGAGGAGCTACAGCAGGTAGAGCGTTGGGAAAACAGCCGTTGGGATCCCAACGGCTGAAACTCTCAACTGCAGCTTTAACTGAAATGCTTTTTTTTTTTTTTTCTCCAGCAACTTTTACATTATTGTTTGTTTTTTGTTGTGGCCTCGTCAATTCCATTTCAAGCTGCAGTGGGCAACTCTTCTGGCAAAACAAAAAGCTCTTATAAACACACTGTATGCTATCTGCCCAGCACTGAAAGAGAAGAGACAACGTGAGAGACAGTTGAAGAGGCAGATTTCTTTCTCACAACTCAAATGAATGCTAATGTTGCTCTGGTCCCGCTGAATGCGTAATGATGTTTCACTATATAGCAATGTTAAGAAGATAGTTTAAATAGTAGTGTTATAAGCCTGAAAGCACTTTTTGTCAAAATCAGTGAATATCTCCTCACGATCCACTACCTGTCCGTATAAATACACAGCTCTGTTTTTTTCTGCGCAAACACAATACGCACAGGTATATCGTGAGGGGATATTCACTGGTTTTGACAGTCAGTGTCTGTTGTGGTTTACTTTCAGCAACACTATTTGTATGAACGTATGTATGTATGAACTTATTTATTTTGGTATAAAATAGCAACAGAATGCATGTAACAAAAAGGCAATCACTTGGGATTCAAATGTGCATATTGTAAGATTAAAATTAAAGTGTTCAAAATGATTCCTCATTCAGTCAAGGTGAGAGGGTGGTAGTTTAAAAGTGATGAATAGAAAAATGAGTACATTACTTATAGTAGGCGTTCCACATGAGCGACAAATCCAGCAGAAATCTACCATAATCCTACATACAGGCATAACAACCGCAGCTGTCAGTGGTGAACTGAATAGCAAGCACACATGTATCTGTAGCCAACACGGACAATGACATTTTAAAAATAACATGAATGGGTGGGATCCTGCCACCATGTGCTGCATTCATTGATACGAGGGGAATCCATTAAAAAATAGGCTTGTCTTTTACTGGTGCATGCTTTCCGCTCCCTCTGTCTCCTCTGCTATATGTTCTATTATAAGGTTTATTTCCGAGAGAATCGGCATGAAATAACCTGTGTCCTGTTGTCTGACTAGAAATTGCTCAGGTAATTGCTTTTGTCTTCAGAAGGCTCTCTCTCTCTCTCTCTCTCTCTCTCTCTCTCTCTCTCTCTCTCTCTCTTTATCTGTATGTATTTCACACAGCTGACTACTTGGCTAAGTCTAGTAAACATGTACCACATCCAGACGTATGTTGAGGGTTTGAAAATGATGGCTAACAAATGAGATTAAAAATAAACATTACTGATTGATGGGGAGGAAAGTCAAACTTAAGAAGTGTTAAGAGTGCATGCCTGAGAACGCTTGTTTCATTTTATGGAAATTGTTCCGAGGCCTATTTGGTTGCACTGAAATGGAAAAAAAAAGCATAGCTATTAATTTTCCTGCTGAACCAACACTGATTATGCAGTGTCCTTGAATATCAGTGAACTCCAGGCAGTGTGTGTGATTCTAGACAGCCATTACAGTGACTGTGTGTCAGTCACAGAGCCGGGGGCTGTTACAGGTGGTACAGCCGTCAGCGCAACAGGAAACAGCTCGGCTTTGATCACGACTGGCTGTGAGGAATAAATCATGCACGTGTTGTTACGCATCAATTATTCCACTTGTCTCTCCGACCTGTTGTGCCGTTTCAAGCACCAACGAAGAAAAGAAAGAAAATCTAAACAGTAAATAATCTTGAGATTGCAAAGATGTCACCAGACAGAGACGGGAGGCCTTGCATGTCAACTACAAGTACAAGACACCCATCTGCCATCCCTTAGCCATCTCAGCCCCAATAGCGCAAACTTCTCCTCACCATGTCAACTGAAACTATTCTTTACCCCCCCCCTGACATCTGTCGCCTTTTCCGTCGTGTCCGTAAATTGAATTTTCAGATCCACTCGTCTCCCTCCCCTTGTTTTCTCTCTGTAAAATCAAAACGCACACCACGTTGAATCAAAAACTCTAAAGACTGAACCCCACAGCACCGCAAAGGATGCATTTCTTATCCCAATGTGTAGCTAATTGTATTTCTTTTATTTCCCCCCTCTGCCTCCTAGCTGGAGGATATATTGCCTTGAATTAATACATGTGACGTGTGGAGACATTTTAAAAAGGGCTTAACTTTCCTTCTTTATTTGGAAGGGTCCAAGGTGAGACTTACAGCAGATTCTACCAAAATATGAGAGGAAACAAATGTCTCTTTTTCTCCACCTCAAACCTGTGATGAAAAAAAAACCCCAGTCAGATTTATGTCCCCTTACCGGCACTTAGATTCAGGGCCAATCAGAGCAGATTGGGCTTTTTAGAAGGCGGGGCTTATAGAGACAGGCTCTAAAACGTAGTGTTTCAGACAGAGGCTGAACAGAGGATATTTAGCAATGGCACTGTGAGAAAAACAAAAAGTTTTTTGAAAACTACATCATGAAAACAGTTTCTAAAACAAAACTAAGGCAGATGGATTTCCTCGTGACATCCAAAGACATTTTGAAAAGGGGTTAACTTTCCTTCATTACGATTATCACAGGTGTGCTCTGAAATGTGGACTCGTATATATATAGCCAGTGGGAAGCATGGTGACCCAACTGAATATGTACTGTGAATTTTGTATTTCACACCTACAAACGTTATACATTAGATTGCTGTCGTTGTCTGGCTCACCTGTGCCTCCAGTCATACATTCATTCCAGCGCTGACACTGAATTACGGCCCAGGAAAAAAAACTCAAGTCACTCATACACCTTGGCACTCTCCATCTGCGAAACTCATTTCAGGAGCAAATAGAAAGACAGAGGCAAAGCTGCAAATTGGACGAGTGTGTGTGTGTGTGTGTGTGTGTGTGTGTGTGGGTGGGTGGGTGTCACACAAGGTTTATCGAGTGTTTTGATAGCTAATAGGATTTTATCAGGTTGGGTGGGTGGGTGAGGGGGAAGGGGTTAGCATCAGACAGACCCAAATGTCAACTCTGGGGGTGTTAGAGAGTGCGGGAAGTAGTTCAATGCTGCTACAGAAAGACAGAGAGGGAGCGAGCAAAAAAAATGGACGCCCTTCGTCACTGCTGTGCGTAAACCAGGCCGATTGCAAATGACTCTATCACTCCTGGGAATGCAATTCACACAATCAGTTGACTGGTGAACCGACGAAAGATGCTATTTATAAAGAAGTGAGAATGACATTATGGGTGTTGGATTGAGTTCTCTATGCGAGTTGTGTTTCTAACAAATCTCTTTGGTCTGCTTGTTTATAAGTAGAAAAAAAAACTGCGTAAGAATATTAATTGGTTTCATTTGTGACTGTCTATATGCAAAAAGAGGATGGTAGGTTAGGAGCAGTGCTTTCACACCTCCCTTAGACTGACAAACCAAATACTATTTTCTCGCAGCCAGTCATGCATGGGGGATGGCACTTCAAGGTCCGCCAAGGTTGAAAGCGGATAGATGTAGTTGATTGTGAGAAGCCTCTCCCGCGCTTCTTTGTCTGCTCTCGACAATGCGTGTAGCCCCCTGCAATCTCAGTTTAATTTGGGGTGCGACAAATGGGTTAGTTTTCGCGCAGCTAGCAGGAACCGCGCAGCATTGACACACTTTGAGAAAAAGGTCACGGGAGCTGTCTGCGATGTGCACGGATATGGATCTTTATTCTAAGTGACAATGGCATCAAGTAATGGAATGGACAGAGGAGGCAGAGATGGTGGGGGGGTGACTACTGCTTGGGTCCTGGTTGTGTATAAGGGGCCGTTGTGTGGAAGTTACGTGAGGGGTTTTGCCACCGGCCTTTAAAGGTGGATGTCAGCGATTCTTTGTCAATTTGTTTTCGTGTTGAAAGAAACACAGCCCAAACCAATATATCGCTAGCTACGTTGGCCCCCTTTTTCTTTTACATACCATTTTCCAGAGGCTGTTTATTAACACCTTTTTCTTTTCAGCACACACACAGTGCGGACAGGTTTCAGATTGTGAGGAGACATGCACTGATTTTGACAAAAAGTGATTTTGTCAACAAGCATTCCTCCAGAATAGCTGACTCCACCTTTAAGCACAGTGTTTCCCCTCCCAGCCAGGCTGCTACCGCTGCTGCAGTCTCTGACACAGGCTGGATCGATCCTATTGGGGGGGGGGATGTAGGTCGCACATGACAATCTGTGCAGATCATTAATTCATTATTGTGGTGTGTCGAGGGCTGCTTTTGCAGTTGTGTCTAACTGCATAATTAATCAGCGGCATTGAAGCACTGGAGGAGATTTGGACTAACGAGAGACAAATAATGTGTAAACAGACTTGAAATCGAAATAAAGTGATGAAAAGAAGAGAGAGGTGAAGATCACGCCCCTGCAGTGTGGGTACATGTATTTTTTCAGGGTCTCTGGCAAGGATTTATTCGCAAGCCAAGGTCCTGCTTCCCAGTCCTCTTCCACACAAAAAAAAGGAAGTCAAGCAGCGTGACAACATTACATGGTTCCAGGGGATTGCTTTTCCTCAAGCTGAAATATGCAGGTGAACAAAAAATACGACAAACAGTAACGGAATATTTGGGGATGTACGTGGCTGAGGACAACCAGGCCTGTGACCCTGTATGCATATATACATATGTCTATGAATGCTAACAATGTGCAATAGTGCGTATATAAATAGAGTTATGTATGCTAATTCATGTGCAATAATACCTACACACACCCAGCTGTGTGTTCATAACGTGCAAAAAGGCGATGTGCAATAACCATAGCACTTTTAATACCTTACCACTTAAAAGTGGGTCAGCGATTCTGGAGGATACTTGTTGTCAAAATCAATTAAGTCAAAGATCAGTGACTCACAATCCGCTACCTGTCCTGTCTTAATTTTGACAAAAAGGGAATTTGACAACAAGCGGTCTCCAGAATCACTGACTCCACCTTTAATACTCCCTGTACAAACCATGTTCTTTAACCCATCGAGATTGGCACTACAATAAAGATCAAAGTAAAAGGAGGAGAATAAAAGTATTGATTTTTTTTTTGGGGGGGGGGGGGGAGGGGGCTGCGATACGCTTAAGCCCCAAACTATTTTTAGTACCGTCAGATCAATGTGATGTGAGAAGCAAAATCAATGGCTTTGGATTATGGTCTCCTACACTATATACACGTTATCGATCCGCCGCCTGCCTCATGTCTGACGAACAAAAATGACATCTCTTGTTCGGAAGGGTAATGATCTCTGGCAGTGTTTGTGTGATGTCAAAGGGGAATCACGGTATACAGCGCGGCATTGTGCATGCTTGAAGGGAGGGGGGGAGGGGGCGTATAATCAAAGATGGATAAGCCCCTTGTCTTTCCTATTTTCTGGGTTGTAGTTTCACATGTTCAGCGGTGCCTCCCTGGAGACTGACAGGCAGAGGGGATGAGATCCTGCTGTGAGAATATACTCCCACAAACCCCCTCGGTGAGATCCCACTGCTTCTATCCTTCATCCCAATCTACACCCCAACTATAGATGTGCTGGGGGAATTAGGAGATAAACAGAGTAGAAATAATCCAATTAACTCTAATGGGTATGGAGGTGTCAGAGGAGAAAGTGCCTTTGAATCCTCTAAAAAGCCTGCTCTAATTACTGTGTAGCGTTTACAACAAAAAAAAAATGCTTCCAAGGTGAGTTACAAAGCAAATCACGCAACAATCTGATGGACTTTCCAAAGGAGCTCGTAAGTAGCGGCTCATCTGTGCAGAGAGAATGGCTTTCTTCCTTCTTTTTTAGAGTTGGAAATGAAGTTAGTCTGTATGGCTCTCAATATTTCAGGATTTCCCTATACCTATCCCTGTGGCACTCTTCCCCGGCCCACTAGATGAAAATCTAAAAAAATTAAAATAAAATGTGCTTCTGTTTTTTAAAGATCAATAATTTTCCTAAAAAAGAAATGGTCTAATAACAGTTCTAAGAGACTTACTGGTTGCAGGTTAATACACAGGTAATGCACAAGGGTTTATTTACTGCATCTAATGTGTTTGACTTAACATAAACCAAACCCATGTTCATCATGATGGCAGAGTGCCAGCCAATGATTATGTTTACCTGCACAGCATATTCCGATTAAGGTCCATATTCTGGTCAAGACAATATTCCAAATAAGGTGTTGACATGCGCAGCAGCACTAGTAGTGGTAGTGGATCTTTTGGCAATACTTCCCATCCCATCCAAGGAAGATGAAAACTCCTCATGTCATTATCATTAGTCTTGCATTTTGTCAGACAGACATGACACCTCTTTTTTGAGCCCTGTTTGCAAGCTTACTGACACCATGGTTTACACATGCTATACAGCCGTAAACCGGGGCATGCGTCACAAACTGTGGCAAATGGCGAAAAATGTAATTGAACAGAAACCTCTTTACATGACAATCGCCGTGTCCCATTCGAGGGGCCGCATCCTTCTAAGGACGCGGTCTACGAAGGCCATAGCCTGTGAAGGCCGATTCGAAGGCCGAACAAGCGTTGTTAATTGAGACGGTCTCCGCAGGTCTCTGTTTACGAGCATTTCCGGTTTCGTAACAAGCCGTTACCTTGCGTGACAACTCGCCGCTCCTGTGCTGCCTAGCAACCCTGATTGCTGCCAACGGAAACAGCCTTGTCAAAGGAGGAAAAAAGAAAAAGAAGTTGCCTACCAGACGAAAAGAAAAAAAAGTACAAGAAAAAAAGAAAGGAAGATAAAAGTTAAGAAGATGGAGCAACACGTTGCTGTTTTGTTATTTTTTATTTTATTTTATGCCATCTCTGAAAAAAACGCAATGAATCTTGGGATATGTTGGGCCGCAAAGGATACATCTGTTGGACCCTTCAAAACCATGAAACGAAAGCTGCATTTCTCGGCCGCATATGAAGGAGCCTTCCAAATGGAACAAGCCTTTGCGCGCCGCTATGACGCAATCGGTCTTCAAATGCAGCCTTCGTAGGCTGCGGCCCATCGAATGGGACACAGGGACTGTCTCATTCCAGGAATATGATCTTAATATTGCTGTGCATGTAAAGGTTGTCACATGTTTACTGAAGATGATTCAATAGTTGCTAATAGAACTCCTCGCATTATACAGTGAGGGGGATCTTGGCATATCCTCACAGCCTGTTTTTTTTTCAGATCTCATTAGGTTGGCAGTGGTCACGTTGACCCATTGGTCAAAGCTCATTACGATCAGCAGCCTTCAGGTAGCACAATCCCCTCTGTAATGCCATTAGGACAGCATGAGACACCCGGCCTGATGTACACACTATTAGATCCCTTGCATTGCTCCTCCTGCAGACAGGTAATACCAGGCCAGGTGTACTGCACTTTAATATATTGAAGACATGTCTTTACCATGGACACCCAAATCTGTGGAGTTCCCCCCCAACAACCCCGTTCACATGACAAACACGTAGATGTGAAAAAGGAATCTTTAAACACTTCAAAAACAAGTTAAACAATTATTTTTTTACTGCATTTTTCCCACATTTGACCGAGGGCTTTGAACACCCCAACAGAACAACAGCAAAACCGACAGATGTTTCAATCACAATCGTCACAGATCAAATCAGTAGCCCGTTATAGTATGTTACTTATTCAATCAAATGAAAGCAACAACAGTTGATGGTGAGCTGTTTGTACTGAGCAGATTATTACAGCTTGAGCTATAGGTTCAATTGACCTGGGGAAGCAACACCAAACATTGCATCCGTATCACAGGCCATATGTTCCCTCACTCTTGTATTTTCCACAACGGATTTAAGCGGAGATGCATTCGCTTTGCTTGGAAAGAAGTGAAAGAACTGCAAAAACAGTGACTGCAAACCGAATGACTATGCATAAGTAACCACACTTCAATAATACTGAACTATCCCTTATCTATTTAAAGTGGCTAGTACGAGGAACTTTGGCGGCTCGCGGCCCCTTTGGACAAAAGCGGTAGTATTTTTACGACGCCAGCTGTCGTAAAGCTGTTTTCTAGCGTGTGCCGGCCGTGCGAGTGTCAAATGATTAGGACGCAGTATAGTGCATGTCCGTGTTGAAAGTGTGAGGGCACCGGACTCTTTTCGGCTCCGTGAGAGTGGTTAGTGACACTAGCATCAACTCAATGCCAGTCAGTGCCGCACACACCTGATTGCAATGAGTTGATGCAGTGTCACCTCTCTCACGGAGCTGAAAGAGTCCGTGTCCTCACACAAAGCGAATGAACAAGAGACGGCAGTTAGTATGGATCACGATGAGGTAATGTGTTTATGTTGTTGTAAATAATGACTATTTCAGATAATGGTTATCTGATGATGGTGAAGCAAAGTAAACAAGTAAGACAAATAACTGTCTCAAACAAGGCTCCCACTCCCCTTCCCTCACCTGGAGGGATAGGCTTCTCAAATCGCGTTGCTGCGCTACACTGAAATCTGCAACCAATACGGATATGTGACCATAGAGCCTGCATGCGCAAGCCGAAAATCGGACTGGGTGTGCGACCAGACCAAACGCATTGATAAAAACTATATAAAAAGGTCTTTCTTTGCACTGATGGTCTCGTTTGCTGTTAAAGGTAATTTATGATTATCAGAGGAAAAATTAGGCTGTTTTAAGGATATTTAAAAGTTCTTCATAGCCGCTTTAAGGTAAGGGATTCTTAAATTGAACCTTAAACTTAAATTGGATTCTGGTTTCCTATTTCCGTAGTTTAATGATGAGGACAAAACTGTTATTTGACAAGGAGAACAGAATGGTTTCATAATTCATATCATCCCTCCATCCCTCCCACTCTTTTATTCCATTCATCACAGACTCATCTCCAGACTCAATTTTGAGTTGAAAAGAATTAAAGATATAGTCAATATTTGATTATTTTTTTCTCCATCCGCCCACCCCGTCCCACATGTGGCACAAAGCAAAAAATGTAACTGAGAGGATTTTAAATTTAAATGTATTTTATTCTCTCATGTCATATCTGAGTGTTTAGTGAACTCATTACTCATTCAAGCCTCCTCTCATTTCTAATCCATGTCATTGCACTTTCCATATTTTAAAGCGCCTCTCGAGCATTGTCGTAAAGTGACTGTTGAGACTAGACGAATGAAAAAGACAAGCCAAGAAAACCCCACTGCATCATGGGGACCTTAAAAGACCTCAAGTGCACTGAGAGAATTGAAAGCTTTTCCTGTGGAGACTCTTTTTTATTTAATCATTCTGGTGGGAAAAGTGTATAAATGAAATACTTAAAATGCATTCCTCCCTTAAAAACATTCTCTGTCGGGGAAAATGAAAGCCGCCTGCTCTCTTTTTAAAGCCTCTCCAGAGAGCACGAGGCACTTCGAATTAAAAAGGACAGACTAAAACATGGCAGCCTGGACAGAAAAAGGTGCCTCTGGAGATGTCAAATATAACCAATGGATACCAGGAAGAGTTCCCTTAATTGATATGTAGGCCAGGCAACCTTTGTCTCAACAGCCCACTGTCAGTTAAGACACTGCAGCTTAAGCTACAGTATATCAGCCGAGCCCCCCCCCCCCTTGTGACAGACATGACACCTATTTAATTCAAAGGAGCCATGTTAAGAGTCAGCAAAGTGGGAGCTCCCTTTTGAATGTTAATAGCGTATTGATATACACGCAGCACTTTTAAAGACCCTGTTTCTCAGGTCTGGGTGAGAGAGGTGCACACACTCGCTCCCAGTGCTTCTCTCCCAAGTGTGCATGTCAGACTCACTTTGAAGTTCTTAGCAATCTGGCAAAAGAGGCTCTTAGTACCTCTGCTACACCTCTGCGCCCAGGCTCAGTGAGAAAAGACGAAAGAAATCATTTAGAAAAAAGGAGAAAGAGGAGCTTTGGGTGCAAGGGGATTAGATTGTGAGGGCATCTGGTCCCAGAACCCCACACTCCAAGGCTGTTGGTTGTTTGATCCTCAGGTATGCAGGAGTGTAGGTGTGTGTGTGTGTGTGTGTGTGTGTGTGTGTGTGTGTGTGTGTGTGTGTGTGTGTGTGTGTGTGTGTGTGTGTGTGTCAGTGGTTTTGTTTTAGCTCAGTGTGCGCTTCTTGCACACTACATTCTATGGACTGTCAAAATAGCAGCGGGGTATACCTTCCAGGCGGCTGCAGCGGCGTTGTTTGTCTATAATTACAAGTGACATCAGGTCTGTGAATTTAAAATGTGTTTAGCACACAAATTCAGATTAACTCTTTGCTTTCCACTTTCCTTCCTGTCTCTGGCTCTTTAGTCTGCAAACACACTCATGGTGACGGCGTTTCTGTATCGCACGTTCAATTATCAAAGTTTAACAATAACTTGAAGATAAAGAGATGTTTTGATTTGGAAGCAAACTGTAGCAATTGTTCATCAAACTCTATAACGTCAGTCTGTCACTACGGCCAGCTTGTACCCAAGTCATGTTAAAATCAAATACACACAATGCCATTAACCATGGGTGTGAGTTAAGCAATGGAGATTGGACAACTGATGTAAGCAAAAATAAAGAGGTCCAAAGTCTGAGCATGTTTGGGGGGGGGGGGGGGGGGACAGGGGTGTGCTCCCTGGTAATCGTCTTCCTGATAAGAGGTACAGTGTGTAAGTATAAGTTGGCATCTAGTTGTGACAATCTAGAATACTACTCTCCCTTGCTACCTTCCTCTAGGAGAATTAACAGCAGCTACAGTGGCCTTCAAGGACAAAAAGCTAGTTACAAAAGATGGCATCATCCACCACTTCCTCAAGTCTTTCTACAATATCAAGTGATGATACGAGCCCTGCGCTCCGAATCGCATACTTTCTACTATATAGTATGTAGAAAAAAGATTTAGGATGTCCCGATTCTTGTGGCCAGATTTAGTATGGTTAGAAGTACCCGGATGTCCTACTTCATCCGGCCAAGATTGTTAGTGTTGAAAACTGCATCCTATTTGGGCGATTCTGACCCACAATCCGGTGCACACGTGAAGTAACGTCACATCGACGAAGCCTCCATATGAAATAAAAACGGGGACGCGCCAGATATAAAAGCAAGAGGCAAGATCAAGGCGCAATGTTATGTTAAAATAAAAGAGTAAAAGTATGTCCCTATAGTATGCTTTCTGCATCCTAACTAGATTATTTTTATCGTCGGATGTAGTATGTAGAATAGAAAAAATAAAGAGTATGCGGTTCGGAATGCAGGTTAAGTTTTTTTTTTAAGTCTACCTCTTCTTGATTTAAAACCATGTCAGTCATCCTGATTTTTGGTCTCTGTCTTCCTTCAATACCCTGCTCCATCTCTCTCTCTCTCTCTCTCTCGTCTTGTCTTTCTTCCTTCAACATCACATTGGATTCTGTCTCCCCTTCTGTATTCACTGCCTGTCCCTCAGTCTGACTACTGACTCGTCTCTCCTGCCAGAGTAATAATTCAGTAGACATATACACACACCTTCTGTATGTCATCTTCGTGTTACAGCTTGCATCACTTTGAATATGAATGATAAAAATGCGTCCCAAAGTATACATAAATATAAGGAAAAGGTGTGTAAAAGATTACTTGCTAGGGGCTCATTGGAAGGATTAAATAGGTTAATTCACTCTGGTGAAACTAACCGGGCTTCATCGGAATCCTGGGCTGTGTCTGAAATCGCGCACTTACGTAAGTGCACTTACATTGAGTGCACTTTATTATCCCTACAGTACACTTACTTATAGACGCAGTGCTCTCATTTCTACAGAGCACTGTCCAAACTGCCGTCGCGCACCTACCGGAAATGACTTTGCATTTTGACGGTTCTTCTTCGGTGGTATTTTTTTCTGCTTGCATTACCGATAGCCAAAACAGGCACATTAGTCGCGGAAAAACAAAAACAATGTGTAATTTAACTTTTGTAGAGCGTGTCCGCCTCCATAATTGCTTCAAGCTCCTCTATTTTGATTTTAATCTCCCGTCCTCTCCGTTACGTAGGCAAGATGGCGGCCGTTGAGTGTGGAAAGTGTCCATCGCTCCACACTCAAGTTTTAGACCGTTTTGAGTGCACGACAGAGGAACTTACAGTGCACTGCGTTTTGGCGCACTCTGCGTTTTTTTGTGAAGTGCACTCAAAAAAGTAAGTGTAAGTACAGAAGTGCGCGATTTCAGACACAGCCCAAGATGGCAGCATGTTAGGTTGTGTGTGAGTTTGTCTCTCTGTTTATGTTCATTTTTTGCGCTATTTTGTTTCTGCTACTCATTTTTTGTTTTTGCATCAAGTACTAGTGATGGGTCGATGAGGCCTCGTGAAGCGTTTCGACACATTACCAAACTGTATTGATACTGTGTCGGTACTGTGTCACTGTGCTGCTCCATACTGACATCTGCTGGATCTTTAAAATCATTACCGGCAACCCAATGACAGACTCAACTGATTTGACCATGATAGGCTATAGACCCCTTATCAGTCTACGTCACACAGCGTCACTCCCCTCTCTACTGCGCATGTCCGTTGCAGAAAGAGACAAGAGCGACACGAGCCACAATCATGTCTTGTTGTGCTTTTGTATGCACAAACCGTTTATTTTTTGTTTGAATGGTGATAAAGCTAGTAAATGCCCAAATGCACCGCTGTATAATTAGGCTACATAAATGAGTTGTGAAATGTTTACAATAAGGACAGTGACCGGAGACGAGGCTATAGCAATGGAAAGCAATGGAGGCTTATTTACAATGACCCAGACGTTATGCATCTCCGTCCTCTTCCCTTGTATTTGACTCTATCTAAATCAATAAACGAAAACCGAGTGGGGTCGACATGTGCTAGCCTACTGTAGGCTACTAAAGCAGATATAACACAACACATTATTGTGTTTGGTTATAATATTTATTCATTTAACTGCTCCACCATAAGTTTCACTTTCCTTTTCATCTCCGTTTCAAACAGCTGGTCTGATAGGCTAAACTTGTCGGCTCGTGAGCCCAACGGCCCCGAAAGCAGGAGTCAGTCTAAAAACAGATGATCATAGGCTAGTTATGATCACTTTTAAATCAAAAAGCAACATTATGAAATAAAGGCATCTCTGCCTCTCTCTGTCTATCTGTCTGTCGGTCTTTACTGTCACTCTCCAACAGCAGTCCGGCCACTGAAGTCGTCGGGGCCATTTCTTCTCATCATTTATCCACTCAACTGCCCGCAACGCGTATGGGTCATTAAGACGTTTGAATATCTTTGATATTGTAGTGAAAGTTGGGGTGTTGAGTTCTGATAGATCAAGTGGGAACTGGGAAGAACCATATGAAATTATAAGGAAATAAAAACAAAGACCTTATTTGCGGATATAAGATCAGAATGGTCCCGCACGGCGGAAACTTTTATTTTTCTCTCTGGCTCCATTATGGCTTGCAGACAAGGTTTTCGTTTGAAATGTTGCGTGATTGTTTTGGCACAGAAGCATCCCGTTTACAGATGCGCTTCCTTTTAAACACAGTTTGGCGCGCCTGACGAGCCGAATCGACAAGCGATACTGCAACTGTATCGTCACGTGACTTTCTTAAAGCGATACGCGCACCGACACGGGGCTTCGCTCTATGAGCTCGACACATGCGCCGACGCATCGGTGTTGCCCGACCCATCACTATCAAGTACTACTGAGCACACTAGACTTAAGGATATCATCATTCATCACATGAAATTAATGTAGACTACCTGGACTCTGAAAGGCTAGAACAAAGGGTTAGCTGGGCCCCAGCAGCCTTGCTAACATCTCAAGGCCCCAGCAGCAGCATTAGCAGCTTTGCTAATTACCAATGCCCAGCAGCAGCAGTAGCAGCCTTGCTAACTATCAATGCCCAGCAGCAGCAGTAGCAGCCTTGCTAACTATCAATGCCCAGCAGCAGCAGTAGCAGCCTTGCTAACTACCAAGGCCCAGCATCAGCAGTAGCAGCCTTGCTAACTATCAATGCCCAGCAGCAGCAGTAGCAGCCTTGCTAACTACCAAGGCCCAGCAGCAGCCTTGCTAACACATCAAGGCCCAGCAGCAGCAGTAGCAGTCTTGCTAACATCTCAAGGCCCAGCAGCAGCAGTAGCAGTCTTGCTAACATCTCAAGGCCCAGCAGCAGCCTTGCTAACTACCAAGGCCCAGCAGCAGCAGTAGCAGCCTTGCTAACATCTCAAGGCCCAGCAGCAGCAGTAGCAGCCTTGCTAACATCTCAAGGCCCAGCAGCAGCAGTAGCAGTCTTGCTAACTACCAAGGCCCAGCAGCAGCAGTAGCAGTCTTGCTAACATCTCAAGGCCCAGCAGCAGCAGTAGCAGCCTTGCTAACATCTCAAGGCCCAGCAGCAGCAGTAGCAGCCTTGCTAACTACCAAGGCCCAGCAGCAGCAGTAGCAGCCTTGCTAACATCTCAAGGCCCAGCAGCAGCAGTAGCAGCCTTGCTAACATCTCAAGGCCCAGCAGCAGCAGTAGCAGTCTTGCTAACATCTCAAGGCCCAGCAGCAGCAGTAGCAGTCTTGCTAACATCTCAAGGCCCAGCAGCAGCCTTGCTAACTACCAAGGCCCAGCAGCAGCAGTAGCAGCCTTGCTAACATCTCAAGGCCCAGCAGCAGCCTTGCTAACTACCAAGGCCCAGCAGCAGCAGTAGCAGTCTTGCTAACATCTCAAGGCCCAGCAGCAGCCTTGCTAACTACCAAGGCCCAGCAGCAGCAGTAGCAGTCTTGCTAACATCTCAAGGCCAGCAGCAGCCTTGCTAACATCTCAAGGCCCAGCAGCAGCAGTAGCAGCCTTGCTAACATCTCAAGGCCCAGCAGCAGCAGTAGCAGTCTTGCTAACATCTCAAGGCCCAGCAGCAGCAGTAGCAGTCTTGCTAACATCTCAAGGCCAGCAGCAGCAGTAGCAGCCTTGCTAACATCTCAAGGCCCAGCAGCAGCCTTGCTAACTACCAAGGCCCAGCAGCAGCAGTAGCAGCCTTGCTAACATCTCAAGGCCCAGCAGCAGCCTTGCTAACTACCAAGGCCCAGCAGCAGCAGTAGCAGTCTTGCTAACATCTCAAGGCCCAGCAGCAGCAGTAGCAGTCTTGCTAACATCTCAAGGCCCAGCAGCAGCAGTAGCAGCCTTGCTAACTACCAAGGCCCAGCAGCAGTAGCAGCCTTGCTAACATCTCAAGGCCCAGCAGCAGCAGCTTTGCTAACACATCAAGGCCCAGCAACAGCAGCAGCTCTGCTAACACCTTAAGACCCAGCAGCAGCAGCTAGCATAGTAAACTTAGTATCTTAGACAATGGCATTTTTCTTAACTTTAGTGTGTTTGTTGACATTTTGGGACTTGAGTCCAAGGAACTGCCCCTTGGTGAGTACCACTAGCTATGAGTCGAGCATGCAAGACACTTACTATAGTGGCACTAATGCTAATGTTGCGGGCATTTTCAGCAACCACAGTCTGATTTGGTTTGGGCCTCAAACCTGTGGTCGGACCCACCCAGGAACTTACCTAAACTTCTACGTTTCTTTACCTTATATAATCTTACTCTTTCCCTTAAGGAAAGGCATTGCCTGGCTTTAACACATGAAAAAACTGCTTCAAAATGTAATGTGAGACGAGGAGTGATGATTGTACTACTCTTACTTCTGTCTGGAGATGTGCAATCAAACCCTGGTCCTGAATTGCAATGTATCCAGACTCCCGCTGATTTTAAATTAATGTCTGGTCTCAAATGTATTCATCTTAATGTGCGTAGCTTAGTACCAAAGATGGACATGGTCAGAATTTGGGTTAGATCAACAGATGCAGATATCGTGGTCATCTCAGAAACTTGGCTGACAAAATCTATTACAAATGAATACATTAGCATACTCGGATACAATGTTTATCGTACTGATAGGCCCAAGAAAGGTGGTGGTGTAGCCATTTTCGTTAAATCAAGATTTGATGCTTCAATTGTTCTGTCTGAGTCTATCTGTAAGCAATTTGAATTTTTGGCATTGAAGGTGGAAATAGCAAAGTCCCTCTCTATGACTGTTGTTGGGTGCTATAGGCCTCCATCTGCCACAAAGGAGGCATTGTCGTCATTGCAGCATCTTTTGTCCAAATTAAATTACAATGAGCTTTTAATGGCTGGAGATCTGAATTGGGATTGGCTAAATGCAGTTTCGGATGAATTTAAATCTTTCTGTGACTCTATTAATCTTATCCAGCTGGTCAACCTACCTACAAGGCCAAATCTTAAACATTCTGAAAAGTCCACTTTGATTGATATAATTCTAACAAATGTTCCTCATAAATTCTCATCCCTGGGAGTTTTCTGCAATGATTTGAGTGATCATTGTGTTGTTGCTACTTGCAGGGACACAAAAATCCCCAAACGTAAACCACGCATTATTTTCAAGAGGAATTTAAAAATATTTAATGAACAGGCTTTTCATCATGATTTGTCTTTGGTAAATTGGGGGCACATAGGTCTTTTGCCAGATGTTGAGTTAGCTTGGACATTCTTTAAGGAACATTTTGTGAAAATTGTAAATAAACATGCCCCCATCGGGAAATTCAGGGTTAAGGGACGAGATAATCCCTGGTTTTCCCCAGAGTTGTCAGATACCATCCATCAACGTAATGTGGCATGGGCCAAAGCCAGAATAAGTGATTTTGCCTCTGACTGGTCTATGTTCAGGCAACTAAGGAACAAATGCACTTCCCTTATCAAAAAGGCTAAATCTGAATATTACTTATCTGTCACAACTGAGAACCTTAATAATCCACAGAAATTTTGGAAAGTGATTAAATCTATATCTGTAAGTAAAAGCCCTCAGGCTCTTCCGACATTTGTTCTAAAAGATTCGGTCCCAGTCTATGATAGAACTGAGGTTCTAAATTGTTTTAACAATCATTTTGTATCATCCGGTTCTTTGTTCGACTCTACAGGAGCTGCCCCTGTGTCTCCCTGCACAGAGGCTCCAAGGTTCACAGGAGAACCTTTTAATTTTGTACCTTTTACTGTGCAGCAAGTGCATCAGGCCCTCAAAACATTGGATAGCAGAAAATCCCCTGGACCTGATTCAATAGAGCCCTACTTTTTAAAATTAGCAGCTGATTTTGTAGCACAGCCTCTTACAATCCTTTTTAATCTCTCAATTGAAAACAAAGAAATCCCATCTGTTTGGAAGTCAGCTTTTGTTACCCCCTTATTAAAAGGAGGTGATCCAGCGGCTTTAACTAACTACAGGCCAATATCAAATCTGTGTGCCTTGTCAAAAATTCTTGAATCTCTTGTGTGTGATCAGTTAAAAGAGTTTCTAACCTCCAATGATCTTCTCTCAAAACTGCAATCAGGCTTCAGGAAAAAGCATAGTACCATCACTGCAGCTACAAAAGTGATTAATGATATATTAGTTGTCTTGATAAGAAGCAGCACTGTGCTTCACTTTTCATTGACCTGTCGAAGGCTTTTGACACTGTGGACCATGCTGTTTTAAAGCATAGGCTTCTTTGCTTGGGTTTGTCAAATCATGTAGTTTCCTGGTTCACAGATTATTTGAGTGACAGGACTCAGTGTATTAAATATGATGGTCTGTGTTCTGAATTTGTGAGTGTCCACAAGGGGGTGCCACAGGGTTCGATACTAGGACCCTCTTGTTCATTATGTACATTAATGATTTGGGAAAAAATGTGTCAGATGCTAACATGCATCTTTATGCAGATGACACAATTATTTACTGTTTTGGTTCAACTCCTGCTAGAGCTGTTGAATCTCTGCAGAAAGCTTTTGATGTAGTCCAACAAACACTCCTGCAGTTAAAATTAGTCCTCAACTCTGACAAGACTAAACAAATGTTGTTTTCAACTTCTAAAAAAGTACCTCAAACTGTCCCCACAGTGTCCACTCTTGAGGGAAATGTCATAGAGGTGGTTCGTATGTACAAATATCTTGGTGTGTTGATTGATGACTCCCTTCCTTCAAACCCCATATTGATAATCTTGTGAAGAAACTGAAACTCAAATTGGGTTTCTTCTACAGGAACAAATTTTGTTTTTCTTTTGAGGTCAAAAAGCGGCTTGTCACTGCAACGTTTTTATCCAGTTTAGATTATGGAGACTTGATTTATATGAATGCCTCAGCTAAATGTCTATGTAAGATTGATGCTGTTTATCATGCTTCTCTGAGGTTCATTACTAATTGTGGAGCCCTGACCCATCACTGTGACTTGTATTCTCGAGTGGGTTGGCCCTCTTTGTCCACCAGAAGGTTGGGGCACTGGTGCACTTTTATTTATAAGGCCATGTTAGGGCTACTTCCCTCCTATATTTGTAACTTAATCACACAGAAAAGCGTTGCTTCCCACAATCTGCGTTCAAACAATCAGATGCTTCTGTCAGTTCCATTTTCACGCACAGAATTAGGAAAAAGGTCTTTCATCCATTCTGCTCCCACCACATGGAACTGGCTACAAAAAGATTTTAAATTAACCGAAATGATTTCTTTGAACGCTTTTAAATCTAAGCTGAGAGCATTTCAGACCACCTCTTTTACTTGTAGTTGTTTTTTATGATTTTTAATTTACTTGGAACTGTTTTGATTATTTTAATTGAAAACTGTTTTTTCTGATTTTATTTGATAACAGCTTTTTATCATTTTAATTTTTGTCTATATGTTGTGAGTGTATTATTGTGAGTGAACATGTAACTTGTTGCTGCCTCTTGGCCAGGACTCCCTTGAAAAAGAGGTTTTTAATCTCAATGGGACTTTCCTGGTTAAATAAAGGTTAAATAAAAAAATAAAATAAAAAAATCGGGATGGGCGGCCACTGTTAAATGTAACACAAATGCATGGGAGCTGTTTGTCAGATAGACTAGTAAAGTTCTCTAGTTCCCTGTATAATTCAGATGTCTGTCTCATTTCCTCAACCTGTGACATAATCAAAGAAGCAATGTGTTCAGAGACATTTTGTATCAATGGCAAGATCACCCACTTCTCCACCACAACACTAGCAAGTGAGTCATCTTGGATTTGTACAATTTCTTATAGTATACACACACAGTAATGTTTCAACTCTTTATTATGTACATCTTAAGAAATATATAGAGGTCCATACCTTGGGGGCCTCAATAGTGGATACAGCCATGGATGTATGAACAGGTTTTATTCAAAGTCATCATACTGCCTGTGTATAAAAATAAAAAACAGAAGCTATGCTATTTAAAACATGTCCACATCCTTGTGTATATCACATACCAAGGGGCCTAAACTGCCTGATCCTTTTTATTTGATACAACATAGAGACTAAACAGCTAGCCAAGTAAAATGAAACCTGGCTACAGGGATGGAAATGTTGATATGCTGGTATTAAATCCGTCACTTTTGACTGAAATATCTGAACGACTATTGGATGGATTTTCATGGAAGTTACCGTGAACTTTCCACCCCCATTAGTCTAGCCTGGTGAGACCGGCCTGATCCTGCCAGCTTCACATTTGTTTCCCTCCTTAAGATCAGTCTGGTATTTCTCCATTCTCCTTGGGGAGGAGTCCAGCCAATCAGGACCCGCGTTCTGACCTAACCGTTGTCTCTTATAGTGGAATGCAGCTTCTGATTGGTTTGTGTAGTCGTCAATCCAGCTTTGTGAGACCTGCCATATCTCATGAGCTTTTTTCGTCGATCCATGTTGACGTCAACGACTACACTCACCAATCAGGGGCTGCCTCCGACTAACGGAGGGAAAGTGGGGAGGGTCTGGTCTGACTAGAGGCTAGATTGACCAATATGTGAACCAATCAGGGGCTGCCTTTGACTAACGGACAGGACCGGGCTCCTCTCCATGGAGATTGGAGAAAGTCCAGCTTGTCTCTCCAGGCTACCATTAGTCCCCCTCTCATGCAATGATGTGAAGACCTTATGGGCAGATTACCAGGGAGTCTTCTGATCACATTCATGCTCCCAAACCCAAACCATTGTCTTTACTGTAGCTCCATCCTTTAATGGCAAACATCCCAATGTTACCCCCCACTACAAGGAAGAAGCTGCAGCCTCCACAGACCAGTAGCAGGGATTTCAGACTTTTTAAACTTGCTCCACTTCACCATTGCTTTCAAATACGTTTCATTGAGGTTTCCATGAACTATGCCCTCCACCATGATAAACAACACTTTCATGATCAAATTGGACTCCAGCAGGCATAGACATGGCAAGTGTCCCACCATGCCAATAAGCCATCTCACACACCCATGCTGTGCCCCAACACGGAGGCGTTCTCACAGATCAACAACAGTGAACTTTGGGACCAAAAAACTACACAGAGAGAAAGCAAGGGGCATGACTGAATCAATTGTGTGCAAGATAACATAAGGACACAGCTGCTGTTTTCAGATGGACTCTACGGGCTGCATTTTAGTCTACACCCCCATGCTCTTAAAGCTTTTGATTATGATTTTCCATCCAGATGGATTTGGATACCCTCCTCCGAGACCCTGCCTCTCATCTCCCCTCAGAAGCCATACAAAGCGCTCCAACTGTTTTTACTGACTGCGAACACTCACTTTTGATTATAATGTATCCACCAGCACTCAGTGTCTTTCTCTCAAGCTTTCCCAATCAACCTGCATGTCTTCTTGCATGTATGCATGAACGCAGAAAACACACACACACACACAACACACACACACACACACACACACACACACACACACACACAACACACACACACAACGCTGCCCTGCAAGCATAATATAATTGGACAAAGATTTGAAATAACGGCATCTCCCAGTGGAGAGATAGTTTTTCTCCTGGCAGCGGTGAATTGATAATCCACTCTATAAAGTACTCCTGGGGTCTTCACTCTCATGTGGAGCGGCTGCCGAATTGGTAGAGGCAGCGTTCAGGGCCGCAACACTCAATTCTGCACATCGCACGCCGTCTAATCCTAATTGCCCACGGCTGCGGGGCCACAAAACAGCAACAAGCCAATAACGCAATTAATTATGTGACACAAGCTTTGATTTATTTGTAACGATATCCACAAATCTCGAGTAGTTTGTCGCTGCGAGGCTGACTCCAAAAAAAGTTTTGCCTGATAATCTAAGAGTTTATATGCCAGAGATAGACAAAGGCCAAAGGCATTATGTTTTTCAGGGTTGTCTGTTTATACGTCTGACCGTCCGTCCATTTGTGCCATTCTTGTTAACACAATATCTCATGAACGCTTTGAGGGATTTTCTTCAAACTGTGCACATACGTCCACTGTAAGTCAAGGCTGAACTGATTAGATTTTGGAGGTAAGTCACTGTGCCTTCATGCCTCATGAACGCCATATCTGAAGAACGCTTTCAGGGATTTTCCTCACATTTGGCACAAACTCACACTTTGTTCAGAGGATAAACTGATTGGATTTTGGAGGTCACAGGTCAAGGTGACTATGACCTCGCTTATTGTGAACGCATTGTCTCAAGAACGCTTTGAGGGATTCTATTCAAAGTTGGCACATGTGTCCACTATGCTGCAAACATGAGCTGGATAGATTGTGGAGGTCAAAGGTTACTGCAACCTTTCATATTGTCAAGTCGCACTGACCTTGTACCATGTTGTTGCTTCTTGGCAGCTTTACCTTCTTTAAAAACATTGCCTACCACCACTGGGCTTTCACCATTCTTCATTTGAATGCCTTGCGGGGGCATATTACTGCCAGGTGGTATATATCTAGTTTCTCCCCGGGTCATTGCTGTAATGTTGCGCTGTCATGACAACAAAGCTTCCTCACCCTCCACAATAACCAGTGGAAAGGGTTGTGCAATGTGCAATTCTCTCTGTAAAGACCATTTTTTTTTATCACCCCAGCTCAAAGCCTGAGTGCTTGATTTGACTGGAAGAGAAACCTTGAGCATAAGAGAGGGAAGCCATACATATAACACCAGTCTCCTGCTGGTGAATGTACACTGTCGGAGAGTGAAGGTGAAGTTGAATTATAGGGATGAGTGGGAGGAGATGAAAGGGACCCAAGAGGCAAAAAAAAGCATCCCGGTCCATCTTGCTACAAGTGTAATTAGGTGTTCATCTGGGAACACAGTGAGAATGACAGCAGCACTTTACGCGCTTAATAATACGAAGGACACACAGGCTCTGAGTGGACAGCCCCTTTGGAGTGGGAGGGTGTGTGTTGAAGAGGAGCGATAACCAAGAAGCTTTTTTCCCCACCAGACAGTAGCCTCCGACAAACTGCTAATCCTTTTGCATTGTGAGATGAGATAGTGTAGTTAGCCAGGTGACCTTGACTCGCTACGTGAGAAGGATATTTGCCAGAGGGCTGTACGGCTAATGCTGGGAGTTATTGCTATTTGGCAACACAGATACTGCAGCTGAAGCCCCAGCATGAATCCCACTGTGTGAAAAAAAAATGAAAAAAAAAATCATTCTTGCAAGACTTGTATTCTTCTATTTCACTACTGTGCACTGTAGTATCGAATCTTTTTTTTTAATATTTAATGATTTTTTTCCAATCGAGATTATAATTTTCCATCTGATATTAGTCTCTCTTCCCTATGAGGATGTTCATAATGAGCCAAACTTCCAACCTCAGATATTGCAATAAGTTAAGCTAGCTTCACTTAGCTTCACTGAACCTGCCAATGACTGTACCCAACCTCAAACTACCGGCAATGTGAAATCAAGTGAACACCTTCAACCCTTCTTTTATGCCAGTGCTCTCACAATATATCCAGAAAGGATTGGTAACACAAGGTTTGAGTACATTGACGTACCCATACATTAATGCTTTGATATGTTCCTGTGACTTGAGACAAGAGTAAAAAATATTGTCTTGGCTTCTAATCTACAATATCTAAAGGCAACAAAAAAATGCTGACTGCAAGCTGTGCTGTCTGCTTCCATGGCAAACACGATCGCTAATTCACAACTGATGGACGCAATAAAAAATTCAACTCATTTGAAATTACAAATCCGGACAAACTGAGAAAGCACAAAATCTATCTTTCATTTATTGTTAATTGAACATCTCCAGGCTAGCATTTGGAGAGAATTGTTAATGTCCACCGCATCGATTTGGCCTGTACTGGCCCTTCAGAGTAACATTGGCAGCACTGCAGAAAGTGCACAAATCCAATCCTGCCCCTATTTTTTGTAATTACGAGCTGACATTATCCCCTGCATTAAAATGTCATGACCAGGGGACAAAGGCATGCCACTGAGACAAAATAAATCAGCCGACACTGTCTATCGAAGAACGGGCCAATTAATCTGAAGTCCAAAAGCTTTTGGAAAAATAAACCTTCCAAGCAACGTTGCCTCATACTCAAAGTCTGTGACAGTTTGCTAAACCCCTCTCTTCAAAAGCGACTGTCCAATATTCGCTTAGCAACTGTTACTACTGGCATGACAGGCCTGTTCAGAATAGCCTACAGTCATTAATTGCATAATGTAAGACACCTTTATGTTTTTAAAACATGTTAGCTGGTCACATTAAAACGCCTGCTCAAGATGGCATTTTCAACCAAGGTTAGCTTAATTGGCAAGCTAGGCACAGCTGATAAAAATCCATTAGCGACAGTTCTCATTTAGGTTCTTCAATAGGGAGCCTGCTTGTCTGCAACACAAGGACACATTAAATGTTACGAATATTATGTTCTAAATCCACCTCAGTTATTACTGCAAACTGCAGTGAATGCAGCCTAATCAGCTTTGTGATGTCCAAACCGCTCCTGATAACAGCATGTCCAATGTCCCCTTTTTATTTTGGTTTTGTCATAAATGTGAAAATTAACGGAGAGTGCAGGAAACCATAATGAGAGCATTTTATATTTTCAGAACAATATCACGAGCCAGTGGCTACATTTTGTGCAAAACACCTGGCAACGTAAGCCACCGTATCCACCATCATCACGAGCGCAGATGTTGCCCGAAAGCTCGGAAAAAAAACTGATTTTACAGTGCATCACTCTAAATGGAGCTCTTCTTCCATTGCACTGCTCCCACTTTAAACCCTGGCGCCTGCATCTCTGCACAGACACACACACACACACACACACACACACACACACACACACACACACACACACACACACACACACACACACACACACACACACACACACACACACACACACACACACACACTCACACACTCAGCCAGCAGTTATCATTCCATCCTGTATGTTCAGCTGGCCTGTCAAGTCCCCATTCAGCCAAGTGCCCAACCATCTGTTGAACCCCAAGACAGAATGCAAATCTCAAGCAGAGAGGAAATGTGCTATCGAATGATGAACTCATCTGCATGCAAACAATGGCTCTCGGGGGTCCACTGCGGTCCTAGGGGCTTCCTGCAATAAAAAATTGCATCGCACGTGCATTTCTCTGCAATGCAAAGTAATACGGATGCAGGATACAGAGAGGAAGCCATGCACTTCCTTTCAACTGAATGTATAGAGTTCAATATGCTTTTTATGGTAACTCATTTCAATGAATAACCTCGCGGAAATTTCCAATGTTTATGATACAGTCTCATTTTCCCTCTGATTCTCATAAACAACCTGCAACAGCAAACAGGACCATCAGCTCAAAACATTCTATTTTTATATATTGTATTATTAATGCCTTTGCAAGGGTCAGATTTGTCTAGGCCGGGGTCAAAAAGATGTATGGCAGGCGGATCATAACATGCTGTGTTTATTAACTGTACTAAAGTTTACTTCACTTCACCATCGTCATGTTACCATTATTAATCTGACATGCCACATACTGTATATACCTCCTCATCAAGGTGCATCCTGCTATCTCTCTTTCATTCGCTCCCTAGACAAATGCACACGCCGCCAGCACGTGCTTAGACACTGGTGTCATAAAAACACTAATGCTTTTGTCCAAAGGTGCCGCTAGAATCAATACAATTTGAAAGTTCCTCGTAGCTTCTTTCATCTAGTGTGAGCCTGTGTGCACTCAGAAAATCCCCCCATAGCTGCAGGTTAGGTTTTTTATGTTGTTGCTGTGTTGTTTTGATTTTGATTTTCTTTTTAAACTGGCCAGTCGACTTCAATCACAGACTCAAACTGTGTTCCCACACACGTATAATGCATTTCTTTACACTCACAACTCACTGTGGCAACAAAAGACTTTTGAAACTCCACAGGTCTGGCAATGACTATTTGTCCTTCTGTTTTGGCTCAATAAGGGCTGATGGACATAATTAGTCACAGCATGCGTTGTAGATCAAGCCCCTTTGCGGATGAGAATTTATTTTTAATGCTCAGGTTGGGGAAAGGTAAGCAGTCACCTATAGCCATGAGTGTAACTCTAAGCAGCAGACCTCTGCAGGCCCGAGGCTATTATGGCTCAGGTCACTTCACATAGCTTGAGTGGTCTCACCTTCACTTTGACTCAGTTAAGCTACCACTCTTCAGTACTATCCAATTATTCTGCTGCTTATTTTATTTACTTATTTCAGAGACAAGGCATATTAACGAACATACATATGTAAATCCACAAGATAATAGCCAGAGGCATATCTCCTTATTTTGTCCCTTGGCGGGTTAATGTTAAGACACTTTTACATCAATGCCACTTCAACAACAATTAAAACAGTAACACGAAATGACATAGATGTACACTGGTTTACAAAGAGTTTGAAAACAGTAATAACATGAACTGGACACAAATTGACTATGATGCAAATAAAACTGTTAAAAAATCAATGCTTATGTGCAAAAAGTACTGAAGTGAAGTAGCGCTCTATATGCTTGGTGTCTATTTGTAGCTAACAGACTATGTATATGTAATGACATTAATACCACCCAGCTATTTTTTTCATAAATAAGCTTGATTACAAAAGTGCTTCAATGTGCCCCTCTCTCCCCTATACTTGTGTGTGGAAACAAGCTATCCTAAGAAAAATGTTGTCATATAAACATTATATTTATCAAACAACTTACTGTAATAGTTGACCCTCCTCAAAATGAAAAGGGGCAAGTTGAGCATTATATTATATCACTTGGACACGATCACTTATTATGTGTGCTTGATGATGATATAAGAGCATTTGTAAATACAGTAAAAATCAATTGAGTGTGAGATATGACGATTGGAGATGAATCATGTATTACTGTGTAGAGAGGCGTAATGTTCATTCCGGCAGCAATGAGCTCAACGGATGGAGAGCACGGATGCCAAAAAAAGGAAAAAAAAAGCCTGATGTGTGTGTGTGTGTGTGTGTGTGTGTGTGGTGTGTGTGTGTGTGTGTGTGTGTGTGTGTGTGTGTGTGTGTGTGTGTGTGTGTGTGTGTGTGTGTGTGTGTGTGTGTGTGTGTGTGTGTGTGTGTGTGTGTGTGTGTGTGTGTGTGTGTGTGGCTCTGATGGTCAGAAAGCGCTCCACGGGAATCAGGACGCATGTCTCTCATTGCCAAGGAGCGAGTAACGGTAGTACGGCGCGCGCGGCATACTGCTCCCATCCTCCACTACCTTACGCATTGGAAAAACGCTGATGTTCCAGTCTAGGTGAGTGAACCTCCTCTGCCACCGTCTTTTATAGAAAGATACAAATTTGGACACCCCCCCACCCCCCCCCCCCCCCCCCCCCCCCCCCACACACACACACACCATTAAAAGCTGTGACTGGGTCTGGAGCCGATTCGATCGCTTTTGTGCTGCCACACACACCGCACGGGGGGATGAATGAACGGGATATCACTTCTCTCGCAGTCCGACTTGCTTGTGACTTTTGAGTGAGTATCGAGAATGGCAAAAACGCATGCTTTAAAAAAAAATTAAAAAACTGTAGGCTTGTAGACCGCGCTGCCATATCACCTTATATATTCTAATTATAGCCTGTTTAATCTCCGCTGCCTTAACACAGCGCAGGGCAGGCTTAAAGTATTAGAGACAAGTGCTGCTGCTGATCAGGTGTTGCAGTGTAACTTTCTCCTGTAAAGAAAAAAGGAATCTCCTCCCGTTGCCTACACTAATAGCCTACCTGGGATGTGCAGCGGGCTTGCGTTGTATCAGAGAGAATGCTGGTTTAAAACACACTTCCAGATGTGTAAGAAAACTGTGGTTGTCATGTCATAATTCTGCTTTTCAGGTCTGAATATGAGATTGTTTATGTATGTCTTGTGGGGTTTTTACATTGCCTTCTTACTATGGTCTGTGACAACTTATTTTACTTTACCTTTTATTTTTTTGCAGGACTGGTTTTGATATATTGCTTAGATTTCTTTTTTTTTGGGGGGGGGGGGGGGGGTGCTGCCGGCTAAGTCTTGACATCAAAAAGACTATATGCCATCCCACTGTGTTTGACTGAGGACCTCTAGCTTTGAGCAACTGTTGCATGTATAGCAAGATGTTCCAAAGAGAGGGGAGACAGATATCTGCTACAGTACTATACACATCACATTAGGTGTGTTTGTCTATCTTGTGTCCTGGAAGAAGAAGCCATGCAGCTCATTAAGTGAAATAACAATTTTCTCTGACAGCGGTCCCTTTGAATTAGCTCGTAATCATGAATCACTCCGGCAGTGTTGTCCCCCCCCCCACCCCTTCCAGTGTCTGTAAACTCCAGGTTTATGGGTTATGAGTTTTTCAAAGGAGCCCCTTCTGTCGTGTATATTGTATGAGATGTCACCTCATTTACTAATGGCTGTGTCTGCTCCGGTGCGCTGGTTAATTTTTCACTGTAATGCTGCTTTGCCATTATAAATAATAAGCAATCGCGCCTCTAATCAAATTGGAATAGGGTGACCTTGAGGAGGCCACTCTGCAGTATTTAGAAAAAGGAGTGTGGCAGAGATGGAGATGGGGTGCTTTTAGGTGCAGTACACCGCATTACCAAGAAACACAATTACATCTGTGAATTGTAGTTGCCATAAGCAACTGCCACTTGTGAGTTGGAGGCCCTATTCAGTAAGAATTATGAATCAATTTTGATAATATAGCCCCTCTGTCCGTCTGTTCCCTCTGTGTTTACACGTTGTAATTTAAAAAGGGATGTGTGTTGTTCCTCTGAAAGGAAGTCCTTCGTTGGCTCCTTTTCACACACGGACCGAGCAGTGAGTCACCGTGAATCATGGCCACTCTCTCCAGCTGCCAGCCAGATGAGGAAGACATAAAGCTGCAAGTAAAAAACAAAGAAGAAAAAAATCTGAAGCAACTTGCAGTCAGATTTGCGCAGCTGTTTGCACTTCAAAAGCACAACAGAAAAACGTATAGCGATCAGAGTCAAAGTATGCAAAAGTCTCTCTAACCATCCCAACTTCTAGGTTTTATTTAACATCTTTCCTGCAAGGTATTCAGCTGATGCTGCATGTGAGATGTAAAGGCTTAGTGAAGTCAGCGCGGGCTTTAACTGTAATCAGTTACTTTAGCTCTGGCATTCAAACCTCCACTCATCTCCAGACAGAAGGAATCCCCATGGGCTCAACCACAGCATAGACCCAATCAACCCACTCTAAGCTGCACAGGCTTCATGTTCCGGGACCCGGGGACTGCTGCGGAAACACCATGAAATGTTTCCAGTCCTCCCCTGAGGGGCTGTGGTGGTCTCTGCATGTCTGCTGCATGTCCAAGTACACTTCACTAACAGTTAGTGTCTCCTCTGGTTGGAGCCTCTAGACAGGACCTTTTTTTTCTTTTTCCATTGCAGTATATATTCCCCTTGGGCTTCTTCCCTGGCTTTTTGATTTGCCCTCTGTTTCCACTTAACAGTCCTGGCTAGAGTCCAAGGAACACCTCAGCACCATTCTTTGTTCTTTTTTTTCTCCTATACTTCCAAGCATGAGCACTTCTTATACTCCTGGCACAGAGTGGACAATACAATGAGTTTACTGTACATGTGAGCGTTTACCAAACCACATCTCCCTGTATCTTGGGAGTTTATTGTAGATGATTACAAAATGACAATTCAAGCGCGACTCCCTCCGTGGTGAAGGAAAGCCATCCCGTCTTTAATCAGCCCTCCTCATCGCAATCAGCGACGACAAGACGACGCATCACTCCTGCAATTACGCCCGTCAGATGACTGTATGGCTTTGTGTCTGCGACTGTGTGTATGACAGTGCTTATTGGCAGGTCCCTTTGGACGGGCAGGGGAAGGGAACCCACAGCTGGTGCATTTCAAGAGGGATGGATGCATTATGTTAAAAGTGTTCTGTACAGTGAGGCAGATGTTTCCTTCTGGTGATGGCCAGCTCGGCTACAGAACCACACATCGGTAGGGGTTTCACGATTCTCTAAGCCCTCCATTCAATTTCATTTCATTTCTAAGGTCACTTTTTCGATTCGATTCTCAATTTCTTTTTTCATAGCGCAGGTGGCTGTGCCGTTTTAGACTAGTCCAGTTTAGTCCAGGATCAATCATTGCTTTTATGACGTGATAACTTATTACATTTCGTAATTATTATTTCTAAAGACGATCTACATAGTGTCATGAGTGATATAATCTCCATTATCCGTCATTTGCAATGTACCACACTAAGGCCTTATTTCTCATATTTAAATCATTTATTTACAGTATAAAAGTAACAATAACTTTTTTCCCACCATTTAATTGTAAAGAAAGTAGTATAAGTAAGTATACAGCACAATCGGACCACAAAACTGGCATGGACCTTTTTTTCAGTGTGTGTGAAAGGGCTTTTTCATGGCATGGGGCATAACACCACACAACACCAGACGACTCTTTGGAAACTGTATGTTCGGGCCGTTTAATACTACACATGCTCAGCATAGCTTGCAAACTGTGGTTAACTCAACCGGGAACGCTAAATACTTTCACACAGATGATTGTGTGGAAGAGAAGCAGGAGGAGGGGGTTTCAAGTTGGGTTGACTTTTCAGGAGTTGCAATGGTGCCCTTTTTTTTGGCTGCAGCTGGAAACTATTGGCTTAACTCGCAGCGGCTCCAACATGCTGTGTGTGTGTAAATGTCCTTCTCTTGGCACGTCTGCGGAATGTAACCCTGAACTAAGGTGTATTCTACCTTCAATTTCAAAGGTCCAGATCGATTTTCGACACCCTGCACACATCTCTATATCTCAACATCCTCATGACCCCCCCCCCCTCTCTCTCTCTCTCTCTCTCTCTCTTTTCTCTTGCGTTCCAAATCGCAGACCTTTTAATATACTACATATTAAAGCATGCTGGTTTCCATAATGCTGAATGAAATTGGATGTGTAAGGACATCCTGGTATTTTTGTCCGACTGCATTTGACATCATGTATCCGGGACATCCTAAATCTTTTTCTGACATACCAAAATAGTATCGAAGTGTGGGGATTGGAACAGTCACTCTCTCTCTCTCTCTCTCTCTCTCTCTCTCTCTCTCTCTCTCTGTCTCTCTCTGTCTCTCTCTGTCTCTGTCTCTCTCTCTCTGTCTCTGTCTCTCTCTCTCTCTCTCTCTCTCTCCTCTCTCTCTCTCTCTCTCTCTCTCTCTCTCTCTCTCTCTCTCTCTCTCTCTCTCTCTCTCTCTCGTATCATCTCTCTCTCTCTCTCTCTTCCTCTCCTGCTATCCCTCTGAATGGACACATCCTTGACTGTCATCACTTTGTTGTCGAACCGAGCCGCTCTTCGCAAATTGTCCCCTGCCGCCCGCCCAAGCCACTTCTTCCCGACACAATCACTTAGGCTGAGTTTGTGCTCCACCACTCCCCTCAGCACCGTTTGTTTAAAGTGTCATCATCAATGTAAAGCATCATCCGCAGCTTTTCTCATTCTCCTTGTATTGTCAAGATGACAGGCCCGACCTTGTCAGGAGAGATGCTCTCATTCTCCGCTTGAGTAGTCTTATATGTATGCTATCCAAAAAAACTCTCTCACTCTGCCAGACTGTGCCCAGGATCAGTCTTACTTCCTGCAGCTTTTTTCTTCTTCTTTGCTTGTTCTCGGTAGGGTTTTATTTGGCAACTGAATAGGGTAAAAAAAGACAAGGCTGTAGTCAGTGGTGCTCTGCATGCATCCTTTCTGCTAGGTTTTATTTGAAGGAAAAGGCTAATTGTTATGCCTCCGAGGTCCATTGTTAATTAGGAGTTATCTCGGGCGGCACTCACATGGTCACCGCTCTAATTGGCAGTCAAAGCTGTACACCACCTGGCCTGGCCTTTAACTCACCAGGTGCTAGCAGCAAAAAAAAGAAAATGAAAAAAGTCAGCCTTGGCCATTATGTGGAGATGGCCTCTTCAAAAGAAGACAGGCAACAGAGAGTGAGAGGGAGGAGAGGGTTTAACATGCTGGAGTGTGCCAGGGCCGACCTCGCTGGGGGAAAATGGCGGAGCTGCAAAACCTCTGCTAAAAGGTGATTTCATGCTTCACGCGGCTAAACAAGCCCATTGAAGCCAGTGCGCAAAAAGGAAAAAGAGAAAAGTTCAGGGGAATTAGTGTAATCTTTCCAAACACACTTCACCACAAATCACACACCTCTTTGTGTCAATTATCTTGACTGTGATGATGATGGCAGCACTTTGCCACTCCGCACTGCTCACAGGCTTGTTTACCTGTGTTGTGTGAGAAAGAATAATAAGTTAAGCTCAACCACTGTGGATAAATACAGCAGGAAAGGATTTGAGTGTTTGTTTGTACAGAATCTGTCTGTACACGGTGAATTATGTTTCACTGTACATGGTGGAAGATCAAAGATTAAATCATTTTCAAGCAAACGATTTCCACCCACAAACAGAATTCCCATTCAGTCTTATTATGAGATTCATTTTTTTGTATGTTTATTGAGCAATTTTAAACACAGAAACAGTTGTTACAATATTTATTTTAAATGATTTGAAATCAAGTTGTGCTTTATTATCCGGTCCATCTCCTCACATTGAGTGACAGCATACCTGGCTGTATTCATCATTGCTAACACACAAACACAACCCCGCCTACATTTACCCTTATACTGTAAACATACTATTTCACCCAAAACCGCAGCCCTTTTTGTACTACTGATATAGAAGCCATAACATTGACATTTTAAGCCACAGTACCTGAAATGTACCAAAGAGTTCCTTTTGCCCCATGCTTTTCCCACCCCCACATCCAGCACACCATCGATACACAATTTCAGCGTTTCGTAAACTCAGCATGAAAGTGATTTTTTTTTTATTCCGTGGTATACAATCCCCCGACCACTGATCTACTGTATGTAGCGAGCTTTAAACGAGTGAGTTGGAAGCTGTGGAGAATAAAGGCCAGGGATTTGATCAAGAGATAGTGCAGCTGCTTTTCACACTGATACGGAAACTTACACAAAGAGTGACCTGACTAGTGTGACATTGCTCTTAATTTACATGATGTATTCATGATGTGTTGCGTGTCTCTGCTTTGGTAGAAAATCATCATTTGGTCCTTTCAAAATGCCACTGCCAGGCAGGTGTGTGCTGGGGATGACAGTAGGGCATGGTCCGGTACGATATATTCACTAATACCTTAGAACCGAATGATGGAAAATAATATCAGTTTTGAAACCTTGATTTTTTCCAAACCACGTTAAACCTTGAAAGCGGTTATCGGCCTGGGATGCCTAGGGATGACGTAAACAAACTGATCGGATAAATAGCGCCTTGCATCGCCTTGCTCCGGAAGAACAAAAGACCTTTGTCTTTCTTAACATGGTCAAAGTCAATAGTGGTTGTTGTGTCTCCGCTAGTCTCCGGCGTCTAAAATCCGCTCCCATTCCCCCCGAATGTCTCATCCGTTTGTTCTCTGATCACAGTGGGAATTCATAAAGTAAAGCGGATTCAGACGGTGTGTACTGCATGTATATATCTTGATGGGGAGAGCAGAGAGTAATACTCTGTTACATTGTGTTGTGTTGGCAGCCTGGGGCACAGTGTGTGTTAACGTTGGTACAGCAGAACACAGGATGATCTGGATGGGTGTGATTTCTTCTTGTTGCAGTTTTATTTTTTATTTTTTCTTCCCGGGACCAGCAGAGTTTAAGCCCAGAGCTTTGGCAGCATGTCTTGTCTGATTTCAACATGTTTACACTGTGTATGCGTGTACTGCATATATACATAAACATATATTTATATTCATTACTCTAGAGAACAAGTGGAAAATGTATGTATTTAAAAAATAAAACATGCTCAAACACTGCATCAATGTATGAATGATGCATGCAAAGAAATCCAGTTAAAATAACCTCACATGGTAACCAGCATGTACCTATATAGCCCTCTGTAACAAGCTGCTTTTGTTATGTGCACATTCACACCTGCTAAACAGTTAAGCATGAAAGGCTCTTACTTGCCAAATAGTGTCAAGCTATTACTAAAGGCAAGGCAAGTGTATTTATATAGCACAATTCAGACGCAAGGCATTTCAAAATGCTTGACAGGGGAATACAAGTACATTTAAAAAAAATAAGGCGTAAGAAGATAATTAAATTGGATTTGAGAGATAATAAAAGCAAATGTCGAAAACTCACAAGACAAATTCTTATAAAAGGAAAATAAATTGCATTTAAAAGAAGCAAATATAAAGTGACAGGTTAAAAGGCAAACCGAAAAAGCTTTCAGCTTGGATTTCAAAGAGCTGATAGTTGCAGCAGACCTCAAGTTTTCTGGGAGTTTGTTCCAAATAGTTGTGGTGCTTAATGGAGATATATAATCAGATATTTGTTTTGTCCCTAAACCATAAAGATATCACAATCAATACGAAATAAAATCATACAGTGTTACCTTTGGCAACGCTGACTTTTTCAGTGTGTGTGTGCAATTTGTCGAGCCCGACCTCTGCGGCAGGTTACCATGAGAGGGGGGGGGGGGGGGGGGGGGGCGTAGAGGGCATATCCTTGGAGCACCAATCTGCAGATGTTGATTCAATCAATACATTCGACAGGGCACACTATGCGCAAACAGGAATCTATCTATTTATTGAAAGTAAAAAAGGAAAAAACACCCCAGTTAAAGGGCACTTTCTCTCTAATAGGTCAAATGGCAGGTGCCCCCTTAGTGGTCTACGTCTACACTACATGCTTGATTTTCAGTACATACAGCTCGTGTTTAATCGTCTATATACTGGAACAAGAAGTAGCAAATGACAATTAAAGGTGAAGTCAGTAATTCTTCAGAACGCTTGTTGTCAAAATCAGTGAATATCTCCTCACGATCCACAGCTCGGCTGTACGGTGTGTGGGCTAAAAATATCTGTTGTAAATTCCCATCCTAGGCTCCGTGAATATTAACAAAGGGTAAGTTAACAAAGGGATCCCACCGTGGCTAACAAAATGTCTGTTTACAAAGCGCAGGCTGTGTATCAACATATATATTTTTTTTATTATCCAGAAACTGCACCTGATAAAACATATAAAGAGTCATAGACATGCCAAAACAGGATAACACATATAGCATATCACTGCCGTATACAGACTCATCCAAATAAACAGGTCTAGCACTGCTATAATTACTGACAGTAGAATAATGACTTCTTCTTATGGTTCACCGCTACCGTCGTTAGTAAGCGTTCATTAATTAAACAGACTATGGATAACAGAAGCTCCTTTCTGTGGACAAGTTCCTTTCCACAGAACAGAATCTCTCCTTGACTGGAGCCACGGAGATACACAGTGTATAGTTTGATAGTTTTTTTTTTTTTGCTCGAGAGGTCATTCAGGGAATAATGAGAAGGAGAAATGTAAATAGTCCACTTTGCCTAACCGCCGGCGCACTTAGAATACCTTGGACAAGCCAAAAGTGAGATGTAGCCACGTAATGAGCTGGTTATTTGAATACAAGTGGGAGGGAAGCAGAAAGGATGCTTGAATGTTTTGACAGGATGGAAAAAGTATTTTACAGCAGAGAGGTTTTGGTCAATTGCGTGCATTCAACGGGGAATTATCAGCTGGTCTGACTCTGACCAAAGTGGAAAAACACACCAACACATCTAAAGATGTTTATAGCACTTCTATACTAGTTTGATATGGAGCAGCTTGTGAATTCATCCCAAGGATCAATAAAACTAATAATACATTATTTATTTGTTGATTATATTTTGTCTTATTAGTTTGAATTTGCAATCTCCAAAGTAACTAGAAACTACAGGTATTTAATTAATGTGATTTTTTCTTTTTTAAATACCCCTATTTGTACGGAAGCCCTAAACAGACAAGGAATCATACATTTGGTTTCCTGTGTTTTCTCCTGATAAAGACTTCAATTTATAAGTAAGAGTAGAAATAAGATTTGTTATCTAGAGTTAATTGTCTCATTATCACATGATATCACATGTGAAAATATTGATTGGAGCTGGTTTAATGCGCATGTGGCGACTGTGGCTCAGGTGGTAGAGCGGGTTGGCCAATGATCAAAGGGTTGGCGGTTCGATCCCCGCCCGGCCACCTGTGTCATGGTTGTTGTGACACTTCACCCACCTTGCCTTGTGTGAATGTGTATGATTGCTGTATGTTTGAGTTGGTGGTCGGAGGGGCCGTAGGTGCTGAATGGCAGCCACGCTTCCGTCAGTCTGCCCCAGGGCTACTCTCGTAGTTTACCACCACTGGTATGACTGTGTGTGAACGAATTGAACCAGGAACCCTGTAAAGCGTCTTTGAGTGCCTAGGCAATAAAGCGCTATATAAAACCTATAAATTATTATAAATGACATTGATGTGGATGTATTGTCGTTTCCCATTCAGAAAATTAAGGCAATCAGCAGATTTACCCTAAAACTACACCTTTGCATTCATGTTGTATAGGCGATACCTATACACATTGAGGCAGCTGTTTGCATTGATATCAGATCATCTTAAAAAGAAATACTGAGAAGTCATCATTAGTCAAAACTGTCAAATTACTGTGCCCATTTTAATTCCCCCGAGCAATGTTTCTGTGCACTATAGTCTAGTTAGTTGGTTTCGGTCACGTAGGCCTTCATCAGAGCACCACACACGCACACACGTACTACTTGGCTTGCAATGGTTATGAATAATTACTGTCTTCAGTAATTCCCGTAATCAGTAATTGAAGTCGGTGTGGCTGGTATCATCTTGTGCGGATAGACCGTGGATATCAGACGTCTACAGCCTCTGTCTTAATTTTCTCCTTTTTTATTGCCTTGAAGGCTGAAATGAAAACCTATTAAATCAAACTTTTTTTTTCATCCATTTTTCATTTGGACATTCTGCTGCTGGAATAACATGTTTTAGCTCATTTCTGGTAACATAATAAAAAGTACGAGGACAAATAAAAAACAGACTTTTGAACAGAGGACGCCTTGCACTGTTTTCTTTGATAAAAGCGGTGACATTTTTTCGACAAGTTTCCGCCCATCCGAATCTAGGATGTGTCCCCTGTTCCTGAACTTCAGAATGAGAGAGGGGGGGGGGTTTCCTCTTTGAACACTTTGTCGTTGGATCAATCCACAGTGTTTGTACGGATGTAGATTTCCAGGTTACAGACGCTTTCCTTTTGTCCCAGCTCGAGGTTGATTTGGTTATTTCCCGTCAACTTGAAAGATGCAATTCTTCTCGGTGTGAATGTTCCAGATTGTTTTCGTCCCCCAAAATATCCTGCAGCCTTTTATCTCCACTCCACCACCCATTCAATGTGCCTCGGTACAACTGACAAATAAAGATAACCCATATGCTGACCTGACCAGATCCCGCCGTCTATAGCCTTTGCGCACAATGCAGCACCCGCACACTTAAAGCTATAGCGCGTAACTTCAGGAATTCAGAGTTATTACAACAACCCTTGTTGGCGCATCTATGAGGTGTAAGCCTTTCCGGATAGTTTGTAAACGCTGCCATACTGAGAATGAAAGAGAGCGCTTTGTGGAGCTGTTTCGGCTTAATCATCTTTTTGTCAACTCGTTTGGCGATGGCTTGAATGTAACCAACATTCATTTATATGAAAAAAAAAGTTACGCACTATATCTTTAAAGAACACCAGCATAAATTGGCATTATTGTGTGGTTACTTGTAGAGAATACTTACCCCCCCAAATGTCCTGCAATTGACTATCAATGAGTGGCTCTGCTTGTTATCATTTATTGTCAGCCGACCCCATGTATCCAGTCACTGTGACCGTAGGGGTCATTAGGAGGCTTTGAAATATTTACGGATGTCACAATGAGCTACAGGGTCATTCACACAGCTGCTCTTTGCAACACTGATGATCTGTGTAGGTTGTTTGTGGCATTGTGTGCCCCTTGTTAAAAAATGGCATTTTGTATTGGAAATTCGCTTCATGGAATAATACAACCCCCTCCACAGGCATTAACAACTGGTTACTTTCACATCATATTAAATGGATTTGAAGGATTGCGACTGGCAAAAGCCGCCGTTTTAATTGGGACTTTCATGTTTAACAAGCTAACCGTGCCTCAACAAGCACACGATTCAAACGGCGAAGGTTGTTTTGCCGCAGCCGTCATGACAACCGTCCCCTGTAAATGTACTCAGCTGTCATTACTAAACATTAATTACGTGAGCTGACAAAACAACAACAATATAAATATAAATATAGTCAAGTCAAAATGTGTTCACTGGTGAGCTAGATAGATGCTAGATAGATGCTGATAGGTGGGAGTTGTTGACAGAACCGTATAGATATGACAGAGGTGTCAATCTTTTCTCCTCACCATGGGGAGAAAGGAATATTGCTGTGAGCACATCGTATCATTTTAAAACGGATCACCTTTAAAATTGAATGGAGACCTCCTGGATCCAGAGCTGTGAAGCCGTCACACTTGTCAATCTGTAAAGCTAACGCTCACGTATTATTGGCTGCAGTCTATCTAGCATATCAAAACCATGGATAGTATATACAAACAAACAAGATCAAAACATTTTCACATGCGACTTATCAGCAGCCACTTTTAGAATAAATATGCGAAGGAGGGAGATGTCTTGCATAAATATAACAACTTTTAAATGTTGTTATTATTACTATACTGTAGATCTAATGTAGGAGCCACATTATCATATCTGACTTTATTAATGCAGAAATAAGATACATTTGTCATAATGCTTGGTACAAAATGTATTTATTCGATATGATTTTTTCTTCAAATACAGGCCTGGAGTTTAGATACAATAGCAGCACAATGATACAACTTCTATTCTTTAAAGCTTTTGGAAATATATAAAAACTAAAACTCCAGTGACATCTGAAGCTAAGAAGCCTTTCCAAATCATTTTGAGTGCATCTTGTTGCATAATTAAAATGACCTGGATATTATTTTTAGGGGAAAAAAGTGTGTCTGTCCCCACCACCTGAGTGCACAATGCAGGAAGCTGGCAAAACATGCAATTGTTCTGCTACAGTGTAGTATCTACAGAGCAGGGAGCCCTGAGCACACGCTACATGTCGCTGCTGGCTTCATTGCTTCCATCTCAGTGCAATCCCTTTCTGTCTGGGTGATCTCATCCTGCTGTATTAACCCCAGTCAGTTATTACACATTTCATTGTGTTTCAGGCCACCTTTAACGCACTAGGAATCTTTGAAATAATTAGATATTCAAGACGCGTGAAGCCCTCGGTTTTAATTAAAAATACTATGATGAAAAAATACCAATAAAAAAAGGCAGATACAGGTAAGAAGAGATGACAAAAGATATGCGAGTAAATTAAACTATCAGTATGGGTTACCTGGATAATAACATGAACCTGACATATGATTTAATTACTGAATACAGGCACTACAGCAATGTAGTCCTGGTAGAAAAATGGTTTCAAATATTCACACTTTATTGAATTTATAGTAGTATGAAACACTGCTTATACTATGGCAGGAGTAATGTAAATAGGGAACAAAACATGAGTTAACCAATAGGTAAAGAATTGCTTTAAAAATGAATTTTTATTTACCAAAGAAACTGGGGTACAATAATGCAATTTGGGGATAGCTGATGGGGAAGTATTAAAGGATAAATGATAGAATAATGTCTGCCATTCACTAGGGCAGTTGTTTGTTTTGTTTTTTATCATTTATGTATATTTGTTTTCAAATGTTCCACAATATTCTAGACTAGTTGTGGGCATACAAGTTTGGACCTTTCTTTCCTAAGACAAAAACGTTTTTTTTTATTCACATTAAAGTACTTGTTATACCAATTACATACATTATTCTTATCAATTTCAACAAACATGTAGGCCTACTGCACATTTCTAAATTCCCAGACAAGATTTCAACATGTGGACAATACTGTTTGAAGTCCAGTTTTCACTATGAAACTTCATAGCATAGCAGTGAGTGAAGAGTTGAAATTGCAGCCGGCTGTGTTACTCCACCTCTGATTCACCATTGTATTTGCCTTGTGCCTGCTGGCTTTCCAGCGTGACAGGATTTCATCTCATTCCTTACAAAAGGAAGCACAGACTGTGTGGCTCTAAAACTGTGTGGTGTGTGTGTGTGTGTGTGTGACTTTTTTCCCTTTGGTTGATCAAATGGCTAAATGTGTCCCGCGTCACACACATGTTGCCATCAAAGGCTTTTGCTGCAGGAAAGAAGCACAGGGTGAAATAAACAGATCCTCACCTCCAGTCCATCCAATGAGCTCGGAGCTGAACAAAAAAAGAAAAAAGATCTTCACCGTTGCTTCCAGTGAAGATGGACTTTCATAAACACACACACACCACACACACACACACACACACACTCTATGTCAGATTAGGGGCCAGTCATCTCAAAGGGGGCCAGTAATCAGCTTAACGGATAATATACCACCATTATAGAGTCTTCCCCAACACTCCACTGGCTACTGATCTCCTGTATCCACCCGGACCATTTCCACTTCGCTCCCGAACAAATCTGAATGAACTTATTTTATTGCTCCCCATTGCTCTCCCGAGTGCATTGAAAGTGCAGGCTTGATATTGGTGTAGTTATATCCACCGGAGAGAATGTGAGCAAAATGAGAAATCACCAGGCTGTGGAGTCAACCACCCCCCCCTCCCGAATAGCAAACCAGCCCTCCAACCCCCTTATGAAAGATGTTCTCCCATTTAAACATGACCTGAGGGGCGAAGCCGCTGCTACACAACAAATAATGAGAACTGCGACAATGCACATGTTGACACTGAACTGAAGGATGGCCCCTGACTGAATGAAAAGAATGCCTATCTATTCGTTTTATTTGCAGATGGAATTGCCGTGCGACATATTCGCCGTGCATTGTCGCATTAATAAAAGCCAGCAAATATAAACGTGTTTGTCTACGAGCACCTTTCGGCTCCCATCAGGTCCCTCTAACATCCCCTACATTTGATTACTCCTTCTTCTGTTTGTTTCTTTACGATGAAAACACTAGCAGTAACTGCGGTTCATTTGCTGACCACCATCTTTCCATAACCTTAAAGCCACTACGAGTAACATGGCACATTGGCGGCCCATTTGGACAAAAGCGGTAGTATTTTTACAACGCCAGCTGTCGTGAAGCTGTCTTCTAGCTCATGCCGGGAGTGCGAGATTCAAATGATCAGGAAGCAATATAGTGCATGTCGATGTGTTGAAAGTGTGAGGGCACCGGACTCTTTTTGGCTCCGTGAGAGTGGTTAGTGACACAGCATCAACTAATGCCAGTCAGTGCTACACACACCTGATTGCAATGAGTTGATGCAGTGTCACCTCTCACGGAGCTGAAAGATTCCGTGTCCTCACACAAAGCGAATGAACGAAGAGACGGCAGTTAGTATGGATCACGAATGTGTTTATGTTGTTTAAATAATGACTATTTCAGATGAATAATGGTCATCTGATTATGGTGAGGCAAAGTAAACTTTGTTTTAGTAGGCTACCGCTCATTAATTTAGGAGTAAACACTGCAGTCTAATTCGCTCCCGTGAAATTGTGTATACGTTGCTTGGCAACGCCCTCCCGCCCGCCTATCACTCTCCCTTTTAGCTTTTCTTCATTGCAATTTCTTTTTTTTCTTTGATGGTTCAGCCCCGTTATCAGTCATTATGACGACAAATAACTGTCTCAAACAAGGCTCCCGCTCCCCTTCCCTCACCTGGAGGGATAGGCTTCTCAAATCGCGTTGCAGCGCCACACTGAAATCTGCGACCAATACGGATATGTGACCATAGAGCATGCACGCGTGAACCGAAAATCGGACTGGGTGTGCGACCAGACCAAACGCAGTAATAAAAACTATATAAAAACATCTTTCTTTGCACTGATGGTCTCGTTTGCTGTTAAAGGTAATTTATGATTATGAGAGGAAACATGAGGCTGTTTAAAATATATTTAAATGTTACTCGGAGCTGCTTTAATGAGAGCCAACACTTTTAAAGACATTGCTTAATGTACAACCTGAATGTACCACAAGTACTGTCAAACGGCTTCATCTGGACCTAGGGTTGTATATGGACTATCCCAATGCCTGTTTGAATATTCATGCTTTTTCATACATCATTTAACATGTTGTGACAGACTGTAGCCTTGAGCGAAACTGATGTAAACTTCGCTTGTAGACCAGACGTTATGGCCTGCACCTGTCAAGCATCTTTCAGGGTCGAATACTTTTTTTTGTTTTCTTCTTCTTGCTTTCTGGTTGAATTAGAAATTGCACATAGCAGCAATTGCCTCATCTTTCTTGACAGCGCGCTTTTGATGAGACCTCAATGGACAAGGGTCAGTGGTTTTCATTTGTATGTTCTTTGGGGGCATAATACATCCTGTTTGTTCAAAGAAAGGGATGACTCAGACCTGTAAAGTCAGTCAGCGGATAATGCTGGCAATATTCTAAATGACATGAAAAACAATGTGTCCTTGTTTCTCAGCAGCTCTCAGCCCAAAGTCCATAGGTTCTTACTTCAGATGTAAATCTTTTAAGGTTCAAACATTGTGTCGCATATCTGAAGCTGTATCATTTCCTGAAACTAGACATACACTATACCGTATACAATATATAAAAATGTATGTGTGGCGCTGATTTCAGATGCAGCATGTGCTTTCATGGTAATAAAATAGCAAGTCACCAAGTTCAACATTGTGGCTCACAACTTGTGGCTGACCTGTAATACATACATACTGTAATTAAGAAATAGGATCATTTGGATGCACAAGCAATACTGTTAAGTTGCATCATATCATTGCTGGTTTTGGTATTTCATAGAATTCTGTTACACTAAGCAGAATATGGAATTTGTCAAATGTACAAGATATTTATAAAAAAAATGACTACATCTGTATAGTTTAAAGTGCTGTGTTCCATAAGCAGCTCCATCAGTTTTTTTTTACAGCGCAATTAAAAGCTTACACATGGAGTGCTGCTAATCAGTCTACATCAGCAGACAGAGTATTTGGACGTTGAGGCAAGAGCGAGGCACGTTAATCAAGATTGAACCTCTTCATCTTTGAGAAACCAATGTCACACTGATACTAATTGATTCATTTGCATTCCCCCACAAAAAAACATCGCAATATGACTGACAAACAGTGTTTAGAATCTCTCAATTATTCCTGTCGCCTCTGGCAACAAGGCAAGCGGTAAACGGTACAAAGGCATTCTGTTCTGTTTGTTCCTTTTGTTTTTCACACACACACACACACGAGGCGCGATGTTGAAAAGCCTGTCAAAGGGCTAGCTGCTGCCCACCACTACTTATTGATCAGTGGTATGGTATGTGCATGGCTGCCCATTAGAGTGGTTTGAAGTGTTGAGGCTTTGTGGATAATTGTGGCAGGGTTGTGCTGTAAACTCAAATTAACCCAGTGTTTTCATCTGCGGCAATCCAGTTGACTCACCTCACTCACAGGCTGATTCATAAGAGGATATCACAGCATACATCAGTGTGGCTAATATTTTATGAGGACAGGATTTTCTGACGGGCTGCTCGGCACTGAATTCCCATGCAAACAAACTGTAGATCAAAGATTTTTTTTCATTTTTTATTAAAGTATACGTCCAAAGCCTTTTGGAGCTGTATACTGTACTCAGGATATATGAGCTCCAGGAAAGGTACGGTAAGCCCAACACAGATTGCAGACAGAAAAATGGAACTCATATTGCTCCAAGAAATCTCCAAAAAAAGGCCTCTTTTACGCTCAAAGGTAGATTTTGTTAAATTTATGTGACGAATCAAAACAAAGATGGATTCCCACTCTATATGCTCTCCATGTATCTCTAGGGGACACGATGCACAAGGCCAAATAAATAAACCCCAAGCCAAAGTCTCCAGCTAAGAATCTTTTAAGTTAGTCTGACACGGATAGTGTAACAAAAGAGACAGTGAGAACATCAATCTAGCCACTATAGCTATAGCATCAACATGGCACCTACCAGATTTCGGCATCTGTGTCAGTATACCAATAAAGTCTTATAGGCTATAAGTACCCCTACTGTACCACTGTACCTTTTGTTGATTGCTTATAAGTGAATTTGTTATTTATTAGCTCACAGTGTTGATAAAAGAAACCAACATTGCATCTGCACCAGCATATTAGCATGTGCAGTGACATTTACACTCAAGAGCAGCAACACAGATCCCTTGTAAATTGTTCCACTCAAGACATATTGTATTCCCCCTCACATTGGATTTTTAAAACTCTTGTTAATTGAGGTTTTAATTGTTTTGTACAGACTAAAAACTTTGAAACTCTCTGTCTTTGAATGGGGCCCAGTGTCAAATCTAGTTTTAAAACCTTGATATATTCATAATCTTCTTTATTTCTATCAATCTTATATGAATCTCAGGTTAATGAAAATGACAGCACACTGACACAATGCACACCTCTCTGGCTAGGTTGTGTTGAAATACAGATTAGATTATATGATATATTTTCTTTATGTTGCCATCACAAATACAAGCCTATACTGTAGGTTCAAAGATAGAGCTGCCACTATATACTGGATGTTCCTCAGAGCACATGTATTCTGCTGCTGCTGCAGATATATTAAAGTTGATCCAGTGTGCGGTGAGGCAAGGTTATTATCCACACACAGGTTAAGTATTCCTTCATTCAGTTCAGGCAGTTAAGTTAAGTTAAGTTAAGTTATCTTTATTTGTCAGTTGTACACGAGGCACATTGAAATTTGTCTTTTCGCATATCCCCTCTCAAGTTACCACACTTCGGAGGGGGTCAGAGCGCAGGGCCAGCCGCAGTACAGCACCCCTGGAGCAGTTTTGGGGTTAAGTGTCTTGCTCAAGGACACAATGGTAGAGATGGTGGGCACCGTAGACACAATACCAGCCTCTGCTAGTTTTACGACTCACACCCTCCTGTCCGGTGCCGGGGATCGAACCAGCGACCTCATGGTTACTGGTCGGCCGCCTTACCTCTAGGCCATCCTACCACCCTGGCAGTGGTGGTTTGTTTGTGGGCTTACACTTTGGTTATCTTGTTTGCATAGCAGTGATTGGAAATGTGAGCTTGCCTGCCTGTTTACAGATGTCATTTGACATTGATTAAAGGATTTTCGATTAACATTCACAGCCGCTCCCATTCATGAAAGTTCATCAGGATTAATATTAACAATGCGATTCTCATTCACTTGCAACACTGTTTGAATATTTATTGAATCTCACAATCAGAGACATCAGCGCTGTTGGCTTTAATCAACAATCAATGCATGAATGTAGACATTGACAGAAATATAAAAAATAATAAATGGATAACTCATCATTTTAAAGATCTTCCAACTTACACTGAACCTTTTTAAAATGTTTAAGGATTAGAAAAGGTGATCGAGGACATTAATCAAAAGGAAACGTTGCATTGTTACTTAGTCCAAACCAAAGTCACTGGAACACATGTTGCTCATCATGAAACAGTTTGTCTGCCAGACAAAAGGGGAAAGAAATGAGAGCTCTGGAGAATTCCGAGGGTTGAAAATGTATCCTGTAGCCTCTGCTTATACAGTCCCATATCACTCAGCCATAAAAATAAAAAGATGTGTTGCATTGCAATTTATTGTACCCTTGGTTTTTGAAATGTAGGGGGCAGGGATGTTCATCCACTCCACATGGGCTGAAGTGGCTCGCTGGCAAATCACTATTCATCTGCGCTGAATGAAAAGATGTTCTCTTACCATAGGAGACGCACCTGACCTTAGCATTCACGTGGAGTGTCACTCCAGCTCCCTATCGAAGCTGACAATACATGGGCTGCGTTATCATACATTTCATATTACCATTGACAAAGCTATAGCCATTCCATTAACAGGGATGTGGTTCCATGGTATTGTATCAGATGTATTTAGTATGGAGTCTTTATGCGCAGCATTTATTTGGCCTGGCGAGTGGTAGTGGCCCCTTCACAAATGGACCAGCCAGGATGTACAGGAGTTTCTATTCAAACTGAATGCTACGTTAAAGTTCAGTATAAAGCTAACGTGAAAACCACTAGTGCCTATCAAACACTAACATTAAGTGAACATTAGCAAAGGAAATGGAGGTACCGAAAAAAAAAAAAGAAAAAGGAAAGGAAAAGATGGGAGTGAAAAAGCTTGTTCCAGGTGATGCTAGTTGTCCAGAATGAGCCAGAGTGTGATGGGGAACTTCACACGGTGGCAGATAAAAATGCAGTGATGTGACGTCTTGTGAAAACCTAAGGTATAAGGTGCTTCTTTTGTAAGTCTGTCACGGCTGCCGCGCCACACATTTACCTACCTGTGTGTGTGTGTGTGTGTGTGTGTGTGTGTGTGTGTGTGTGTGTGTGTGTGTGCGTGCGCTTGCGAGAGAGTCACATTTACAATACATTTTCACATGTTATGGTTTGAGTCAGGGACTATATTGTATTGCGCATGTGGTTTTGCGGTTGTAAGGGCCCAAGTTGAGTTTGTGTCCGAACCCGTGGTCATGCTAATCCATCCATGGAGAGAGATTTGACTGGGGTTTATGAACACAGGTTTTCAGAAGGGTGCAGCAATAAGACAAAAAGAGAGGGTTGTTTTTTTCATACTTTGGAAGTCTCTAGACACATCAGGGACCCGCGTATTAATGTTGAAAAAGCATCAAAAGTTTTTGCATAACAGGTGACCTAATATGTTCTATTTTCCTGTGTGCGGCTATGTGTTGTTTCCCCCTTCCTGCCACATGTGTTGTCGCTGTCTTACTGATGTCACAACTCATCTGGCTGATGGATTGTGATGGACCACACTGCAGGCAACTTGAATTTAAAATGGCCTACTGAGCGCAGCCTTGATTGGCCAAAGCCTGTTAAGAACAGCAGGAAACAAATTCACAAACCCATGAAAATGGCTACAGGTGACCCCACACTATAGCTGTGTCTCAATACAGAGGCCACGCACTTGGTAGGACCGCGGTCTATGAAGGCTATAGCCTATGAAGGCCGATTTTAAGGCCGGTTTTAAGGCCAACGAACCTTGTTAAACGGGACGGTCTCCGCAGGTCTCCGTTTACGAGCATTTCCGGTTTACGTAACAAGCCGTTACCTTGCGTGAGGACTCGCCGCTCCTGTGCTGCCTAGCAACCCTGATTGCTGCCAACGGAGACAGCCCTGTCAATGGAGGAAAAAAGAAAAAGAAGTTGCCTACCAGACGAAAAGAAAAAAAAGTACAAGAAAAAAGAAAGGAAGATAAAAGTTAAGAAGATGGAGCAACACGTTGCTGTTTTGTTATTTTTTATTTTATTTTATGCAATCTCTGAAAAAAACGCAATGAATCATGGGATATGTTGGGCCACGAAGGATACATCTGATGCAGCCTTCAAACCGTGAAACGAAGGCTGCATTTCTCGGCTGCATATGAGGAGCCTTGCACGGAGCCTTGCAAATGGGACAGCCTTTGCGCGCCGCTATGACGCAATCGGTCTTCAAATGCAGCCTTCGTAGACCGCAACCCCTGTGTTGAGACACAGCCTATGTTAGCTTCCTGCAGTGGGAGAGAGCTGCGATTGATTGATACAGCTGAAAGAATCCAATGTATTGGAACAAAAAGTAAATGTGGCGGAAACGTAATGGTTCCTAACCTAACCGTGATATCGACGTCGACGGTGTGCCTGCTGGAGTCCCTCAGTAGCTATCCAGCATGCAGTTTGTGATCAATGTGATTTTGAATCCACTGACTTTGGCTTTTCTAATGGGTGCATGTCATTGATTTAAAAGGTTGGTTTAAGAAGTTTTGTCCTTTAAGACTCCAAAAGGACAAACCTGCTTAAACCAGCTTTCCCAGGACTTTCTCTTCTTTGTTTAACTTGTTTTTTTCATGACTGCCCCACACTGTGTTTCCGCTGTGATGATATTATTTTAATTTGCATAGTTTGTAGTTCATAGTAGATTGAAAAAAGAAATAAGGTGCATTGATGTCCTAATATAATCAAAACATTAGAGCGAATCTAGTGGAGATTATAATGAAACCCTTACTCTAATTACGCTAACCTAATAAAGTCATCTAAATAACATTGCAGCCAGGGGCTTTCCCTTATCAGGTTAACATTGATTATTTGAGTGTATGTAAATCCTCTCTGTCGGTGCATTTCTCCTGGACCATGGCAGACCCTTCCTGAGGCTCTCTTTGGACCCCCTTCAATTTGCTGTTCCAGAATCATCCCACTGGCAATTAATCAGGGCCGGCCAAAGCCTTCATGGGGCCTGAGGCAAAATTTGATTAAGGGGGCCCTCTACAACCTTAGTGCTGCCAAAATGATTCACTATTGTCAATTCTTTTTCTTTCTTTTTTTTTTGGCATTTTTATGCTTTATTGATAGTGTAGACAGATAGGATAGACAGAGTTGAAATGGGGCAGAGAGGGGAGTGACATGCAGAGAACGACCCACGGGCTGGAATCGAACCCCGGTCCGCTGCTGGCCGAGGTCCATGGGGGGGGGACGCCCTACCAAGTGAGCTAAGGGCGCCTCCTACCCTATTGTCAATGCTTGATCATTCACATACTTAATATAAATCTTAAAGGTGAAGTAAGCGGTTTATTTATATTAATATAAGTGTTAAATCGCTCTTTATTCATACAGTAATCACTTACACGATGTACGCGTTTCATAAAGCCAATCTCTTAGTCAGCTGCTCTGCATGTAATAAGCAATTAAACTTTATGTAGTATCCCGAAATTTTTATCCAATCACAAGAGAGAATGCTACAAACCGACACCCGTCCGCACCCGTCTCACTGCCAGTGCACGCCAGAGCGACACATGGGTGAATCATTATGCGCCTACAATGGCGGTGTAACGGCTGGATCAGGAGGACACAGGCGCGGAGACAGTATCAGTATAAAGAAGATTTATTTTGGAAGTAACCAGCAGGGGGGTTAGGACCGGGATCCGGCGGGGAGGCTGGCTGTCATGGGGGCTCCAGGGAGAGAGCAACGGGGCAAGTCCAGGGGGGCTGAGTGGGAGCGGGCTAGAGCAGGCAGGCAGAGAGGTCCGGGAGGAAGTGCTGGCGGGCGAGGGCTGGAGCTGGTGGCTGGAGTCAGGCCGGGAGAGCTGTGGCATAAAAACAGGAGTTAGCCAGGAAAAATGCAAAAAGCGGAGCTGCAAACAGGTTAGCTTAGAGAGAGAACTGACTGTGTGGAAACAGAATCTACAATCTGGCAGTGTCTGGAAGGAAGGGCCGGGTATATGAAGAGCAGTTGATGATGATTGATGGCAGCTGTGAATGCTGGTGATTGACTCCAGCACACCTGACTCCAATCCTGCAATTAGACCAGCACATAGACAAGGGTAAAAGGGAAAAACAACACAAGGGCTAGAGGGGGGCTGAAGCCCGTTTAGGGATATGGAGGAGCAGGTAGACTCTGAGCAAAGCGACGATGCGAGGGGATTGGAGAGGAAAAAAAGGAAAACTACATGTGCAAGTGACTCTGATCAAGCGGAAAGGGACAATGAGACATTTCTGGTCGGAATGGTGACGGTGACACAATCAAACGGGATTTTTAAGGATGCCCATGAGGTCGGAAAGTTTGTTGGAAGAAAGTTGGGGGAGGTCCAGTCTGTCAAAATAACCAGGAATGGATTAGTGTTAATTGAATGTTTAACAAAACGACAGAGAAATAAGGCATTGAAGATAAGTGTGTATGACGATGATTATTGCAGTGTTGTCAAGTGTTTCCCACTAGGACCAAGAGGAAGGAAAAAAGGAGTTGTGAGTGGAGTGCCGTTTTCAGTGGACGCCAAAGCATTTGAGGAGATCGAAGGAGTGTGTGAGGGGTGGAGAATGTCAAGATTTCGTGAAGGGGAGAAGGGAGATTCAAAGTCAGTATGCTTAACGTTTGAAGAGGAGCTGCCAGATCGTGTGTATTTGGATTATGTGTGCTACAGGGTAAGGCCGTATGAAAGAGCACCTACAAGATGTTACTGTTGTCAGAAATACGGCCACTCAGCGGCTGTGTGCAGAGGAGAAAGAAGATGTAGAAGATGTGGGAAGGAGACCTGTGATGACAAGTGTGGGGAAGAAGTTGAGTCGGTTAAATGTTTGAACTGTGGGGGAGAGCATCATGTGGGGTCTGCAAAGTGTCCGAGTAGGATAAAAGAAGAACAGGTGAACAAGATAAGAGGGGAAAACACAATGTCGTATGCACAAGCTGCAAAGAAGGGGGAAAAGCAAAGGAACATGGTGGCAGAACGCAAGGAGCCGGAGAAGAAGAGAGTTTTGGAAGAGAACATCTGTGCCTGTGGGGATAAGAAGCGGTTCTTGGCGTTTGTGGCAATGGTTATAAACTGTGCAGTGGAAATAAAAGGGAAATCAGAGAGGATTAAGATGGTGTTGGATGCTGCCAATAGATTTTTGGACATTGGGGATATTTCTGGAGAGGAACTGGACACTGCGCTGAGGGAAGGATGTGGAGATCAGCAGTTGGAACAAGTGAAGTAGGGTGTGAAGACAGTCAGGAAGGAGTATTTTTAATTGAAGCATTTAAGATAAGTTACAGAAGAAGCAATCTATATCCAGTAGGTGGCGGTAATGCATCAACTAAGGATGCCAACCGCCAAAAAACACCAAAAAAGAAGAAGAAGAAGAAGAGGGCTAGAGGCCCAAGCAGGATCATAACAGGCGGAACAGGTAAAAATCCTTCCCAATGTCTGTTTTGATGGTTTTTATCATGTTTTATCACACTTATGGATCTGAGATGCTGTTAGATAACTTGCTGCTCGAAGACCGCAGTGCATTAATGTGGTGACGTAGGGACGAGCGAGGGGACTGCTAACTGCAGTAACTGACAGGAAGTTAGCTAAAAGAACCATTCCGCTTACAGCACCTTTAAGCATCTATTATCAATTACTACTTTGGTTGTAGTTGTGCATTTTACATTAGACAATTGACACCCTTGTATGTTTTTAACCTTCTATGTATTTTTTAGATAATTTTTGGGAATTGGTCCACTGGTCCGATTCAAACCAGTGGTCTGCTGCGACGAGGAATGAGCCTCTATGGGGGGCTCTAACCACTACAACACGAGCGCCTCTATGGTTTTTGATCTCAAAGGGAAAGCTAACTCACAAGAGTGGTCTCATTTGCAGTTTACCCGGGTGTGATGCCCAGATGCTCCACAGTACTTCTGCCAATTTAAATTGACTAGGATGGAACCGCAAGGACCATTTACTTTCCCTCCGTTTGCCTTTAACAGCACACTGCTAACATGTAAGGGGGATATGAATAAGCCATGGGAAATTCAGGTGGATGTCCCTGCGGTGTCCAGGATTACCCAGACTATCTTGCCCACAGGCCGCAGTTGGTGCCACTCCAGGGCCCCCCTTGAGGCACCATCCTGATATCTCCAATTTGTCTCCTTATCTCTCCCATTTGAGCTGGACGTCGTCCCCAGTTAAAGACATACCCTGATGGAACCTTAGTTACAGGCTTTGACATTGCTTAGAACAAGAATTACTTCAGGAAAGGTATGTGTACGCTCATATTAGTCACCCAGGTAGTGGACTGTCAAAAGATTTAATGGTTGAATGCTTCCTTAAAGATTGGGATCACACTGCGTTTAAGGGGAGTCACAGGTCTTGCACCGGTAGAGTGAAGGAAAAGAGCTACTGAGAAATGTGGTTGGGCTCACGTGATTGTTCCGAGACACCAAAGTACTAGCTTTGGTTTTAGAGGATTTCAAAATAGCTTCTTCTGTACCAGCACAGGCTGAATGCTGTGGCAAAAAGCTGTCAAGTCAAATGTTTTATTGAAAACCCATGGAGACAGAATAATCGGTTGAATTAGGGAGTGAGAGAGACGGATTGGAAGAAGGAAAAAGTGTGATAGTGTCTCAAAATACTTTAGTGAAAGCAGGAAAGAACTTGAAATTATACAAATTTGCAAATCAAAAAGACGCATTGTAGACCGTGACGGACAGACAAAAGGACAGCAATTTGACATTGTGTCATTTGACAGTTTGGCATCTCTTTGTGGTATCTGTTTCTCCCTCTTTACACTGAGCTCTGTGAATTTCAAACAAGAAATGTTGACAGTCAGACCCCTTCCGATCTCTGGTCCTGTGCATGGTCGGCCTGTTCAGTAACCAGACCATGTTTTCAATCGATATTGAAAGTTCAGCAGCAGTTTGCTTTTGTGCGACTTATAGTCCAGACATTTTCTAGGCATCAGGTGTCATTTAGCAAATGGAGGAACTGTGGTTGCCTTCAGAATCGCATACTCTTTCTTTTTTCTATTCTACATACTACAGAATCTAGTTAGGATGCTGTAGGCATACTATTAGGACATACTTTTACTCTCTTATTTCATCATAACATTGCGCCATGATCTTGCCTCTTGCTTTTATATCCGTCGCATCCCGTTTGTTTTCATATGGAGGCTTCGTCGATTTGACGTCACTTCACATGCGCATTGGATTGTGGGTCAGAATCGCCCAAATAGGATGCAGTTTTCAACACTAACAATCTTGGCCGGATGAAGTAGAACATCCGGGTACTTCTAACCATCCTAAATCTGGCCACAATAATTGGAACATCCTAATCTTTTTCTACCATACTATATAGTAGAAAGTATGCGATTCGGAACGCAACCTTAGTTTAGCCTTTATGAATACCACTATATTGAAATATTTCTTATAATGATTTTTTTTAAGTTTGAAAGCGTGTCAACAAAGGATGTTTCAATAGGCGTTACCCTTACATAGAATAGTCTACCAGGACACTCCAGGCAGAATCAGTCTTTTCTGGGTCATTTTGAAGTTTTCTGATGTGTCAGGAGTTTGAGTAACTATTACCTGGAGAGGCTTTAAACATTTCACATGTGTAAGCACAAAATAGGTTTAAGCTTTTGGTGGTGAGGTGTGAGATTGTGTGGGTTGGAGGAACATCTCGTGTTTTTCAATTTCAGTTTTCAGGGGGCTTACTGCGAGCACTGATTTCACATGCACATCCTTTATGAAAGCAGCAGTAGCCACTGTGGGTAAATCCTACTGATGTATGTTTTTATTCTATTTAATCAAAGCATAGTTAGGAATAGAAGGCATGGAAGACTTTCAGGGAACCAGTAGACTTTTTTCTATAATACCTTATCATGATCCCTTTAACCCCTAACTTCATCAGTTTGTACTGCACTGTTGTTTACTCTTATATTATAAAATGTTACCAAGTCCTCTCATTTCCAAGTTGTAGCTACAGGTTGTGAACATTGCTTAGCTGCCCCCCCAAATTAGTTTTTTTCTCCTCCCAACTACACAGTCTCTAGGGTTGTTGTTATTTGTAACTTTAGTTCCTTTGAAAGTTAACGGCTAAACCTACAGGGATTCAGTGAGGGATTTAAAAGGATTCAGTTTTCATAAGCGGTTTTGATACTCTATTCAGATAGGATAATATTCTATCAGAACCCAACCCCCTTATTGCAAAGCCTCACACAGCCTCCGTGCTGTTTGAGAAGGGATGCATAATTGATCAACGATACATTATTTTGTGAGTGCCTCTTATGTCTCGTAATTCTTTAAAAATCTCTTCCAATTAGGTTCTGAGACTTAATGTTAGTGGTGGAGCCCTATCAATATATATTATATAACACTCTGAAAGCAGCCATCCTACATATTGATGACTTGTCCTTAGTCGGGCATGTCGCCAAAAAATACAAGCTTTGTCAAGATTTTATGTCTTGTGGCTTTTGTCTTAATGGCAGCTAAGCTTTTCATTTTATTTCATTTTATTACAGTTGAGATCCAAACATTTTACTTTCTTGGCAGTCAGTTTGGCGTAAGTCTATAAATGGGATATAGATGTAACATTACTTTGATATGCACTGGTCAATAAATGCTATGTTTGATGAGAATGTACTGTTCGCTAGACGCTCGCAAAACTTCTTTTATCACTGACTGACACAGACTGATTCCTCCACTTACTGGCCCCAGATCTGCCCTCATGCTGGGTCTAGAACAGACTAGCTGTTGGTGGATTTGTGACACAGCCAGAAGGCTCTAAGTCCATCCCACTGTCCACAAGGCAGCCTGGGCCCGGCTGCTTGGGGGACAGGGGAGGGAGGGATGGGGGGGGGGGGGTCAAATTATTAACAACCTGCCGGGGGACGATAACACTTTGGCAATAGATTAGACAAGGCAGAGCTGGCTGTTCTTCCTGAGGATGTGTGGGTTATTGTAATGCGGCCCTGTCTTAATCCCGCACACTGTAACTGAAAAATAATCTGCCCAAAAAAGGTCCATCTGTGTCCTGCATATTGTAAAGTTCTGAAAACCTTTTTTTTTTAAAAAGTTTTTGAGGTCCTTTGATGTAGTTCAATCTGAATGAGTGTAAAAAGTCAAGAGTGAAAAATAAGTCTCACGAGGATTTTCAGTGTTTCTTGTGCGATCAATGCAACGATGATTAGAATGGGAGTTGGTATTCATAAGTACATTAACCATTTTATGCTTTTATCCCTTTCTCTGGGGTGCGAGTACTTGTTAACTTGTTAAAACTCTGATGTCTCCTCCTCCTACACACACAAGCCACTGCACTGTCTCCCCCCATGCCCCTCTCCCTCCGTCACTGGCACACAGGATTTTCATAAAAGAGTTGAGGAAGCTGTTTAAACAGCATAGACCCAGCCACACTTTCCAGCGAGCAGCATGCAAAGTACTGATTTGAAGTCTTTGCATTTTTGGCTCAGGAGTTTTTTTCGTGGTCACACATATACATTGCTACAAATCCAGTTGTTATAGGAAATCAGTAATTTTCAGTGGAAGCTAACTATGTGAGAGTGAATTCCACCAAAATTGAAGAACGATATTTTTCTCGAATTATAAATCTGGCCTGTGCTTGAGACGGGTTTCTACTGGGGCATATTTTAGTGAGAGGCCTAACTGTTTTCTTGTATGTGCTCCAACTTGCCATGTCAGATTGCTGATGCCGCGGCCATTAATGTGAACTTTAACATTAAAATCTTTTTTTCCGGCTGGTGGAGTATTGTCACTTCCCCCACTGGAAGTCTACTGTTGTGAATCATCTCCAGGATGTGTTGCTTGCTAAACATAAATCAATGGGAGAACCCTCTCAGGGATTTGATTCAATAGAAATATCTAAAAGCAGGTCATATGGTTCCTCAGTTCCTCAAGTTTTTTTTCAAGATTAAAATAACAGAAATTGACTATTAGGGCACTTATTATTTTCACTTGAATAGTTGTTACACATAGGGCCAGTTTCACAGACATGGATTAAGCCTAGTCCTGGACTAAATGGAATTTTGAATGGAGATTGTCCATTGAAAGTACAATTTAGTCCAGAACTAGGCTTAATCCATGTCTGCGAAACCGGCCCATAGTGTTTTAGTGCACATAATACAAATAGATAAGCCATGCCAGCAGATGTGGTGGGCTTTACTTATGCACAGAGTTAGCTAAATGCTACACTTAAAGGTGGAGTCAGTGATTCTGGAGAACTGCTGTTGTGTTCCGCTACCTGTCTGAACTGTGTGCGCGCTGAAAAATAATCAAGTGTTAATACACAAGTCACTAGCAACATGCCAATTTACAGAGCCTAGGCTGTGTATTAACACTGGATTTTATTTTCCAGTGCTCAGATAATACCTACAGGCAAGATTCAAGATTCAAGATTACTTTATTTTGTCCCAAAGGAGATTTGTCTTAGACGTACAGACTGCTGCATAACACATAACACAACAAGACAATAGAAAAATAGAATACTATATAGAAAAATGCAGTGCCTAGCACACAAGTGCTGACAGTGCAATGATAAAGTGCATACATACATACAGACATACATACATGCATACATACATACAGATCCACAAATGGCATTCTACTAACGGCCTGAGTTCAACAGAGTAACGGATAGTGGAATGAATGAAAATTTATACCTGTTCAAATATCTTTTCTTGCATTTAACTGGGACTCTGTACCGTCTGCCTGAGGGTAACAGGTCGTACTCAGAATGTAAGACATGAGAGGGGTCTGCAATTATTTTCCTAGCCTGTCTAAGTACTGTTTCCTCAAATATTGCTTGGAGAGTGGGGTGCTCCCTCACTCCCATCACTTTCAATGCTGTGAGAACCAATCTGTTGATTTGAGTCTTCCACTTCACAGTTAAATTACCAAACCAAACAGAGATTGCATAGCGAATTATACTTTCGATCACCGAACGATAGAAAAGCAGCATCACCTTCCTTTGGACACCAAACACCCTGAGCCTTCGTAAAAAGTGAAGTCGCTGCTGGATCCTAGAGCACACACTATTTACATGGACACTCCAGGATAAGTTATTGTCAATATGCACGCCCAAGTATTTGTACGAATCAACCTGAGCAATGTTAGCATCTTGAATAAGTAACAGAGTGTGGTCCCCCACATGACCTGGGTCAAACACCATTTCTTCAGTTTTTTTTGTGTTAACTGTGAGGTGATGGTCCTCCACACCACCGTACAAAGTTGTTTACCTCCTGCTTATAAACAAGGGTGTTCGTATCATTATCCATAAGACACAGAATGGCAGTGTCATCCGAGAATTTAATAAAAGAGACACTAGGATGCCTACTGATGCAGTCATTAGTATATACTGTGAATAAGGGAGGAGAACTTACACACCCTTGAGGAACACCTGTACTTATTACTTTTGACTGGGATGTTGTCTGGTTCACTCTAACCTGTTGGGTCCTGTTAGTTAAAAAAGAGTGATACCATCTGATGATATATGGATTAACAGACATCTGTTGAAGTTTACTGAGAAGGATATGTGGCTGCACAGTATTAAAGGCGGAACTGAAGTCAACAAACAATAATCTGGCATAAGCCTTGGGGTTCTCAAGATGTTGCAGGACTGAATGTGTTATAGTGAGGATCGTGAGGAGATATTCACTGATTTTGAAAAGTGTTCCCCATCATCGCTGACTCCACCTTTAAATATGCTCCCATTGAGATGTCTAACATTCTGATGTGAAGCATCTTGCCTCATCAATGGTCACCAGTTTACCTTTACCACCTAGCCTGGCATTCCCAGACCTGCCACTAGGCGCTGGCAAATTAAATTTGCTGCGCGTGTTGGTCTGGACACGCTCCGTTGAAGCTTATCAAGAATACCAGAAATCTGGTCATTGATTTCAATTGGTTCTATCTAATATGGGCGCGCCAGAGCCCTTTATAATGGTACTCTGGGGAGGACGTAACCGGATGACGACAGTGACGTGCATGCGACGTCGAAGCCGTGATAGTAAACATCAAATATGGCTGCGGATATGTTGTGTGAGTTTGAGACTGCTTTGGCCTCGACCCTTAAAGCTCCCATATTATACACTTTTCGGTATTATTATACACCATATTATATGGTCTTAGTGGTCCCTAATATGTTTTTCTTTAATTGTTTGCTGAAAAAAACTTTCAGATAATTTATTGTACTATGCTGATGTTCAGCTAATCTCACAATGGCCTATTTTTTTAAAAGAGCTGCAGCTCCCCTTGTAAATATACAATCTTTGAGCTGCCCCCGCCCCCTGACCGGAAGCGAAGCCAGATAAGCCTTGCCCTCTGTCTGTCAGGGCCGTGGACCAATAAGAAATAGGGGTGTGGGCTGCACAGTGGAAGCTTCTGGCTTTCCAGTTTGTGAGGTCAGAAAAGGGGAAAATTCTGACTGGAGTATATTGGGGGGAGGGGTGGGGGTTTCAGAAAGGGGGAGCGTGAGAACAGGAGAGATTGTTATTTTTTTAAAATATTTTGGCAGTCTCTAGGCACACCGTGGACCCATGGATATGTTAGAACACATTTAAAAAGTGCATTTAGCATAATATGTGACCTTTAACGATTTGGAAGACGTCACTCAAATATTTCATTAGCAAGTAAGTGGAATGTTCTGTTTTGCCGACCGACAATGGCAAACGTTTGATTTAACAGTTTAACAGCTGTTCGTTCGCACCTTGTGCATCGCTCTGATTGGTTGTACTGCTATCCAACTGCGTGCAGTGGCATTTGAAATGCACGCGTAGGAGCCGCCCCTTGAGTTGGAAATCAATATTGATCGTGGCCAGACCCTCTATCGTTCAAGATATCAGGGTCAGGATTTCCAGGCTATTTACCACCTCTATTTAGCTATGATCATCAACATATTACCAGGTCAACACTTTGACCTTTTGAACGACTGATAGACGTAAGTTACCAACCCCAGAGCCATGACTAGTGTGGCTAAAAATTCCAAGGCAACAAAGTTTGGACAATGAATACTCCACACACAGTGCCTTTTCATTCAACTTTAAGGAGTCACACCAGTTCCTGCTGTACCAAGGCACACACAGAACATAAACAGAGTTTCTTTTAAAGTGTGAACAAACAACCCAACACTGCAGATCTCTGGGGAGGAACCGCTCGCTTTTCTTGTTCTTCTCGACAGAAGTGGACTTTTTTTCCAAATGCCGAATTGGATCTGGAACAAGATCAGAGACACACTCAACTCCTCAGTGGGTCTGACTGACACTGATAGAGAAGTCACTCAGCACAGAAAAGAAGGCCCTGTTGATGAAGTATTGCTTTCCCCCACATAATGTATGAATAAATAACAAAGATAGTGCCTTCGTGCGATGCAGAGATGTTTAGAACTGTTTGCACTTAGCAACATGGTTTTTTTTTTTCAATCCTTGGAGGATCCTTTCGATCGTGAGCTATTTTGTTGCCATGTTAAGTTGGCCTTGAGTATCCATACTGCATTGAACCTTTGATCTGTTTCCGTGGCTCAGATTTTCACATCTACATAAAGAGGCAAATGTATCCCTCTGGTGTAAAAGAAAATGCCGTAAAAAAAACCTTCAACGATCAAGTGCACTGAACATAAAGAATCATCTGCATCATGGTAGTCGTATTGATGTTGACATAAAATGCAAATCGCGGCTTTATTTCATCCGAGGCTTCCCGCACCTCCCCCCGCCCCCCCAGTGTCGATGATAAATGGGACAGACATCGTCTTTTGGACGGAGAAGTTACTTGACAAATCACATTTATATTAAAGGCCTATTTTTCATTCTTTTGCCGGCAGCATCCAGCTATCAGTGGCGAGTGCAGGAAACACATTTGTCTGCATGCAAAATAGCCTCATCAAGACAGAGATAAAAAAAAACGCATAGCAAACTCAAAGAAAAAAGGCATCATGGGAACACGTATTCTGTGTTGACAAATGTGCAAACGAAATACCCGTTTCATTCCATCGGAGGCATCCCAGTCTTCATCCTTTGTTAATGATTAATGGGACCGACGTCTAGTTTTGGACGCAGAGTGTGCTCGACAACGCACATCAATAATCCCAGCTGCTTTACATTCTGTTAGGAAAGTGCAGGGTGGAAAGATGGATAAGGTATTAGGTGGGGAAAAAATGATTTTCCATTCGTGAGCAAACATCAAAGCCAATTTTCAGGTGAGGCTGGAGCTGTGGCTACCTTTAGCCCAGTTTTTTATTACATCAGGGGCCATTTCCTATCTGACAATCAGAGCTCGGAATTGGTTTGTACAAACTCTGCCCCTCTACCTCGTATCATATGTGTGTGTGTCTGTTATAGGCTAGTTTTTTTTTGGCTTCATTACCATGTTAATGTATTTTGTTCTTCCGTGCACCCATGTCTCCTGAATATACAGCACCAGGAGTAGGCCTATACATGGCTAATCTTTTGAGGAAAATATCAAACTGCCAATATTTGCCATAGCAGTTTTGTATTTGTGGTCTTCATTGTTATGAGCAAGCAATAATTAAACCAACGGTTGTCACAAGCATATTGTTTTCACAGAATCAGATTATATGTATGAAGTTTGACAGAGAAAAAGCCTAAGCAAACTGGCCTATTGTTCTATAGCAAAACTAACTCCGCTCAATAAAGATATTGCATAACTATCTATCTATATGGTAAAATATAATTGTGGCATATATTTACAGAGGACACCTGATGGCAGGAGATGAACTGTCTGGCAAGCCTGGACATTTTATATATCAAACTTTTGAAAGGTATTGGGTCGGTTGACAGCTCTTCAATGTATCTGCCTGAAGCTATAGTGTGTTATGTCGCCCCCATGAGGGATTCTGAGTAATTACACTGTCGTCACATCTACAAGACGAAAGCCTTCGGTGATCATTCGTCGCTTTCTTTTGGGATGTTATACCTTCTGCTGCACGTATAGGTTTTTTCTTAGCAGTAGAATCAACAACTGAAACATTCCTTGGGATGTTCAGCCTTCAATTGTTGCAGAACACATCACTTCCTGTTAGGCTGAGCTCCTGCGCTCCAATGTCGCCGGAAGTCAACAGATTGTAAACATCGCCATACTGTGAAATAGAGAGAGAGTTTTAATCAACTTAGTATCAACTCATTTGGCAATAGCTTGAAAGTAACGGACATTCATTTATATGAAAAAGTTTTGCACTGTAGCTTTAATAGATTCCGAGCTATTAAGGTTATACGCTCAGAACAGTGATAGGATGTTCTCAAGTTCAACAACAGTTTGATCACTTGTCATTTAAACTAGCCAAGTGCCAAGCTTCCTTCTGGCTTGTTTACAAGTGATGTGAGGCGATCATCTAGATAGATTTGACACTCTGTTTTTAAATGTTCTTAAATCGGCACAGGCACACAGCATAGATTCTACCTCATCACCATTTATAAAGATGTTAATTATGTATCAGCACAGATTGAATATTAGTTCCAGGTTCTAAACCTAATTGGCCCACCGGTGGGTCAGGCATTACAAACCTGATGCTGTGCAATAAAAAATTGCTGTAAACTGACAGAATTTCATTTGAAATTCCAGTGAAGATGCCACAGAATCCAAAGCTTCCTTCAGCTTTGAATGTATCCCTCGGTGTAAACATCATATCGCTCCAATGAAGAGCTTGAACAAGTACAGTATATTCACAATATATGATACTGTCAGATAGGATCGAGGCACTTCTAAGGGAAAACGGGGTGAAAATGTATGTTCTGGGATTTCAAATGGTATGTCAGAGTTATTGGTATTGCTCGTAATCATAGTGTTGAACTGCGGTGCTCTTATTCAGTGACACCGTGCCTGAAGCCTGAATAAGGCACACTCACATATAGTTAAGACACCAGGGACGCTTTATTGCTCCCGGCAAACTAGACCTACAGGTACAAGGATGTGTGTGAAGGAAAAATAGTAGGTCTGCGCTAATCAGTAGAAAATGCAATGAGGGAATGTCAACGTGGGGTTGGATAATACAATTTTGCAATAATAAAACGAGAGATGTAATGAGCAGCTGAGTCAGGGCAAACGAGTAAAGGTCCATAATAGTTAATAACCGTGGACTTAAACAGCAACAAGGACATAAAGGGAAGAAGCGGGAGATGGTATAACTGGAAAGATCAGTGATGAATATCTTCTGCTATGTGGCAGTGTTAGTAATCACCACTATAAATCACACTAATTAAACCTACAAAGGAACAAGTGGAGGGAAAGTGTTTCTTTCTCCCACACAACAGTCTATGTGAGATAGCTTGTGGCCATTCATTCAAATGATAACGACTAGCATAGCCAATATGTGTTTACATTTTGGATAACTAGCACATTTAAAAGCATGCTGAATGCTCTTACACCTTTTGACATAGAGGACATTATTCAAACAGCGGAAAATGCAGCAGACTATGGGGCCTATTTTAATCTGTGGATTAATACTCATTTTGTGCGCCCATGAATAGCAATTGATTGTGTGCAATGGACTCTAAATACACTGCAGTGACAATGTTTGTCACGGTGAAGGGACACGTCACCCAGTGCAACCTCGACAGGTTGGTAGCGTCCTCGTTGCCAGGCTAAAGCGTTAGGAATACGCTCAAATTACCACTGAATACATTTACAGCCTCACAAAGCTGCTAGCATGTGCTGTAGTCTGGTTATTATTTGGACAACACTGGAGCATTAAGGCACAGAGGAAATAAAGCTTTATTAGGCTTTTGATACAGAGACAGTACTTATTAGGAGGATCAATTTATTGTTGGTTATGGTCTTCTCATGGGAGTTGTTGGCGATATGGAGAAAGTTTGAAAAAAAAAATGACTATCCTTATCCTTCAACGAATAAACAAGTTAGAGTAACAGCAGTGGTCTCCAGCTTTAATGTAAAAAACCAAACAAATGGTCTGAGAGCACTGTGTAATGTGCGTACTTGTGTTCACTGGGAGAGGCCAAAGACAAACTTCCACCAAGGTGAACAATGCAGTCAATCTAATCTAATCTAATCTAATTTGGAAGATGTCATTGTTTTTTTAGTGATGAGGTTTGGTTTGTTCGGAGGAAGCTGGTCGCATGCATAAATCAGGACGTATAAAGATCAATAACTAGAAAAAGCACACTATGCCAGTTCAGAAAGAGGATGAAATAAATCAAAAACACATTGCTGTTGGCCAAAAATAAAAGTGCTAACCTTCAAAATGTCAGGAGTCAAATACAGAGCCTCAGTTTAAATGGGACCAATCTAAGTCTCCTATTTTTTTTTTTACAGTTTGCTGACCAACCATATAAACCCTTGCAGCATAAAACTCAGACATTTTACGTTAGAAGTGTTTTATACAGAAAGCCTGGTTTTGGCATCAAAGTTTTCATATAATGGTGGTTATATTTCCCCCACACAAAAAAATGCACTTTAAAGGTCACGTGTTAAGCTAATATTCATGTTCAAAATTGTGATTTGGATTTCTACCAGGAACTGTTTTCATGGTTAAGTGTCCAAAAGCCCTTTATATTTCCCTCAGTGCCAATGCTAAATCTTCTCTTTTCAGCCTCTGTCTGAAACCCTTTCTCTTGAAGCCCCTCCTACCAGAGAGCCCATTCTGCTCTGATTGGCCCTGAATCTAACTATTAGACTATTAACTACTAGATTCAGGGGGATCTTGGGGGGGGGGGGGGGGGGGGTGGCTTATCACAGGTGAAGGTAATGCTAATTAATGTTGGTATAGAGGGGGCGTGGCTTTTTCCCTTAAGACATCATAGGGGGAAAAGAATGACTGGGGTTTATAAAACATAGGTTTTCAGAAAGGTGGAGACATTTAAAGGGGACATATTATGCTAAATCTCGGTTTTAAAGGTGTATTTCCAAGGTCTACTAGAAAAGGTTGTCATGGTTTATTGTTCAAAAAACCCAATAGTTTTCTACCATTTCCCATTTCTTCATCGCCTTTTCCAGCCTTCTCTGCCCTCTATCTCAAAAGGTTGGTTTTGACATCTTACCCCCCTTCGCACAAATCCTAGTCTGCTCTGACTGGTCGGATCTACATGGGCGTGCATGCACCGCCCTGCTCATTTACTCTATACCAACCTATATGGGCATGGCACACGCCCAGCTGTCAGTTTTGTTTACTTTTGGCCAATGCAGCATGGAGACCAATGTAAACATGTTTAGCTTCATTTCTACCACAAATATCGGCACACTAACCAGTTCTAAACTAAAAGATGTACAACTGAACCTGTTCAGACAGGAGTCTGAGCTGAAAACTGTGAAAATGGCATCAAGATTTCTGATTTCCCTGACATTATCCTCAGGTAAATACTGTTTAATTATGTCACAGTCAATAACATAATTTGAGCTAAGTATTTATGCATAAACTCTCTAAACTGGTAACATACACCCTGTTTTACATTTGTCTTTACAGGTCTGTGGAATGATCTACAGCCCAGTGGAGTGAAAAAGATTTGGTTGTGAACCGATACTGAGTTGACATGTAAAAATGTACAGTAACCATAATGGAAAAGAATGTATCCTGAATCATGTCAAGATTCACTGGAAAGGCATTATCTTTTGTAAAATATATGGTTGAAATAATTATGCTTTAGGTTTGTCAGAGCTGCAAATTATCTGACAACATTTCAATATCTAGTAGATAATGTATCATTTGTATTGTGATCACTCATTCATAATAAAGTTTTACCGTCAAAAAATGTATTGTGTTGCTTACTGTCACTGTTTGCTACCTGTAGTAAACGATTACTTGAAACTCACATTTTCATCTCGCTGAAGATTTTCTCTGATAAAACGGTATCATTACATTTTAAAAAGACCAAAAACATCCTTAAAAATAAAGCAGTTTATTCATAGCCAGTGGAATGAAAATATGAAGTGTACATATCAAACAGAAGCAAAGCCATAACTTTTATGTAACTGTCCAGTTGTTGTTGGGCCCTGAAGAAGACAACTTGTCCCAGTGAACACATCCTCCTCTGAAGGAACGGATAGTGTGACGGTCTTGGTGGCTCCGTCCGGCTCCATCAGGTCACTCAGACACCTGTAAAACATGGCACATTCAATGTTACATCATGTAGCCTAGCTGACATGTATCATCATACATGTCAGCATCATACATCTGTTATGGCAAAGCTACAACAAATTCTGAGTGATACTGTGTGCTTTTTGAAATATAATGGACAGGAAACAAACACCAGCAGAGACAACTTACAGTATTCCTGTCTAAAGTGTACATTACACTGGAGATCATGTAATAGGCCCACTGCTGCTTCTACTACACACTGTCCGCAGACTTATTGCGGTGTGTACTTGAGCTATACAATCAGACAGCTAGCAGGTAGCAGGATGAAGCTATTAAAAAAATACTCTTCAGTTTCCAACACACCCTACAGTTTCACCGTCTGTTTTTCACACAGGGGCTGTCACGGCAGGACTAACGTGAGCTCACAAAAGAGCCAGTCGTTAGCATTAGCGCCAGAGCCAGTCGTTAGCATTAGCGCCCGTTAGCATAAAGCTAACGGGCGCTAATGCTAACGACTAAACCCTGCATTCTCTCATTTCAGTCGGTGTTGGTTATTATAGGAGGGATAAAATAAAGCACATTACAGACATTGAACTAACAAACGGACAGAATTATTTTTAAAATAGGACTACTTACATTTTGGACGGATGGTGTCTCTCAGTCTTACTGGCACAGTCTCCTCCACACTCCAGTAAAAAGGCTTTGATCACACTAACAGATTGCAAACCTTTGCTGGAGATAGCTTAACAAAAAATGAAGTAAATCCATTCAGCCCTAGTGTGCTTCGAGGCTGGGGTGTGTGATGGTAGCTTGAGGTGAGTGAGTGGAGGCTCAGCCAGGTGTGTGTGGTTACCAACGGGCGTCTTGATTTGCCAATCAACTGCCGAGTTTCTGGTGAGCTTTCCCATGGGAGTATTTATGATAATGAAAAACGACCGATTTCGTCATCAGTCTGTGTTTTTTGGAAGAAACCTTCAAATCCCCCCTTTTTCGAAATAAGTGTCCCAGAAGAAACTGACATATTTGTCTTTTTGAAGCTTGTGTGTGCTGGTAGGGACGCCAATAACCTAAACAGTGTGCCCAAACACCGGCAATGTTTGGTTTTTCATAATATGTCCCCTTTAATGAACAACATCTGATGACTGACCGTTTACTTTGTTCATATAGTGTGAACTAACTTCAAAAACATTAAGCATGTATTCAAATGTGGTGAAAAGACTCCCCACACCTTTCAACCCACTGACGCCCGTATAGTATTATGTGCTTGAGCAAGAAACATAACCCCGTAGCTCCCTTTCTGTTTTATTAAAATAAAGCACTGAATGAAATTCAATATCTGTGAACATGAAATACTCTCAGCCAAAGCCAGAGACAAAAGCGTGGAGACTCATAGATGTGATGCCATCAAATGTAAAAACTCTTTTTCATCATTTATTTTCTCTCAGAATGATGTTATTAGTTGTGAAGCGGAAAAATTCACAGAATATCCCCTTCGGATTGCCTCTGCATTGCCTTTAACATCTCTTTAGTATTCATCCCATCTGGTGCACTTCCAGATATTTGAATGTTAATTATGGTAGTCTTTTAGAGTATCTCAAACAACATGCCCCAACCCCCCCCCCCCTCCCAGCCCATCAATGCAAGCCCATGCATTTATTTATTAAACTTGGGTCCGTTTTTTGGTCTGAGTGTCCAAATATTAATGCCATGAAACAGCACCTTTAGCTGTTGCAGGGTTGAGCTTCTGGAAACAGTGATGAGAGTTGAAAAGTAGTACATTAATATAATGTTCCCTTTTCCAGTCAGTGACCGTTGTAAGCACATGACACATGTTAAATAATTTGGTTGACATTTCTGAATTCACCCATGAAAGACAATTTAAAAATATCCAGAGTGAGACAGCTGGTCTGATTATTAGCTGGGTAGGTTTTTTTAATTTTTTTAATTGCCCTTAGACACAAGGGGGATACACACTTATTTATAGACTTAAACAATGTGAGAAGATTATTTTCAACAGCTGAAAATGGGCTCATTCAGTGGTCTATTAATGATTTAATTTTATAGGGGATCATTCGGGATATACTGTAGGTTTAGACAGTATTCTCAAAGCATTTCGTTTCTGGCTGTACATGTTCAACCTTGTGCATCTGTAGCTTTGACGGTTAATATGACCCTGTCCGATTGCTGTCATGAATTTTAAGTTACAGTGACTGGGGTGGGTTTATTCAGACATAGCGCGGAAATTGCAATCACATTTATGTAACGATGGTGCAGGGCTGTGTCAAGAGTCAAGGTTGCTTCTCAGAAGTGAACTCCCACTGCAAACCTTGGTTCAATTCAGCAAGCAAGCAAGCACACGCTCCCTCAGCTAAGCAGAATAAAAATCTGTCTCCAGTATATAACACATAGGAGCCTTCAAAGCGGCAGAATTTAGATTTTTTTTTCTCAAATTGCTCAAAAGTGTTGGAGGTATAAGCCGGGGAGGGGGATAAAAACAATTTCCACCTGACACAAACACTTGAAAAGACATTTGCGGTAACTACTCGACTTTACCCTGAAAAGTTGATGACTTCTCAAAAGTGAAGATTAGGGTGGAAATCACAGCTCTCACATACACACACACACACACTGCTACTTCCTGCCCCCTCCCCTCTTTCTAACTCTCCCCCACACTTCTGAAGTGTGAGCAGACGCATTGCTGTCTCAGCTTAGCCAACTTTTGATCAGTGCATGGGGTTGCCAGTTCTGTCGAAGAAGGTCAGGAGAACGAGGCAATGGCCGGTGTCTTGTCAAAAGATGGGCAGTCGCCACCTGTTTGAGAATGTATTCCGCTCGCACTTGTGTCCACACGGACACTTAATACACGTGGGGGTTCAAACTGAGCTAAGTCAACAGCCTGCTTGGTCTGAAGAGTCCATTATAAAATGTCCCCTGGCATCCTTGTCAAACTCGCTGCCTCAGACAATAACCAACCTTGGGGCTGCTGTATGCAAATCCGCCAGTCTGCCGGCCGGCAAGAAAGCGGGATCGCTTATAAGCCTTCCTGTGCACTGGCCTGTGTCAGTGCTGCTGATAAACGGCAGTTACAGTTCGTTTTCCTGCTCCGATAGCGAGAAAGCAAAATCAACAGGCAAGCTGTGCTGCTGTGGCTGCATAGTCTTTTTCTCAGCCTCAGTCTTAAACCCAATCCTCTTTGCGTTTGGCCCTCCGGGGCAGGAATTTGAATGGCCTGATCAATTTCTAATCAGGAAAGACCCTCTCTTTCGTCCTAATAGAGTTAGCCACAAATCTTCTGGATAGAGGGCTCACTCAGAAATTGTTAAGAGCAAAATCAGGCCAGGTATAGTGTTCTTTCTGGGCTTCATTCTCCAGATGTATCTCTCACCTTTTGTGGAGATGATATCTCCGACACGGATCTACCGTTATAGCTAAATATAGAAGTATTTGTGGGATCCTAAAGGCAGCTGCACGTCAGAATGAAACCCGGTTCCTGTTTAAAGGCAGAGGTGGCCTTTTCATGCTGAGAATGGATCCCCAGGAGGTCTGCAGGCATGCTTTGTCAGTCATGAAAAGGCAGGGTCTGAAAAAAAGGCAGTCCCCTGCTCTATTTTATTCTCAATTCTGTCACCGCCGCAGTCTCTGACTGACTGTAAAGGCCCTGTAGTAGCTCCAACATGGTTTATACCTGTTCTTTAAACCTTTTGTCAGATGTACTCTTTGTTGATAAAAGGTGTAATGGTGGGAAATGTAATGATTTATTTTTCATATAATGGTTCAAGGGCCTGCACAGACTTTCTAAGGGGCAAAAGGCGGACATTTTTAAAAGGGCACTACGGCATGTTATACAAAAACGGACGGTGTGCTTGCATTGGTGAAAATTGCATTTGTACGACTACCTTTGTGTCGAGGAAGTTGGACGTTTCTTTTAGCTAAATCAAACTTTTACAGTGTCCATTGCCTGAATCAATCCATCTCAACTATGTAATGCAAATAATCCTGAAACCCCAGTTTGGACATTTGGAATTGGGTGCATTTAAAGTGGCAGATTGGGTAAGACCATCAGAGCAAATTGCCTGCAAACTGTTTCCCCTATTGTGTTTTTATTTGTATTTATTTATTGGTGCGCCATTGCTCTTGGTCTCTCAGCTGTGACTGGGACTCTGGATCAATTGCTCCTCTTGGTATTATCCCAGCCCGTTGATGATTTGTGCATTTGGATTTTCATTTTGTCTCAGTTAACAAAAGCTGCTTCCAGTTATCGACATATTCTTAACACTGGAGTGGGAGGGGGGGGATTAAAGTTATTGCTTTCCTGTTCCAGGAGAACCCTAATCATTTCTCTCAATCAATGGAGACAATTTTTGGTGTCAGATGGTCTTTTTAAGAGCTTAGAGACCACGAGAAAAACAGAGCCATAAACAAAACACAGCAAATGAAATACTTTCCACAGTCACGGCAAATAGAGTACCACTGAGTTGTGCAGGATCCACACTCCCTCGTCTGCCTACATTTAAACAGTTTTAGAGGCTAATGTTTTCCAGTATGTGTGTCAAAAACATGTCCTTTTATTTGCCTTCCAGGTGGATCATTACAGAATGCATGGCACATCAGTCACTGACCTCGCGGGCATGCAGTCAACATCTGAGCAGTCAGTGAAATTGGCTGATTAGCCATGCAGGAGCCTGCAAGCTGATGGAATCACACAGTGGATTTACCTTCATTTGGTTCAGTTGAATCCGCACAGAAACCCACATCGATGGATTATATTAAACACATTCACAAACCCAGTCCTGTGCTGTCTGACACATTCGAGCAGGGTATGCTCTCAGCACCTTGTGGTCAAGAGGATTCCTTTGGACTCACACCTTCGGGGCTCTAGATTTTATCACAATGCTATTTTTGTCCATTGCACCTCCGAAGAAGTTCCGGGCAAACAGATTTTGACTGCAACAAAATGGCTCTACCCAAGCGGAGGAAAGTCAGGACTTTTGCCCTGCTTTTTTGCGTCATTACCTTCACAACCTTCGTGTTCAGTTACACTTTCCGGGACCCCTCGCTGTACTTCTTCAAGTACGCTTTCCGCCTGTCGGACAACTTCTTCTCCAAAGGGCTGTGCGCCTGTAGACAATGCATGACCCAGCTGGAGGAAGACCCCTGGTTTTTAGAGCGCTTCAATCAGTCCATCCACCCTCTGATGACCAGGGAGAACAGCGTCCTCTCCGATGAAACCTTTAAATGGTGGCAGGTAAGATTCAGGGGAGGGGAGGGGGAGGAGATTTGTGATGCAATCCTACAGAGGATTGAAAAGTGAAAAATGCACATTCAGCTTCTGAGAGCAGGAGAGCCCAGGAAGAGATAGATCATGAATGAAGTCACTGGGATCACACACTGCTGTAATGTTTGTTTTTGCAACCATTGATTGTTTGAAATCCGAGGATCAAGTTGTGAAGCGAAACTCCCACGCACAAAGTGTTCACAAGTGAGATGGTGAGGTGGGAATGGAAATTGTTGTTTACGCTCACCATCATCCCCATATGCATCCAACAGAGATACTTCCCATCACAAAGTAAATGTGAAGGTTACGCCACAACCATTCACTCACTTAATAGTCAGTATCGCATGTGCCGATCAATACTGAAGGTAGGGAGACACAGCTAGCCTGGCTCTGTTCAAAGGTAACTTAATTTGCCTTCCAGCATGCCAAAACTCACTAATTAACATATTGTGAGTTTAATACATACCAAAACGGGTTTTATGGTTGTTGTTTTTTTTATCGCCTAGGCACAGGGACTTGCTGGAATCTGTGTTGGTTGCCTCATAATGTCATTCTGACAGCAACTCCAGCAATATTATCCAGATAAATCAAATACAACATGTTTATTATCAAGATTTAAAGGTGCTGTTTTGTTACAGTGAGAAAGTAAATCTTGCTTTTCAAATGTTGGATAATCAGTCCTATAATGGTGTACTACACAAGGCTAGCAGTAATATACCCCTTTCCAAGCCGACGCAAAATCGGGAAAAACTGGTGCCAGAGCAGCCCCAGGTTTGAACTGGTCTGGAAATGCGAACCGCCGGGGGATGGATTATCCTGACCGACCAGACCAACTCAAAACCTCATGCCTGCCATATTTAAAAACACCATTACTACGAGACGTAAACACAACATAATTACCTAACATTGCGATCAAATCGACAGGCGAAAATACGCTGAATAGGTTGTGTTTGGTTAACAAAGCAAAGCGCAAAGGCAACACGTGTAAGAATAAGATTTATCCGCCGCTGTTGTTGTGCTTAAAGATAGTGCTAGCCTTAGCGTTAGCCACGAGAGCAGCGACGTCGGGCGACGAACACAGACGTTTACAGTGACGTCATGACATTGCTCGCTTGCCAGCTCTGGCCGGTGGGAAACGAAGCGGTTCGCAACTTGTGCCAGGGTGAAACCAGTGGCGAACTGGCCCCAGCACCAGCCCCGAGCTGGCACTTGATTCTCGTTGGTGGGAAAGGGGCTATATTGATGTTTTCTTTGTAGCCATTAGCCAAGCCAAGCCCCACAAACCTTTGAGTTGAATATTTCAGCATTCATTTAAAACGGCAATGGGTTTGAAATAGGCAAGCATTTTGTAGAAGATGCTATTGTGCTGAAACAGTCAGCAATTTCCGACCCATCTCCAACCTCCCCTTCCTATCAAAAATTTTAGAAAGAACCGTTGCCTCGCAGTTAAAATCTCACCTCGACTACAATAACCTCTACGAACCTTTCCAATCCGGCTTCCGCTCCAGACACAGCACCGAAACAGCTCTTTTAAAAGTCACAAATGACATTCTCCTCTCTGCTGACTCTGGTTCCCTCTCCATCCTTATCCTCCTTGACCTCAGCGCCGCATTTGATACCATTAACCACTCCATCCTCATCTCCCGCCTCCAGTCCTCACTTGGAATCACTGGCACCGCTCTCACCTGGTTCATTTCCTATCTCTCTGACAGACGCCAATTCATTTCAGTCAACAACTGCAAATCCCCCACCTCCCCAGTCACTCATGGTGTCCCCCAGGGCTCTGTACTGGGTCCCCTACTTTTCATCATCTACATCCTCCCACTCGGTCAAATCCTCCGCCAACATGGCCTCCATTTTCACTGTTACGCAGATGACACTCAGATCTACCTCTCCACTAACACCATCTCTGCAGCCACCCATTGCACCCTCACCACATGCCTCACTGATGTCAAAACTTGGATGCAACACAACTTTCTCAAACTAAATTGCAATAAATCAGAAATCCTCATCATTGGCCCAAACTCCCTCACCCGCTCCACCCAGGACTTCTCACTTAATATTGATGGTTCCATTGTCACCCCCTCCACTCACATCCGCAACCTAGGTATCATCCTTGACCCCACCCTCTCATTCCTCCCCCATGTAAACCACATTACAAAAACAGCCTTCTTCCACCTCAGGAACATCACTCGTCTCCGTCCCTCCCTATCACTCTCAGCCGCTGAAACTCTGGTCCACGCATTCATTTCATCCCGCCTTGACTACTGTAACTCCATCCTATACGGCTCATCAAAACACTTACTTAATAAACTACAATATGTTCAAAACTCTGCAGCCCGTATGCTCACATCCACCCGCCGCTCAGACCACATCACCCCTGTCCTCCAAGACCTTCATTGGCTTCCCGTCAAATACCGGATTGATTTCAAAATATTACTCATCACCTTCAAAGCGCTAAACAACCTGGCCCCCCCCTACCTCTCGGACCTTCTCCACCGCCATAACCCCTTCCCGCTGTCTCAGGTCCTCAGATGCCAACCTCCTCCACCCCATCAGGACCAACCTCCGGTCCTGGGGAGACAGAGCCTTTGCTGCAGCCGCCCCCGCCCTCTGGAATGCCCTCCCCAACGACATCCGCAATACCAACACTCTTTCTTCCTTCAAAACAGCCCTAAAAACACACCTTTTCACCATTGCTTTTAACCTTTAAACGTTACGTTTTGTTTATTTGTTTTGTTTAGCTTTTGTGAAGCGTCTTTGAGCACTCGGAAAAGCGCTATATAAATTTGATCTATTATTATTATTATTATTATTATTATTATGGGAAGAGTAGGAACCATATTGTATTTGAAGCTTGAGCCATGGGGCTAAAAGTCAAGATATCTTAGAATATTGTAGACAGTTTTGCTGCTTAAACTCTGTTTTAATGTATCTCCAACAACTCCTCCCGTTTTATGGAGGTCTAATAATGAATTGCTGGGGGTTCCTTTAAAAGGCTGAACATCATGTATTTTTATGCTGCTATTGCTAAATGAAAACAGACTTTAAATTAGAGCTAATTATGTTCATGTATTTTCAGCATTTTGCCTTGCAAGTTATTGAAGTTAGAATAATGTTTATACAGCAAATATCCACTTCCAGACAAGTGTTTCTCTGTGTGGGGAATTGTGAGCTCTGGCTCTTCTATGATGGATTGTGTCACCTTTGTGATTGCTGAGCGTCAGTGTTAAACGGCTGCTGGAGGGAAAACCCATCTATTTGGAGTGACTGACGACAAAAGCTGCTATGTACCTGTTGGCTTGTGTGGCTAAAATATATCCTATCAAACTGCATCTGAGGTTCACTGAAGATACCTTAATGGAAGTAATAGCATCTACACATGACAGGTTTCCACGTGGATCATAAAAGACACCAAACGTTAAAAATGTATCTAGAATTATTAGATAAAATCGCTGTTTAAGTGCTTTATGGTGGATGTATTGTTTAAATCCACTCTCTTTTTAATTGGAATTCGTGTCAGCTATGTAACTAATTACATTCCAGCCTTCTATCCAGCCAATATATACTGTTCTTTCTTATAAAACCCCATTATTAGAGCCTAGCCCTCGAAATGAGATGAGCCCATTTGTAAAATTGATGTCAGGAAGTTATCCTATCTTTGTCTGGAAGGCATCCAGTACCCTTAAGTATTCCCACATTCACCTCACACCATGTCTAATTAGAGGGAGGAATAGAAGAATTACTGCAAGGTTGCCGTCTGTCACTACTGGTTTCGGGAAAGGGAGCTTGATGAGCCAAGTGTGACATATCAACTGTAGCGCGGCCAGATGGTTCGGGCTGCGCTGCTGCAAGGCGAGGCTTTGACCTTTCAGCTGTACCTGTCCTCTTTGTTCCATGTCTAATACATGCTGTGTAATCTGAATTTTGGAAGTTTTATACCAAAGTAGACCTTCAGTGCTATGATTAAAAGCTATATTTCAATTTATAATACCATTCAGCCCCATACCATGTGCCAAATAAAGTTCAAAAATGTTAAATGGTTTCCCCCAAGAAAATCTATTGGCAAGGTGGAAAAGCCTCCACAATAATTTAGAGCATGAGTCACTAGGAGAGCTCTGCATTAAAACGCGTGAGAGATTGTTGCCGTATCCGCTCTGTTTACATGTTAACAGAACACGGCGCTCACACACACATTCCTGCTTTCTATTTGCCGTCTCTCGAGGTCAAAGCCACCAGAATAAAAGGCCAGGCGCCAAATGAGACCCAGTAGACAGAGCTGAGCTAAGCTTCCCCTGAGGTTATTTCAGAAATGTGCTCGGTCGTCTCCCAGCTCCACTGCCCTTGTTCAATCACTTGTAGTTAAAGTGGACTCCCCGGAGCTCTTTCTCATGAGGGCCTGTCTCACTCTCCCTCTCTGCTGTCTCACCAGTGGCTGCAGGCAGAGAGACAGCCGGCTAACCTGAGCGTGGTGGTGGAGGAGCTGTTCCAGGTCATCCCAGACGAGGTGCTGTACACAGACTCCAGCCCGGAGCGCTGCCGCACCTGCTCCGTGGTGGGCAACTCAGGGAACCTCAAGGGCTCCCAGTACGGCCGCCTCATTGACTCCAGTCATTTCGTCATAAGGTCAGTTGGTGTGATTTTGGGAATACATACAAATTACTATAGTTTATTACTATGTCAACTATAATCTAGAAGGGGGCGCCCTTAGTTCAGTAGGTAGGGCGGGCCTCGGCCAGCAGCGAACCCGGGTCCGATTCCAGCCCGCGGTCGTTCTCTGCATGTCACTCCCCTCTCTGCCCCATTTCAACTCTGTCTCTACACTATCAATAAAGCATAAAAATGCCAAAAAAATATATTCAAAAAAATATATAGCCTATCTAGAACACTTTTTGTCAAAATCTGTTAATATCTACTCACCATCTGCTACCTGTCCGTTGTGTGTGCGCGCTGAAAAGAAGTCTGTGTTTACACACACACACAGCAGATCCACTAACGGCATTCTAAAAAGACTGGCTCAAAGCCAGCAGCAGTAAACAAACATTCACTGGAGATTACCTAGTAGTATGCCTTTAGTTTCCTACAACATTTCTACCATAGTAAATGCGGCCCCTGTTCAGGACGTATTCACTCGCTTCCTAAACAAATGCACACATCGCCAGCACGCATGTGGGCGCTGGTGTCTTAAAACACTTCCACCTTTGTTTAAGGCTAAGGTGCTTTTACTTTGACCACCTCCTGTGGAAGCGATTAGTTCTAAAACCAATATGCAACCAAATCGGCTGCAATATGTCCATATTAGTCTGTATGCAACGTTTTGTTTCATAATTAGTTATTACAGGGGAAGACAAACAAAAATGCTCTCCCTCTCTCCTCTCTCTCTCTCTTCTCTCTCTCTCTCTCTCTCTCTCTCTCTCCTCCTCTCTCTCTCTCCTCTCTCTCTCTCTCTCTCTCTCTCTCTCTCTCTCTCTCTCTCTCTCTCCTCTCTCTCTCTCTCATCTCTCTCTCTCTCTCTCTCTCTCTCTCTCTCTCTCTCTCTCTCTCTCTCTCCTCTCATCTCTCTCTCTCTCTCTCTCTCTCTCTCTCTCCTCTCATTCTCTCCTCTCTCTCCTCCTCATCTCTTCTCTCCTTCTCCTTCCTCTCTCTCCTCTCTCCTCTCCTCTCTCTCCCTCTCCTCATTTATCCCTGCTGCGTCCGGGCCTGCACCTAGCTCAGAGGTGCGGTTGGACAATTGACTCTGCACAATTTGAGAAAAATGACCTTAACAAATCAGCAGTGATGAGTATTCAAATGTTTTTCACATGCCTCAGGCGGCCGGAAACAACAGAGCAGAGCAACACACACACACACACACACACACACACACACACACACACACACACACACACACACACACACACACACACACACACACACTATACTCTGTGTGTGTGCAGCTCTGCCAGGTAAGGAATTGGAAAAGATGGAAAACAAGACAAGGAGATTTTCTCTGAGCCATTGTGTGTGTGCTTTACGCTGCAATAGTGCTGGCTTCACTTTTAAAAAAGAAAGAATATATTATGGATGTCACAGGGTAAAGAAACATTCTCGCTCAGACTGCGATATCTCCAGGCTGGACAAGTTGCTGATATGAGTCTTGTCTTGGCTGCCTCTTTCTTTTTTGCAGGTTTTCTGAAGGCTGTAAGGGGGAAGATGCAAATTGAACAAGAGCGGAGTGGTATTCCCTTGTATTATATAACAGGTTCCAAATAATGCTGCAGCCTGCCTTTTGCATCATCTACCACAAGTGTCACATAATAAATACATATTAAATGAGTTAGATAGTTTTTCTGCATCGACGTGACTGCTGTAAAGAGCACTGGGGTGATGAGAATGGCTGTGGGAGATATAGGTTGCAGCAGAGCAACAACACTCATTTCAAACCTGATGTTTCAAAATTTAAAATGACAATTATAAGATGTCAGCTCAGAAATGATATGGGAACTTGAGCAGGATTGTGAGTAAAGACCAATGCCTTTCTCACATATCCACAATGCAATTGACTCAGATCCTCTAAAGCCTCCTATATAGACCGTTATGAATAGCGAACGGCATTTCCCTATCAGCTATACAGCCTGGTGTTTGCTCAACAGATTGAAGTGGTAAAAAAATTTGACTGAGGGAAAAGAGCCTTTGATAGATGAAAATGGCGTTTGAATATTGTTTTCAGTGTTGTGTGTCTTTCAAAGAACCAATCAGTTATTTAAATTGAATTGGAATTCTTCTCTTGTTCTTCTACGACATACTTATTGATAGGGCGCCGCCGCATACGATTGCTTAATGCGATTTTGGGACATCTTATCTGAGGAAAACTTCTGAGGGTAAACTAAGCACACACAATGCCCGTATAAAATGGAAATATTAGACACACAGCCGATGCTTTTATCTAGTAAATGTGGAAATACAGCCACGTTTATGGAGTCCAAAACCCGGAGATAATGGAATCGCACTTCATCTTTGCTGTAGCTCAGACACAGGGCTGGAGATAAGGTGGAACAGCTTGGGCCAAATCGCAAAGAAGAGCTGGCCTGGTGTGCAACATCATGATCTATTAAGTCCAGACACTGCAGGTGAATAGGGTCACATTTCTACTAGAAGATATCATCATGAAACGTTGCCACTTGATTACTTACATTAAAACAATAATTGTGAATAATTTTTTTTTAAATGTTTAAATAAATATACAAATTTGCCAATATCAGGCCTCTTTAAAAAAACTGAATGTAGATGGTTATTTATAAATGGAAGACTGCTACAAGTGTGAATTTCCTTGCGGTCCGTGCATTCTGAGTTTTGTGAGTAAGCAATGGTTGCGTTCCGAATCGCATAGGGGAGAACGGGGTAAGTAGGCACACTTTTTACTCTAGTGAGAATTGCTCATCACCAAAACATCTGTCAATAGCCATTCCTACATTAAATTGAAGCTTAAGGTGTTGGCTTGAAATGTGTGTCTCTCTTTTTTTCAAACTTATTGTAATGAAGAAGTAATTTACCATCAAAGACACTCTGACACATTGTGACAACCAACCCCATCAAGGGGTCGGTTGTCACACACTATGGGGTTGTTTGTCACAATGTTATCTTAATGGGAAAAATCTTAAAAAGAAGGCAATGAGGCAGAACCAAATTTGAAAGTTTAATTGCATTGTCAAGTTGACAAATAGGCCTACATAACTTACTGTAGCCTCGGCAGCTGGTCTAGTTTGGGATGCACTGGGTTGTTTTGATTTTGTTGCCCTTTTTTCTTTTGCTTGCTAGCTGCCTTTTCCTGCTCTATTCTTTCCTTCTCTGGGGTGTCAGTGAGGATACAGCTTGACAATTTCTTTCGTTATTGGGTTCCTTTTCTGGCTGCAGCCTTGAGATAACATGTGACAACCAACCCCCCCAAAAATTTGACGACCAACCCCAACCTGAATTTCTTGCTAGCATCAAGGCCAACAACCATCTGACAACTAATTAGCTTGCTAACAACAATCTAAACTATAGCTTACCCTTCACACTTTCTGAGGGTAACAAGTGTTTTGTTATAAACCCATTGTGTAAAAGCCTAGAAGAAAAATACTGAGAAGCAAAATATTTTGAATTTGACATGAAAAACACAAAACATCCTCTCACCTGAAATGCAGCTGTCTTCCTCCAAGGAAGTCTATGTATGTGACCTCTGATCCCGATTCTGGACCTTTTTTATATCAACATTTCAGAGCTAGCGCGCTCTGGTGGCGAGGTATAACGAATGTGACATCCAACCCATGTGACAAATTACCCCGTTCTCCCCTACTCTTTCTTTTTTCTATTCTACATACTACATCCGACGATAAAAAGAATCTAGTTAGGATGCAGTAGACATACTATTGGGACATACTTTTCTCTCTTATTTCATCATAACATTGCGCCTTGATCTTGCCTCTTGCTTTTATATCCGTCGCATCCCCGTTTGTTTTCATATATGGACCTATAGGCTTCGTCGATGTTACGTCACTTCACGTGCGCACTGGATTGTGGGTCAGAATCGCCCAAATAGGATGCACTTTTCAACACTAACAATCTTGGCCGCATGAAGTAGACCATCCGGGTATTCTAACCATCCTAAATCTGGCCACAAGAATCGGGACATCCTAAATCTTTTTTCTACATACTATATAGTAGAAAGTATGCGATTCGGAACGCAACCAGAGTTTTAGGATGGATTCTACGCACAGGTTTAAAAATGAGGCCCCAGAACAATATATATTTGATTATTATTACAAATAATAGGGAAGCAAATTCCATGTCTCGCTTTATGGTAAAGTGCAACTTAAAGAAGAAAACAATAACTGTGTTACAGCGGAGACCAATTATACTCAGTTAATAATACGACATGACGGAAAGAACAACAAAGAGAATGAGTATGTAAGCAGCTGTGTGCGTGTGTGAATGCTTCAGATAATTGTCACATATACAGCACAGCAACTGTTCCTCAGGCCTCCTGATTGAAAACACATGCACTGAATAGCTAAGTATGTCATTTGTGTTGATCAAAACCGCTGTAACTATTTTGGCAGCAAATGGGAATGTTTGCCCGTATCTCATATATCTCGTATCTAATAAAAAAGTGCATTTAGGTGAAGGATGTAGAGACAAAGTAAATTTTGTCGAGGAATACTGGAATGAAAAATATTCATTGACAGCCTATTTTTCACAATGGGGAATTAGACTTACTGCATGATAATCAATCAAATGGTGGAGGGCCAGTGCAGTGGATGGCGGTGTATAGTACCTAGGACACAGCCTAGCTGCGTTGTGACTAAGTGATCTTTGCTCAAGCCAGTCTTAAGTAATTTTTTCGTGGGTAAGATAAGTCAAGTCAAGTTGAGTCTTGAGGCTAGTCAAGTCCCAAGTAAAATCACTTTTTTCCACCCAAGAAACAGCACTGTTACCTGTAGTATGCGGTCTTAATTAAGAGAAGTGACAAGGTATTAGTGGCCCATTATATGATTATGTTATTGACCAAATTATCTAATAATTGTAACATTTGTCAGCAAGATAACGTTACTTTTGAGAGAACCGATTGTTTCTGGCTAATGTTAGCTTTCATCAACTTTTGACAATGTAGTCTGCAGAACTTTTCATTTCTACATTTCTAAAAATCCAAAAGTGAATGACTCTTCTTGGCACAGATGCAGCTATAGCAGGTCTGGTCTGACCCGTAGACCATATGGAGAAGTAATGAGTCCAACTAATGAGGTTTTATCTTTCAGGAAAAAACATCAGGGTCTTTGATGTTGCCATAGTGAGGAGTTTGACTGACAGCCAGTCATCCAATCATGACATTCACATACCGGCAAGCTTTTTTGAGCCATCCAATCATGTTTTCCTAGTTTGCGCTGCATACTTGATAGTTAGACAGGAGCCTTGACAACATTGAATTATGTATTGTTAATATTTTAATAGCTAACATTCAAACCTATAAACACGCGTCAAGTTAAAATCAGTTGCCAGTAACATTCATTTATAAAACATTAAATTAACATTACAGTAGTTTGAGTCTGTGGAATGAAGGTGTGGATGCAGGGCCAGGCACTATAGTTTAGCCAACGTTGTGAGGTGAAATGAGGTTGCCGTTATGATTGATGGCAAATGGGCTCTGACATGATGACGCAGCTGACACAAAGATCCTATCGCGGGGCAGTAACCAGAGTGCCGCTTAAACATCCAAGAGCAAATTTCACGCACGGCTCTTAATTTATCCCAGCGTGGCTCTGTCAACCTGCTGTGACATGTTGCTTCTGTATAAACCCACACGTAACTGCACTTATCTTCAATGCAACCCCCCCCCCCCCCCACAGTGACAGCAGCACGGCATTGTCTACCAATTCAATTATTGGGATGGCGGGGACAGCACTGAGACAAGAGTTATAACTCTCTGCTAATAGCGGAATAGTGTCCTGCCACAGCATGCTTTGGAAATATGCTGGTTTGGTTTTTCTTTTTTGTTTATTCCAGCATCGCATTCATAGTCATGCTTGTCTGGAAGTCTTCTGAGCCAAAAGGTCAACCTATAGCTACACTGGAACATGCTGACACCAAGGTGCAGAATACATATTCCACTAAACTCGGGCAACATGCTTGAGGGCAACACTCCAGAATACAGAATACATTTATATGAAAAGGTTGGACCCTCCAAATCCAGGCAAATCATTGAGTCTTATCACTTCCATCCATTTTGAGCAAAATACGTGATCATATGCAATCACACAACCCCCCCCCCCCCCCCCCTCCTGTGTGCTCAACAGGCATGCCAGCACATTTTATTGGAAAAGAAGTGGGCTGTCATGGATGTGTGATTGTCCCATCATTCATATTTACACTGCTGAATTGAGGATCAGTCAGGCTTACATTTCCACACGATGATGTAAGCCCTTGCAAATAAATTCATTGAGATGGATCTTGAAGCAGCCGGCAAGATGTAATAGGTATATAGGCACATCACACTTGTGACTCACAATCCCAGGTTTGAAATTGGCTCTCAAACCGGTGGTTTTTCGCACGGATAACACGCGAGCGCTCAAAGCTTTAGCCGTCCCCTGAGTTTGCCTTGTAACTAGTAGGGGATGTTCTTGAAACCTGTTTCCAAGATTCAGAAACTGAACTTTTCCTTCCTCTTTGAGAGCGTTGATAGCAAAATGATATGTTGTCGAGGGCCCAACAATGCTCTTAACAAGTGCCTCGCACCCATCAACAACCTGGGAGTAAGTGCAGATGAGATGTGTTTTGTGTTTGTAATCAGGACCATAAAGCTGCAACAGAGCTTGAGTATTGAAAGCTTTTCTTCCTATTATACCTCCTCCTTATTAGTCTGTGTGCACCCATCTGATGAACACTAGATAGATAGATAGATAGATAGATAGATAGATAGATAGATAGATAGATAGATAGATAGATAGATAGATAGATAGATAGATAGATAGATAGATAGATGATAGATAGATAGATAGATAGATAGATAGATAGATAGATAGATAGATAGATAGATAGATAGATAGATAGATAGATAGATAGATAGATAGATAGATAGATAGATAGATAGATAGATAGATAGATAGATAGATAGATATCCCTATCAAATGTGATGTATATGCTTAAATTAGACTATATTTTCAAAGTGTGAAACATGGAGACAGAAACCCTGACATGGCTTATTAAAAGGAAATGTCCATTAGCGGTCAGGGTTAGGTTAAATCAAGACCTGTTCGTTAGGTGAATGCTTAACGAGCATGAGGGAGTGCTCGTTAGTGCTCCCTTAACAAGTCTGGGCACTGCCACGCTGAGCAAGATGAGAGCTCTGTTAAATAGTGCCGTGAGCAAGGCACAGTAAGGGTTATGTGTGTTTAATTATGAAATGGCAGGTAAACCTTTCTCTTGGTCCACAGACCTGGGCGGCTGGTATTTTGTCAGTCCGCACAGAAGAAACTGAGTTTATACATCCGGGACTAACGGATAGCCTTTTTGAGCTACCACACTCAATCTCTCACCACATATCGGACCGTACCAGAGTTTGTTTAGTGAGATTAGGTCTGGGTACTATAGTATAATTCCTTTTTTCATTGATATCAAAATTGAAAAAAACGGAAAACTTCTGTTGGTTTCAAACCAATAACGGACTGAATTGGTTTTTTTTGTCTGAATCGAAAAACAAACAGAACTGCCCAATGTGTCGTCTCGGTACTATAGTATAATTCCTTTTTTCATTGATATCAAAATTGAAAAAAACTGAAAACTTCTGTTGGTTTCAAACCAATAACGGACTGAATTGTTTTTTTTGTCTGAATCGAAAAACAAACAGAACTGCCCAAAGTGCTCCGTTTTTCGTTTTTGCCGATACCTTTGAGCCATTTTCGATTTGAATTGAAGAAGGAAATGACTGCCAGCTGATTCCTTTTTTGATTTTGTGCTCAAAACGAAAAACGAAGTCACATGGTGTCAAACAGGAAGGAGGTCCTGTGTCATGGCCGCCGTCAAATTGTGTCCTTCAAAATAAAAGTGCATTTGTAAGGCATTGCTAGCTGATGTGGGAAAACGTTTTTTTTTTTTTTTTTTTTTTAATAATGAAAAATACAGAGCTTTATTTACAAACAGTTTAAATATAGATATGCTATTGTCAAATAGTTATGTATTGTTGGCTATATTATGCAGTATAACCAATTGCTAACCCATTGTGTAATTTAAAAGAAAAAAAGACTTCAGAATCAAACAGATAAACAACAGTCATGAGGATTGTTTTTTTTTGATGCTGCTCACCTCTCTGCTCACCTCTCTTCAACTATACTTTTTGACCCAAACAGACAGAAAATTATTTCATTGAACACACTCGCAAATAGGCCTAATATCTTCACTTGTGTTAACATTTCAACAATTCTTGAACACATACAGGCCTACTGGTAGAAGAAAAGCTCTGGTAACTAGAATGAGCAGAAAGAGCAGTGGGTTGTGAATTGTCCTTTACTATTAAGTCCACAACTCTGTCCATCCTGCCTTGCAATCTAGCTTACATTCCCTTACACATGGCAGCCACTCAGAATGTTTGACAGACTCAGTGACAGTGTGGTATTGATGGTACAGAATATGATGGGGTACTTGAGGGACAGCTTGAGTCTGGTTGGTAGGATTGTTAGTTTTTTTTTTATTAAGGTGAATAATCAACCCAGTATAACGATCAAACTCCTTTGTGAATTTTCTCTACTTATGACATCTATTGCAGTATGTCCGTCCTGGGAGAGGGATCCCTCACTCTGTCAACTCCCTGAGATTTCTCTTTTTTTTTTTAATCCCGGTAAAGGGTTTTTTACTGGGAGTTTTTTCTCAGCCAAGCTAAGGGTGTAAGGGCAGGGTGTCATATTGAATGGAATGTAAAGCCCACTGAGGCAAATGTCTATTTGTGATATTGGGCTATAGGCTACAAATAAAAATTATTAGATTTGATTTGATTTGATCTAACTACGTTGGCCCACAGCGCATTCATTTAAATTGTAGGCTAAGAAAAATACTATCACGATTGCAGGGCTGTTTTTGTGAAACTATAATTAATTGAGTTGTGGGCCACAATATTAGTAAACACTTCACTTTGAGACTATATATATATATATATATATATATATATATATACTATATATATATATATATATATATTTTATATATATATATATATAAACTCATATATTATCTATGTTTGAAACATATAATCTATTGAAATCAGTTGATAAATAAGAGAACAGCGCCCTCTAGGGTCACACATTCAGATGGGTCACAGTTTGCAGTGAAATCGTCTCCTTGCGGAGCTGATCCGGAGCCGTGGCTGGAGCCCGGACTGTCATGTCATGTCATGGACACAGACCTAGTCAGAGATTCAAGTCTGGTAAGTCCAATAGATCCAGCTGCAGCCCCAGAGACAAACACCCTGGCGTGACAACAACACCCAGGCGTGACGGAAGTAACCTGTAGATTTTATTTTTGCAACGTCATAAACTTCTAAGTTGTAAACAACGTCAAACAATAACAAGACCGCAGACCGTTTTGGCGATTAGGTTCAGGCATCACAGCTGGGTGGTTAGGGTTAGGGCAAGGGGACAGGGAGAGGTTAGAATATAGGTTGCGTTCCGAATCGCATACTCTTTCTTTTTTCTATTCTACATACTACATCTGACGATAAAAAGAATCTAGTTAGGATGCAGTAGGCATACTATTGGGACATACTTTTCTCTTTTATTTCATCATAACATTGCGCCTTGATCTTGCCTCTTGCTTTTATATCCGTCGCATCCCCGTTTGTTTTCATATGGAGGCTTCGTCGATGTTACGTCACTTCACGTGCGCACTGGATTGTGGGTCAGAATCGCCCAAATAGGATGCACTTTTCAACACTAACAATCTTGGCCGCATGAAGTAGGACATCCGGGTACTTCTAACCATTCTAAATCTGGCCACAAGAATCGGGACATCCTAAATCTTTTTTCTACATACTATATAGTAGAAAGTATGCGATTCGGAACGCAACCATAGATAGAACATTGACGGAACACCGCGGCGGCCATCTTGAGTACGTCACGTCAAACAATAAAAAGACCGCAGACCGATAGGCTACTAAGTTTGTGTTATTTATATTGTTTTGAGGATTAGGTTCAGGCATCATAGCTGGGTGGTTAGGGTTAGGGCAAATGAGTGACGTAGCAGACATGTCATGGAAGCTAAATAGTCAAATATCACGTCCGTGACACCACAGTTACTTCCGTCACGCCTGGGTGTTGTTGTCACGCCAGGGTGTTTGTCTCCGGGGCTGCAGCTGGACCCTACTCGGTAAGTCTGTACCAGGAGGTCTGGTTTTCTAATGATTTTAAACTTCCAAGTAAGTTTTTTAGACGGTATTGTGAGAATGATACAGGTCTGGTGCTGACTTTGGATTAAAGAAGAGTTATATTTGGTTTAGGAAGTGCATAGGTATAATTCATAAAGGTTTAACAACAGTAAAGCAGTAATGATATCCAGTGAATACAATGAGTAGTAAGTGTAAAGGACCCCACGGTCATATTTACTTTAGATTTACAGTCTTTTATTTTTTAGTATTTTTCTGCATACATTATACGCGAGTGCTTTTATTTTGAAGGAATAATTACTGGAAACGGATCTGAACGGTTTAGAGAGTGTCACTTGTTCACTTGATATCGAAAATGGAGAATTGTAAACAGAGATATTACTTTCTTTCCACGGTCTAGCACCTGGGGACAAGGTTTGTTATATTGCATTTAAAATGGTGTTGTTATCACGGAACTCTGTATGGTTTGTTTTTACATGCATGGTTGGTGTTGAAATGAGACTGTGCAGAAGTTTAACTGTTTTATATGAGTTTGATATAGCGCCGCTTTGCCCTGCTTATTTAAGCTAGGTATTGTCACGTGGTATTACGGCTTCACGTGGGAAGGTCCACATTTATAGTTTAATGTGTATGAAAATGTACATTATTTAGGTTAAGTGTGTTAAGCATATAAAGCTAAAATTAATGTGACATTGTAACTTTGTTAGGTAAGCAATTAATGGATAGTGTGCTTAAGACAGGTTACATTTCATGTGTAATTGTGCGCTATTATGTAGGATGGATATTGTTTTATGGATGGTAAAAAGAGTTAAATATGATTTAATTTAAATGTAGTTGAAGGTTATTTGAGCTCGTCATTCAGTCAAGAGTTACAGATGTTGACACTTTCTTTCTTTTTCCATTTTTAGCTCTTACGGTGTTTTATTATTTTGAAACCGCAACCTTGGAATGAAAATGATGAAATATCAGTTGGAGAGTCAGACCATTAATCAGCCGGGGATGCTACAGTAAGACCAGGGTTATACAGTTATTCAGTCTGGAGGAATATGGTGTTACTGAAATGTTATTTTGATGCTCTATGTCATTTGAGTTGATGCATTTATGCTTATCTTTACTTGCGTTTAAAGAAGTCATTCTACACTTAAAAGAGACAGTTTTGAGGTGGTTATACAGCATATGACGGGCCTATATACACTAACAAGAGAGCAATCATTAATGTGAACTGTGTTTATGTTTCCACACACAGTAAGTTAGGTTTTTACAAATGTTTGCATGTTGTTTGTACTTTTGGGATAACTCATTTGTTCAACTTCTGACCTACACCATCTGCTTTTCCCACAGACTCATCTTGGCTGTCCTGTACTTCAACCATAATGGCAGATGAGAGGAAGCTAAAACCAGTGATGGTGAAATGTGTTATGTGTAGGGGTGTAACGGTACGCTAAAGTCACCGTTGGTACGTACCTCAGTTTTGAAGTCACGGTACGGTACAGTACGGTACGGTTCATAGTTAAGGGAGAATGAACAGTTTTAGCTGTCAGTAACTAGCTAACATACAAATAAAATGCATAACAAATATAAAAAGAATACTGCTACAATTCTCCAATGAATAAAATACTTCTTAAATACTAGTGAAGGTGCAGCATAAACTAAAATTGCACTGAAAAAAAAGCCAGTGTTAATGCTCAGCAGGCTCTGTAAACTGGTATGTAAACAAAGGGTATGTCATCTTTAAGGATATTTTTGACTTTAAAAAAAGAAAATATTGCTGCAGCTCTCTTAGCTCTGAAGTGCTCTTATAAATATAACAATTATCAAATAAAAGTGCAACTGCAGCATTAATTAAATGACAGCTTGTGTATTTTCAGTATAAAGAAGAAAATAATGTCTGGGTTTGCACAGCTCGTTTTTTCTTCACAGTAACGGTGATGCCTTTTCAAATGCGAGGGTATGCATGTTCAACGTGTTGGCTCCCTTTATATGTCCATGGTTGGCTCCTACATAGGCGATCACGGTAAAACAATAACCTGTGTGCCGACATTGTTCCACACGTCTATCACTGTCTTCATAATTCACCTGGAATCCGAAGTTATCCCTCAAATAGGATTTGAATGACAGGGGGGCGCCTGCAAGCTCCGGTTTTCTGCTGACTTTCGCCATGCAGTTCGCTCTCTGTTCGATAGCACTGTATAATATCTTTATTTGCACTACTCATAGACTGTAAAAGAGGAGTAGGCTACTACCGTATTGGTCAGAATATAAGACGGGTTTTTCCCCCTGGAAATAGGTCGTAAAAAGTCGGGTCATCTTATATTCGGGGTCTAGTATTCGGCGTCCAGTAATGGACTGCCCGTTACCAGAGCGATCATTCAGCCTAATAATAATAATAATAATAGCCTATGTTTAATTTATATAGCGCATTTCTCGCACTCAAAGCACTTTACATAGCTTAAGGGCCTGTGTCCAAGTTGTGTTTTTTATTTTTTTTATCGGGTGGAACCAACACTGGCTGTGCTCTCAGAAGCAGCCGGGGCTTGCGTGTGTGCAATGGGAGAGAGAACGCTTTGTGAGGAGAGAAAAAAGAGGCACGGGACATCGCCAAAGCCAATGCAAAGCCTTGACTCATTATGAGGCGAGTCAACGTGTCACAGGCAGGAATCAGCTGTGCGATCGACTTTTACTGTAGCTTTTTAGCTGCGGTAGTGTGCTGAGGAGAGATTGCCAACAGCGCTGTCCTTTTACGCACCAGCAGGGCCGCCGTAATGTTTAGATTTCATCATTTGCATCAAAGCCCTAATGATAATAAGAATGAGAGGCTTCTTTTAAACGCTGTTCAAGTCCATGCACTGTCCATGCGGTCGTTGTGATTGTAACTTTGTCGGCTGTAAACTGAAACTGACGGAGATCGCGGAAGCCTTCCAATCGAAAAGGTTAACGTGCCCCGGTTATCATTTCAGCCTAAACCACGGCGTTGATAGCTTTCGTTTCAGCACTAAGCTATGTGATTAACTATGAGCATTAAATAAATGTTGCGTCTCAAATGCCGAGGACAGCAGCGAGGATGACCCGCTATGCCACGATCCGAACGAGAGAGATGACAGCGAGAGCTACATGCTTTTGCTTTAGCGACAGAGTCTCCAAAGGTCACCAATAACACCAGAAAAAGTAGCTAGAATAGAATAGAATCTTTATTGTCATTGTACAAGACAACAAAATTCTGTTTGGAGCAGTCCTCCAGTTGCACAGTACAAAATATAAGAAATATTTAAAACAAAACACGACATTATCCGCACTATATACAGTATATATAAATAGAATATATATATAAATAAAATGTTTTAAAAAGTCCAAGTGCAATCGTGTGTGTATGAGATGAGATGGGGAGTGTCAGTGTGGCAGTAGAGTGGGAGTGGAGTTTACTAATGTCACAGCTCTGTGGTAGAAACTGCTTTGCAGTCTTGTGGTGCGGGCAGGCAGTGTCCTGTATCGTCTTCCTGAGGGCAGGAGGGTGAAGAGGCAGTGTCCAGGGTTTGTGCTGTCTCTGAGGATGCCCTTGACCCTCCGAGTACAGCGGGTCAGGTAGACGTCCTCCAGTCTGGGGAGCTGGGTGCCGGGGATCCTCTCAGCGGTCTTAATGATGCGCTGGAGAGCTTTTCTGTTAGATTTGTCGCTGGTCGCTTTTTTGAAAAAAAGTCGCCAGAGGGTCCTGAAAAGTCGCTAAGTTGGCAACTTTGCACCCTCATGCTGTGCTCACCATGGAGATAAAATACTCTAAATCGCTGGCTGCTTCTGCGCACGTGCGAGCCGAGCCGGAGGCTAAATGGTCCGGGGTGGAACTCCGACGACAAGTTTTAAGTTCCACACCTCAAAACAAGCCTGTACATTCTCCATATTAACGATATGTACGCCACAAACGGACCGCGGTCCACCTCTGTAACCACCAAGAGGGGCCTGTGCCATCACGGTACGGTACAAATACGTGTATCGTTACACCCCTAGTTATATGATCCTGCCACCCTGTCAATCCATCGTACAGTGAGCAGCTTTGGTCAATCCCTAAATATTACCTATCATGTGTATACTATAATATCACTAAATTGATTCTAACATTTGTTTTCATCCCCTAGCCTATGCAATGGCCCTGGTGGACTCTCTGAGGGAGGGACACTCCAGAAGATCACATGAGAGAGCAGAGCTGGTTCTCCATCTCCACTGCACCTGCTACCCTTCTGCTACCACATCCTGTGAGAAGATCTCTAAAGATGGACCAGCCTGGAACTCGCTTGGCTGTCACAGCTTCACACTGCACATTAGTCTGACTCAAGCACACAAATTGGTTTCCAGTTTTCAGATTGTGATTATTAAGTCTAGACAAAGTCAGATCAGTTCTCAATTCATAATCATATTGATTGCAGTCAAAGAGGTGACATACTCAGTCATGTTTATTTGTGAGACATGTAAAAAAGCTAAAATAGATTTTGACAAAAATTGGGCCACAGAACAAGGAGGAGTTACTAGTTTTGTTTTATAAAGTATTGTTCTGGCAAACACCTGAGGATTGTGGGTATTTTTATCTAGAGCCAGATATAAAATTGAACATTTTCTCTTAATATAATATCTTAGGGATTACACAGCTGCAGGTATGCTATTGTGAGTGCATTCTAGTTTTGAATTTGTTAATTTGTATTTTCCATTTTGACCATATATACAGCACATTATAGCTTAATTCAAAAAAAATTTTTAAAAAGCCCCAAATTTCTGATTTCTTGGTGGGGTAAGCGCTTACTTTGCATTTCAACTGATCGTGTGTTGATGTGATAATTGTCATTCATAAATATAAGAATACATTAAATGTTTGTATTGAAATGACATGTATTAGTCTTGCTTTTGAAGCACAAATACCTAATTATTTATGCAATATGTGTTACAAATATAGACATTCCAAACTGCATAAAATGGTATATGGTGTGACACTTTGGTTGATATTAACTTATCATTGAAATGATGAATATGAAGCTTTGTAAATACCCGGTTCCTCTGGACACATCAGATAAGGTAAGCTCTTTAGCAGAACTGCCTGGGAATAGGCACACAAAAATCCACAATTAAACCCGATAATCTAATTAGAATTGTACAGGTATACAGGTACTGATAATATCACATAAGAAATGTGAAGGAACAAAACTTCCAAGTTGTAATGTCTCCTTTTTGCTAGTCTGTACTTATTCACAAATTGAAATTGATAAACCAACCAAATTGGTTGGATTTATTACCTTACTAGACCAACAAGTGTATGATTTAAAGGCAATAGCCTATTTGTGTATACATGCTGAATACTCAGAAACGAGATGATTATCTAGGTAATTGTATTGTTGTCCTTTGACATGGGATTATTTACAAATTATTAGATGAAATGTTTATGTTTTTGGAGCCATCAACCTCTTGTCCCGTTCATTCTTGACGTTACCTGTTTAAGTGGTGAACTAGAAGGGGAATTAATAACGGAATAGCCTTTTCAACTCTTATCATCACTATACTATACACAAAGGACTTTTAACTGCATGAAAAATAACAATATAAATACAGTAGGTTATTTTAATTCTCGTTAGGATATATAAGCATAGGTTTGTCAGCCTAATAACATATCGGCACAGCGACGTGTGTGTGTGGTTAGATGTTCAAATTGGGCTCAGATGGCAAACAAAAATAGTAATATGACTATCACGGAACTGGCTAGATCTTATATGAACTATGAAACGGCATGAAGTTTGTCTACCAGAGATGGTGAGACAATTTCCCTGTGCTTCAGGCTGAAAGCCACACCTCAAGATTCACACAGTGCTGGGTTTGGTCGGACTTGGCTGTCCTAAGTGACCTCATATGCAGTGACCTAATAATTGCTTATTACCAGAGCTGCTTCTACCAGTTTGTTCAAGTAGCCTATTGTATCGAAAATAAAGGCATAATTGTGTGTGTTCAATTGAAAACTTTTCTGTGTGTCAGGGTCAACAAATAGCCTATATGCAAAAAGGTAAGCTGAAGGCTAGGCCTATAATAATAATAAAAAAGTGTCCTCTCCTCTCAATTTTTTTTTCTTTTTTTCTTTTACAATTAAAATGAATAGGCTATAGCCAACAAAACATTTCATGACTTTTTATATCAGAAGCCTATCTATATCAAAATCTTTATATATAAAACTGTATTTTTAGTTATAATATTTTATTTGATCAGCCAGAGTTGCAAAGGCATAGTTTTATTTTGAAGGACACAATTTGACGGCGGCCATGACACAGGACCTCCTTCCTGTTTGACACCATGTGACTTCGTTTTTCGTTTTGAGCACAAAATCAAAAAAGGAATCAGCTGGCAGTCATTTCCTTCTTCAATTCAAATCAAAAATGGCTCAAAGGTATCGGCAAAAAACGAAAAACGGAGCACTTTGGGCAGTTCTGTTTGTTTTTCGATTCAGACAAAAAAAACAATTCAGTCCGTTATTGGTTTGAAACCAACAGAAGTTTTCAGTTTTTTCAATTTTGATATCAATGAAAAAAGGAATTATACTATAGTACCGAGAGACACATTGGGCAGTTCTGTTTGTTTTTCGATTCAGACAAAAAAAACAATTCAGTCCGTTATTGGTTTGAAACCAACAGAAGTTTTCCGTTTTTTCAATTTTGATATCAATGAAAAAAGGAATTATACTATAGTACCCAGACCAGATTACCTCTTCAACAAGGTCTCGGTACGCTTGTTTGCTCCACTTTTGGTGCGCAACCGAGTCGGATTGCTGTGCTGTCATCTACAGTATGAAAACGAATCGCAACAACGGTGACAACGAACCTGAGTTTGTTTCAGTCGGATCAAACCAGGCACATGTGAAAGCGCCCTAAACCAACTTTGAGGGCCACATTGACTGCATGTTTAGCATTCACCCTGCTAATTGCAAAGCCTCAAGCTTCTTAAAACCACATCGGAGACTCTGCGCCTCCATCTCATCTGGTGCTGTTGCCTCATTCTGGCCCCGCCACTTCAATGCACCTGATAAGAAAATGCACACAGCGTTCATTCCTCCTCGTCACTGGGACAGTAGTAGTAACACCAGTTGAACTAGTGAGCATGTGTAGAAATGAAACAGAACTGACAAATGCCACTGACCTTTAAAGTGTTGGTCGGTTCTGAGGTACTGGCGTGATCTGGCTGCACCTTGAATCAAGCAGAGGCCATGTTTTGGAATACTGTGCTTCATTTTGATAGCAAGTGAAATTAATTAAACAAATAATGTCCAACAGCCTGCTGGAAGCCAAACAGCCTTGACATTAAACAAGCCATTAATCATTCATTGGCATCACAGTCTAACTTTTCGGACTATTTTCTATCTCTCCAATATTTGAATGTCAAAAACTGACTGTAAATATGAAGACCTAGACAGTAGTGATGTGGTGCAGCTCCAAGCAATAGGTTAGCCCAACACACAGAACTTTTTTACCCATTGATCAACTTCCTCACATCTTGTTACGTGTTATTTTTGCTTTGTTTTCCCTAACCAATCAGTAGTGTATATCCTTTCGATATGGCGTTGCCCATCCTATTCATACCTGTCCTTCCTACAAAGCTACATTGGCCTGTGGAGTATGAGATGTGCACAGAGATTTAGAGGTCTAGAAACAGGCTAAGGGATGTCCAATGTTCTTCAAATCTCCACCAAATGGACAAACTATTAGGCCTCTGCAGTAAGTATCAGTCATCAATCCACTGAGGCCTCAGACAGGTAACACCATGCTCTAACTCTGGCCTAATAAACCTTTAAATGGCAGATACGTGCTTGTGTTTTACCGTGCTCTTTTCACCTGTACCCACACAACATAACACTGCTAGCGGCAGCTAAATAACAACAATCGGCTAATAACATTTAAGCCAACTAGCACGTTGCCATCCCTGGGAACATAATCTCTAGAGACGCATGAGACACATGGACAATTTTAGGAGGGGAGGGAAAGAAATAGCCTATTGCGGCATCACTCACCACTATTCCGAAACCTTTTTCTTTGCTATTAATCATTAGTCATACTGCAAAGTCAGTGTTGCTGGGAGGGTGGTACTCTTCAAAAACGTTGTTTTTGTGGCCGGCCAGAGGTTTGCAGGCAGGAGCATTAAGCTTGTCAGTTAGTCTGTCGGACAGACTGACAAATTGCAGAGGTGTCACACATTTCAAAGTATAGATGACAGGCCTTTGGAGTTTAATTTGATGTCCTTCACTTCTTAAAAACTGGTCACCGCAGTTTGCAGGTTCTCTGAGAGCTCCCATTCTTACACTTTTGTTGTTTTCGGGGGGCATCTCAGGCCTCTTTCAGGGTCTACCCATAATTTTAACACTTGTTTTATATCATCTAACAAACTCTGAGGTCTGATGTGCCTGCCATAGATCAAGGATTGCATAGACATACCAACAGTAGCCTATAATCCACACTGGCAGGTATGCTGCAATATAACGCCCACACAAGCCTGTTAAAAATGTCTGCCTTATCCTTCCTCCTGTGTTAACTTTCTGCTACCATCCATGGTGTTAGCGGGTCGGTTTCGACCCGTGTCTGAAATCAGCTGTAAAAACACTAAAAACAATTATCTATCATCCAGTTTCTTTCTCATCTCTTGGTTACCTTGTTAGGCTTCCTTATCCATGAACATATTGTTTTTAATATTTTTGGTGTAGGAGGCTGGGCCTTTTTTTTGTCAGTATGCGCCACAATTTCAATACAAAAAATGGTAAAATGAACCTCAAGAGAATCATATAAATAAATATTTGGTTGTTTTGTTACCTGATTATTACTGAGGGGTATGAGAACACATTTCTTAACTAAATTTGTTTTATTTATTTTTTCATGTTAATATTATTGACCATTTTAACATCTATGGTGTTACTAGTCAATTACGACCCATATATATTTATTTCAGAAAACAGCAAAAAAACTTTTATTTCAGCATTATACTAACACACAATGAAAACCAGAACAAGTCACAACACAAAATATAGATTTGTAAGGTCAAATAAACAACAACCAATCAACAAGTCAAACCAATCGAAATCAATTACTAGTTCCAAAACTAGTAAAAAAAACAGAGTAAAAGTCTCTGTGTGCATATGTTTGGTTGTGTGTTCAGATGTGTGGCAAAGAGCAACACTTTTAGTGTTATATGCAGACATATCTCTTGCAGGTAAAGCACAATACTTTTATCTTTCTGTCCTTAGTGCTTCGGCAGACCTGACACCTCTTATTTTTAGAATCAGGTGGCCATTTTCCTCAAAAACATGATCCAGAACTTGGCTCACTGTATATCTCCTCATTTTAGAATACTGCAAATAGGAGATGTGCACTCTGCAAGTCACCAACTCTATACTGAATTGACCTCCCATGTCTGGATATGCCCGTCTGTTTGTTTCGCTTTTATGCAGGTATAAGGGCAAAAAAAGTCAAAATGAGAACCCCCCCAGAGCTCACATGATTGGAAGAGGAGCTGACTGTCATTGTGTTGGCTGACAGTGCACTTATGATTTCAGTTTTGGCTCTAGTTATTGTTTTTTAAATCTTATTCTATAACCGGGTCGAAAACGACCCTAACACCACCAGTGTTATAATTTCCACCAGAGCATTTTATAATTAAGTGAAACATTTTTATTTTTTTTTATTTTGTTGAAATAGAGGTTCCTGACAAAGTCAAGAAATCTTGATGCAATAAACAAAATGTAAGTGGTTCTTTTAGGCATTTGAAATCCAAAACGGGTCGGTGGCGACCCTAACACGATTGGTGTTTCACTAAGGCATTGTCTTTTTTGTAGTCACAGTTAAAGGAATACTTCACCCATACGGAACCGGCGTTCTATCATTATAAAATCGCTATTATAACATAATGAATGAGGTTTTTCTTCCCCCAGTCTTTCCTCAGGCTTCCCTTGAGCCCAGCTGTCCTGTTAATCCTAACCCTACATTTTTACTAGTGTGATGTCACACATTGTAAAATGTAGGGTTTAGACAATGAGACCATAACACACTCTTTCTGCCTTTTCTCAGGCTAGGATGAACCGATTTCGAAAGTGTTTGCACATTTACAGTATACTAAATAGGATCTCAGAGTTCAATACACCTTCATATTCCCACCGGTGAAGTAGGTCTTTAAGTCATCGATGTTGTCCGTGCGGTCCATCTGATCCGATACAGAGTCTTGGTTGTATTCACCCACTCATGTCTTTCACTGTCTCATAGTGACAGTGAAATCTCAAACGTTGTAAAAAAACATCTGGGAGAACAAATCTAATTCAAATCACTGCTGTAGACCTCTCGCACGTTTTAATCTGACTCACTTAAGGTGCTGTAAGCGGAATGGTTCTTTTAGCTAACTTCCTGTCAGTTACTGCAGTTAGCGGTCCCCTCGCTCGTCCCTACTTCACCACATTAATGCACTGCGGTCTTCAAGCAGTGAATTATCTAGCATCATCTCAGATCCATAAGTATGATAAGACATGATAAAAACCATCAACACAGACATTGGGAAGGATTTTTACCTGCTCCGCCATTGTGGGCGCATAAACATTCACCCATCTGTTGCTCTGGCGTGCACCGGCAGTGAGACCATGAGTGAGACAGTGTTGGTTTGTAGCATTCTCTCTTGTGATTGGATAAAAATTTTGGGATCCTCCAATAAGTTTATTTGCCGATTACATGCAGAGCAGCTGACTAAGAGATCGGCTTAATGAAACGCGCACATTATTTAAGTGATCACTCTATGAATAAAGAGCGATTTAACATAACATAAATAAACCGCTTACTTCACCTTTAAGTTGACTGATGCTAAAAATACTGGCAGTGGCACTTTTTTTTACTTGAAGCCTCCTATCCATAATAGCCCTGTTATAAATCACCGGTCAAGCCATCTGTCATCAGATAAAAAGACCTCCACTCTGAATTCCAATCCTCCTGTGAGAATGAGTCATCTGTCCTGGCTTCATGCCTTTGTCTCAAAGCCAAAATCTATCTATTCTCTGAATGTATTGTAACAGATTGCCACATCAAAGTCTTTACATGAGCCTCTGTTTGAAACGCACAACATTCTGTTTGTGTATTCCAGGTGCAACGCCTCGGTTTCCTCTGAATCGACCAACCATCTTGTTGGATGAGATGTGCTTTTTCAAAGGCTCAGTGCATCTCCTCCGGTTTGTTTCAAGTCCATCTGGAACAAATGTCCCAGTGCCAAGGGAAGGAGGGAGGTGTGGTGGGGATGGTAGGGTAGGGTAGGGGCTTAGAGCAGAAGTTGAATATTGATTAGACCAATCTGAAGTATTCGCCATCTTTGAACTGACACCAAAGGCCCACACAACATGGAGTGAACGAGTTGCCCACTGAATCCACTTAACAACTTAACTTGACATCTTGAGTGCCCTTACAGACTTGCATTACCGTTGCCGCTGACCCCAGGTGTAATTCATTCCATGGTCCTACAGAACTTGTGAACAGGACAAATGGTGTTGTGGTCAGTTGTTGTGTAAGGTGTCAAATGGGATAGAGTTTGGTAATGTTTGGGAAAATAAAAGACGGAAAGAAGGATACGAAAATGATGATAAAGAATATTGTTGTCTCCCTGTTGTGTGTGAGCTGAGAAGAACATCGAAGTCTAAGGGAAACTAATGGTACCTGCATGTCATAATATAATGTAATGTGCTATATCTCAATGTGCTGCACAAAGCAAACATTCTTATTTAATGTTGCATGACGTCCCTCTACACACTAACTGCCATTCTTCTTCATCTGCTCTGAATGGCAGGGATCCATTATCTGAGCAATTATTTAAATTCCCAGGAGATATTCACCACTAAAGGAGAAATCCTCCGATGTAGTGCTGTCAAATACTGTTATTTTCTTTTTCTGAGATATTGCGACATAAAACCTCTTGCCGATCATTCTATTTTACCGTGCATTGCAGTTTCACCTCTGTCAGTTCAGTTGCCAGGTTTGGTTTGGAGTGAAACAGTATGCTGCTTAACAGTGTTAAGGAGGTGCTTGACCATTAAGAAAACAGTTGAGTATTATTATTTTATGAGGAAGTTTTCGTGTTTTGCTTTTTTTGTTTTTCAATACAGGCATATGCTAAAACCATATGAACAAAGGATATTCAATACACATAAAGTTAGATTGAGTTTTGCCAAATAAAATTAAAGAAAGAAGTGCACGGCACATACAGTAGTATCAGCTGCACTCGGTGCATATATAACGGTCCATGGTTAGTACTGCATGCGGATGCTCCTCCAATCGAGAAGTCGTTCTGACTTAAATGGTCATTAACTTTTAATGGATGGTAAAAATAAGATGCGTTTTGAACTTTTAGATTTTAATTGTATTGTTTTGAGTGTTTATACAACATATTGATAGCTGTTTATTGCATTTCAGTATGGCAAGGCAAGGCAAGGCAAGTTTATTTATATAGCACAATTCAAACACAAGGCCACTCAAAGTGCTTTACAGGGGCAAGATTAAAATACATAAAACACATTAGAAGACATTTAAAAGCAAATGAAAAGAAGTAAAACATTTAAATTAAATAAAAAGTACAGGTTAAAATGGAAACAGAAAAGTCTTCAGACTCGATTTAAAAGAACTGAGGGTTGCAGCAGACCTCATGTTTTGGAACTATTATTCCCCTATATTCTTAATGACACCTGAAGGGGGCTGAACCGTCACAGCATTTCTGGTAATGGAGAGTAAAGCAAAAGGTCTTTCTTCTCCTTCTCTGAACTTGTGATGGTAAATGGACCTTACAGTATGTACCGTGAGTTTTGTGAATGTGTCCGTAGGAAATGACACTTATTCTCTAAAGTACAGCTCCTTTCCCCCCAGAACGCTACAACTGATGATGCAATATCAAATAATCAGTGCAGTGTCGCTGATAATAGCACACCTGGTGTGGAAGCTTTGTTGCATGGTGACACAACGCTTTGCTCCTCTGGGACTGACTGGCCTTCCCACAATTCCACTGCTCTAGCCTTGCTTTAGTTAGCTGCTGCATTAAAGGCAGCTGTGCACCATTTCCCACTTGTTTTTATTTGCCGATTTAATGTGTTTTTAATTCGGGTGGTTAAAGCTATTCTTACCTTTGTAGAGTTTTTACACTTATTTTAAATGACTTTAAAATTGTATAAATAAGGTTTTTACACTCTAAAATGCATGGTAGACCCACCAGGAATAAAAAGAAACAATTATTTCAGTCTCATAATATTAGGTGAAAACTACAACCAATCAAATCGTTCGGACCGAACGATTTAATTGGCCGACAGACCTGTCTGTTTGCCGTCTGCTTGTGTACCGCGCATTCGTGCACGCGCGTCCTCAACGAAAGGGTTTGTTTTGATTCCACGGCAGACAGTAGCCTAGCGAGTAGCGACCATTGTAGAAAAGGTTACAGTGTTGTTATTTCTTGTTATTTCTTACAGTGTGTTAAGCTGTGTTTTGTTTAGTGTTGGGCCGTGACGTCAGTCGGCCAGAGAGCCAGTTCAGTAAGTTTCCTTTCGCTTCTCCCTCGGTGAGATGTGTGTGAGCAAGTTGCCACAGTAAGCCATCATTCGTGTTTATCTGAGTGTAAATGTGAATCACCCGTGTGTGAGTATGTACATGCAGTCCCGATCGCTGTTATAAGTTATAGTTTGTGCATGTTATTAGCGGCTGCGATTCGCGAGTCGCAACAGCTGTTCAAACGTCTCCTCACGAGCGGAGTTTAAGCCTTTGTTCTTTTTCCGCGATCTATATGCGGCTGTGCCTGTGAAAGAAGGAAAATAAAGAGCGTATAAAACCCTACTCCTCCTCTCCTAGTCTCATTATAAGCATAAGTGGTGTTCTGGCCGACATATTATGATTTGTGCTGAAATTGCTCAAAACTCAAATCCATACCGAACTGCTTTAATTGAGTTCACAAATCAACAAAAATGAACAACATGAAAAATTACTTTGAGCCCTTTACAGCTTTAAACTGCTGTAGTCCATATTTTTATATCATCAACAACGGGTCAAATGAATACAGTCATGTTAAATGTTTTTATAATGATGAATGCACGGATACTTACCACCCTGTAGTGAGGGTCTGAGCAGCCTTTACAGCCCAGTGTAGTGGTTTTATGGCCCCACAACTGTACTGTTCTGGTTCGGTCTCAAGGCTCTCATCAACCTGCTATGTGCTGCCTGCCCAGCATCAAGCAGGAGTAGACAGACAGAGGTTTAGCGACTTGCTGGTGAGCTATGTGGAGCATTTAACACACAAAACCGTGTCCCCCCGGGGAGTTGGTGGGGATCGGCGACAGAGCTGAAAGGAGAATGAATATTGGGATTCTGTTCACCAGATGGCCCTGTACAGAACTCCAAATGCATGTTTAATGTTGTCCATATTCTGCTGAAAGTGTTTTTGGGCAACATTTCCCTCCAATAGAGTGTTTACGGGTTGAATAAAGCCAAACATCAGTGATGTAACTAAGTGGTCGGTTTATTCGGGCCTGGGGGCTGCAATCAACCAGGGAAACATGAAAGAATGGTGCTAAGTGATTAATTGTTAAAGGTCACCTATTATGCAGTCTATTTGTCCACCTTTCTAAAATACCTGTTTTCTTAAGCCACACCCCCTCATTACCAACCTAACGGAGCACTACCTCCATCTGTGATAAGCAAATCTACCTGGCAGTCATTCAAACCGGCAGTTAGATTAAGGGCCAATCAGAGCAGAATGGGCTTTTTGAAAGGTGGGGCTTAAAGAGACAGGCTCTAAAATGGAGCGTTTTTCAGACTGAGGCTGGAAAGAGGAGATTCAGCAATAGCACTGTCAAAAATATAAAGGTTTTGTGGACACTACGCCAAATCACAATTTTGAAGCTGAAAAAGAGCATAATATATGACCTTTAAACAAAAATAAGCCCTCTTAATAATCACTTCTGCCCAACTAAAATGTGTGGTGGTGTGTGTATCTGCATAGCCCCCCCCCCCCCCCCCCCCCACGCCTAAGTAAGGCTTACAGTGTGCAGGAGGTCGTTGGTAGTCCTGACAGGCTACGGCTGAAATGTCAAGTTTGTATAAAGCTGTCATTCAGAGTCAGTAATGAGGAAGTGATATTGTTCAATCTGAGCAGTGGAACAGGTGATACTAGTTCATAGAGGAGGGTAAGGGGGTGGTCAACTTAATGATTATTTACTCTGTGTCACAGTCTTCCGCTGACAGTAGCAACTGCATATGAAACTGTGTCCCTCCCAGCAATTACTACTTCGCCTGATTGACTATTGTTGGACATATAATGGGGACGTCTCGCTGGCTTGCCAAGCGGTAATTGTTGAGCTCTAAAGTGGACACTGGATCATTCTGAATTGCTGTTTGGAAAAGCGACGTGAGACAAATTGTGCTCGTTGGTTTTTGTTTCTTCTCAAAATAGCGATAATGCATGGTCGTCCACGTCTGGCTGCCGTGTTGTTTGGCTGACTTGACTTGGATTTCGTGAAAACGCACCTATTTGGAGATTATGGGTATCAGTGCAACAGAAGCCAAATGTTTCCCATCTTTGTAACTTATTGTGGGGTGATATAAACCTCGATTTGAGCTTTCCTAGAGAAGGTAAAGATGGCATAGCAAAATAGAAAAAAAGCTAATAAAACTAAATATCTCTGCGTCCTTGCCCCCTATAGGATGAACCAGGCTCCCACCACTGGCTTTGAGGAGGATGTGGGCGCCAGAACAACACATCACGTCATGTATCCAGAAAGCGCCATAGACCTGGACAACACCACCAGTCTGGTGCTGATCCCATTCAAGACTCTGGACCTGCAGTGGATCGTTAGCGCTCTGACCACGGGTACCATTAAACAGTGAGTGTACTTATCGAATGAATAAGAATTATTATTTGTATTTTTCTAAATTAATTATTGGACTTGCATTCACCAAGGTGGCCAGAGTAGCAGCTTTAAGTGCACGCTGATGCTGCACTGTGTCTGCTGAACGTATAAATACATACACTGTTTGCTAACACTTTAGCCACATCATCTCACTGCAGTGATTATGGGTCAATGTTGTGTTTCAGCTTGTAACCAAAACAAGCTAGACAAATCACAGACAACAACTTTGCAAGTTCGGGAGGAAAGGTGTTACAGGATCTAAAACTGAGCATTGCAGGAATCACACGGTGAGAAATATAAAGGTTTTTTCGGACATTACATCATGAAAACAGTTACTAGTAGCAACCCAAATTACCATTTTGAACCTGAAAATGAATGGATATGCTCCCTGTAAGTTAATATATATATCATTTAGACTCTTCCACTACACAACCATATACAGTATGAGTATTTAGTATTTAAACCAATTTGTCCCCGAGGTCGAACGGGCGTGAATGTTTTATGATGCTTCATGCATGTGTTGCACCCCTGGCTATATTTCCACTTTTCCAAACACCAGATTGTCATAACAACCGGACTGGCTTAGTGCTCCTATTAGTCAGACCGACATAACAAGGACTCTCACTCAGTTTTAATCTTAGGGTAATTTCACCTTCAGCTGCTATCATTCTTAATGAGCATGTGATCATTAGCTTGATTACTGGACATCCCGATAAAAAAAAAAATAATAATAATTAAGCTGATGCTAATTATGGCCACTGCCAATAACTGGAACACGCCAACATGTTAGATGGTGGGAGGATGGGTAAATCCAAACAAATGTTTCCTATAAATGTTCAGATGTCTCCCAAATTGTGCCAAAGCAATCATTCTGCATCATTAAAATTCACTTTTCTGGCAGCATAGTCCCCACATTAACCCGACAGCTATTACATCTTTACTGGCTGTCGTGAATTATCTTGTTACATTTTCTTGTCTGTTAAATAGAATTAGGCCCTATGAAAGGACAGAACAGTGTGAAGACTGACACAGGAGCGACTGTGTTCGGTCCACACATTCACACTACTGACATTGAAAAGTAACGAGGCTTATTGATGTAGTGTATGATAGAAAGCAGCAGATGCATGATGGGACAATTTTACGTTAATGCACTGCATAAAGGTAGTGAGACCGGTTGGAGTGTTGTACACCACACATTTCCAGACAGCATTAGTGCACTCTATGTAATTTATACAGTTTGAATTTTTAATGAGAGTGATTGCTATGGAGGCAAACGCCTTATTAGACCTTACTTTAATTGGAAACACCTGTCTGGGTTGTAGGCTGTCGTATGATCATTGCTTTCTACTTGGCTCAGTAGTATGCTTTCAACCATAGATAGTAAATAATATGGATGTAGCATCCGGGCTGACCTCAGTTATTCACACGGCATCCAATAATCCTGGTTTGTGCACGTCGCCATTTTGTGAGATTTGTACTTCGCCTCACGCTGACGTATACCTCCGAGGCAAAGTGAGGGACATCGGGCGGAGAGCTGTCACTCAAGAGATAGCGCCAATACATTTTAACCTCCGATAAAATAAAAACTAGCGTGGTCCAAAACAATTCACCCCCCTCAGTGTTGTCATGGAGATAGTACCTAAACATACAGACTAAAATGGTTTTGTGGCCCAGGCTGTAAATAGGTTTAATAAGACTTTGAAAACGGCTAACAAGTGAGTCAAAGAAAAACTGCTCGGTCTTGGCACCACCCCCCAGTGGCACTTACTCTTTACTACAGTTGTGGTCACTTCCTTATTGGATGCTGGTAAATATCGCTGAGGTTGGGGCTTGCTTTCAACCCTTTAAATTTTCTAACCAAATCTGGACCAAGTGTGTGCTAGAATTTACTGTAGGCTAACACCCGGGACTTTAAGAATATATAGTAGGTAGTAATGAAGGCAAGTCAAGTGTACATCATATACTCCTTTAATTTGTATCATAGGGACAGGGAAAACAGTGACATAGCATCTCTGCCAATAAACAAACAAAACACAACATTAGTGCGTCTTAAAAACGTCATTCCTTGACTATAAAATACATTATAAATCCTAAAACATCTCGTACCTTCCTTGCAGTAAGTTTGCAGGGAACTGGCGTCAACAAGCGCCTCCCGAGCCCGAACCCACCGGCCCAGCCCGCTACAATCACAACACAAATCACACGTCTATCAAACACATCGGACCATACAGAAGCATTCTTAATCGCAGTCTACTCACAGTTCTGTGTGCAACGGCTCGGCTTCCCCGCACGCTGCCGAGTCCCGGCACTGTTTACAAACTCAGGAAGCTGCCATGTTGACATGACGCTCCCCCTTTATTAGCGTCATGAACCTGCTGGCTCCCGTAATACAGGGAGTAACCGCGCCCAGGCTATTCAGCCAAAATGCCCGGACTACGTGCGTCTTTTTACCATTACATCCCCGAGGCGAGGGTATGTTACATTACATTGACTTTAAATGTACACTTTGTCAACATTGCATATGAGAAGGTGAGCCGTGCACAAAATGCCTCACTCACTGTGTCGTTTTGATTTTACAAACCACTCTTCCATGCAAAATGGAGGAAAAAGTGACCACGAGCTTATGTTACTGGGATGACTTCCATAACCGCCCCATGTTATTTAAAACCGCATTCCCTCACACAGTCGTCATTATGAAAGCCACAAGGCATTTATTGCTAGTTAAATGAGATTTGATATATTCATGCACTATACACTCGATTGGAGAAAAGCCAAGCAGAAGTGTGTGCCGCTAAAACAGCCTTTTGGGGAAATTTTCTGACGGTTAAAAAACTGTTTTTAAGCTCTTGGTATTTTCTTGTGTTGCAGTACATACATACCTGTTTCGACCCAGGATAAAGGCAAACAAAGACAAGGTGAGTTCTACAAACATTTGTAATTATTATATTTGCTTTAGGTTTGGATGAAAAAGTTAGGAATGAAAGAGTTACTCAGAAGAAACTCAAAATGTCAAGTTTCAATGTGCCTACATTTGAGTTTACAGATATTTTTTTGTTGATATAATTTATTATTCATAATGTCACTTCAAGTTTTGAGTTCTACATACTACAGAGACTTCTAGTAAAAGTTGTGGCAACTTATTATTTATTGTTCAGAATGTTTTGCGGAGAGTTTAACACTGCTCAATGTTTGAATCAACATTTTGACCGTCTCGGTTTGGTTTGTGTATGACCAGAGAATTAGTTGGCACAACTCTTTGAAATTCTTAGTATTAAGAACTCAATTTTGTATATATCTGAAAGACACATTTTCATTAGGTATATCAAGTTATCTCAACAAAACATAATAAGTTGTTTCAAATGTAGGCAGTTGTGCATAAAACTTAAAGGAATACTTCACCCATACGGAACCAGCGTTCTATCATTATAAAATAACTATTATAATATAATGAATGAGGTTTTTCTTCCCTCAGTCTTCCCTTAGTCTTCCCTTGGCCCAGCTGTCCTGTTAATCCTAAAGGCCAGGACACACCAGCCCGAAAATCGCCGTCGTAGAGTCGATAGGGGGTCGGGAGACGAATCTGTTTGGTGTGTGCCGTAACGTCGGCCGACGTAGAGGTCGTCGGGCTTGGTTTGAGCCTGTCGCCGCCGATTGAACATGTTCAATCGGCGGCGACAGGCTGGCCGACCGTCTTTCATTTGGAGCAATTTGATTGGTGGAGGGCTAGCGAATCAGTGAAGCCCGGAAGTGAGGCGGGTAGCACAAACAGCTAACAACAGCTAGCCATCGTTTTAATGTGTTTGTTCGTTTCGTTTTGAGAGTACTCACATGCATCAACCCTTTTTGACTGCTCGACACCATGCTCGACACTCTCTGCTAAAAATTGTGCTCTTATGGTCCATAAATATAAATACGTATTTCTATCTATGTTTATGCTCTAGAGAGCTGTCCCATCATTTCCGGCTTTCGTATTTTTTCGGGCCACAATACAGATTAGCGCCGCCTGCTGTTATGGAGACATTACGTCCCGCGCAAGCAACAGAGCGTACGGAAAGTCAGCAGTCAGTTTGGTGTGTTCTCTGGCCGCGACGGGAAGCCTGGAGCTTCCTGAAACGGCCGACCCCATTTTTTGCGTAGTCGGAACAAGTAGAAACAAGTCGGACTGGTGTGTCCTGGCCTTAACCCTTACTGTGATGTCACAAGAAGGAAACTGTAGGGTTAGACAGTGAGACCATAAAACACTCTTTCTGCCTTTTCTCAGGCCAAGATGATCCGATTTCAATTTTGTTTGCACATTTATACTAAATAGGATCGCTGAGTTCAATACACTCACCGTTTATTCATATTCCAAACCGGTGAAGTAGGCCTTTAAGAGTTTTAGTTGGACTCTAAACTCAAAAAATCTAGAGAAGACAGCAGTTTTGACTTTTCCTAACTTTTTCATGTTTTTTTTAGTGTACTGAATACTTTTTCTCCCTGATGTTTCTTTTTCAACACAGATTTTTGGCCTTGACTGTAAAATGATGTGAGAATGATTCACAATACAGCAATGAATATTTGTCTCTTTTCCTCTAAATTACTAAGTTAATTCCATTTATTTCTTTTGCAGGTGTTGATTTACAGTCCAACATTTTTCAAGTACGTGTATGAGTCTTGGCTTGAGGGTCACGGACGATATCCTTCCACCGGTTTCCTCAGCCTACTGCTCGCTGTCCACATATGTGACGAGGTAAATGGAACTACTGCATTCAATACACACATGACTTCGACCAATAAAAGCCAGTGAAGTGGACGACTCACAGAGCAATAAGCAATGTTGGGGAGAAGTGACCTCCATGTTATTAAACTAGTAGTTTAAATACATTTTGCAGGAGCTTTGCTGGCGATTCAACTACATTCATAGCTGCATAGTCATTCAAGTAGTGAAAACTTATATGCCATTTTTTAATGTACTTAAACTACAAAATGCATACATTTTTGGGCCATAAAAGGAAAGGAAATATTTTGTTATTCACCATTGCCTTTCTAACCGGACCTATTGACAACCTCTGTCCCCTTTTTCCCCCATCCAGATTTTAATTTTTTTTTAATTTAATTTTTTATTGATAACATTTTATTTACCATTTTATTTGTTGTTTGACCTGTGAAAAACAAATTGGCACCGTTTAGTTTCTGCAACAAACAACAATGTGTGCCGGTTTATAAATCATACATTACATTTACTAAGTGGTTAACAAATTGTCTAATAGTTTATTACCAAACTAGATTACCCCCTAGCCTAGCTTTGCTAGAGCTCTTCTCTTTAAACCATTCTTCCTGTGTGAATGGTCAATGGTAGTTTGCGGAGCTATTCTATCAAAGTAGCGTCCTCAACACTTAGTACTGAGTAAAGCTCCTTCATGAAGGTGGAAGATGGAGGAGGTTTTGAACTGTGCTCTTGTTCTTCTCTGGCTCCAGATCAGTGTGTTTGGTTTCGGTGCGGACCAGTACGGGAACTGGCACCACTACTGGGAGGAGAACCATCTGGCTGGAGCTTTCAGACACACGGGAGTCCACGACGGAGACTACGAATACAACATCACCCTGCTGCTGGCCGACAAACACAAAATACAAATGTTCAAAGGGAGATGATACTGCCACTTGCCCACTGGGACAACCATCTAATGAACATCAGCAGCATTCTATTGTTCATTTTGACTTGGCCTTGGCGCTGGATTGAAATAATGTTTTTGTCAATGTTTCAAAATACTTTGTCCCACGAACCCTTAACCGTCTTTCCGTTGGTCTATGGAGTGAAAGACGTGTCTCCTTTTTCAAAGAGCTTTACTCTGAACAATCAGCAACAAGAGAAGGGACACTGCAACTCCTTTCAGAATCCATCATCCCAACTCAACATCGTCAGGGAGTGAGCTGGGTAGGGACATGCCAAGGAAACATGTCCCGAACACACAGATGGCCCTTCACTATTATACAGTATATAATGAGTGCACTCTTTTATCTTCTTGTTTTTATAATGTGGCTAGTATATCGCCCCGGTTTTGACAGCATTAGCCAGACAATGTGAACTGATCACTCTTCTGCTGACAGACATTGCTGTATAGGTTGAGGTTTATCATTGTCATTCATGCAGTTAGGGCTTCCCAAATGTAACCCCTTAATGCCTAAAAAAGTGTTTATTGGAAGCATATTGAGGATGAAAAACTGCAAAGGCATTCTAATTAGTTTTGCAGTAAAACTCTCCTTTGACTAAAATAAATATCCACCATTATGACAGCAGAGGTGTCGGTTATGAGAGAGAATCAGCTCTCATTCCCGTCACACTCACCCATTCTGACCAAATTGTCTTAAACTACCTGCACTATTGAGCTACTTGCATCTCACTTGTCTGATTGCAGTTCTAAAATACAGTTTTGAAAAGGCCAAAGCGACACTTTCGCAATCAGCCCCAAAGGACTACTGTATTTCACCATAATGTGACATTTGTAGATAACCCACTGGGGCCAGGAAATGCTCCCCCCCCCCCCAACAACAACATACAGACAGGATTGACCTCATGCCCAACATAGTCAGTTCTCTAAAACTATTCATATTTGCCATATTTGATCTATTCATTGGTTTTATTTATTACTCAAAGTGATTGTCAAAAATCATACAGAATGTTACACAAACAGCATTTGAGTACTTTACACCAGCATGTAAGCATTGTCATTGGAAGCATGCGGTCCAACTACAGCTTCACAGAGCAGCGTAGGACTGTAGCTGTGCCAAAGGGCAGCCTCACAACTTTTCACCAAATCTTGGATTACAGGTTATTTAAGTACTAGTCTACAAAGTGAGGCATTAAAAAAAAAAACATTGTATCTTAGGGGGTTGATTTTTGGAACATCTATTGGCCCTAAAGGGAGACCTGCAGCCAGGTGTGGATTAAGAGTGAAGCCGCCTGGGAGATTTTTCCTCATTTTTGTCTGTGCTGTAACATGACAGGAACTGTTTTAAAATTCCTTAGGTGTGACACGAACGCCGGATTGTTTATCAAGTTGTAGGCGTTTTGTCATGTATCAAAGGGAATCTTCACACACATTACAGCCTATACAGGTGGTGCCTTATCATCAAAAATCAATGATGTACTGTTCATTTTTGATATACATTTGTGACGTACATGAAACCTAGGTGTTAAGTGCCTTTTAACGGTGTGGTTTTTAAGAGGTCATTTCACCGGATAAATGTGTATCTGTATTGTAATTATTTATCACAACGACAGAATTTGTACAATTTATGTTATTGCTGTGCATAGGGTTGTCAATTTATAAAGAATCATATGCATGATACACACAGTATAACCATCTTGAGCGTTTGCAAGTACATTTTTTTTTGTATATGCTGCAGAATGAAATGGTATGGGCTATGTAAGGTAGGTTTGCAGAGAGCTTTGGGTCTGCAGGTTTTGAAGAAACGCATGCAGGCTTGAATTGATCAGCTGTGTGAATACTGAATGCTTTGTGACACACAGAAGACCTTATCCTTATGTCATTTTCACCAATGAAGCCCTCATCTTGAAAAGTGTATGTCTTATAATATTATATGTTATATTCATCATGAGGTGGTGAGTTCAAGGGAAAAGACTATTATTTTGCTCCGTGTGCCTTGAGTTATGATGGAGTCATGATTTGAACTGTTTTCCTCTTTCCATGGGATAGCAGGCTGAAAACAAAAGAAGAGAAACCACAACGTCTGATCAAATCGTGTACGACAGTTGTGCACTGTTGTTCTGAAGGGGACAGTGTCACCCAGTGGACAAGAAAGTGTATCAGCGTTACTGTTATCATAAGACGGACATGGTGATGACTTAGTATGAACTGTATTCACTGTTTAGTGTTCATACATGATTATACAAAGTTTCATTAGTGATTGGGTTGTTCATTTGAGTGCCCTTCTATGTGTGCTTAATTGGTTTGATCCGACATCTGACTTTGACTAACAGTTAAAATAAAAACATGTCTGAATGCCAGCAGGTTCCTGAGTTTATTTCTAATATACAAGAAACCACCTCTATTTTCCAACCAAGATGCCCTCAGACTTTACCTGCCTATACATCTCATTCTCTCCCTGCGTTTCAAATTGCATACCCTTTTCTTTTTACTATCCTACACACTGCAGCTTTATGTCGTTTGAATGCAGTAGGCATACAATTTGGACATACTTTTACTTAAAGATTTCTTCACAATGTTGCGCCTTGAACTGACCTTTGGCTTATACTGTATGCCCGTTGCATCAAGCCCTGCATTCCAATACCCATACCTCCCTGCTAATTATCATGGTAAAAAAAAGATTTAGGAGGTCCTAATACATGTGTTCAGATGGAGTATTCTAAAAAATATGTTCTACTACATCCAGTCATGATTTTTAGTGTGGACATCAGCATGCTTTTTTGGTGATTGTAACCCACAATCCACTGTTACAAATCGACTGAGCCTCAGAGTGAAAACTACTAGAAATGTGACAGATATATAACAAAGAGCCGTGAGGTACTGATGATGAATGAAATAAGTAAAAGTATTTCCCAATTGTATGCCTATTGCATGCAAACTACATAATTTCTATGATCAGCTGAAGTATGTAGTATGCTGTAGTAAAAAGAAAGAGTATGCGATTTGGAACACAGGATTGTTGTTTTCACTCGGAGCTCAGTCGATGTGATGTAACTCACGCTGTGAAGAGGATTGTGGGACAGAATATTTAAAAAAATATATATATACATATTCTGATTGGCACACTGGAAATTGAGACCGGATGTACAATAGTAGGTCATCTATTTTCAGCATTCTGCATTTGATATAATGAATTGGGACATAAAAAAACTTTTTCTGTCATATTAAATAGCAGGGAAGTATGGGTATTGGAATGCAACCCAAATCTCTCACTACAAATAGCGGCCAGCTTAACCCTTGTCACATCATCTAACTTGCTGCTTTACTTTGCCTTATTTGTCCCGATGTGAGAAGAAGATATCCTGTCAACATACATGAGCTATGCACTACTTGTTGTGGAACACTAACGCTGGGTTTATTCTTATTCAGCTAGACAGCTTTTACATCTTCATCATTTGTTTAGGGGAATCCAGCATACAGATTAAAGCCTTATCAAAATCATTGATACTGTCTTAATGGGTGTGTGATGTATTGTAATCATTATCATAAATACTATTAGGTTTGTCATCAACCCAATTTATGGTATTGTTATGGCTATGGTGCAACTTTGAAAATAATTCATATGCATGATATACACACGCATTTGTTTAATTAAAAAAAAAACATGAAAGCAGCCCCTTTAGAATCAGACAGATATACTGTTTAAATCCGTCGGGTACTTTTTCATGCTCTGAAAAAAGTTTGGGGTTTGTGTTAGAGATATGTCTGGTGAAAGACTAGTATTACCGTATTCAGTTATTCATCAGTGAGCTCAAAGAATTCAGCAAGACACAATTTGGGTCCTTTTGTTTGCCAACATGTGTGAAAAGGACAGGGTGGTTAATGAGTTATGAATAATACATTTTGCAACGTTATGCAAATATATAAAAAGTATGGAAGTTAAAAGGGTCATAATGATTGCAAGTTGTGTGTAGGGTAAATAACCTCGCTAGACAAAGGACACTTTAGATCATTATAAATCAAATGTCCTATCTTTGAAGCAAAATAAATACATTACATTGCAGTGGTTAAGAAAGACAGCTTCTAAAATATCTTGTGCCTCATGGCAACAGCTCTGAAAGTGTTTATGTCTCTTGTCCATCTGCCTATCTCTATCTGTCATTTTCTCTGTCATTTCTCTTTCAAAAGGATGAAATCAGAAATACAGGCATTTCTAGCATTTAAACCTGCAGTGTGTAGAATTTTGGGTTTTATTTCCTAGCAGACTTTGTAGAAAATAATTATAATATCCATAAGTACGTTTAATTTAGCGCATAATAGCTGAAAATGTTTTTTAGATTTATTATTTTTTCCCTTAGAAAGGGCCTCATATATGTCCATATTTCTCCATATCTTGGACCAAGGCCTTGGCGCCGCCATGTTGGAAGCGTCATGGTTGGAATGTCATCAGGTGCATTGATTAAAATTTAGAATTGTTCTTCCTTGAAGGTCACTGTAGCTTCTGTCATTATTCGAAAGGGGTGGGGTTACCCAGGGAGCATTGCATTCCAGAACTTTCTAGAATTTTCTAGAACTTTCTTGATGATGTCATATTACACACTGCACCTTTAATCAGTGAAGGGGGGTGTTCAATTGAGTGCCGCCTTTAATCCACCATCAAAAACGGTGTATTCCCAGCTTCCATACCCCCGCTTAGCTGAAATACATTCAAATGAATGGGGGATTTTTAAATTTCAATGTGTAAATGGGATACCAAAAATAAAAACCCAAGCCACAGGAGAATTGGCTCCATAAGTGTTACTGTTCATTATGAGAGCGGCTCAGATAGCTCACAGCTTGACTTCACACTGCAGCTGTTTTCTGGCTGCTGTTGGGAGAAGATTGTTCATTTTGGCAAATTGTAATTATTGTGTTTGTTGAGTCAGAATTTAAAAAAAAACACATTATACTTTCCATTCTTTTTAATCCAATGTTTTAATCTCTTGACACCGCACAAACATCATCCACACACTTAAAAAACTATGATATGTACAGTTATTATAAGATAGGATGCATTAAAAGGTTATGGACGCCCACTCACTTGTGTTCACATTGTATTTATAGCTCAGCCTTTATGCACGGCACATGTTGCATCAATATTTCAAAACGTTCAATTTGGCTCTATTGCTTATCCATGTACAAGCTCAAATATAATGGCGTGTCAAGATAATTCAATGTGCTATGTACAGTGCACTCCGATCAACAGCATGCTGAACGCGTAACCATGACATTTATGATTTGAAATTGATGAGTTGCATGAGTCTTTCAATTCACTTTGTATTCCCACTCTATTTAAAGATACTCGGGCCACACTAATCAAACATACAACACATATAACCAAACATGTACAGTTTATGAGATACGTATAAGATGCTTGGGAACTACATTGCCTTTTAACTATAGTTTGAAGTTATGCATTGCATTACAGCCTGTACATGTAGGGTCTGATTTGGTCTCAAGCCACGTCACTCATAAGATGCAAACAATATTGATGTTAGAGTTATGTATGGAAACATTATCAAGCATTCGCTTGGAGGAACAAAAGGCTGGGGGAATGTGGTGCTTGGAAGTCCATTGAACATGCATCCATCATACTGTATGTACTGTGCATTCAGAAAGTATTCCGACCCCTTTGCTTGTTTCACATTGTGTTAGGGTGCAGCCAGTCATTAATTAAAAGGTGGAGTCAGCGATTCTGAAGAATGCTTTTGGATAAAATCTCTTTTTGTCAAAATCAGTGAATATCTCCTTAGGATCAGATACCTGTCCGTACTGTGGGTAGCTTAAAAAAAAAATCCAGTGTTAATACACAGCCCAGGCTCTGTAAACTGGTATGTAGACAGTATACAAAGTTGCACACCGTAGCTAGCAACATGCCTGTTTAAATTAAGACTGGATTTTGGCCTATATGATAGGCCTATGAAATAAATAAATAAAGTCTTCCGTATGCAAAATTGCCCCTTTCAGGGTGCTACATCATTATATATTGCAATATTAGGTAACGCTTTATATTACGTAGACACTCATCAGCATTAATTGATGCTTAATTAATGCTCAGTTCATCCTGAGTTAATGTAGGACTCATGTAAGACTCATGGAGGACTCAGCCATGAATGAATGGTTACTCCATCAGTAACTAATCAGAAGTCAGTCTTAATTACAGACTGAGTCTTTAATGATCATTGCTTACCTAAGACATCTATTACAGATTAACTCAGACATGTTTCTTAAAATGTATTAATTAATTAATTACCATCACTGAAAACCGTGAATTTGAAGTCCCATACATTAATTAATAGTTATGTGTCCCTCTAAGTAAAGTCACAACATTATGATATATTTATAGATCATTGCCTAACGATGAACTAAGACGGGTTAAGAGCATGATTTCACTTTAATGTGGTAGCATGGATAACCATTTTTTCTGGAACCAAAAGCTTTGCAGAAGCCTTCCAGGTGGACTTCTTAATAACCAAAAGTAATACATTTTGTAAAATTCATTATTGTTCTTCAAATGATTAAGTTGTTTAGATGAGGAAATGTTATGAAATAAGATTTGTTCAGCTGTGCACCAGCACAAGCACCTTCCAAGGCTCGGAAGTTGCCAGGTCTAATGGTTAGAAATAAGTAAAAATGTGTCAACTAAACTTTTACACTCAACACATACTTTGACCTTTTGAAATTTAGAAGACATATTAATGTTGGTTTCTTCAAATATTGTATTTCTGATTAATCAATTTCAGTTAGCCTTATACATAGGATATGCTTTATTTTTTAGGAATAAATAGGCTAATTAAATTACTGATATGCCTATTGATGTGACAAGTAGGCGGCTAATATAGTCTCATCAATCCATTCAATTCAACCTTTTCTCAGAACACACTCTCAAGATTTTTATTTCGTTAATGATAGGCTATATTTGTTTTTGTAAATGCCCTCATCCAGTCATGTTTTTTCTCACTAAATACAGGACGTTACTAGACAGATCTGGCAACCCACATTGAAATAGTCTATTTTTTTTTACCAAGCTGAAAAAACAATTATGGGGGTTTAAGTATTCTCCACATTTTAAATAAGGTTAAAATGCACGGAACAGCAGCCACTCTATCTCTATATAGAACATTTGACAACACAGGGGAGGTGCAAGATCCTCCAGAGCTGCACGTGAAGTTGAGAGGAGCACCTCAATCCTCTCTTATAAAAACCAATGGGCCGTGAAGACGTCGAAGAAAACCACTGGACAGAAGCCACACTGCACACGGAGACGAACACCATGTTAACGGGCCGAAATGGACAGGCAGACAGACGACAAAAAGAGGTTAGCAAACTAATTGCAAAATATCAGCTCAATATTGTTCTTATGATTTTTATTGCATGAAGTAAAGTTAGCGGTGACATGTTAGAAAGCATTCTTAAAAAGGTAGGCTACGTCTACATTAAGCTAACGTCATGTTAGCTTAATGGTTTTGTTTGCCTGAGTAACGTTAGCCGATTGGATAACAAGCTAGCATTTTACGTTATAGTCCATGGGCCAAGTCCCAAAATGTCTCTTATTGGTAGGCTAAAAGCTGGGTGGACACATTCTAGTTGTGATTTTTTTATATCCTATACATCCCAAGAAGAGGTTTTGATGTGATAAACCTTATATTGGTAGCTTTTGTTTTTAGTTGTTATCCCCTCTCAAAGTATAGGATAAGTGTAATGGAGAATATTACCCTATTCACTGCAGGTGAATAGGGTAATATTTTTTACTTATAGATATCATCATGAAACTTTGCCAGTTGATTACTAACATTAAAACAATTATTCTTCAAATTACATTTTTTTTCAGAAATGTTTGAATAAATATGCAAATTTGGCAATATCGAACTAATTATGTGAGAATTGTTTTCTCTCTTCTTTATTTTTACAACGTATATGTGTTCAAAGTTTTTACAAAACAGAATATGGATAAAGGTTTTTTTTTTTTCATTTTATAAATAAAAAAATATTATCAAAAATGGTGTTGCCTTTTTCAGCATGTTTTTAAGAAGAAATTGTATCACTGATCAGACAATTAACAACATATGAACAAACCCTTCTGTAATGACTTTCAGAATAGTGCTAGTAATTATTATGGAAAGTTAGATATAAGTGTTTGAAAAGTTAATTTGTGATACATTTTTGATGATGTTTACACACACTTTTTGTTCCTGTCTTTCAGTAAAATCTCCTGAAGAGTTGATCGAGCGTTACTACAAGGTCCTTGGGCTTGTCAAGGGTGGCTCTGCCAAATGAGATGCCTACAGCAAGATGAAAGTTGACAGGAACACAATTGTGTATCAATCAGCAATTGCAGATTAGCAGCATTCAAGCTAGTAAATGAAGATTGCTTGATATTATTAAATATTTTTTGTGTATGTTCATTAAACAGAAATTGTTAACGTTTTAGGTAGAAACTACTTTGAATACAATAAAACGGTTAAAATCCCAAATGATGGTCTTCAATTAAATGAATATAGTAGCGTATGTTAAATCACGACGGGAATGCAGACCTGTATATTATAACAGTTTTGTACTGATATTTGTCACCACCGTCTGAAAGAGAAATCATGCTCTTAAACCGTCTGAGTTAATCATTAGGTAATGATTTGCAAAAATATTATAATGTTGTGGCTTTACTTACCGGGCACATGACACTTAACTAACCATTAATTGACATGGTTTCCCATGCTACCAATGTTCTTAGCCCATCTTAGTTAATCATTAGGTAATGATTTGCAAAAATATTATAATGTTGTGGCTTTACTTACCGGGGCACATGACACTTAACTAACCATTAATTGACATGGTTTCCCATGCTACCAATGTTCTTAGCCCATCTTAGTTAATCATTAGGTAATGATTTGCAAAAATATCATGTTGTGGCTTTACTTACCGGGGCACATGACACTTAACTAACCATTAATTGACATGGTTTTCCATGCTAATATATTAAAGTGAAATAATGCTCTTAAACCGTCTTAGTTCATCGTTAGGTAATATATCATAATGTTGTGACTTTACTTAGCGGGACACATAACTATTAATTAATGTATGGGACTTCAAATTCACGGTTTTCAGTGATGGTAATTAATTAATTAATACATTTTAAGAAACATGTCTGAGTTAATCTGTAATAGATGTCTTAGGTAAGCAATGATCATTAAAGACTCAGTCTGTAATTAAGACTGACTTCTGATTAGTTACTGATGGAGTAACCATTCATTCATGGCTGAGTCCTCCATGAGTCTTACATGAGTCCTACATTAACTCAGGATGAACTGAGCATTAATTAAGCATCAATTAATGCTGATGAGTGTCTACGTAATATAAAGCGTTACCCAATATTATTATCGATGCATTATGGTGGGAATTGTTTGTTAGTTTCATTATTAACAATACATCATGTTTTGTAAGTCTATAGGTCAGGAAGGACTGAAATGCAGAGATCAGAGTGGAGGCAGGAAGCAACTACTTTAGTAGGGGACAGGCAGCTCATATAAAGTCTGTTCCAAAGTCCAAACCAGATATCAGTTCTGGAAAGGTAAAAAGTCACGAGACAAAATCCAAGTTAACTAGCAGGGACAAGACCAAAAGCAGGCGAAGCTTTTGGTCTGCACCATGATGAGACATAAGCCTTTATTCTGACATTGTATTTAAAATACAAGGGCATGTGAGTGCCCCCTGAAGCAGTGCTTTTTACATCACACTAAACACAAACAACACAAGGTTGTATTGATATGCAAAATATTAAGCAAATTATAGGTGAAATAAAATAAGAAATTATGATTAATAGATACATGTACTAAATTGAGCCAATGGCGTATATGATTCTGTATAATTTTGAATAATATAATTGCTTTTGAAATGATTTAGGGTAATAAAGGAGACATCACTGCTGCTTGACGCCTGAGTGTGTTCCCCTTTAACACGTGCCAGCGGATGACGCCACCCGCTGTTCAACAAACGCCACAACAAGGAAGTGCACTTCAAGACGTTTGCACGGGACGACTTTTTAGCCCCAATGTTTACCTCTGTAGTACACGTAAGTAATGCTCCAAACAGCGGTTAGTCCTTCGTTAAAGTGTATCGGGTGTATATTTTTTCTATTTTCGTCGCGTGATATACGTGATACTATCTATGGCTCACACGCACACAGCTCCAGTGTCCAAACATGGCAACATGTAGCTACTGCTTTCACTTTCTCGTTGGAAAGAAATGACAAAGCAGATACGAACTTCAGATAGGCTAAACTGGGCAGTAATAAGATTAAACACTTACACTAACGTTACAACACACAACTGTTGTGTGTAAAAAAAAATCTTAAAATGTTTCTGGTAGCAAATAAACCAGCATAATTCTGCTATTTGAATGCAGGCCGAGCTTCCTGTAGGTAGCTTATCAACATGTTTGACTAGTGGTGGGTGTAGGCCATGGACACTCTTTACAAACTCTACGTATAGCCTACACAAATTAATCTTGAAATAAGCTTTAAACTCAAATGCTGTTGTTTATTTCAAAGTGTAGGCTACTTGAGAAACGTGCTGCTGTGAAATATTCTCATGAGTAAAAGTATAAAAAACGTTGTGTCGAAACAAAAGATAACTAAAAAAGTATAGGGATTGGCCACAATTCTACAGTTTGAAGTCAATGACATGTGTAACTGTATCTGAATTGGCGTTAGTTTGACTTGAATCAACTTTTATTTTTAAATTCAATGCTTAAACACTTGATGTTGACGTGTGTATGGACAGCCCAGCAATGTTGTACTCATAGTATATAACAGGTTGTACTTCTGTGTGCTATTTAATCACTGAAATCATGTTATTGAGAAAAAAAATATGCATGTAGGCCTACAGGACTGAGCTGCAACAGAGATGCAACTAAACAGTGTTATTTTCTGTGAGTGGGCAACATGCACATCATTAAAATTAGAGTAAATATCAGCGTTATCAGTCATATATTTATCAAAATATTACCCTACGGTCATAGATTTGAGTGCAATGTTTTACTACAATAAAATCCTCATCATTTTCCAATATGTATCAAATATTCTGACGCTGTGTGTGCGTTTGTTATACATTTAAGTGGCATTCATGGCATTCAAAAACTCCCAACAATGACATCTCAACGTGAACATTTGACACTCAGTTGTCTATGTTGAGCTGCAATATCATACACTATGGATAAATTCTTCTTTTTGATCAAATGGTTTGGTCCCTAAAATATCAGAATATTGAACCACCACAGTTCCCCAGGGCCTAGGTTAAACACATTTCAACTGCCCAGCTCCTCTCATCTTGACCAATGCTGATATTTAACACATAAAGGAGAAAGCGTCATTTTCAAAAGCTCTTTCAAGCTACATTTTTTTGGGAATTCTACTTGGAGAGGCGATCGATGATGATGATACAGAATTCTTGCCAAGTCCTTAATGCTTTCAGCCTTATCCATTAGGCCCAGGCAGGCAGTGACCCCCCTGTGCCCCCCCCCCCCCCCAGGAGAGCAGAAAGTGCACTTCTGCTAAACTAGAGCCAGGAAGCTGTAAAAGAATGACAACGCGAACCATTCAATCTGGCGTAGTGTAACCAGTGTGTGTATTGTATTGTCTCTCAGGATGCCTGTTGAAAGCCCGGAGGACAGGACTGTGGAGGTGCTGGCGCTGCCTCCAGGAGTGGATGAGGAGCTGCTCTTCCTCTACTTTGAGAACAAGAGGCGCTCTGGAGGAGGCCCGCTGGTCTCTGTGGACAAGAAGGGAGACCATGCCATACTGCTGTTTGAAGAGGCAGAAGGCAAGTGGAAACCTAGAAGCACTACTACATTTGTCAACGTTTTTTTTTTTTAAGCCTTTGACATTAGCTGCATTGGCACTATAGCATGTATTTTATCCCCCCCAAAAAACATGAAGTCACATTAATTGCAAAAGCACATCATTGGCATCACTGTCATAGTCTGCACTAAGATGGAATATGTACAGTATCCTGTTTAAGTCACAACTTCATACAGACACTTTAGTTTGTGAAACAGCAAGTGGAATTTTGAATTGAGTTTCTTACATGTTCTCTCTACAATGACCCACACCCCTTTTCAGTTTAAAGTTTTTGAACATCACCCCTTCCTTCCCCCCCAGAAGCACTAAAGCAAAAGCAAAGCAGCACATGTACTAAAAAGAAAATGCTCACTTAAAGGTCACATATTATGCTAATGTTAAGATTAAAAATTGTAATTTGGGTTTCTACTACAAACTGTTTTCATGGTGTAGGACCCATATTAATGTTGCATTCCTTTTGTCATTAACAAATTGTATTTGAATCCCCAACTCTTTTACTTCTACCATCATGTGGACAGTTGCAGCCCAGGTGCTGTCTAAGGGCCACCATGTTCTGCATAACGTGGAGCTGAGTGTGAGGAGGCCGGCCTCAAAGGACCGCTGCAGGCTGCTGCTGAGGGGGACCAACCCTGGCACCAGCACTGAGATGATAGAGCTCTATGTGGAGAACATGATGGGGCTCAATGTGCCCGACTACAGCCTGCAGCCCTCACCGGAGAGACAGCTGGTCCTCATTCACCTCAGCCAACCGCTCTCCAAAGGTCTGTCCAAATCTCCTTTTTTTTCAGATCATAACAATCTTTTTTGGAGGGTTTCCATATATCCAAAATTGTACTTTTCCTTCATGACATCTTTTATTTGAAATGTTTTGAAATTATTCTGGTACAGTATGTAAAATCCTCTATTGCATAAATGAAAAAATAAGAAAGTAGCTTTATAATTGTACATGACGCCCCTTGATAAACAGCATTCATCCAACCTGTTCTTGAAAGCGTTTACAGCATCTTCTGGAAGTTTGTTTTTACAACACAAATTGTGAAGATATTTTTTTTTTCTTTTTCATAATTTTTTCATGATATTTGTTAATGTTTTTTCTTCATTTGTTCTGTAGATTTCCAAAGCATCAGTGCTAAAATCTCCACGAGGAAACTGGACGGGGCTGCGGTTAACTCTGGAGCAAATTGAGGAAACTGACTCCATCTTGGTGCAGAACCTGCACCCTGGCACCACTCAGGATGTGCTCACCTCGTACTTTGAGAACAAGGGAGGTGGTGATCGGAAGGTCAAGGAGGTCACGATGCTTTCAGAGGGCACGGCCAAGGTGTCCTTTGTCAGTTATGAATGTAAGTTTTGGAATATACAACCTTTTTAAAAGTGCCCTGTGTAAAAGGAATTGGCGCTCTACAGAACAGGCTTGGTTTCGAAATGGAATATAATATTTATAAGTATGTTTTAATTAGACTCTAAACTAAATAAAGGTATTTTTATTACCTTTTAGAATAAGCGTTTTATATCTACATATGACTAGGAACCATGTTTCTACAGTAGCACAGAACAGACCAACTTAACAGCCTTACACGTTTTTTTATTATTTATATATAGGCTAGTGGGTGTCCTGGCGAAATGCGCCTGTTGGAAGATCAAGAAGAAGTACTATAGAATAAATAAATACATATTAATACATCTTCACCTCATCACTTGATACTGTGGAAAGATTTGAGGCAGTGGTGGATGATGCTATCTTGAGTAACAGGCTTCTTGTCCTCGATGGCCACCGTATAACTTCTGTAAATTCTCCAAACAGGAGTGGTTAACAAGGGAGCGTTGCAATCTAGAACTTTCACCACTAGCTGCCGCCAAAATACACCTTAACTACACACTGCACCTTTAAAACTCTGATTAAGTCTCTTCTTTGTTTTCCTTTAATCAACCCAAATACATGTCTTCCTTACGTCAGCTGTGGGCCCTGTGCTGGCTCAGACGCACAACCTGGAGGATGCTGATCTGGTAGTGACGCCTTACTTTGACTTTCTTCAACCGACACAAAGTCCACCATTACAAGACACGGCCAGTGGAGACCAGGCTACCACTGAAAGTGAATCAGACGATCAAAGTGACATTCATATGCAGACTGGTCCTCCCGCGGCGGAGGCAGACAGCCAGCCCTCCCCTCCAACGGCCTCGGAACCGGTGGATGAAATGGAGGAGGAAGGCTATGCACTGTATAGCCACATTGCTGTCGCTAACCCGGTCAAACTGGCTTTGTTTCAACTCAGCACCTTGAAACAGGACACCGAGAAGACCTACCCAAATTGCACTATCGCCATCAAAGACGACGGCGTGCACGTCACGGGAGCTGACAGACAAACATCGGAGCAGGTTAAACACGTCATCGCTGACTTTTTTGGCAAAATGTTTGAGACTCATTTGACCCTGGAGCCGGACCAGGCTCAGTTCTTGGAGAGAGCAGATGTGAAGGAGCGGCTGCTGCACACCATGACTCAGACCGGGTCTCCCTCTATGTACACCGTATCGGACTGTGATGTCGTGGTCACCTCCGTGTCTCACAACTGGGCTAACCAGGCCTGTAGCTTTTTGAAAACCCAGCTGTGTCACTTCAGCATACCGATGGACAGCGAGTACGAGTGCATGTTCTACTGCAGAGAATGGTCAGAGTTCCTGCAGGCTCTGGGCTTCACCTCCGTCAAGGTGCCGGAGGGAGGCGGGGACATCCACGTGTTGACCCTGAAAGGGATGGAGAGTGAGAAGCAGGCCGCCATCTTGACGTTTCTCACCACGCCCATTGAAAGGGAGACGGTCATCTACATGGAGCCAGGCCAGCTGACATACATCCAGAACCATTGTCATCAACTGTTGGCAGACATGGCCCAAGTGTCCATCTTTCCACTAGAAGCAGAGGACGTTTGTGGGTTAAAGGTATGTGGTGCAGTGTAAATGTCATTGGCAAAGAAGAGTATTAGAGCCACAGAAGAGAAAGAAGTTGGAAAGATGTTACATTTTAAATTCTTTGATCCATAACTGATAAGTAAAATGTTGTGATAACACAAACGATGCATCTTTGCTATCGACTAGTAACATTACTCTCTGTGAGCAGTTGGCTGTGAGACGAGAGCGCTGTATTAGCCGTGGCTCAGGTGGTAGAGCGGGTTGGCCAATGATCCAAGGGTTGGCGGTTCGATCCCCGCTCTGCCACCTGTGTCATGGTTGTTGTGTCCATGGGCAAGACACTTCACCCACCTTGCCTCGTGTGAATGTGTATGACTGCTGTATGTTTGAGGTGGTGGTCGGAGGGGCCGTAGGCGCTGAATGGCAGCCACGCTTCCGTCAGTCTGCCCCAGGGCAGCTGTGGCTACTATGGTAGTTTACCACCACCAGTATGACTGTGTGTGAATGAATGGAACCTGGAACCCTGTAAAGCGTCTTTGAGTGCCTTGAAAAGCGCTATATAAATCCAATCCATTATTAGCGCAACACCGAAGCAAAAAATAATCAATATATATTTATATATATATATAATATATATTATATATTATATATAAATATATATATATACAGTGCAGTGCAGTAATAAGTGGAGCTGAGATGACGTCAGGTTTTGGTAAGAATTAGGTTGTAGCAAAGATGCATAGTTTGTGATTTAACAATGCTTTTCTTATGAGTTACTGACCCCGGAAATTCAAATCTGTAAACATCTTTCCACCTGTAAAACAGTCTCTAATTTAATCTCAACATTGTATTTTGTCTTTTTTTCTCAAAATTGTATTTTGACTCGACTTTCGAAATGTTGTCTTTTTTCTCTAAGTGAACAATAATTAAAAAAACATCCTCGTCCCATTTTCTTTCTCCCATCTCCTGTGGCCCTTCAATCACAATGGTGATTGAATGTTTTTTAGTTTTTTTTTTAATCCTTTGTTTTTATAAATGTATGGTTTAACTTGTGTTTTTTTCACACCCTTAAACATCTTTGATGATTTTGTGTAAATGCCCCCATTAGATCCAGGGCCTGGCTATCTCTTGTCAAATGGCTGAGGAGGTGTTGCAAGGCGTGGTGTCCTCCATCTGCACCAGAACCATCACGGTCAACGCTCCCGGAGTGACGCGCTTCTTCTGTGATAAGGAGTGTGTGAGCATCCTCAAGCAGATGGAGACTAAGTTCTCTGTCTACATCAGCACCAAGCACGTGCCATGGGAATACCTAGCACACCAGGTAAAAGCAAAAGTCCTGCTTATCTTCTTAGCTCCTCTGTGTCTCTAAAGCTACAATAGTCAAATCTCTCAATTGGCCAGTTATACCAGTCGTCCTCTGTTTTGATGAGCCGTCAACCTTGAAGCCTTGAAAGCAGTGAAACGCTGATGTTGGCTGTGTTTCTGAACAATTCTTGCCTCCTGGATTGTTTAAGCTTCTCTGCACTTTTTTCCTATCTTAGGTTGCTTTCACACCTATAGTTCAGTAGATTTTTTGTTGACTTTTTCATTTAGTTGGATTTGCTTGAAGTGAAATTTGTGTAAAGCAGACCAAATGTCACACCGTCTAAAAGGCTGCAGGTCTATAGGACAGAATAGATGTTATTTATCATAGTTATTGTTTCCCTTTGCCTACCTCCCTACAAAAGTTAAAAATACATCATTAAACTTATGAAAAGTAGTCAGCCATTACGAAATGACATATTCTCAATTAGTTGTTTGTGTGCCGTATTATGCAAAACCACTGATATTTGTAAATGTAATTTTTTTTATATATACTGTATAACAGTTCTAATTATTTTAGCATCGAGTCAGAACCTTCTAATCAATACAAACACAAAGACATTTTTGGTTTCCCTGTTGCAAAAACATTCAGTGTTCACAGACACATTGTATTTATCATTTCAGGACATTTTCCAAACCGCATGGACGATGTTGTCCGAGAGAAACTTCCCGAGAGTGACTTTAGATGGTTCTCCCCAGGAATTAAAATCTGATCCAATGCAAACGGATGACAATGGAGCTGCAGACACAGGTACTATCTAAAGTCTATCAACCTCAATACATTTCTCACATGTCTAACATTCCGCTCTCTCTCTTTGTAGGCCTTTTAGCCGAGGCAAAGAGAATCGTCTCGGCGATCGACGAAAGTGACCAGGATTCCGACCAACTTGATGACATGGATAACTTGGACCTGTACACGGCGGACGAACCAACCGGCCTGACAGACCAGGGCTTTGATGTCTTGGTTTCAGACTCTTCCCAGCCCTCAGATGAAGGGGCGCTACAAGTGTGACACACATGCAGAACGATGGAGCCGTGGGCCTTTCTAGTGAAGAAGACGCCCAGCTGTCTCTAGCCATCCAGTACTCAATGGAAACAAGCCATGGGTCACTGAAGGGTGAGGACGAACAGCTGCAAAAAGCTTTGGAGCTGTCAATGATCCAACACGAGTTGCCTTCTACTGGTACTGTCACGAGCCCTACGGTGCGCAAGGGCGCCAAAGTGTCCTTACAAGACGCCATCAAAGCAGCCAACACCTTACAGCTGGTTGTGTTTGCGGGCTATAGCTGTGACCTGATACGAGTGGACATAGCCTTCGGTAAGAAGGTCACCCAGAGACAAGTGGAAGAGAAGTTGGAGCACAGATGTTTGAGGAACTTGTCTGAGTACGACAAAAGGTGTCTTGAGCTGGTCAAAAGGAAGCACGGCGTGGAGATTCAGATCCAGGGCAGCATCATCACCGTCTCCGGCTTCAAGGACTTTGTGAACGGGGCGATATGCGACGTCAAGCTAATGTTGGAGAAAATGCCCAACGCCATATCCGACCGCGAGATCCTCAGAACTATCAAATGGTCGCATCACGACCCGCTCTCTAAAGACGTGACGCCTTATTGCCCCGACGCCACCGTTTTCCTCGAGAATATCTGGAGACTGAAGCTGACGTCGATCGATATCTTGCTAGACAATCAGCTCCACGTGGTAAACTTTGAGAAGATGCAAGAGCTCAATAAAGCTTCTAGGAAATCTGTGAAAATCTCCAGGAAGTTGATCGCTTTAGAGGACTTGAATGAGGATGTACCAGGTGAGGGGTCACTTTATTTTGTTGTAGGGCCTTTTTGTTATCAACTGAGCGATGCTTCTGTGTGTGGAGCCCAGAAAAACTCATTAAATGTGATAAAAGATGATCAGACGAGTCAAAAATATAGCTGAATACAAAACTAAATCTGGCAAACTAAGACTTAATTTTCAAATGTGATGTCTCTTTTCTTTATCAAAGCGCAAAAATATAAAAACTTATCTTGGACTCTGCTGTTTAATCGTTGACATTTCGTGGTCACAATGTAAATTTAAATGTGCAGCAAAGTTCTGTTATCTAGCTAGCTTGCTAAAAAGCTTTAGCTTCTTTTTCTAGGGATACATTGATGCTACGGTAGGCTGCAATTATTAAAGATGATGATAAGGAAAAGTAAACATTTTTATATTTGTGTTTGTACCTCATATAACTTATTCAAATATTATTTATTGATGCACACAGATATTTTCGACCTGTCTGATAATCTTATAGGGCCATCTGCAAGATAAAGGGCCTTATACCTATGTTGATGAATGATATACATCGTAAAAGTAACCTAATCGTATCTCTTCTCAACTCAATCCTTTGTCAACAGAAGAGGAATACTCTCTGCTGTCCAACATGCCCGAAGTCACCAGAGTTGATGAGGAGTCTGATGAATTTCAGAACGTGGTGAAGAATTTCTACGAGACGATACAGGAATACCACAGCAAGATCCGTATCATAAAGGTAAAAAAGAACCCAACTGCATATTGTGCATCGTATTAGTGGGGCGTCTTTGATATCACTCAAAAAAAATCTTCCCCAGGTGGAGAAGCTCATGAATCGACTTCTGTACAATCAGTACAAGTTGAAGAAGGCCAGCGTCATCCAGCGCGCCACGTATCCCGAAATCGAGCGCACCCTCTACCACGGCACAAGTGACACGGTGGTCAAAGAGATCTGCGTCCACGGATTCAACCGAAGCTTCTGTGGAAAGAACGGTATGTTGTTGTTGTTGCCTTGTCTGGCCCAGTTAAAAGGGGGAGTCCGGGATTCTGGAGAACGCTTCTCGTCAAAATCCCTTTGTGTCAATATCTGTGAATATCTCCGCACGATCAGCTACCTGTCTGTACTGTGTTTGTGCGCAAAAAAAAATGGTGTTAATACACAGCATAGACTGTGTAAACTGGTATGTAAACAGAGGATATGTGAGACAAAGGGGACCAAATTGGCTAGCAACATGCTTGTTTGCAGAGCATAGGCTGTGTATTAACACTGAGGTCACTAATTTTGACCAAAAAAAAAACATTGACAACAAGCATACTCCAGAATCGCTGACTCAACCTTTCAAAATCTCTTAAGCCGTGTTTCCACCGCAGGAACCAGGGTCTAAACTGTAGTTCCTGGAACTTTTCTTACCCCAGAAACAGATCCTGCTCAGGGGGTAGGACTTTGCAAAGGTTCAGGAACCTTTGAGGTTGAGTAAAAAGCGAACAGCAATAGCACAACATGAGCGTCCTCCGTAATCGGCCTGATATGCCCAAACTCCCCGGGACACCCCCGGTGGTAAACACACACACAGCCATCGTGGCCCAGGAACTAAAGGTTTGTGGTCGAGGAGTTCCTTGAAACTCAAAGTTCCCTGTAGTTTAGGTGGAAACGCGGCAGCTTATGGTTTCACTTTTATATGACATCTTGGTTTCTCTCTCCACACACAGCCACTGTCTACGGTCAGGGCGTGTATTTCGCCGTCAACTCTTCGCTGTCCGTCCAGGAGCAGTATTCTCCGTCCAACGCAGAAGGACACAAGTTTGTGTTTGTGTCTCGGGTGCTGACGGGAGACTACACCAAAGGCTGCCACTCCATGAAGACGGCCCCGCTCAAGGACAGCGGAGACACTCCCCTCAGATACGACAGCGTGACGGACGACATCACCAAGCCCACCATGTTTGTCATCTTCAATGACACACAAGCTTTTCCCGAATATCTCATCACGTGCCAGAGAATCCACCGATGAGAGACACGGATCGGCCCCCTCAGAAGATAACCATACAATTTCTGGAAATGGACTGCTTTTGTTGGAATATTCCTGCCTTATTTTTTTTTTTTTTTTTTTAAGTGAAATTTGATTTATAAAGGGCTGATGTGGAATGGTGTACAGAGGCTATTTTGACTTCCATGATCTCAATTTCTTTTGACTAAACTAGAGGGAGTAGAGTTCCTTATCAAACAGTCAAGTCTGAACAGGAGAACCTCAATTTTCTGCTGCAATCAGTTCTCATGCATAATACAGGTAGTTGTAATAATGAGAATAAGACTGACAGTTTAGACAGTTTTTCCAATACAATGCAGTCTTAACTGTTATTACCAAAATGACAGAACGTCTGATTTGGCCGGAAAATATAGCCTCAGTTGTATCTATGTATTTGCTTTTTGGGTTCAGTTATTACAGCTCTTTTTCCTCTGACCATATGAGAATGGTAAACTGACTAACTTATAAATGTGGTTTTGTGGGATGCTCCCAGAAGTAGCACAACAAAGAAAGCACTTTTTGGAAAAAGTGATCACCATGTTAACAAAAGGAAGGACATATAGGCAACCCAAATTATCGTTTTATGGGGATGCTGCTAATTAGGATTTAGTTTTTATGATATTAAGTTTTCAATTTAAGTTAATTCTAAGCCTGTACATCGATCATATCTGCTGTCAACTTTCAAGGAATTTGTTATTTTAATAAAAACAAAAAAAACTTGTGAGTTGAACCTTGTGTGTGAAACATGATGGCTCCTGATCAGTCATCTGCCAGCTGCTCTGACTCTTGAGTGAGGTGAACACAGGCTGCAGAGTGTGTGGGCATTGAATGGCAGTTCTCTTTGGATTTCCCTTTACGGCAGGGGTCTCCAAACTTTTTTCAACTGAGAGCTACTTAGAAAAAATGATAGTGGCCAAGAGCTACTTGCATCGCTTAGGCCTATATTTATTTACATCGCACACATCAACTGAATTAAGCTTTATGTTTGTACACGTGTGAAATTGCATACCTAATGCTTATTAAAAAATGATTTCCCATCTAAGGTCCAAGAAAACATCACTACTTTGCACTTCTTTTGGGCCGCATTTACATCACTGAAAATGTACATCAATGTCTATACTACACTTCTAATTGTGACACAAATCAGTGTCCCCCCAGGACATGTCTGAGTCAAGGTGGTCACTGCCCAGGTGCCCAGGTGAAAATGTTGGGGGTATTTGGCTCAAAGATGCCAATACGCATTAAAGAAATAGACAACTTTTTAATGAATACAACAGACAACTGACCTTACAGTTGTGGAATTGTGTTTGCTATGTGCATGTACAAATGTTGTAAAAACATGCAGACAGTACAAAACACAATTAAAAAAAACTTCTACTGTTTTGGTGCAATGTGCAGACACACACTAAAGACAAATAATGGACCATACACATAACATTTGTATGCACATGAAAGTGCAAATTCGACTTTTTGGATGTTGGGCTGTTGTTACCGTCGATGGATTTTAAACTTAAAAAAAAAAATCCAATAGTTTGTCAACCTATCAGGCGAGCTACTTGAAACCCGCCCCTCGCGAGCTACTGGTTGGAGACCCCTGCTTTACGGAGTACTTTGATCACAGACCATTATAGGTTTACTTTTGTCTGTAACTTCTGCCCATGGAATGTGTTAACCAAAGTGCTTTTAAATTAATTTTTCTGTGTTTCTTACATAATTTTATTTTAATGAAGACATTAAGAATTTGCATTATTTAGGGGGAAAACAATTATCATTATTATTATTTGTAAGAAAATAAAGCTTCTCAAAGAAAATTTGATCCGGGGCTTAGTCTTTCATGCTCTGGTTTGGTCTTTCTATAAATGTCTTGGTTACTGTGTAGAATTTTTGCACAGTAGACTGTGAGTTCAAATGATTGCATACAGAAGGCCACAAAAACGGAATAAGTGACGTGCATTATATCACACTTATAATTCAAATATTAAAGATGCACTATGCAATTTAAGGGGAGGGGAATACAGAAACGGTTGAGACGTTATGTGAAATGTGAATAAAACAGAATGTGATCATTTCCTAATCCTTTTCGAGATGTATTCAATATATAACAGTACACATGTTCAAATGTAGAATCTGTTTTTGGTTTTCCAACATTTTCTAGATAACTGCTGTTTGGAATCACTTTAGCCAATACATATACTGTGATACCTGCAATGGATTCAGTATTTAAGAAGCTTCATGTTGTGAATCCGTGAAGGGTCTCAAATAACACTGGGTCATGTTAAACATTGTACATTTTAGAAAGCAAGTTTATTTATATAGAACATTTCATACACTAAGGCAATTCAAAGTGATTGACACAGAAAGCATATAACAGAGCAAAACAAAAAGACAAAGAGCAGTAAAATGCATGAATAGAATAATACATAAAATACAGTAAAATAAAGTTCATAAAAATGATAAATAAATAAAATACAATAAAGTGTACATTAAGTCACTCTGTATATTAGAGTCAGATTGTATTCAAGAGCTTCTAGGTGAAGCAGAGGTGAACATCAATGTCTTTAGCCTATTTTAAAAGGGGCATAATGCAATAGCACAAAAGTTATTTTTTTGAATTCATGCTGAAACAATGTTGTACCAAAAAAAACAAATAACTATGTAGGAAGGTACTGCCCAGGCCCTTAATTATATGTTAACACTTGTAGGCACATTATTATAGAAAATAATGCAGATAAACAATAATATATGGACAAAGTGAATAACAGTTTTGTCTTGAATCTCTTTGTAACATGGTGTATATAATACACTATAGTATTCAAAGTCACACAGTCAAATCCTGTGTGATCTGTGATGATCTTGTGGTATTGAGACCGGGGCCGTCTTCTAGTTCTGGGGGTTTAGGAGCAGGTGGGTGCAGAGGTGTGTTCAGTCGCTCACTGTAGCGGCGGAGCTGGTTGGTCCTGCCCTAACATCAGAGACAACTTGTGAATATTTTACAAGATATCATCAGCATAGAGCATGTCATTTTATCTTCAGCTCATCACAACTTTACGTCACTTCTTTAGTCTTAATAAAGGGGCTTACTTACTGTTTAGACTGACACACCACATTTCCTCCATCATGGAAAGTCTGGATGTACCGCGGGCCTGAGCGCTGCTGGTTACAGCCGTCTGTATCTTTAGCAAAGTGAGACACTCAACAGAGAGAGAAAGATAGAGAATCCCAGAGTTAGTGATAGTAAGACGAACCAAAGACTCTTTTGATAATGTTATGAATGATTTTCAAACCTGCCCTAAAGTCCTACTCACCTCAGGAAATAAAAAGGAGAAATCACAGAAGAAAAGAGTGAGTCATCTTCAACATATATGTGATCAATGTGAAAAGGGTGCTCTCCTAATTATCACTAGGCCCAGTGCCCCAACATTAACAGTGTTACTTGAATAATAATGAGGACAATGATACATCTTTATTTCAGTTGTACATGCAAAAATGAAAACAATACAATACAAGCACATACAAAGCAAAATGCATAAAACAAAAAATAAGTAAAACCGGTAAAAACTCATGTAAGCAAATAAAAACACAAACAAAGCATAATGCTCAAACTATAGCAAAAGTAAAATAATAAAAGCACATTAAAAGCATTTTGCAAAAAACAACACATAACACAACATTAAAAGCATATAAGGAATGAATAAGAAATAACAAACATAAAATACGATAAACTGAACATAATAATACATCATTATTTTAAGTTGTTGTGCATAAAATTAAAACAATACAATACAAGCACATACAAAGAATAATGCATAAATCTAAAAATAAGTAAAACTGGTAAAAACTCATTAAAGCCAATAATACACATAAAAAGCATAATGCACAAAATATAGCTACAGTGAAACAATAAAACAACATTAAAAGCACATAACAAATATATAAGAAATTACAACCATAAAATATACGATAAAATAAACAGAAGGTGGAATTAATTCAAATTAAAACTGATCATCCTTGAGATGTTTCTACATCTGAATTGGAGCCCACCTGTGGTCAATTCTGTTATTTGGACATGACAGTTAACAGTGCATGTCAGACCACAACACAACCATGAGGTCCTCCGAGACAGGATTGTCTCGAGGCACAGATCTGGGGAAGGGTACAGAAATAATTCTGCTGCTTTAAAGGTCCCAATGAGCACAGTGGCCTCCATCATCCATAAATGGAAGAAGTTTGGAACCACCAGGACTCTTCCTAGAGTTAGACGTCCCTTTAAACTGAGTGATCGGGGGGAGAAGGGCTTTAGTTAGGAAGGTGGCCAATAACACAATGGTCACTCTGACAGAGCTCCAGGGTTCCTCTGTGGAGAGAGGAGAACCTTCCAGAAGGACGACCATCGCTGCAGCCAGTCAGGCCTGTATGGTAGTGGCCAGACAGAAGCCACAGCCCGCCTGGAGTTTACCAAAAGGCACCTGAAAGACTCTCAGACCATAAGAAACGAAGAAGAAATGTTCTGGTCTGATGAGACAAAGATTGAACGCTTTGGCGTGAATGCCAAGCGTTATGTTTGGAGGAAACAAGGCTACGCTCATCAACTGGCCCCTACCATCCCTACAGTGAAGCATGGTGGAGGCAGTATCATGCTGTGGGGATGTTTTTCAGTGTCAGGAACTGGGAGACTAGTCAGGATCAAGGGAAAGATGAATGCAGCAATGTACAGAGACATCCTGGAAGAAAACCTGCTCCAGAGTGCTCTTGACCTCAGACTGGGGCGACGGTTCATCTTTCAACAGGACAACAACCCTCAGCACACAGCCAAGATATGGAAGGAGTGGCTTCAGGACAGCTCTGTGAATGTCCTAGAGTGGCCTAGCCAGAGCCCAGACTTGAACCCCATTGAACATCTCTGGAGGGATCTGAAAATGGCTGTGCACCGATGCTCCCCATCCTACCTGATGGAGCTCGAGAGGTTCTGTAAAGAGGAATGGGCGAAACTGGCCAAAGATAGGTGAGCCAAGCGTGTGGCTTAATATTCCAAAAGACGTGAGGCTGTAATTGCTGCCAAAGGTGCCACAACAAAGTATTGAGTACAGGCTGTGAATACTTATGTACATATTATATTTTCGTTTTTTATTTTTACTAAATTCTCAGACAAACTTTTTTTAAGTTGTCATTATGGGGGTATTGTGTGTAGAACTTTGAGGAAAGAAACTCAATCCAGCGTTATTCCAGGCCAGGCTGTAACATCACAAGATGTGTAAAAAGTGAAGCGCAGTGAATAGGGGAGAACGGGGTAAGTAGGCACACTTTTTACTCTAGTGAGAATTGCTCATCACCAAAACATCTATCAATAGCCATTCCTACATTAAATTGAAGCTTAAGGTGTTGGCTTGAAATGTGTGTCTCTCTTTTTTTCCAACTTATTGTAATGAAGAAGTAATTTACCATCAAAGACACTCTGACACATTGTGACAACCAACCCCATCAAGGGGTCGGTTGTCACACACTATGGGGTTGTTTGTCACAATGTTATCTTAATGGGAAAAATCTTAAAAAGAAGGCAATGAGGCAGAACCAAATTTGAAAGTTTAATTGCATTGTCAAGTTGACAAATAGGCCTACATAACTTACTGTAGCCTTGGCAGCTGGTCTAGTTTGGGATGCACTGGGTTGTTTTGATTTTGTTGCCCTTTTTTCTTTTGCTTGCTAGCTGCCTTTTCCTGCTCTATTCTTTCCTTCTCTGGGGTGTCAGTGAGGATACAGCTTGACAATTTCTTTCGTTATTGGGTTCCTTTTCTGGCTGCAGCCTTGAGATAACATGTGACAACCAACCCCCCCAAAAAATTTGACGACCAACCCCAACCTGAATTTCTTGCTAGCATCAAGGCCAACAACCATCTGACAACTAATTAGCTTGCTAACAACAATCTCAACTATAGCTTACCCTTCACACTTTCTGAGGGTAACAAGTGTTTTGTTATAAACCCATTGTGTAAAAGCCTAGAAGAAAAATACTGAGAAGCAAAATATTTTGAATTTGACATGAAAAACACAAAACATCCTCTCACCTGAAATGCAGCTGTCTTCCTCCAAGGAAGTCTATGTATGTGACCTCTGATCCCAATTCTGGACCTTTTTTATATCAACATTTCAGAGCTAGCGCGCTCTGGTGGCGAGATATAACGAATGTGACATCCAACCCATGTGACAAATTACCCCGTTCTCCCCTACTTTCTGTATGCACTGTCCTATAACATATGTATGGTGTTGGAGGCTAAGACTACAAAGAATCCAGCCACCAGATAAAACTGATGCCTGGTGAGAAAAGCCTGATCTAACAAGCTTCACATGCGTTTTCTCCAAATCAGTCTGGACGTTGGTCCCTTATAATGGAAGGCAGCCCCTGATTGGTTCATGTAGTCATCAATCTAGCCTCCAGTCAGACTGGGCCGTACCAGCTTTCCATCGGTTGAGGCTAGATTGACGACTACATGACCCATTCAGGGGCTGCCTTCCACTAAGGGACGAACATTAGATTTTGAGAAATGCCAGACTGATCAGGGAGGAACAAATGTGAAGCTTCCAAGATCAGGCTGGTCTCACCAGGCTAAGCCTACATGACTTCCTGTGTCTTTATATAAAACCTTTCCATGACAGAATCTTATACTTACCTCTTTCTGTGATGTTATGTATAATAATTCTAATACTGTACTGTATAAGATATAATGTATCATTATATGTATAATACTAGCATTATATACGTATATAATAGTTAAGGTGTTGGAGGCTATTAAGACTATAAAGAATCAGGGCATCAACTCATCCCTGGTGTAAGACGCTATGCTATCCAGTGCGCTACCAGCGCCTCCAGACGCAATGACTGTTTCCAGATGGACAGTCTACTGCCCCCACTGCTCACCTCTCTTCAACCAGAGCCGTCTGGAGGCTTTTAGCTCTGCCTCCACGTTGTTGCCTATGGCTCTTCTTCAGTTTGCTATTATTGATATAATGTAGCATTATATCTATAATACTAGCATTATATATAATATTTAAGGTGTTGGATGCTATTAAGACTATAAAGAATCACCCCATCATATAAAACTCGTCCCTGGTGTAAGACGCTATGCTATCCAGTGCGCTTCCAGCGCCTCCAGACACAACGACTGTTTCCAGATGGACAGTCGGTCTATACACGGGGCTGAAGTCCTAATCCGTTTGGCTGTCCTCGTCATACCAGGTGGAGTTCCTGGTGATAACCTCCCAGTATCTGTCCCAGCTTCTGAAGTGTGAAGTTGAAGGAGTGTGCACATCTTCTTCTTCATCTTCTCCAAAGCCGTCCTCAAAGCTGGTCCTCCTGGGCCTCTGAGCAGGAGGCTGCTCCTCCTCGTCCTCCTCCCTGCTCCTCTTCCTGGAGGAGCTGGAGCTGGACACAGAGGAGGTGGAATCTTCACATTCCAGGAGGAAACTCCAGGACTCGTAGGGAGGCGACGGCACATCATCGCAGCCAAGAGGTACCACACCGCCATCTTCAACCTCTTCCTCTTCACCCTCCTCTTCCTCACTCTCTCCATCCTCTTCCTCCGTCTCCTCTTCATCACCCTCCTCCTCCCAGTCTGCCTCCTCTTGTAACTCTGATGACATGGACTCGTAGCCGGAGTCTTCGCTGGGCCAGTCGGAAAACTCACCCTCCGAGTCTGACCCGGTGTCACTGTTCTCCAACAGCTCTTCATCATCAGAGAACGGTCCGAGGTCTTCTCCCTCCTCCTCTTCCTCCTCCTCCTCCTCCTCTCCCTCCTCCTCTTCCTCCTCCTCTTCCTCCTCCTCCTCCTCATCTAAAATGTCCTCCTGAAAAACATATACAACCTGCACCTCCTCTCCATCAGAGCCGGAGATCCTGATCAGCTCACGGAAGCCTGCAGCGCCGGGATGCTCCACCTCGTAGAAGACATCTGAGGGGAAAAGTGAACGCACAAGGAAAACGTTAGCCTAATACTTCTCATTCTATATTTTTTCATTGTGACTAAATACAACAATATACAGAGTTATGAAGGTCTGAATAGATTAGTAATATATGAGGAAAGTGTGTGTGTGTGTGTGTGTGTGTGTGTGTGTGTGTGTGTGTGTGTGTGAACTTTTTCAACACCAGCCACACATGTAGACATGAAGTCAAAAATGCACACAGACACACAGACACACACACACACACACAGACACACACACACACACACACACACACACACACACACACACACACACACACACACACACACACACACACACACACACACACACACACACACACACACACACACACACACACACACACACACACACACACAACACACACACACACACACACACACACACTTACTTCTTTCGTTAAGAACAATGACGATTTTCACTCATTCTAGCCTGAACCACGAAACAATATAATATGGGTTCCATGTGTCTGCCCATAAGCACTGACACAATCACACACAAGACCAAGCAGGCTACGTCACACACCAGCTGAACAGCACATATTGATAGAAACTGTGCTTTTCATCTGCAAGCTCCACACAGAGGCATTACATCAGGTGGAAATGTAACCCACATGTCAAAGGTCTGATTGTATCACAGATGTCTGGCTATTTTCAATCTATCTTTATCCAACATATGATTTATCCATATTAAGAAAACAAATACAGATTGCATCTAGATTGCTGACAATAATAAAAAACCCATCAACTGAAGAATATATAAAAGGAATTCCAGATCTTAAAGTTATATCAAATTATTTCTGTCATTGGGATGCTGAAAACAACGAATTGCCTCTCTGAAGATCAATAAAGGCTTCTGATATTAAGTGCCACCATACGGAGTAGAGGAAGGGAGGATTTTTCACACTGCTTAAACTGTGTGTTTGAAGGATTATAGCCGTCTCCAAGTGGTTTGCAAAGACCGCTGTCAAATAGGCCTACTGACATCAACCAGTTTATGCGCCATAAACGATACGTAATTACGCACGCTGATCCAATGGGCACTCTGACAGAGGCATGGCGCAGCCTATTACACCCATAGACATTATAAAGATTAGACTCTTTATATATCTATGATTACACCAGCAACCCGAAAATCTCAACTCTGAAAATCCGCTCGAATCAGACTAGCAATAAACTTAAAAAATGCATAAGTGTTTCCACAGCAACAAGTGAACTCATCATTCCACTGAACGAGCCCTGCTTCGTTTACACCTGCGCGTTCTAACGCCCCCATCGTCTCCATGGTTACACAAATATATATATTTTGAAGCATTTTATGAAAAAATAAAAATAAATGTCCCGTTCATCATCTATTTTTCCTAAACTTTTGACGCCAAATTGGAACAAATTGTAAAATAAGAGTGTTTTCAAATCACTACACCACGTGTTAACGTGTTCCACACATTTCCCGGGACTTTTGAAACATTCCAAACAGAATAAAAACTATTTTACACCGAGAAAAAGACAACTTTCTGCAAATCTGTGTAGTTCAAACGGGCCATTACTCCGTTACTTGTCCACCTTTAAACTCAATAAGTAGCCTAAAGCTTACTTTAGCGCTGAGGAAGCTTCCTTCCTAAGTGTTTAGAGGTTATCTTATGAACCCAGGACAAAGATGAGTTTGGTTCTTACCTTCCCGTCGGATGTCCGGCTCATGCGGGCCTCCAGGCAGCAGGTGTCCGTTGGTCGGTGCTCCGATCATTTCTCCTGTAGGCTAGTTGTTTGCTTTTCTTCGTATTATTCTGATTCACTTCTTCAATAAGGTGGTGTGTTATCCAGATGCTTTCAGCTTCAGTTCTTCAAAGAGATGTTGGGCTTTCAGCGGTCAGTCTTATCTTTGCAGCAGGTCAACTCGTGTCAAGTGCAAAGTGAGAAGGTGGACGGGTCAGCTGGCGTTTATATCACCTTCTGATGTGAGCGTTCTGTTCTGTTTCCATGACTTTAGCGCGTCAGTGACTTCGAGATGTTCAAATAAGTTGTCTCCAAATGGATAATATCAAATATCCCATGTGTTTATAGGCTAATAATAATAATAATAATTGATAGGTTTAGGCTAATATCTGTTCCATGCTTTCTCAGTCTACGATCAAAATATGAATTCAATCCACTTCCATACCCCCTTCTCCTTCTGTACATGATGCATATGGGCTAGGCCTACATTTTTTACACTAGGCTAGTCCTCTTATCAGCACAAATAGCCTACTCAGGTCAAACATGACATGGCTTTTAATGGCTACGCTTTGGTGGAGACTGAGTAAACGTAAAATGTAATTCTTAAGGTGCGAACACACTAGGCATTTTACACGCGTAAGATTTACGTGCGTAACGCGGCTAAAATGTTGCTTGATCATTTTGTGTCAAAAATGGTTATACGCGCGTAATGTGACGAGTCTCCCTCCCGATATTGTATTTCCCTTATCAACCATGGCTGCGATCAGAACCGACCCGACACAACAGCGTGCATGTCCACACAAAAACAACAACAATACGGCCAACAACTGTGCCAAAAGACAAACTGAACAGCACAAATAGCCTAGCATTAAAACAGCATTGCATATTCACGGCAGCTACATAACAAACACAGTTACAGCAGCATCGGTGCACGGCGGCACAACATAAAGGCAAGTAGCCAACATTACCCTACCTGGCTGTGACAGGGGACCGTGACAGGGGACCGTGGCTGGCGTAGATCAACACCGGTGCTTCGTGTACTTGTCGTGAAAGTCCCGCGGACAGTCGTCATGTTTGGGTTCATAATATGAGGCGCTAGCCGCCCGCACACAACAGGGTGAGTTAACTAATGCTATACGGCGCTAACTTTGTTATCGGCTAAAGCACAGCTACACATATTCACTGAATTAACCAGGAAGTCCATTCTCCTGGTTTACTTTCCCCACGTATTCTAACCCCGAGCGGCTTCATACAGCACCGGCCGCCGCAATACATTTACTCCTCGGTGTCTCGCATCAGCTTCTGTGTACAGTACACTGTTCTCCGACCCTGCCAATGTATGTGACGTAGGGTCAAGCTCAACGCTGATTGGCCAACGCGGCTAATCGTCTCGCGTAGGAGCAACAAAAGTTCAATTTTTTGAACTCCTCGCGTAGCTATACGCGCGTAATATATACGCACGTAAAGCTACGCGCGTAAAAATGTTGCTTTAGCGCGAGTGAAAATGTTGCTTTAGCGCGAGTGACGCATTTACGCGCCATGTACGCGCGTAAACCAATGGTTCCCTATGGAAAAGGGGCGGGTTTCATACGCGTCTGTACGCGTGTAAAGTGCCTAGTGTGTTCGCACCTTTAGTATAGAATAGGCTTCTACCGTTATTTTAAATAAAAAACACTCTTTATTTTAAGACACCTGGAACAAACATAGCCTAAGTGAATAGCATATGTTTTTCAGTGAAACATTATCTTTTAGCTTTTTTTAGTTCAAACAGCAGGCCTATTCCAGGGATCCATTTCCCTGTGAGGAAAGTTTGTTTGTTCAGTTATGAGACAATACCTTGCACAATTTTCACTTCTCTGACTCATATAGCCTAAATTGTTACATAGCCTAGTGCACCTTTAATATAAAGCTGTGGGCCTATAGTAATAACATTACATTTGTCCACACTAAAATAAGCTCTAAATTGGAAGTTACATTAGAAATATTCTGTGTTAATCTCCAGCCTCAGAATATATGTAATTTAGCCTAATGAAAGGCCTGTGTTGTCCTGAGACTAACCTAACCCTCAAGAGTGGCTCCTAAACTCAAAGAATCTTGGTGAATTTGCTCCTTCACCTAGATTTTAGCTTTGACAGTTGTTTTTATCTGGGAATTTTAGTTTTACATAGACATTGTAAAAGGTGCCAATATTTTGAGTGACTATGGTCTTTCAATGTGTATCTACCATGTAGCCATCAGATTTGATTGATTTTTTTGGCCAAATATCAGTTTATGGTTTGAACTGTGGGGGGCAGCCAGGGGGCAGCAATATACGCAGGAGCAGCTAGTCTGCCGGAAAAAGAAAGGACGAAGAAGAGTGGAGCGGCCACCACCACAACATTGCTAGCTTAAGTTACTAACCCACTAAATATGACACCCTAAATGTGAACAGAGGGAGCGACAATAAAGCTACAGACTCTGATAACGTGTTTGATATAGGTATGTTGACAAGTTTAATTCAAGATTTGCAAAAACATGCCAAAACACAGTAGACTGTTGCAGGCGCTGTACCATGCCAGCTAACATGTTAGCCACAAATAGCGCATTGCTAACGCGGCTAACGTTACCGGCTTTCCATGTATTGGTTATCTGAAGCTAACTGTTGGAGCTGACACACACTGCTCACAACAACAGGACTGAATGGCAAGCGCTACTTGCATGTCTCATAAAAACAGGCATACGCTATCACTGGTAAAGCTAATTATCCAGCTATTAGCCAAAGCTTAACACTACCTTTGGTGAATGATTAGCTAGCTAGCTTTTGTTTTTCTCATTGAAGCATGTCTTACAGGCAGCAGCAGTGGCTGCATTAAATAACCAGCCAAAGATGTGAATGTTTTACATTGTGTTACATTCATATTATCATTTGAGCTGCATTTCTTGTATGAAATATTCTACAAATAAAGATTGTTATTACTGTTATACAGCCAACGAGGGTTGTAGCCATTAGGAAGTTTACTTGAATGATAACATTAAGTAAAATCTATCTATGAATTGTAAGCAGGGTTCCTACAGATGCTTAAAAAGCCTTAATAGGCACTGAATAGGTTATTGTGAGAATAAGGCCTTAATTGAACTTACAATGTATTAAATCGATCTTTCTAAGGTCTGAAAAATGCTAAGACATGGGGAGTAGGACTTCATCTGGACGTTGCAATGTACAATATCAAAATAATAGGTAGCATGGCAAATATTATTTACATTATTCCCAAATGCCTCTCGCTTTGACGCATATCAGCATGACATAGTAATCAAATATGGTCACGTTGCAATCGTTACTGTTAGCACTCCAGACATTTTAGTTGTGTGTTTTTTTAATGACCTGAAATAAAATGACATGCCAAATAAATGTCTAATTTTGTATCGCATGTAATGTATCTTATCAAAGTATGGCTCAGAGATAGTGGACATGAATATTCTCACTCATCAGGTGCTGAGGGCTGACCTTCCAGGATGTATGCCGTGTACAGACAAGCACACACACCCACTGCGGTGGAGTTCTCTGTCTACTGTAACTTTATATCCACCAAGGAGAAGAACTTGGTCGTGGCTGGAACATCTCAACTCTATGTCTACAGGATTATCCACGATGCGGAGGTAATGGGAATTCTCTATTTAGCTTGTGTTATTTTTGTAATTGTAATAACGTTTTGGATTATGAGCTTAAAAGGTATATATGTGTAACATTTTTGTCATTATTTCAGAGTACGTCGAGGTCTGACAAGTCTTCAGGTATGTCTAGTCCTTATAGTCAAAGTAATGATGTGACCGTTGATGAAGGAAATAGACTCAAGTAATAGATCTGACTTTCCTCTCCCCTTTTGCAGATTCCAAGTCTCGTAAGGAGAAGCTGGAGCAGGTGGCTTCCTTCTCTCTCTTCGGCAATATCATGTCCATGGCCAGTGTGCAGCTAGTGGGAGCCAACAGGGACGCGCTCCTCCTCAGTTTTAGTGATGCCAAGGTAACATTGTCTAGAGCTGCCATTTTGCTCGGAAGATGTCATGTTTAAATGAAAGCCAAAATTGTTGTCTATCTCACTTCTGGTCAAATCAGTGAATATTTCCTCCAGTGTCAAAACAAAGCCTAGGTTCTGTGAATGGGCATGACGCTAGCTACAGTGGGCCCCCTTTGTTTACATACCAGTTTTGCATGTGTGAAAAGGGAAGATCGCTAGAATGTATTACTGATAGTTTACCGGGGAACTATGTGTGAAAGAGGCTTAATGTTTGATTGACGTGTATGTGTGTGTGTTCTCTTCTCTCACCAGTTGTCTGTAGTGGAGTACGACCCCGGCACACACGACCTCAAGACGCTGTCTATGCATTATTTCGAGGAGCCAGAGCTCCGAGTATGTACAGACAGTGTTCAGTTGCATTATCTGTGGAAAATGTTGACAGGCTCAATTTAAACGAATTGTTTTCTCATTCGCACCTCTTTCTTTTTTCCCCAGGATGGTTTTGTACAGAATGTCCATATCCCCATTGTCCGGGTGGATCCAGAGAATCGCTGTGCTGTGATGCTGGTTTACGGCACCCAGCTCGTGGTGTTGCCTTTCAGGAGGGACACGCTCACAGATGAACAGGAGGGCGGGGTCGGAGAAGGGTACGCACGCCGTCCACCATTCATTCTGCTCATTAATGCCTTCTCTATGCACCTTTAATACCGAAACCTAATATTGATTCTGATTGTGGGGAAATTTCACAACCCTTCTCCAATTCAACTACATTTTGTTTTGCAGTTGCTTTACATGCACATCCAGGCTTAGAAGAACACAACAATAAAACAACTGCCATTTTATTCAGAATTTCCACCTTTTATTGTGCTGCTGTTAAAAGTTCACACTGAGACTCCATAGAATACATTTTTATGTTGTAATTGCTAAACGCATATCCATGTAATTGTCTGAATTGCCTGTCACTTGCTTTACCACCTCCAGGCCCAAGTCCAGCTTCCTGCCCAGTTACATCATCGATGTGCGCGAGCTGGACGAGAAGCTGCTGAACATCGTGGACATGAAGTTCCTCCATGGCTACTACGAGCCCACGCTGCTCATTCTGTTTGAGCCCAACCAGACATGGCCCGGGTCAGTCCACCACCTCAATATCTCCTACAACAGACACTCTCTTTGTTTGGTTCCATCTGTTTCACATAATACGTATTGGTTGTAGGTAAGATATTGCCCCCTGAAAAGTCAATGCTTCGAATCATCAGTCTTTTTTTGGGGGGTCAGTCAGTGCACATAATATTAAAACAGGATGAAAGCAAAAAAACTGATGTAATAATAATAATAATGCCAGGCCAGTAAGTGTAAGTTATGTCAAACACCAGAGATTGTGAGAACATTGTGAGCAATGCACATTGAGTATCTTCAGCGAGTGGCGAATCAAAAACCATTCTTGAAATGCTCAAAAAACCAAAAACAGTGGACTATGCTCGCCGTAGTTATGATTTAGTAAAGCTTGGATGCCTAGGAAACAATCAAGCCTAACTACCCGCCATCTTGGGTTCATGGTGCGTGCTCAGTAGTAGTAGTAGTAGTAGAGTTTTCAAAGATCTCATGCCTGGAGAGCATTTTCAACCTCAGTTTTCAGCGATCTAAAACACAAGTTTCCACCGTTTCCATGTAGACATTAAACCAATATCTAACTCCAATGTACTTTTCTTATTGACAAATGGTATCGCTAATAGTCCAATCTCTGTTTTTCAACTGGCTGATACGATTCGACCGAGAACTCAGAACTCAGAACTGTAGGTGTTTTTACTTCTCGTCTGTAAGCGTGCCAAGTCAGATTTGATTTCATGTTGGACTTTGTGTTTTTGTTGTGCCCGTTCCAGGCGTGTGGCTGTGCGTCAGGACACCTGTAGCATCGTGGCCATCTCCCTCAACATAATGCAGAAGGTCCATCCTGTCATCTGGTCTCTCAGTAACCTGCCTTTTGACTGTACGCAGGTCATGCCTGTGCCCAAGCCCATCGGTGAGCTCAGCCAATTCTCTCCTTTTGTCACTGGCTGCTATGTCATTTCTGTGATGGTTTTAGATAGGAATGGATACTGGTATGTGATTTGGTTTGGTTTGGGGTGCCTCTCTGATCCCTGGTCAAATCCCTTTTTTGTCAGGTGGTGTGGTGGTGTTTGCTGTGAATTCAGTGCTGTATCTGAACCAGAGTGTTCCACCGTACGGAGCTTCTCTCAATACTCAGACAACTGGGACCACAGCCTTCCCTCTACGTAAGCATTACCACTTGAAGACACCTACACCTGTCCCTTTTTGATATGTGGACTTTACCTAACATTTAATGTATACTGGATAATGTGCTATGGTCACCCAGGTATACAGGAAGGGGTGAAGATCACACTGGACTGCTCCCAGTCGGATTTCATTGCCTACGATAAGATGGTCATCTCTTTGAAAGGAGGAGAAATGTGAGTCATTTGTAATTATCACCAACATGCGTAAAACAGATTGGTCATTCCTAACTTGACTATTTTTTTGTCTTGTAGTTACGTGTTGACGCTTATAACGGACGGCATGAGAAGTGTGCGTGCTTTCCACTTTGACAAAGCTGCTGCCAGCGTCATGACAACCTGTGTAAGTTCAAATAGCCTTTTCCTATTATGTTTCTGTATGCTTCAACATGCTGGAGGGATTCAGGTTTGACTGACACCGGCTCTAGAAAGGTAATAACGCTACTTGAAGATCAAAGCTGCTGGAAGCCACCAGGGAAGTAAAACATAACGGCAGTTTCTCATATCTAGCTGAACTTTCAGGGTTCGAAGTAATCACTGAATATACAGCTCCAGAAAAAATTAAGAGACCACCCCAAATGTTCAGTGTCTCTGGTTTGACTATTTATAGGCATATGTTTGAGTAGAAAGAACATTTTGGTTTTATAATATAAACTGCTGACAACATTTCTATCAAATTCGAATATGTTTTTAGTCATTAAGAGCATTTTCAATAAGTTATGTAGAGATGAAGATTTAAGAAAAAGCCAGACTGGTCTCTATTTTTTCCGGAGCTGTATGCTAAGTATGAGTTGAAAAAGGAGGGTGCGCTTCAACAATCGAGGATTCTCAGTAGAGTGCTAATTATTCCCAAATACCAATAGGCAGGCATGTTCCAAAAAGTAAAGAAATTTCTACAAAGTTCGAGAATGCAACGCTCCCTGGGTAACCCCCCCCTTTTGAATAATAACAAGCTACAGTGGCCTTCAAGGACAAGAACAATTCTAATGTCTAAACAATGCACCTGGTGACATTCCAACTATGACGCGGCTTTCAACATGGCGGCCACTAGGCCTTGGTCCAAGATATGGAGAAATATGCACATATATGAGACCCTTTCTAAGGGAAAAAAATAATTCTAAACATTTTGTTCAGCTATTATGCACTAAATTAAATGTACTTATGGATATTATAATTACTTTCTACAAAATCTTCTAGGAAATAAAACCCAAAATTCTACACACTGAACTTGAGATAATGCTACTTTTTCTTTACTTTTTTGAACTTTTTAAACTAAGTCTTGTCAGCTGGACTACATCAACACTGTCTTTCCTCTTCCAGATGGTTACCATGGAGGCGGGCTACATCTTCCTGGGTTCGCGCCTGGGGAACTCTCTGCTGCTGAAGTACACTGAGAAACCTCAGGAGAGCCTACCAGAGGAGGGCAAGGAAAAGGCCGACAAGGAAAAAGACAAGGACAAAGAGAAAGAGAAACAGGTCCTTTTTTATGATTGTATACAATGTTCATTTTGATTTAGATTTTTTTTTTTTTTAAAGCACCGTTTAAAATGCCATTCTTATTTTACACCGGCCTTTTGCACTTAGTGTAGTTGCATCAATTAGTTTGTTAGAAGTTGCTGCACTTTTCACATTTTATTTGCTTGTTTTCTAAAGTAGCCCTAAGAACTTATTCATCGCTAATCAATTCCAGGAAGAACCGCCAAGCAAGAAGAAGCGCGTAGATTCTTCCACCAACTGGACGGGTATGTTCACAATTTTCGAATGTGCTTATGATGCGTGATGACAGTAATGTGTGTTTCTGTGTTTTTAACCAATTTTCCTCTTGTTTTGTCAGACGAGGTGGACGAGATTGAAGTGTACGGGAGTGAGGCCCTGTCAGGCACTCAGCTGGCCACCTACTCCTTTGAGGTACATTTTTATTTATTTTTTGAAATGGCTTAAAAGCATTAAACATACTTTCTGATCTTTTTTTAATGGCTCACAGATCTTTCCTGTGTTCTCCTAATAGGTGTGTGTGATAGCATACTCAACATCGGACCTTGTGCAAACGCCTCCATGGGTGAACCGGCCTTCTTGTCTGAAGAGGTACACACACCACACCACGCATGAAAACACTTGCTAGTGTCTCTGTAGATTGGTTACAGCAGATGTACGTAAGTAATCACACACTTTCTAGTCGTGTTTTGTGGTTTTCAACTTTGATTTCATCTCACCCACAGTTCCAAAGCAGCCCAGAGCCTGACCTGGAGGTGGTGGTGTGCTCCGGCTACGGCAAGAACGGTGCACTGTCTGTCCTTCAGGTAAACCCTCTACCACTGATGTTATGTGTTGTTTTCTAAAGGTGGAGTCAATATCACCTTTAACAGTGAAAATCTGCTACCAATCCGTACTGTTTGTGTGTGTGTTTGTGAGGGAGTGTTTATGTGTATACACAGCCTATGCTCTGTAAACTGGTTTGAAAACAAAGGGAGCTCGGACTGACCCATTGTAGCTAGCAACAACGCTATCAATATAGGCTAAGCTACTGATCGGCTTATACTTAGGCTTTGATAAGTATGTGGCTTCAACACCTATTTCAGTATTGGCCAATGTATTGTCACACTTGCTACAGTACTACTAAAAACACATGCTAATTGTATTTTCATAGCAATAAGCCTATCGATAGCATTGTCGCTAGCTATGGGGTTGGCCCGAGCCACTTTGTTTACATTGACGTTTACAGAACCTAGGCTGTTTATTTAGACCAGATTTCTTTTCAGCGCACACACAGTACAGACAGGTAGTGGATGATGAGGAGATATTCACTAATGCATGCCTGCCTGGTCTGGTGTTATGCATGATGAATGGGTCTGCACCGTCCTAAACCCTGTGGTGGCGAGGGCCGTCTGCCACAGGTCCAGTGACGGTGCTAGAGTGAAATCTGGGTCTACCAGGGCTGCCTCAGAGATTGATGGAGTAGCCTGTAAACACCCAGAAACAGGCTGACCCATACACTTCTTACATAGTGACATTGTAACACCAGCATGCTATGGGCTTGTACAGTATACTGTCACTGTTTAGATTTGGTTTAGAGGCATTTAACATTGATATATTTTGCCCTTGAAGTGGGGAGGGAATGTTGCTTTGTATTAATCCTCCCATTTCATACCGTTCTTTTAATTTGATTAAAATACCATATTCTCACAGTAAAGTAACAATGCTGTAGGTTTCCCTGCTAACTTTGATTTGTTTCCACTTCCGTTCTCAGAGGAGCATCCGACCCCAAGTAGTCACCACGTTTGAGTTGCCAGGTTGCCACGACATGTGGACGGTCATCTCCAATGAAGTGAAGGAAGACAAAAAAGTACTGTCATCTTCCTGTTTACCTGCTCCAGCTTTTTTCACTCTAATGTTCAAAATGTTCCCCCGTTTATGGTGACACCGTTTAAAAAGATATAAAGGTCCATCTAAAAAATGTTTTATATCATGGATAAGTTAATTTAAACAGTAAAAATTTTCATATATTCTAGATTCATCACACAAGGTGAAATATGTCAGGCATTTATTTTGTTTTAATTTTGGAATACTAAAATCCAGTTTCTCAAAATATTACATAAATCATATCTATAGATTCATTTCACTTCATGTGTAATGAATTTAGAATATATGAAGGTTTCACTTTTTGAATTAAACTAAAGAACTAAACACACTTTTCATTGATATTCGAATTTCTGGAGAAATGCACCTGTAAACTGTATATATATTTTTCTAATAGCATAACTGTTTGTTTGCTTTCCCCAGGCTGTAAAAAGCGACGGCTCGGAGGACGGGGCGGAGACAGAGACCGGTGAGGATGGAGAGAAGGAAAAAGAGGAGAAGAAAGACAGGGAGGAGGAGGTGGAGGAGGAAGAGAAGAAGACGGAGTCTCCCATAGAGGACGACACCAAGAAACACGGCTTCCTCATTCTGAGCAGAGAGGATTCAACCATGGTAAAAAAACACAAGAGAAATGAAAGGATCAATGAAAGTGCTTTCAATCAAATATATTCCGAAGTGCTCAATGCTGAAATGTATTATCTGATGTAAAAAAAACAATGTGTTTGTGTGTAGATCCTTCAGACAGGTCAGGAGATCATGGAGCTGGACACCAGTGGGTTTGCGACCCAGGGACCCACTGTGTTCGCCGGAAACATCGGAGACAACAAGTACATCATCCAAGTCTCCCCCATGGGGATAAGACTGCTGGAAGGAGGTAAAACACAATACAAAAGAGTTTCACTCAAACACCAGTGATGATTAGATTTAACATTCGGTTTCTTGTAGGGCTGGCCCGAAGTATTCGAATATTCGAATACTCGTTCGGAAAATTAGTATTCGGAGCTTAAATTAGTATTCGGAGCTTCGTTTTTTTATTTATTTTTTTATTAAAAAAAATAAAAAATTCAATTTTTTTTTGCAAGAAGCTAGTACTGCAATATAATGTCATCAAATAATTTTATATTTGGATATAAAAGTTAGTAATATTGTAGTAGTAGTAGTATTGCTCATTTAGGAGGATATTACATCACTAAGTGTCATAGCGCATCCATTACTTCACCTCCGAGCGCATAAATCTTCAACACAATATGCAGATACTGTCAAAATCGGTTCCAGGGAGTATATAGGGATTATTAACGTTTTTTTTTATGTTGTTTTTGATGGTGTGTTTTTCTGGAATGAATATTCGCTCGGAAAAACCAACGAATATTCAAAGCCTGAAAAATGGCATTCGGGCCAGCCCTAGTTTCTTGTTGTTGTCACAGGAGCAAAAGAGAATAAATGTATATTATTAAAGGTTCAGTAAGCGGAATGGTCAGTTTAGCTAACTTCCTGTCAGTGACTGCAGTTAGCAGTCCCCTCCCTCGTCCCTACTTAACCACACTTGTAGCGTTCTGTCTTCTGATTGGATATCAGTTGTGGGATCCCGAAAAGTTTATTTGACGATTATATGTATTGCAGAGCGGGTGACTGATAGACTGGAGTTATGAAACGTGCACACTATATAAGTGATCACTGTATGAATAAAGAGCGATTTAACATGTATATTAACATAAATAAATCGCTTACTTCACCTTCAAAGTCAATTGAAGTTAGCTGTTTCACTGACATTTCCTACTTTCATTTCTGCTTTCAGTGACCCAGCTGCACTTCATCCCGGTGGACCTGGGCTCTCCCATAGTGCACTGCTCCCTGGCGGACCCCTACGTGGTCATCATGACGGCGGAGGGAGTGGTCACCATGTTTGTGCTGAAGACAGACACATACATGGGGAAAGACACACCGGCTGGCCCTGCAGAAACCACAGATCCCCACTGTGAGGAAACCCACAGGCTTTTACTTTGACAAACACTTTGGCTGAACGGAAGCCATTCAGCTAGAGGGGCTTCTACTGCTGCTTATATCCCTCTGTCTAATTCTATGCTTCAATAATGACGTGCATATCCACAGAATCACTGCACTCCCTTTTATTTAGAAGCTAGACGGACCCAATTCACATCAATAGCTTGTAACATTTTACTTGACTTGCCTTGTCGTTCAACAGGTGTCCCGCGTGGTGGCTCTGTGTGCGTACCGAGACGTCAGTGGGATTTTCACCACTGAAAACAAAGTGAGCTGCTCCGGCTCCAACAAAGAGGACGTCATGGTCATGAGTCAGTCTGAAACAGAGACCATCATCCATGAACTCAGGTTAGACTTTCACACGTCTCGCTTATCGACGGCTAGATTGAAAATATTGCTCTGGAAAAAAATTAAGAGACCACTCCAAATGTTGAGCGTCTCTGCATTTACTATTTATAGGCATATGTTTGAGTATAATGAACATTTCGTTTTTTTAATATAAACTACTGAGAACATTTCTACCAAATTCCGAATGCATTTTTTGTCATTAAGAGCATTTTCAATAAGTTATGTAGAGATGAAGATTTGAGAAAAATCCAGACTGGTCTCTTAATTTTTTACTGAGCTGTATGTTGAATGAACATACTTTGTACTACAATGTGGAGAATTGAACCTGCTGGGACAAATCCACAACAATACTCCCCATATAAATTGGTTTATAAGCTGAAAAAAAAAAAAAAAAAAAGGGTTGGTTTTGGGGGGTAAAGTTCCTCTGTCAATGCCTGCGCAGTCACACAGTGGACGATGAGGAGGAGATGCTGTACGGAGACTCTAACGCCATGGCGGCACACGCCAGAGACGAGCTGGGCCGTGGCTCCGGAGCAGCGGGGTCCGGAGGGGAGGGAGGCTCCAGCAAAGCAGAGCCCAGCCACTGGTGCATGATCACCAGGGAGAACGGGGTCATGGAGGTGTGTATGGCAGCTTACAATGGAGGTGCAACGTCCAGGGAAATATAGGAATACAAATAAAAAGAATAAAGGAATTTGACAGGCATAAGGTAGCAATTTTACAAGAAAAAAAGTTGAAATATTTGGAGAATAAAGCTGTAATAGTTGTAGTGGTAACCCATGTATGATATTTTGTTTTATTAATTTCCCCACTTCTTAAATACAATGAATTGAACAACAACAACAAAATATATATAATTCAGGAAAACATATTACTGGTAACCTACAAAACAGTGTAATGGCAGCGTCCCAGTCAATAGAAATGTATCATCTATGAGAACGTCCTGCTGATTTGCCAAACATAATAATAAGCATTTGCCAACTTGTGAAAGACTAAAGGCTATGACTTCATTAGATGCTCCACGTTCCTCATTTTACTGCAGGAAAAAAAAAGACAATTTCTTCTGTAAAATAAATAACACACAGCCTAAAGCCACCACTTTACTCTCTCAATAATATAACTTATTACTCGTAATATTAGGCTAAAGGTGCGAACACACTGCATATCGCCGCGTGGCGAGTTTACAGAGAAAGTCAATGTATTTCGAGCGCCGCCGCGCGAATCGGCGGCGGCCGGCGGCGAGCGGTTCACGCGGCGCGGCCAGGGGCGGCCAGGGGCGGCGCGGCGCGAATCGGCGGCGCGGCCGCCGCAGAAGTTGAAAATATTGAACTTTTCGCCGCCGGCCGCGCCGCGATAGCCAATCAGCGTTGAGCTCCTCCCGACGTCACTCACTTCGGGACCACGTGCACATTCAATGAGTCATCGGGCGGCGGGCGGCGGGCGGCGGCCGGCGGCGGACACAAATGAGCCAAATGAGCCAAAATTATCAGGCGGCGCGGTTCCTGCGATTCGCGCGGCCAACCGCTGCGCCGCAGAGTGCAGTGTGTTCGCACCTTAAGCCTTTTTTTTCCTTCTTCTCATGAAATGACTACTTTATTCTTGTAATACAGCATATGACCCCTGACCCCACCCATACCACACCTGACTCTATTCCAAAACTAATTTTTAATTTTTAATTTGTATCTTGTTTTTTATTTCTTTATGTATGTTTCTATGTGACGTAAAGCGTCTTTGAGTGGCCTCCAAAAAAGCGTTATATAAATCCTATCAATTATTATTATTATTATTATTATTATTATTATTATTATTATTATTATTATTATTATTATTAATAATAATAATAATAATAATAATAATAATAATAATAATAATAATAATAATAATAATAATAATAATAATAATAATAATAATAATAATAATAATACTTTCTTTATGTAAAATGTTTAATAACAAAGCAATATTACTCAGCATTGTACATGTTTGTTTAACAGTCCTTTGTTTCTTCCATTGGAACAGATTTACCAGCTGCCTGACTGGCGGTTGGTGTTCTTGGTGAAGAACTTCCCGGTTGGTCAGAGGGTGTTGGTGGACAGCTCGTCAGGCCAATCAGCCGCTCAGGGGGAGGGGAAGAAAAAGAGGTGACACGGCAGGGAGATCTCCCGCTAGTCAAAGAGGTGACTCTGGTTTCACTGGGCTACCAACGCAGCAGACCGTATCTACTGGTGAGTTTTTACATCACGTGTTCCTTTGTGTTTCACATTTTCACGTTTTGGCATTATCTAACTTATTACGTTTACATTTTGCATCTCATTAACAATCTACATGTTGGATAAAGCCAGAGTTATAATCTTAATTTCATTTTTTCAGTCCCAAATTGTTACAGAACAGATTTTGGATAAATTCATTTTATAAATCAAAAGAACAGTATGCAACTGCATGTTTTTTTATAAAGACAGTGTAACATTAATCAGACAATTAACAACTTATGAACAAATCCTTCTGTTATAACCTTCAGCATAGTGCTAAGAATGATTATGGAAAGTTCAGTTGCTGTAGGTGCTTTAGAAGTTGAGATTTTTGGTTCAGAGGATTTGAAAAACTAATGTTAAGATAATGACCTTTAGAAATGGTTGTATAGGAGAAATATACAGATGCAAATGGACAAGGTTTAGTCAAATAAACACCTAAATGTACATTTTGGACTTTTTATTTATACTTATATGAAATAAGACATGTTATGGAAGCGCAAATTGCCTAAAATCTCAAAATTGACCTTGAAAAAAACAATGTTTTTGCCTGCAGTCTGTCGCCTAAAATTGCTTCATACTAAGGAACTAAAGAAAAGTGCCATTGAATGCTAACAGTGTGTGACTAAACCTTTGTGTTTGTTCTAGGTCCATGTGGAACAGGAGCTCCTCATCTATGAAGCGTTCCCGTACGATCACCAGCAGCCACAGAACAATTTGAAAGTTCGCTTCAAGAAAGTAAGAGCCAAGACCAAATCTCCCCTCGTGTCTGTGTTATGGAATGCCTCTCGTAAAAACAAACAGAGCACTGACATCTTTTGTTCAGTTGATTAACAGATTGAATTCAGGTAGAGAGCCACCTTAAAGTATGCATAATGCACTTTGAATGTTAAGTTTTTATCTTTTTATATTGTCTGTTTTTTATTAGTCTGTCTTCTGTCATCATTGTCTGAGTCTGTATGTATGTGTGTATCTCATCTCATCTTTCTCCTCTGCCCAGGTGCCCCACAACATTAACTTCAGAGAAAAGAAATCAAAGGTGAAGAAAGACAAGAAGGCGGAGAGCGGCGTCGGGGACGACGGTTTGCCCGTGAAGAGTCGAATCGCCCGCTTCAGATACTTTGAGGACATCTCTGGATACTCTGGGGTGAGGAAGACATTTTTTTTATTTAAAAAAAAAATCTAATCAAGAAAAGCAATGTTTCATCCAATCACACACTCTGATTAAACTAATGTGTGTGTGTGTGTGTGTGTGTGTTGTGTGGTGTGTGTGTTGTGTGTGTGCGCGCGCTGTTGGTCCCAGGTGTTTATCTGTGGTCCGTCTCCTCACTGGATGCTGGTCACCTCCCGCGGCGCCATTAGGCTTCATCCAATGAGCATCGACGGCTCCATCGAGTCTTTCTCTCCGTTCCACAACATCAACTGCCCCAAAGGTTTCCTCTACTTCAACAAACAGGTGCACACAACACACACAACACACACACACACACACACACACAGCCACACTCTCAGAGTTATTTGTGTTGTTCTTAACTTCAGAAGATTCTCGTCTTTGTCAAATAACCAGATTTTTAACAGGATATCTTCTAACAAATTTGTTAATCGTTTATATGGAAGGTTTTATGTGTGTCCAAGCTGTGGTAGTACTTTAGCTACTGTATATATGGAGAAAATGAATGGGACTTTCCAGAACTTCTTTAAATTATAAAACATTTGTGTGTGTGTGTGTGTGTGTGTGTGTTGTTGTGTGTGTGTGTGTGTGTGTGTGTGTGTGTGTGTGTGTGTGTGTGTGTGTGTGTGTGTGTGTGTGTGTGTGTGTGTGTGTGTGTGTGTTGTGTGTGTGTGGTGTGTGTGTGTTTCTCCATCAGGGCGAGCTAAGGATCAGCGTCCTGCCCACCTATCTGTCCTATGATGCCCCTTGGCCGGTCAGAAAGATCCCACTGAGGTGCACCGTCCACTACGTCTCCTACCATGTGGAAACCAAGGCAAGCCTTCTCCAACACACACACACCACAGGCACCACAAGGCACCACAGCAGCTATGTGACTCTAATACAAACTCCAAACATTCCATTCCCTGGTCTCACACACCTCCACTAGCATAATGCCATGTCAAAGAAAAGCGTATCCATGGGAGCCGCCTTCAGAAAGTTTGAAAGCCTTCTGATCTTAAAGTCTTTCTTAGTGCGTTGTGGGCAACTTTGAAGGGATTAGTCTTTGATGTGTGAAGTTCTTTCCCCCCTCTCAGGTGTATGCTATCTGCACCAGTGTGAAGGATCCCACCACACGCATCCCCAGGATGACGGGCGAGGAGAAGGAGTTTGAAACCATAGAACGAGGTCAGACATCACGCACGCACGCACGCACGCACGCACGCACGCACGCACACCACACACACACACACACACACACACACACACACACACACACACACACACACACACACCAACACACACATTGTTTACTTCTATTTCCCAAACTTTTTTACCTAACGTGCCACCACAGCCTTATGCGATGAACCCCTTGAACACCACCTGCCTTGATATGATAGAGACTGATTTTAAACATGAATATTAGGCGCTTTCACACCTGGTAGTCCACTTCTACTTTGCGCCCCTGGTTCCCACCAGATGCAAGAATGATACAGTGGTCTGTTTTTAGACAGGTCTGGTTCTCTTTCACACCTATCCTTTCCTCTGGCCCGAAATCATATTGGTGAAGTGAACCAAAAAGCAGCGACATAAGCCACATGAGAACTTCCTTGTCACTCATTGGTCAGATGTGTCCTGGGGGGCGGGAGCAATAACGTAATGCTTTTACAATTGGTCAGAATTTCCATGTGGGGAAACTACAGAAAGAAGTTTCTGAATTCTGGTACATGGATAATATATCACTGTTGTTTCTCCTGTGTGTCCTCCTACAGATGACCGTTACATTAACCCTCAGCAGGAGAGGTTCTCCATCCAGCTCATCTCTCCAGTCAGCTGGGAGGCCATTCCCAATGCACGGTAGGGGCTCTTCTATTTAGGTCTCGCACCCCTTGGGAGGAAAACAAAGAGTGCTAGTCTGTTAAACCAATTAAAAAAAGCCTTTGTTTAATAGATATTCAGCACATATGGCAGTTTAGTTTTCTCATTTTCTCTCTGTCAACTGGTCCCAGTGTCCCATTGAAAGTGAATGTTAATAACTTGCACCAGTATTCTGATTGGAAGATATTATTGGTAAATCCTTATGATGAAAGCATGAAATCAAATGAAAATAATAATAATAATGATAATTCAGAATTAAATATTATCTTAAATATGAATTACAAGCCAGGAACAGCAAAGTCTAGTGATGAAAAGCTGACAAGGTGTGTGAATGTGTCCCCGTCTGTCTCTGTCACCAGGATTGACCTGGATGAGTGGGAGCATGTGACGTGTATGAAGACGGTAGCTCTGAGGAGTCAGGAGACTGTGTCTGGACTGAAGGGCTACGTGGCAGCAGGCACCTGTCTGTTGCAGGGGGAGGAGGTCACCTGCAGGGGCCGGGTGAGTGAACACACACCTCCACAGCTGCGGAACAAAATTAAGAGACCGCTCCAAATGTTCAGTGTCTCTGGTTTTACTCTTTAGAGGCATAATGTTTGAGTACAATCAACATTTTGATTTTATAATATAAACTACTGACAACATTTCTACCAAATTCACCATGAAAATATTGTCCTTTAGAGCAAGACAAAGGATAGGAAGCTACTTCTGTAGAAATCAAACGGTGAAGCTAATGTTTTCAATGGTTATTAAAATCAGGGTATAGAGGCTTGAGGGTTTTTCAGCAAACAGCTAAAAAAATAAGTATTAGGAACTACTTAGACCAGGGGTCTCCAACAGGTCGATCGGGCGGGTTTTCAGTAGCTCGCCTGATAGGTTGACCGACTTGTAAAAAAAAAAAAAAAAAAAAAATATTTTTTTTTACAGGTTAAAAATCTGATGAAGGTAAATGCACCTCTTCCCATGGTCAAAACTTTGCGATTTGCGGTAAATAAATGTTCACATGTGTCTCAAAGCGTTTCTCTATCAGCTGGTGTGTGTGCTGCTCTGCGGCTCTGCATGCGGCCATGCATGACTACGGCATGCACTGTCTTTGACCTTTGCATAAATGTATTTAATCATTTTAAGGGGAAAACACATTTTATCTATTATTTCAACTATTGAGTTATTTGTAAAACAGCCTGCTAGTGTAGCCATACAAGATTTATTTTCTGAATTTTAAATTCAAAATTTAAAAGACGTTTTAAATTGGGAAATACATGTTCCAAAACGACCAATAACCTCTGTATTTAAAAAGAAATCAAGCAAGTAGGCTAATAATAACCATTAATGAATTATAGGTTATCACAGTAGGCCTAATTGTCCACAATAATCTCACAACAGCCCCCTATCCAAAAAGGAACTTTAAAATGTACAACTGTAAGGTCAGTTGTCTGTTTTATTCAAATAAGCAGTTGTTTATTTCTGTAGTGCGTATTGGCATCTTTGAGCAAAATACCCCCAAAAATTTTCGGCGCGCCGCGTTGCGCCGCGCCTCCTCCACACCTGGGTGCTGACCGCCTTGACTAAGACATTCCTGGGGAAACACTGTTGCTCACAATAAGAAGTGTAATATAGACATTGATGTCAATTTTCAGTGATATGTGGCCCACAAAAAGTGTAAAGTAATGTGTTCTTGGACCTTTGATGGGAAATTATTTATGATAAGCATTGGGTATTGCAATTTCACACATGTACAAACAGAAGCTTAATTCATTTGATGTGTGCTATGTAATAAATATAAGCGATTTGATACAAGTAGCTCTTGGCCACTTACATTTTTTCAAAGTAGCTCTCAGTTGAAAAAAGGTTGGAGACCCCTGACTTAGACCATATACAATTGACAGAAAAGTGAATAATATGGGCCATTTAATGTTGAAAAAATATGAAGAAGTGCATTTTGCGTCGTGTGTGTTAAATGGATGTTGGTTCTTCCTCCCGTGTTCAGATTTTGATCCTGGATGTGATTGAAGTGGTTCCAGAGCCGGGCCAGCCTCTCACCAAGAACAAGTTCAAAGTGTTGTATGAGAAGGAACAGAAGGGACCGGTGACCGCTCTGTGTCACTGCAACGGATACCTGGTGTCTGCCATCGGACAGAAGGTCTCACACACACACACAACACACACAACACACACACACACACAGCTGCAGTTAGAAAAAACTATTTGAACCCATCCGCTCCAACTAAATTTGACATTATCTCAAAAAATGTAGAATGTGACCAATACAGATGAACAGTAGAATGCTGACCTAAAACCAATTATAAACAGATTCTTATTGCATGTAAATTAGCATAAACAGAGAGTGTGACCTCCTCTACTGTGTATCTGTCTGTCTGTCTGTCTGTCTGTCTGTCTGTCTGTCTGTCTGTCTGTCTGTCTGTCTGTCTGTCTGTCTGTCTGTCTGTCTGTCTGTCTGTCTGTCTGTCTGTCTGTCTGTCTGTCTGTCTGTCTGTCTGTCTGTCTGTGTGCGTGTGTGCTTGCAGATCTTCCTGTGGGTGCTGAAGGACAACGACCTGACGGGCATGGCCTTCATCGACACTCAGCTCCACATCCACCAGCTGTTCAGCATCAAGAACTTCATCCTGGCTGCAGACCTCATGAAGAGTGTCTCACTGCTGCGCTACCAGGAGACCAGCAAGACCCTGTCGCTGGTCAGCAGGGTGAGGAGGACACAACTCACCCACTCACTCACTCACTCACTCACTCACTCACTCACTCACTCACTCACTAACACTCACTCACTCACTCACTCACTACTCACCTCACTCACTCACTCACTCACACTCACTCACTCACTCACTCACTCACTCACTCACTCACTCACTCACTCACTCATCATCTCACTCACTCCTCACTCATCACTCACTCACTCACTCACTCACTCACTCACTCACTCACTCATCACAACACATTCATTTTAATTTTTTTAAAGATTGCAAGCTCTTGATTGTTACCTCTTACATTTAGGGTGCCATTTTCTTTTGAAAACGAGTGGTTTTTAAGTTTGGGTTTTTTGAGAGTAGAGTCCAATTGCTTTTGAATATTTTCATCAGGCTAAATCGGGAGCAAACATTTGACTCTATCCAACCAACGGCAACACTTCCCTGGCCTAAGGAAGTGTGCCTTGTACAGTACGGGCGATCGGACAGGTTAAAAGAACCTGACTTAATCCGACAATTGCGCGTGGGCACGCTACAAATGCCTAGTGTGAGTGCAGAGTAGGTTACAAACAATCAGTGTTGTATTTGATTGTAGAGGGAGATTAACTATAACTTGTGGGCTGCGACACGCACAGTGCAGTGTTTATTGATTAGGATGTACAAGCAAGTATCAACGGTGACTCTCCTGTGGGCATCTCTTGAGTGCAGCTCTTGCAGCCTGAGATTTAGGAACAACATTCATCTTTGAACTGCTGTCTTGTTTTTCTGGTTGACAGGATGCAAAGCCCCTGGAGGTTTACAGCATCGACTTCATGGTGGATAACAACCAGCTGGGATTCTTGGGTAAAGTTTCTAATGTTCTTTGGAAAGAAATTCATTCAAATTAGCAAAACCAATGTCCTCCTCTCCTCAATAACCTTTTATTTTCTCCTCCTTCTTTAGTGTCCGATCGAGACAAGAACCTCTATGTTTACATGTATCTACCTGAAGGTACGTCAATAAAGGAAGTGTGTCATTATATTACTACAATGCAATATGTGTTGGCAGTGGCGCTCTCCTAGAAACAGCAATACACAAAATGAAAACCTGTGTACATGCGCTCCGCCATCTTTGTGATGCGTTGGAACATCATATGCAAATGTAGTGTTAACCTGGCATCGAATGCATGTCACAAGTATGAAGTATGTAGTGTGTGTGTGTGTGTGTTGTGTGTGTGTGTGTGTGTGTGTGTGTGTGTGTGTGTGTGTGTGTGTGTGTGTGTGTGTGTGTGTGTGTGGGTTTGCAGCTAAAGAGAGCTTCGGAGGCATGCGTCTGCTGCGGCGAGCTGACTTCAACGCGGGCGCTAACATTAACACGTTCTGGAGGATGCCCTGCAGAGGAGCACTGGAGGCCGGCAGCAAGAAGGCCATGACCTGGGACAACAAGCACATCACATGGTTTGGTAAGGAGGCAAGGTGATCCGCTCCATTAAGACATAGGGACTGATGACTATGGGATGGACCAACTCGGGAAAGTTGTTGTTCTTTCATGGGAGACCTGGGCATATACAGTCAAGCCCAAAATGATTAAACACAAAGCAAAAAGTGGTGAAGAAATGGTTAACGGACAAACACATTAACGTTTTACAGTGGCCCAGCCAGAGTCCTGACTTGAATTCAATTGAGAATCTGTGGAGGAGCTAAATATCAGGGTGATGGCAGTGAGACCCTTAAACTGAAACAGTTTAAGCTCATTGATAAAGATGAATGGGCAAAAATACTAGTGGAGACATACAAAAAGCTGGTCAGCAATTATAAGGAAGCGTTTGATTGCTGTAATAGCAAATAAAGGCTTTTTCTATTGATTATTGAGAAGGGTATGAACATTTTTGGACATGCCACTTTTTGTTCAAATGTAAAAAAAAAGCTGAAAAAAAAAATGTGTTTCACAATGATGCCTCTTGTACATCATCTTATTATCTTCTGGGAGAAGCCTGTGTCATTTCCAATTAAGAAAAAAACGTGCTGGTTGAATAAAAGTAAGTTTAAGGTCAAAATTTGCCAGGGGTATGAATCATTTTGGGCATGACTGTATATTCTATGTGTTCCCACAGCCACCCTGGACGGAGGAGTTGGCCTGCTCCTCCCCATGCAGGAGAAGACTTACCGCCGCCTGCTGATGTTGCAAAATGCTCTCAACACCATGCTGCCTCATCACGCCGGTCTAAACCCAAAGGCCTTCAGGTGGGAATCTGCCTACAGTACAGCACGCGCATAGCAGCCGCTGTTCAAAGATGGGATCATATTTACTTGTCATTTGTTTCACATAGAGGGTTTATTAGCACTAGTGACTTACTCAGGTTGTCTATAGTACAGTATGCGTGATGTAACCGACCCTTTTTGGACTTCCAGAATGCTGCAAAATGACAGACGCCACCTGCAAAACGCCGTGAGAAACATCCTGGATGGAGAACTCCTCAACAAGTACCTGTACCTCAGCACCATGGAGCGCAGCGAGCTGGCCAAGAAGATCGGTACCACTCAAGACATAGTGAGTGCACTATCATAATGGAGGAGGCAGTGCAGGCACTATCCCTGCGTTCCAAATCGCATACTCTCTCTTTATTCTTTTCTACATCTGACCATAAAAAAAATCTAGTTAGGATGCAGTAGGTATACACTTGGGATATATATATACTATATACTTTTACTTATTTATTTCATCATAACATTGCGCCTTGATCTTGCCTCTTGCTTTTAAATCCGTCGCATCCCCGTTTGTTTTCATATGGAGGCCCTGTCGATGTGACGTCACCTCCGGTGCGCACTGGATTATGGGTCAGAATCGGCCAAATAGGATGCTGTTTTCAACACTAAAAATCTCGGCCGGATGAAGTAGACATCCGGGTATTTCTAACCATACTAAATCTGGCAATCCTAAATCTTTTTTTCTACCATACTGAATAGTAGATAGTATGGGTATGGGGTATTGGAACGCAGCCTATGTCTTGTTCCTATCTCCATCTCATTTTCTGCTCTTTTCATCCCCAGATCCTTGACGACCTTCTGGATATCGACAGAGTCACAGCTCATTTCTGAGAGCCCACATTCCCCACAATGCTGTTTTATATTAACTGGAGAAAACTGTTTTGTTATGGCCATCTTTGTGTACACCTGATTTGTTTTTTTTCTTACTTATGAAATGGAGAGAAAAAAAGAAGCCTGTCATGTTTTTCTTATGATATTTTGTATAAAAACAAAAATCGGTATAAAAAGTTATTTACACAAGACTTGTCTATTTCTTTATTGAAATGTTTAAAGTGATAAAGACAGGAGTGTCTTTAAAAAGGAGGTAGAACATCATTCACATTGTTAAGAAAAACTACTTCAAAACATTTGCTTTGTTTGATCTGGACTGTTCCAAGCCTGCAAGGAGCATTGGACCAAGAACACAAAACAGAAATGGTTTAGCCCACACAAACCTGACTTGTATGGCATGAGATTGAACAATGTTTTGTTGTTGCATGAACTCTGGCTCCAGTTGGGATGCCACTACAAGGCTAGCAGAAAAGGTTTGCTACTTAAACATTAAAAGAGTAATACAAGTCTTTGTTGTATTGCCTAAGCAGGATGCTGCAGATGCTACACAATATATTGCCTGATAGAATATAAGTCACCAGTTTCTTTAAAACAATCATCAGTTCAAAGAATCTCTAACAACAATCTTACATTTCATTTAAAAAAAGTTGCTGTCATAATATTACACTGAAAAAAAATAATATAATTCCTACTTTTAATTAATTTAATTAAAAATGTCAGAATAGGTGGAGTCTATTGAAGTCCTTCAGTTAAAATAATTCCCAGTCCATTCTGATGAGGTCATGTGTGACATCACAGTTCAGGTCGGTCTTGGTGTGGAAATGGAAGCAGCACCAGAAGCAGCAGTTTTCGGAAGGCGGCGCTGCAGTAGTGATTGATTGCATAAACTGGGCTTGGAATAGCTCCTTCACAGTGCGCGGTGCGTTCACTATCTGAGGTATTCGTACATTTCGGCGTCCAGAGATAGAAGACCAAAGTAGGACAGCAGGCCGAGGAAGGAGCGCGTCACACTCATGGAAGCCATCTCCCACCTGTAAAGGAGTCATGGCGTTAATTATCGGGCAACTCTGATCTCATGGCAGTACATGCATTATGGACACAGACTGAGTGTTTACCTTAAAGCCAGTTCAAACTTGAGGCTCTCCATGATGTCCTCGCCCAGGAGAAGACCCAGAGCCTGGGCAGACTTCCCGTCCTCTCTGCCTGGATCTTCCCCCAGCCTCGCACCGCACTAACACATGGAGAGGGAGGGCATATTGTCAACATGCTAAATACAGATAACACACCGCTCTGTAGCTGAACGTCTTCTGACACCCCGCCTACATTACTGAGCACTTAATGTAACTTTAAAGATGCAGTGCGTAGTCAGTTTATTTTGGTGGACAGTGGAAACAGTATTTGCTCAGTGAACTTTTTCTTAAGGAAGGTGTTGTTTAGTTTGTTTAAAAGCAACATCCTGGAACAGTCCACCGATGCGCTAGCTGTGTGTTCAATTGAAATGAATCTTGAAAGTTAAAGGAAAAGATTCAAATCTCAACATGCAGCCAGAGTATCAATCACTGGGGTTCCATGTTGTGATCATTTTAGTGCTGTGGCCACAGTGTAACCAGTGCTACTGACCTCTTGGCCATGACAAAGTATCGGTCCACCGGCGCTCCCAGGGAGATGTTGATGCTGCGGACCGTGTTGATGTTCCTGAAGACCAGCAGCATGGGCCTGGGCATGGCCTTCAGCACCTGCATGATGCTCTCAAAGCGGTGGGTGGCCATCTGCCTCATGTAGCTGGTCTCCTCTCCGCTCAGGATGTTGGACAGACCCAGCTGACGCATGTTGATGGGCCGCTGCAGCAGCATCTCACTGAACAGGAAGTACTCTGCACGGCACGAGGGAAGAGGTGATAGTTAGTGGATCTGCTCTGCCAACACGTTAACTTTACGGAGTTACTACTTTAAGCCTGATTTATACTTGTGCGGTAAAGCGTGCGCAGAGCCTCCGCGGAGCCGCAGAGATCCTGTGCGGTGGCCTCAGAGCCGGGTCGCGTACCAACTGAAAATTGTGACTACGCGCCAGATGCCGCAGACGCCGCAGAGATTTGGTTGGGCATCAAAGCAACAAGGAGGGATTTCAACAGCACAGGAGCTCTTCCTCATTGTCATCAAACTCAAAATCTTCCAGTTTTCATTTGTTTAGCAACGGATTTCGCCGATAACATCAACAGTGCAGTGTGCAATCTGCGACACGGGCGAAACTACTACCAACGGTTCATGAGAACGTTCGGTGTCCGTGCTACCCAGCAGAGAACGCAGAGGCGCAAAGCCGCACAAGTATAAATCAGGCTTTAGAATGCCTCCGGGATTTCATCTAACGCAATGAGAGGAAGCAGAGGGTTTACTCCTTTCAAGCTATCAAGAAAATAAAAGAAATTCATATCAAATTCCGAACCGGGCACCACCCTTAAATAGGGAAGCGTTAGCCAATTCATTCAAATCAGTCTCTTATAAAGTAAGCTGCCAAATAAAAAGATATTAAATGTTACACATGACACATGAATAGCGTACACAGCAGGGGAATACATACAAGGTAAGCGGTCTCACCTTTGACACCAAGTAAATAGGAAAACTTCTCCATGGCTGCCTCATCTCTCAGGACGATGGACCTCCACAGTTGACAAAGGGCCACTCTGTCACTGTGGTCAAAAGGTCACAGTCAGAGCTGCAGGCTAAGTGGCTAAGTATTCTCACAGGTTTACATTTAAAACACAACTCAGCTGGATCTTACCGCTGACTCAGGAATTCGTACAAGCCGTGGTCCAATAGCACCAACTCTGCCTTCTTGTCAGGGCCTCGTCTCACTAGAACTGCACACACAAACACTTTAGTGATAATGTGGAATGACCTGCCTAATGAATGCAGACTGGCAAAATCAGTATCCGCTTTTGAAAATCATCATATAGATTTATAATATTATAAAAGTAGTCCAGCGTTTTGTCACTGCCTTTTTAATTTAAATGCCTTTACTGTACAAACCTACGTTTTTGGACTAGAATCAAACGTTTTCGGACCCAATGCAGCTACAAAAATATTTACTTGTTTGTGCTTGCTAGTGGAAAACTGTAGGAGCGACCCTGTTTTTAAGTTACCCTTAACATATCTTTGGAATGTCTGCACTGCAATAACTTTGTACTTATCAGCTGCTGCTGTGATGTGCAATATACTTATATTAGCAAAGCCATTATATCTGTGTCTTCTAGTTTCTAATTTCTAAAATAAAAGCAATACGTTTACATAATTTAAACTTCTCTGGAGAGGAGAGAAAATACAAATAAGTGTACCAGTCATCGATGCAGAATACTAATAAGTACTCTTTCAGTGTGTCACACACACACACACACACACACACACTGTTGTACCCACCATTTCCTGGATGAGGGTCGGCGTGGATGAAACCAGTGTAGAATATTTGCTCAGCAAATGTTCGGATCAGTTTATCTGCAGTCTGAAAAAAAAAAATAATCATTTTATAAATGTGTTTCAGCAAGCACCTTTATGATACCACTGAACATCATCTGTGTGTGTAATGTTCATCAACTCACATCTTTCAAACTTAATCCTTGTCTTTTAATCTCTTCCACATTGTTGACTTTGCAACCGTCGCAAAACTCTGTCGTCAACACTCTCTTTGGAACGAAAAAGAGAGGAAAAAAAAGCTTTAGCCCATGACTGGATGGAAGTCCAGTTATTTCTACATATGACATACATATAACAAACCTCACCTTACTGGTTTGCTCCCAGAAGACTTTAGGTATAAAAACAAAACTGAAGTGTTTCAGATCCTCGGCGCATCTCTCAGAGTTCCGGCCCTCGTTCTCAAAGTCCAGCTCTTGAGCCAATGTGCCCTTCAGATCCTAAAGGAAGAAGAATACAATCAATGGGCTTAAAGGTGAAGTAAGCCATTTATTTATGTTAATATACGTGTTAAATCGCTCTATATTCATACAGTGATCACTTATATAGTGAGCGTGTTTAATTAAGCCGATCTCTCAGTCACTCACTCTGCATGTAGTCGGCAAATAAACTTTTTGGGGATCCCACTACTGATAACCAATCAGAAGAGAGAACGCTACAAACCGGCACCCGTCTCACTGCCGGTGCACGTGCAGAGCGACAGATGGGTGAATGTGTATGTGCCTACAATGGAGGAGCAGGTAAAAATCCTTCCCAATGTCTGTTTTGATGGTTTTTAAATCATGTTTAATCACACTTATGGATCTGAGATGATGCTAGATAACTCACTGCTTGAAGACCGCAGTGCATTAATGTGGTGACGTAGGGACGAGGGAGGGGACTGCTAACTGCAGTCACTGACAGGAAGTTAGCTAAACTGACCATTCCGCTAACTGAACCTTTAACCCTTCTCAACAGACTGTACACGGACGGCTTGCCAAGAAACAAAGTGGTTCACTGACCTTGAGAACCCATCGGAAGCCAAAGCTGGGATGCATGAACTTGACGATATCCAGCAGGATCTCCAGGGTTCTGATGTCACCGTCAAAGCGGTCCCTCAGGTCGATGTACTGCACCTGGGAGAGAACAGAAGAGAACCAAACCTGGCTTTAGGAGGAGGGTGGTCAACGTGATTGATTCAAGACTGGAACTGGTTTTCTATTGAGGTTGCATGAGAGAGTTCTTCATTGGCAGAAAGGAAAAATGACGGTGGAGGAGAACAAAGGGATTCTGGAGAAAGCTTGCTGCAAAAATCTTTTTCCCTGCGTTCCAAATGTACATACTTTTTCTTTTTACTACACTACATATTAAAATACAGAAGAGTTTTAGGGCCACAGGAGAGAAAAAAAAAAATCAGAAGGAAGATTTTTTTTTCTTTTCATTATGTCGAGAAATGTCAAGAATTAAAGCTGGGGTATGTGATTTCTGATTGGTCAAAGTTAACATGAGCTGTACACTTTGACCAATCAGAGTGAGGCTCCGATTCTCTGTTCTTATTGGCTGTTGGGACTGTCCATTCACTTTGGCACGATTTTGTTGGTGTAGACTAGAGCATGTCAGGGAGGGACCATAAGGGAGGGACCAAAGAGAACAAGTGGAGCGGTTGAGGTATTTGGCGTTGTCCAGATTTGATGCAGGGTTCGACATAACGTATAGCCCGATGGCCCGGGGCCAGTAAAATCATATGCAGGGCAAGTTGATTGGCCAGTCACTGTCCCGCCCGGGCCAGTAACGGCCAATCACACTTCAGTATATTTTTGTAGACTACATCATGGTTCATTGAAATGCGCGTTGAGAGTCGGAATGAAAGCAGTGTTTATTTAAGACTCAATATAATAAACCTAATATAAAATATATTTTTTAATGAAAGGCCAGTGGACAAACGATGCGTGGGCGTTTTGACAGGCAGAGCAACAAGCGGGCGCACTCTCGCTCCGTTGGCAGAGCTGCCTACCGTCCGCCTGCGAGTCGACAAATCAATCGACTTACTCTGCCCCCTTTCTTTCTTCCCACAGCAGAGGTTGAGGTGCAGAAAATGAAGTGAAAACTGCGCTTTTCCTTTAGCTGCCGCCGTAATGTTATAGTATTTGCATGCAAGCCCCAATGGTAATACAAATGAGAGGCTTTATTTAAACGCTGTGAATGTGTCTCCGGTGATTGTGTCGGTTGTAGACAGAAACCAACGGAGGGACTCGGCTCACTGGACAGTTCCTATAGTCGCGCAGTTTGTCTGCCGACATGCCACTGTTTTTTCAGGCTCGAGACATACAATCAGATCGCGGAAGTCTTTCCCATTGAAATCGCTAACGGGGGGAATATCCCCGGTTATTATTTTAGCCACAAACCACAGTTCATCTGCGCGGCGGCTCACTCACTGGCGAGATCTCACGGTGAAACGCTGCTATGCTCGGACGAAGGCATTGTGTGTTTCTAAGGTGATTTAACGTCATAGTCTCAGACGAGCGTTTAACTTTTGCTGCATATTTTGCACTGCATTGTTTTTTATCAATAGTTGGGAAAAATGGTCCCACACCGGACTCTTATGTGAAGCTGACACTTCATGCTGAAGTGACGCTCCTGCAGCGCGCTCACGACCAGACACGGTGAAATCTCCTATTAAAAAACCGGCATAACCCCCTGATTTTCGGATTTCTATTCTATCTAAGTCAACTTCAGCAAGTGGAAAACCGGTCATTCGGTTGACACATTCACATCCCTAATACATATAGAGAAAGTAATAAAAACAGCCTACCACACCACAAAGAATGATCAGACCTTCATCTCTTATTTTTTTCTTTTATGTTTGAACATGACTTCTGCAGGTGAACTATTCATTAAACTGCCCAAATTCAAGAATAAAAACAATCATCAAACTATTGGACTTTAAAATACTGGCCGACCCCTTCAACATACTTTCAGTTGTAGGCTTCAAATTCAATATGTTTGCCTGGTTTTATATTATGTGTATGAGCAATATCAATATTTCATATAATTAACTAAAAGAAAAATAACCAAATCTAAAGGGAATATCTTTACTGTTACAGATTTGGTTATTTTTATTTATTTTTCTAATACAGGTATTATAATTATTGACACTAAATTATGAAGAAAAAAAAGTGTGTGCAGGGCCAGTGAAAATATACAAGGGGCCAGTAAAACTCGGATCCACTGGCCCGGCGGGCCAGTAGGAAAAAAAAGTTACGTTGAACCCTGTGATGACTCCACCGTTAACGCTAAAACTAGTGGCAAGACTTAAACCATGGTTATAAACCTGTGTTGTTCTGATTCTGCACATAATGTTCCTGCTATCTATTCGATGTGACCTTTTATTTTCACATAGAGTGACTGAAAGTAACCCAACCAAAAAGCAGGAAATGAAGCATTGACTTGGTTCCCCTAATGGGTTCTCACCTTCACAGCAGCAGATGTCCCGTCAAAGAGTTCTGCCTTGTGAACCTGGGCCAGGCTGGCGGCCGCTATGGGCTCATAGTCAAAGCTTTTGAAAAGCTGCTCTGGAGTTTTGTGGAAGTCTTCTTGGAAGAGAGCGTTCACCTGTCGCAGACACAAACACAATCCTAAGAAACTTCCTCGTGCTCTGAACCATGCTGCTTGGTTTGTGTCCCAGTTCTCACCTCTTTGTACCTCCTGTTCAAGGCCTTGTCTTCCAGTATTTGCAGGGTGCGGATGTATTCGGGGGCAGGAGGTGGTTGAAGGAGCACAGGCCCTGGCCCAGTTTGATGTATATGCCTCCGTTGGTCACCGCTCCGTCCACCATGCATTGTGCTGCCCGCTGGTGGCACGCTGACATCTCCGCCAGGTAGGATGGGCTGCTCTAGCAGGGGAGGACGGCAGTTAGACATGATAGTTTGCTTTAACTTAGTCTGTTAAATATTGTAGTCCCTGCACCCCTGTCAGTGCATAACATTACTGTTATAATATCATTTTTTATTCATATATTTTACTAAAATGCCACATAAAAAGGTTGACTATGCAACATTTTCATTCAAAATGAAATGATAGTCACACAAAAGTAATCTGACTCAATGATCACTTCTGCCTCACTAGAATGTGTGTTTTCTGCGACATAGCAAGGAGGAGCTTGGGTGAAGCTTAGACCTGCGTCTTCCGTTTACAAAACAAAACCAAGAAATGCTCTTATGTAAAATCCAGCCAGAGAGGAGGACTGTGCAGATACACACACCACCACATATTCTAGTGGGGGCAGAAGTGATTATTGAGAGGGATTCATTTTGTGGGCCTCTGTCATTTATTGTTTAATTAAAATGTTGCATAGTCTGCCTTTAAGCTTCAAGTAAGATATAGACATTCAGGTGTGTGACAGCCAGTAGTCATATGGATTAAACGTCCATCGAGACATTGTCATGACATGAAACTTACCTCATCCAGGCCACGCAGAGCCACGTTGCTGGTCCACCAGTAATCCACAGAGACAAAGATTCCCACAGACAGAGACCTGAGGAAACACGCATAGCTTGATTGGAGGATGCTACGGTAGGAGGATCTTTCATTATTTTGATGAATCTAGCGCCCTCTTTGGACAGAAGCGGTAGTGTTTTCGCGATACAAGCGCCTGCTGTCCTTAAAGGTCTATTTCACCAGTGGGAATATGAAGGTGTATTGAATTCTGAGATCCTATATAGTATAAATGTGCAAAAAAAATAAGAAATTGGTTCATCCTAGCCTGAGAAAAGGCAGAAAGAGTGTTTTATGGTCTCACTGTCTAACCCTACATTTCTCCTTCTGTGATGTCACAGATGTCTTTAAGCTCTTTGCTAGCGCGTGGCGGCGGCGCATGCGTTTGTTTAGGAAGAGAGTGAAAGAGAGACGGAAGGATGAAGTAAATGGATTTATACGTGACTAAGTCAGACTAATAATGGTAATATGACCATGGTTGATTTAGTACCATTCAAAGACATTCAAAACACACCTGCAGAAGCGACCCATTCCTTCGATCACGATCCTCATCTTTCTCCTCTCTCTGGGTTCTGACACAGCATACTGGACGCCCACAGCCACCGGTACGCCGACACACACGCCAACCACTGTCTTCCATAGCAGCCCTCTGCGCTTAGCTGGCCTGGAAGCAGCAGGACACGGTGCCATTCATCAAAACATGCAATATCACCGTATGGGCATTTATCACTGTATGATGGCCTGGATGTTATTTGGTACCTGAGTGAGCTGAGGGATCTGATTGGTTGGAGCGAGGGGCCGGGGGGATGAGGGTAGCGTCGTCGGAGCAGAGCCATGTGATGCAGACACAACCTCACCTAAAGAGAGAATAAAAACAGCCCTATTTATCTACAGAGCAGAAGCCAAAGACTATTATGTTACCAAGATGTTCACCTAATCAATGTTTATGTAGAACTCTTATCTGTATCAATATACTAATATGACTGTGGACACACAGCACTAGGTTAAGGAGAGAAAGTGAACTCTGGACCCTTGCTCTGTGTTTGTCACTCAGCTTAGTTAACTCAATCAGCTTAACTTTTTGACACTTAGTTTTGTACAGTACATCTATCTATCTATCTATCTATCTATCTATCTATCATCACATCATATCTATAACTATCATTAGACTTTATGATCGATGATAATGACAGGTGTGTGTGTGTGTGTGTGTGTGTTTTGGGAAAGAAGAAAATAAGGGGGTGGGGGTGTCTAGGTCACTAGATCGAGGCCAATGTAATAAGCCGGGCTTGCTTTGTTGTTTATGTTCGCAGCTCGCTGTCTGCATCTGGGGGGACAACCAACATGTCTCCAGTGTTGACAAAGTGATGCACAGATAGCGCTGATGTCAGGGACCTTAGCTATGAAAATATCAACCAAGCTCTGTGTCACTCAGACACAGAGTGTAACGGGAAATTGTGAAAGGCAGCTGAGCAACCTTGACACATACTGTTTGTTTAAATGTCAAGTAAATAACAATAAAACAAGTGTGTCATGTATTACAGATACCATACACCCAGCTCCATCTCTAACACCTTGTCCACTAGTATATGTTGTTAACTTGACCTGTCAATTACAGTTAACGCTAGCGTGGCTATCTGTGTGTGGGTCAACCAGCTAATTTGAGCTAACGCTACTATCAAACCGAGTAAAATATGTTTCAGAAAATATGGTTTATTTACCACTCTTTTGGTCTCTCCTGCCATGTCTCCAGGGATAGCAAAATAGACTTTGCTGCCTTGACGTACAGACCAGTGTCCTTTCTCTCAAGAATGGTAGTGAGCACTGTCATTAAGTCCAGCTCATCGACTGCTAACCAAACCCATGCGTGTGTTTTTTACGGTTTACCATGGTGGTGGAGCCGAAGAGTAAGATCGAGAGCGAGAGTGTGCGCACCCATTCACTGACTTCCGGTTTTGCTTACATCTTGTTTTTTGCATGGGCCCACGTCTATTTCATTTCTATGTCCAGACCATGGTCCTATTATAAGAGGTCCAGACTCAGACCCTTGAAGATATACAAAACCTCGAGTGTGCCATCGTATTAATTAGCGTGAACCGTTTTTTATTTTGTTATATTTGTTAGGTAAATGAAGGCTATTAATTTAAATTGAGATAACATTTATAATGAGAGAAAAACCCTGAATCTTTACTATTCAACAGGGTTCTTGTAATAGTGCTGCGTATGTCCAATGTTTTTTTACACTTATGTATTGTTTTTAATACTTGTTTATTCGTTTTTTTCCCCTGGTAGGCTTACATCTTTTTATGTTCCAATGGAGAATTAAAATGTCGTTGTACACTGTGCAATATCAATAGGCATTGAATGAAAAAGTTGAACAGTTAAGAAGTGATTATATGAGACAATTGTGTGTTAGGATTATCTCTATGTTACATCATCTTACATCAGATAAGCATCATAAGCCAACGACTCTGTGGGATCCACGGTCCTCATCTGACTCCAGCTAATGGAAAGTTGTAGCAACGAGAACAACAGTTTAAGTGGATTTTGTATGCAGGTCTATTAAAATAGGCCAATGTGATACAGCTAAACAAAACAAACGTTAAAACGTTCAACTAACTTTCATTATAGGGATTTTTAATTTATTTTGAAACGTCAGTGGAAAGCGTATTTTTCATCGAGCCGGATGCTGTACCGAACCGTGTCGCAGCGGTGTTGCGCTTTCCTGTTTACGGGCGGGAAGAGCGAACATAGCAGACTGTGGAAGCTACTCTGTTTAAATCTGCAGCCCATTTGTTTTAATTCTCCTCGGCGCTGATGGGGCGCACTTTTTAAGCATTCACGGGTAGTCGCGAGTTCTAGTGGATTCGTTTTAGGTGGACCGTTGCTAAAAACTAAAGGTTATTTTTTTGGAGAGCGGGGGGCAGATGGAGGATCGTCCTGCGGATTCAGGCGGCGGTGGTGCGGCGTCGGAGGGCCCCGTGGTGCAGGTGGCAGATATATGCTGGCCCGCCGCGGCTCTCCCTCTACGGCTTCTCGAGTGGAAAGTCAAGCCCGGGTCTCTCGTTAACATTGACTCGGTGCTGGCACTGTGTGCTCCCATAGCCCCGGAGAAGGGGGCAGGGGCTGTCAGGCAGCCAGAGAAGAAGGTGAAAGCGGACCGTGCTGGAGTAGTCAAGGAGCTATGCTGTCAACTTGGACAAGTCATACCCCCCGGGTTAGTCAATGTGCTTGCTGTAGCTAGCTAATGTTTTCTGAAGTGTCCCTCATGCCCGGAAAAGGCTACAGGCAACATGTCTGCAGTAGTATACTGGAACCGCTTTTTAATAGCTTTTCACTCCACTCGCAGCAGTGCAACGTTTGCTAGCTAGCGAGCTAACATTGCTATGCTAGCTTGTTTGCTAGCTGATCTCCAACCTTCACTCACTCGCTCGTGTTAAGTCGGTCAAAATAAACAAGGAGGCTTTGGGCCAGAACTTTCAAAATAAAACTGCATTATTTTAGATGAACTGTTTCTGAACTTTTTCGGTGCCTGCGATTACAGTGGAAGTGAAAACAAACTTGAGCATTTTACCAATGTTATATGATTTCTTGAATTGTCACATTGATGGACGGTGTAGTCATGTTTACATGCTTTTCTTTTGAAAGCTACTTGAAGTGTTCTTGACTAGTGTTGTTTGTCTTGACGAAATGTGTCCACGCGCTGTATTTTGACAGGTGAAGTGCTGTCGCGTGGAACTGTTTTTTTGCCTGCTTCTACTTGCCCGTCCCGCCTTTATTCTCAGAATAACACGAGATGTATCTTTAGGCTTTTGGTTTCACATTTTTCGTTATTAATGTCTCTTAGTTTAACTTGTCGTTTTCCTGCATCGTCTTTACATTGTTCAACGTGTTCGGTGGAATATAAGAGGTCTACGTTGCGGTCTTTTAAAATTACAAATTTTAAACACACCAGTGACATAAGTGAACAATGACAGCGCTGATGCAGAGCAATGGTTGCCTGTGACAGAACACGGGTTTGGGATGTACCATGTAAACTTATTGTCCCCTTACTTTGAAAAAAAACGAAACAAAGTGCACCTAGTAATACATTATTATGAAAATAATAAACGTTAATTTAAAACAAAGTTAAAATGTATCATTATGCCGAAAAAGTGACTTCGCCAGGTGTACTAGAGGACTATACAAATGATTCGCACCAGGGAAGAAGCATTTACACAGAATAGAAAGAGGTTAGCAATTTGTAATGCTTAGGGAGGTATTAACTGCAGAGTTATTGAATACCTTGGCGTAGTGCACATACAGTTACTTATCATTGTAACTCCGTGCATTACACCAAGTTAGTCAATTGTATTCTGTATATACAGACATGTTGATTGGATGTACAGTTTGTTCTCCAAATAATGACCCAACATTTGCCACGGCAGTTACTCCAAACTAATTGACTAAGCAACTGCAACAATATGTTTTCTCTAATAAACCAAATGTATTCCAATTTCTTGCAATCCACAAAGCAAACGTAATTTTATGAGAAGCCTGTCGAAAGATGGAACAAAATAATTTGAATTAACGTTTATTTTCTTTCTTTCTTTTCCAGGGGTGTCATCGTCAGAATAGAAGAATGCAGCCATCCAATCGTAATGAAGGGTTTGTGTGCAGAATGTGGCCAAGACCTGACTCAGTAAGGAAAACGCGAACAGATTTTTTTTTTTTTACACTTTATCTGCTTACAACCTCACACAGTCACGTTCCAAATTCATTCAGTGAAAAAACGTTTTGAAGCCTTAAAAACTAAACCAACCCTGCGTTCCGAATCGCATACTTTTTACTATTTAGTGTGGTAGAAAAAAGATTTAGGATGTCCCGATTCTTGGGTGCAGATATAGGATGGATAGAAAGACCAGGGTGTCTACTTCATCCGGCCAAAAATGTTAGTGTTGAAAACAGCATCCTATTTGGGCGATTCTGACCCATAATCCATTAGCAAACCTGAAGTGACGTCACATCAATGGAGCCTCCATATGAAAACAAACGTGGATGCGACGGATATAAAAGCAAAAGGCAAGATCAAAGCGAAATTTTATGATGATAAATAAGTAAAAGTATGTCCCAATAGTATGCCTACTGCATCCTAACTAGATTCTTTTTATCGTCGGATGTAGTAGTATGTAAAATAGAAAAAAGAAAGGGTATGCGATTTGGAACGCAGGGCAAATATTTCCAAACCCCAAGTATCTGTGGTGGATTCGGTTTTATTTTAATACCATCAGGGGGCACCAGAGATCGGAGAGAGAGAGAGAGAGAGAGAGAGATGGCTCCTCGGGTCATTAATCTATCGCCACACTCTGCACCCTCCCTGTCACTTTGATAAAGATGTAACATTTACAGCTGTCAGTTAGAATCATGGACTCACTACATTTCATTCCAGATTATAGTGATCTAAAGTAACATAGGGCTTGTTTGTTATTATTAGAGGAAGGAAAGAGTGGCTGTTATTGAAGTATTTAGCTTGTAAGGTACAACGGAACGCTTGCTAACTGGAGTATTTTTTCTGTGCTCACTCCAAATGTTTGTTCGAATCAAACCATTAACAACCTGTCAAACACATTTTGATAAGATTATTTTGTAATGGCTGCCTTTTTTTATTTTCATTTTCATTTTCACAATTGGCCCCAAGGTAGAGATCCCTCCCTGGCACCACAGCATGTGTTTAACTCCCACTCTCTCCTTCTCAGGCTGCAGGGCACCAACGGGAACCAGCAAGCTCACATCTCCACGGCAACAGTCTCCATGGTGCACAGTGTCCCCGAGCTCATGGTCAGCTCAGAGGTGTGTGTGTGTGTGTGTGTGTGTGTGTGTGTGTGTGTGTGTGTGTGTGTGTGTGTGTGTGTGTGTGTGTGTGTGTGTGTGTGTGTGTGTGTGTGTGTGTGTGTGTGTGTCTGTGTGTCTGTGTGTCTGTGTGTGTGGTCCAAGATATCTAATCACATATGGACTGTTTTTGAATTGTGCTGATATTTAGTAACCTCAAATGTAATCCTTTAATTAATTTCCATGCAGAAATAATTAAAAAAATACTCAATGTATCCTGGGGATTAGCAAGTATTTGAGGGGTGGAAAATCTTACTAAAACATTTTGAGCGAATGCCTCTCAGCCCATAATAACAGCCGTGCATTCAAAAAGTCTGTTTAGGTCTGGGTTGTAATTAAATACTCTATGCATAGTTAGAAATATATATATATGCACCATTCTGTATCTATACCATATGCATATCAAGGTGGATAGATGTGGCATCTGTCTCAACCTTATGCTAAGTTGCATTCCTATATTGAATCCAATACACAAGCACAAACAAAATGATGAATGAAAAAATGTAAGCTGAGCAATACTTTTGAAATTTTAGTAATAAACACTTTATAAATAAATAAATGTATGTGGGGGGGAGGGGGGGTGGAAGCGCTGAGGTCATTCAAAAACACAAAGTGGTTGCTTGGAGTTTTTTTCTTCCACACCTTTTATTTGATGTGCTCCAACAGCAAGCAGAACAGCTGGGCAGAGAAGACCAGCAGAGGCTCCACCGCAACAGAAAGCTGGTCCTCATGGTGGACCTGGACCAGACGCTCATCCACACCACCGAACAGCACTGCCAGAGACTGTCCAATAAGGTAGAAGCAGTCCCATCATATTCCTCTTTTATACTGCCAGATGGGAGAGAAACACCTTTTTTAGTTTATTTATCCCTACCAAGAAAAGTAGTTAGTGAAATGAAAACAGCTGTCAGTTTGTTTTCCTGTGTGAAAGGCACCTGTGGAGTTTCCTTGAAAACAAACAGCCCTAGTGTGTACTCTCACCAAGGCTTAACCAACGCATTTAATGAATTTCCTTCCACTTAAAACATTTGTAAAGCTCATATAAAAACAACTTTAAGCCGCGCGTTGTTAACATCGCTGAGATTGAAGCAGAATAGATTGAAAGCATTCTCAAGGTATTAGGGATGTCCATGGTTAACTGGTTAACCGTTAACCGTTAAGAAGATCTTTAACCGGTTAATACTAAAGGTTAAATGGTTAAAAAAATATATATATCTTAATTTCTCTGAAATCCGGACTCTTATTTTGATATCGCTAAACCGGATGTAAGAATGCCAACTGTCGGTAAAGAATGAAACGAGTAGTTTAGGCTACGCTCAACTTTATAATAGGTCCATGGTACGCTCCCAGTCACAACTTATGGTCACAACGCTCCCGTGTCATATGTTTGTATAATTGAATTAACAGCGTGGGCTCCCGCTAGCTTAACATAGCGCTAGCTAGCATTAGCCTTCTTGAGGTGGATGCTGTCCTGCATCTATCACCGTCTCAGTGAGTGTGTGGGGGAGTGACAGACAGGCAGTGAGTGCCCCTGCACAGACACAGGTCTGCCATGATTGTGTGCCAGGATCAACAGCGAAAATCCGTCATAAACAAGCGTTAAGTATCGTTATGCAGTACTGATAACATCGGAGCTTATCAATATTACGGTCTTTCAAAATGTTGCCCCGTGCTCAGCACTACTTAGCACCGGGTTTCGGTAGGCTATCCCCTAAGCCTGTGTGTGTGTGTGTGTAAATGTCCCGGCCTTTTCAGTCACTTATTTCACTTTCTGCTCCTACATTCGCATACTACACCTCTTCTCACAACAGACAAGGTGCCGTGTGAATGTCAACATGTAGGCATTTAAATTGGCTACTGGTCCCTGAATTGTTTTTAAATTAATATGCCGGTCCTTGGAGCCCTGCTATAATGCTTCATGTATTTCACTATTTTAGGCTACATTAAATCTTAAAGGTTAACCGGTTAATAACCGTTAATTCTGGTGGTTAACCGGTTAAAGAAAAAATTCTAAATGGCCATCCCTACAAGGTATACACATTGTACCACCGACATCCTTTCTACACATAACAAACAAAATGAGGACCTGTAGTAGCCGATTGTTTCCCCACGGCGACCAAGACAAGGGAGAGACTGGACAATCATCATTGTGTTTCAGGAAGGTTTATTTCAGGAGATTTCCATCAGACATTACAGAGGACTTCATGGAGCATGGTAGCAGCAGACTGAGAGAGCCGCCTGGCACCCTCCTTTGATAGTTACAGGACTCGTTTATATCTGTGTGTGGGGTATATCATGTGTCATAAGTCTTCTGCTAATAGACATATCGTTTCATCATTTGTGCAACACCAAGTCAAACACACGTCCATCTAGGGATGTTCTATACTTCTCCCCCAGTGACCTCAACCTTTAGACATACACGGTCAGCAAACTCTTGATATTATAGACTATTCAAATTCCACTACAGACCCAACTTGGTCTAAACATTGTGCTACAGTGGTGTTGAGAAAGGAGCAAGGCTTTGAACTGGTCTCATTCCTGACATCATCTGTAGCGGTTTTTATTAAAACATACTTGACCTTTTTCAAAGTCAAAGTCTTTTATTGTCAGTTCTGATATATGCAAGAAATACATCAGAATCAAAATGGCGTTTATCACTGACCCACAGTGCAGTTAGAACAATAAAATAAAAATATAGAGTTAAATAAGATAAACAAGATAAACTTAAACAAAATTTACACAGGATGAATTCTAAATACTAAGCAGTGCAAAATAATTTTCTGTGCAATATAAAACAGTATATATAAAATTGAATAGAAAGTAAACAATAGATAAGTTCAAATGAATAAGTAAGTAATAAGTTTTAATGGATTGTCTCATCATGTTATCTCTTCCAGGGCATTTTCCACTTCCAGCTGGGGCGCGGTGACCCCATGCTTCACACCCGGCTGCGCCCACACTGCAAGGCCTTCCTGGAGAAAATCGCCAAACTCTACGAGTTACACGTCTTCACGTTCGGGAGCCGCCTCTACGCACACACCATCGCTGGTAACTTTCCGCACATTATGGCCCATGATTAAGTTCACTGACTGTTTTTTTTTACTATACAGCATTTTGAAACCTATATAGATGTGGACAGTGTTTGTTTTGTTGGTCTTTTGCTTGTACTGCCCGTCTGTGTCCATTAGAGGGAGGTGTCTGCTCATGTTTTGTTTTCCAGCTGACGTGTATCGTCACTGTGGTGCATCTAAAGTCTCTTTATCATTTGCAAGCAGCGGCAGTGCTAAATGTTTTTAAAAAATCCATGTGAATTGAGTTTATATTATGCAATGACATTTTGGCAGGAGACCGGCTGAAGAGAATCCTTTTTGTTTTTCCAGCCTAGTTAGGTTTCTCTTCGTTCTGGAGTTATGTAAATATATAATGTATACATTTAAATATGTTACATTTATGATTCAAGGCTGGTTTCTTTTTAAATGCCGGTATTGCCTGTTTGGTATTCAGGCTGCAGTCTTTCACCATTGCATATAGTAGAAGTAGCCATGGGATTGTACTGTACGGCCTTCATTTGATGAATGTTTAATGCATTTTGAATTGGATTTTACCACTGGCCCTGATTCAGGGATGTCAATTTGTCCTACAGCTATTGACAGCCTGTGTTGTGGTTAAAGGGGACTATAGCCGGTTAGTCTCTCATACCCTGGCTAGGTTTTATCAAACTGAATATTTATTTTCACGCACAGATGAAGAAAAATTAAAATAGATAATCTGAGAAAGTAAATTTTTCCACACTTTCTATACTACAGTAGAATGTACTGGGGGGAAAAAAAGAGTAGTGAAAATGTCTTTAAAGGATATGTTTTAAATGTATCCTAGAAATAAAAAAGCATATTTTGTTGTAAGTACTGAAGTATGTTTTTCTCTGTAAGTGAAATACCTACCAGTGTTTCCCGCAGGATTTTTTTCAGCAGCGGTGCTGTGGTCCCCGAACCCTCTAGGGGGGTCCGGGGGCATGCCCCCCCGGCCGAATTTTTTTTGTACCCTGTACATTGGAATGCACGAATCTGGTGCACTTTGATAGGAGAATATGCACTTAAATCCTATTCACACAGTCCTGTGTATTACTGTAGATAGGATTATTGGTGTTGTAACTTTGCCTTTTGTGTCTTCATTTACAGATTTTGACATTTTTGTATAGAAATTAATATTTAAACAAAAAATGCCACAACGCAAAAATAATTTGTACAATTTATTTACAGATTTTTGCCTAATGCTTAAACACTAAAAGTGGTTGCTATGCCCAAAGCATCACAACCTCTGACTTTTGTAACCATGCCCTAAACAAAAGCACCAACCCTACAAACACAATAAGTGCTTTGCACTGTGTTTGAAATTCTCCAACACACTTCTTTCAAAACACTACACACTGTTTTTTACACAAGACACATTGTTCAAAAATTAAATCTCCTGCAATCATGGGCAAAACACCTCTCAGGATCTACCACTGCACCCTCTCTCTCTTGTTCTCCTTGCTTCTCTGTCACTTCTCTTTCCTCTCTTACATGGTCTACCTGTATTTTCTGTAATAAACTTGAGCACTTAAACAACAAGTAAGAAATGCTAGAAATCTTATTTGTTTCCTTCAAATTACCCTATATACATGTATTTTTAATGTTCAAATAATATCACCTAGCATTATGCATTCAAATCCAAAAGAAAATTCTCATTAGCTTGAAAGTTTGCTTCCCTAATTTGCTTTACTAACCTCAGCTCCTCCATCGTCCCCATCTGCCTTTCTAATCACCCAGCTTTTTAGACTCATTTAACTATACATTGTGCACAGTGCATCCATTAAGAGCTTGTACCAGCCTTTTAACCTTTGAGCCCTAAGCCATTTTTGAGACGTTTTGGTTTGCCTGGATTTATTCTCTTATTAAGATTGCATTCATCACCCCTATAATGCATAGCTGTCAAGCTATCATTTATTTGGGTCACAACCTGGACTATCAGAATATGTGTGCTGCAGTGATGTCGTTTGAATGTAGGAAATTATCAATTAGACAGTAAAAAAGCAAAAAATATCTCACAATTATTTATTGATAACACAAAAAGGCAAATGTATTAAGCTTGTTATTGCTTAAAACACTTCTTCTTAGTCTTGGGAGTCAAAAAGTGATGAGAAAATTATAAAATAAATATAAGTTATACATAATAGAAACTATTCATGCTCTTTTAAAAAGTCCATAGGCTTTTTCCCTTTCCCTGCATTTATGCTAATGACCACATGCTTACAGGCGATTAGCATAAATCCCAAACTAAAATACGCGATGAAAACGGATTTTATATGGCAATAAAGAACAACATTGGATCTAACAGTATGGATTCATTTTTCAAAGTTCCCGAAAATACACACACACACACACACACACACACACACACACACACACACACACACACACACACACCGTAGTCTACTAGAGGAAAAACGGCACGGTTGCGGTTTATAGCCTAGATAAAATAAAATAAAATAACGATAGGGCTCAGAGGGTTTTTAACACTGGTGGTCATGTAGCGACACATTTTAGCAACTTTCTCTCTCTCTCTCTCTCTCTCTCTCTCTCTCTCTCTTTCCTTCTTTCTTCGCTCTTCCGCTTCACTCGCTGCTGGAATCAATAGCCTCGTTTGAGAACGAGCCGTCTTGCTAAGACCTGCGCAATTATGACACTCGTCTTGCTGAGCGCACAGCATTTTTGCTGACGCGCATCATAATTGCGAGGGTCTGAGCAAGACGGCTCCTGCTCAAACGAGGCTATTGTAACTTTGCAACCGTGTAGGCTACTACTGCCACACTTGCTGTTAGGTTATTTTTCTTCTTTGATGTTGGCTACGTGATGATGTGCCGCGTGCTGCGCAATTTACGTTACGTGCTGCCCATTTTCTAAAAGGAGCTACGTACAAAAAAAAAAAAAAAAAAAAAAAAAAAAATTAAAATGCGGAGGAGAAGGATTTTTATAGCAGCGGCGCACGTTCACTCAGCAGCGGCGCTGCGCCGCTGCTGAGTGAACGTGGGGGAAACACTGCCTACTATGGCTATATTAGAGGAAGTTTTATCATTTCCTTTACAGGCAAATTCAATTCAATGATTCATTCAAAAACCGTATACTTTTTTTTTTTCTTTCAACTGAACCATTGATCTTCATTTTTTTTAGGCTTTCTGGATCCTGAAAAGAAGCTGTTCTCTCATCGGATCCTTTCTAGGGACGAATGCATCGACCCTTTCTCCAAGACGGGGAACCTTAGGTGGGTGCTGCTGCTGCTGCCTTCTGCTAAAGACGACCACTCAATCCATAGCTCACAGTTTTAGTCTGTGCTGACCCAAGTTATTTCACGCTGTTTGGTTTCAAGAGCAAAACATGTGTTTTTTTCCCTTTTTAGTTGAGAGAAAAACTTGAAGTGTGTGAGAATTTGGTTCACTTACAAGGTGATGTTGTGAGTGACAATTGCTTTGTTAAAAGAGGAGAGATCTAATATTCTCTGACTGTCACTTTTATAATGGATGATGTAAGAAATGCAAGTGCCACTCATTTTGATGTATAGCTAAACTCCAAATCCTGTCACTATAACATAACTACAGCCACAGATAGATAGAAATAATGGCCCTCGCAGCGTTTTTTAAAAAAATTTTTTTTTAGAATTTGTCAAAAGAGCTCAGCCGTTTAAGCGTGTGTGTGTGTGTGTCGTGCTTGATTTGCCCCTGACAGGAATCTCTTCCCTTGTGGTGACTCGATGGTCTGCATCATCGACGACCGTGAGGACGTGTGGAAGTTTGCGCCCAACCTCATCACTGTGAAGAAATACATCTACTTCCAGGGCACCGGGGACATCAATGCTCCCCCTGGATCAAGGGACTCTCAGATGGCAAAGAAAGGTACAGTGGCTGCTACTGCCCACACAGCTTAGATAACACAATGCCCTAGTAAAATGGAGACAGCATAGACGACAGAGCTGCTGGCAGATTTATGCAACGCTGGGGCTGGAAAAGGAACAACCATGTTTTTCCTCCACTGTGCACATTCCCCTGTGAGACGCACTTTTGGCAGAAGTTCACAAACAAGTCAGTCCTGGGAACTCACTGATCCTGGGCTTTCTTTTTTCTTTTGAAAGTGGCTACAAGGAACTGTCAGTTTTTGTTGATTCTTTTGGCTTCTTTGGACAAAAGCAAAAGTGTTTTTATAACGCCAGCGTTCAAATGCGTGTGTTTGTTTAGGAAGAGAGTAACAAAGAGAGAGCGCAGGATGCAAGATTATATGTAAGATTATTAATGGTTACATGACGATGGTGAACCAAAGTAAAATTTGATTTAGTACCGTTTGTCTGCCTGCCCAAATTCAGTTTTTCAAAGAATAATCGGTCATCATATAATATAACAATATAAAAATAAAATTTTCGATGATGGTCTGGTTTGCTGTTACGAGTAGTCAGAGGAAAAATGAGACCGTTTCATGAACATTTAAAAGTTCCTCTCGGAAGGTTTAAGTTCAGGGTGCTAATGCTGAATATTACACAGTTCACATAAAGGTTTATATAACTATCTCACTGACGCTCAGCTCTGACGGCAAGTGAATTGCAATAGAAGGACTTATTCTCTGCACCTCAAATCAATGCAATTCATGAATCTTTGAGGTCTTAAAGATATATATATATTTTTTTTGGCATTTTTTTTTTATGCTTTGTTGATAGTGAGACAGAGGTGAAATGGGGCAGAGAGGGGAGTGACATGCAAAGAATGACTGCGGGCGGGAATCGAACCCGGGTCTGCTGCTGGGCCCGGCCCGGGGGGGGGGACGCCCTACCAACTGAGCTAAGGGCGGCCCCAATCTTTGAGGTCTTAACGGGTTCCAATACCATCTCCTCTGTTTGTCCCTCCGCGTTGCGCTCCATGGCACAGTGTATGCTCCTTCATTATCATAGCAGGAAACAGGCTGCCGGGAGCCAGCCAGTGTGTCTCCTTTGGGACTGCTGTATAGGTGCCCCCTCATTTACACCCACTCTCCGGCTGGAGCTTCAATTAGCGGGAACTCCTGATTTGCACTGATCCTATGTTACAGCAGCTGCCAGCCTCAGCTATGGCCCGTGTGTTTTCGATAAACATGAGAATTTCTCACAAGCCAATGTAAATACAAACTCTTGGTGTTGTAGCGGTTACAGGTGGTTCAGATTAATTCTGCTATTAGAAATTAATCTGATGATTAATAATACTTTAATAGTTTATTAAAGTTCAAAAGGGGCACCACCATTCATCTAAGAATGGAAAAATAATAGCAAATTGTCTCGTTTAATCAATGGTTTATTCTTAAATATTGATTACTTTAATGTTCAGTTAAATGAATCAACATTAATAAATCCTAGTCTCAATGATCATTTCCATATAATAATGTAATCAAATAATTACTATTATAAATTTGGTAATATGATCTTAAACACTGAAGGCTACAGAATCCTTCTACTTGTTGGTTGCGGACTTCCCAATAATATTCACACAAATGAATGACGGAAACTTCTAGTTACCAAAAGAAAATGCATGTAATTTATTAACACAAAGTAAACAAAATCCAACACATTTAAAAACCACTAAACTAAAAGCACATGTGTGTGTGTGTGTGTGTGTGTGTGTGTGTGTGTGTGTGTGTGTGGGTGCAGGTCTGTGGATGTAAATTGGGTGTGTGTGTGTGTGAGTGTGGAGGTGTGAAAAACCTTTGTCTATGGGGGAGAGCTTGAAGAGAAACAAAAGGGGCCTTGGCCAAAGGTCCCTTTAAAGGTAATTCAAATCAACATAAATGTTTGGATATCTAACCAATTAGTTCAATGTAATATCACAGTATTGTAAACCCAATTACAAAGTAATAATGAACAGTTCAAAATCAGTAAATATACATTTCCAAGTTAACAGTTCCTTAAGCCATGTGTTCTTGCTAAGCTAAGCTAACTGCCCAGTAGTTCATACGATACCAGATGCTGATACACAGCGTGGTTGCAGTGTGAGAGGTTCTGGATCCTGTTAGTAGCAGCAGGCTAACTGGCGTTGTTCTCCTCTTGAGGGCCTCTTTGCCAGCTTGGTCTGGTCTTTGGTGCTTCAGTAGCGGTGGGCTAACTGGCGTTGTTGTCTCTGGTAGTTCTTCTTCTTCTTAAAGGGTCTGGCCTTTGTGGGAGCTTGGTTCGTTCCCTGGTTCTCCTGGTTCTCCTGGTACCTCTTTAGTTGCTGGGAGCAACAGGGTGGATCCTTGTTCCTCTTTGGTTGAGAGGGGCTTCACGGCTGTTTGGACAGGCCGTGTTGTAGAGCCTGGATCAGGGAGACCAGAGCTTGTCTGGGTCCAGAAGGTTGAGCTACCCCGGTCTGGGTGGTTAGCAAGGCAGGAGAGAAGAGCATGAGCAGCAGGGCCTTCACAGTGGAGAGTCCCCCTTCCAGGCTGGAAGTTGGGGAAGAGGAGAGCGTAGACCTCCTTCCTCTCTGGGTAGAGGCGAGGAGGAAAAGAGCCTTAGCCTCCTTTTCTGGTAGGCTAAGCTTGAGTGTTCCACCACCGATGGTGGGTGAAGGAGAAGAGAGAGAGCTGTACCTCCACACCGTTTGGTGGTGGGTAGAGAAGAGAGGGCTGAGCTGTTTAGCTCAGTCGCTGTTATCAAAAACAGCAAAATACTTCTGACCAATGGCAGAAGAGACAGGAGTCATGTGGGACATCCTGTCTTGGGCTGGCTAGGTGTGAAACACAGATAAGGGCCTTTGGCTCAAACAAAGGAATGTTGGGGGTTGTGATACATCTTGTGGTAGACTCAGAAACCAAGTCTTAATTCACTTTAGAGTCAAAAGTCTTAATGAATGAATGAACCCATGTACATATTCACTACAGTGTGTTTTTATTCATTTATTTCCCCCTGAAGATACTCTTGCTGCTTTGCAAGTCAAATATTATAGGTAGGCATTAATGCACACTTGCTCTGGTAATGTCTGACAGAGGAATTGCATACATGCAATTAATTATAGGATTCTATTATTTTTATTTAAATGTACATACATACATTTTTAATATGGAAGCTACTTTATTTTTCATTAATACTATTAACGGTGTCAAAGAAACCTCTTGATTTATTCATAACAGGGAGATTGAAAAGTATAATGAAATAAAGAAATATTGACTAGTACAGCTATAAGCGACTTCTATTCATGTGCTAGTGTACTTTTGACTATATAATCTGGATATTTGACTTGTGAACCTCCCTAACTAACACTTATTTATTATTTGCTGTTTATTATTGTACCACACCCTGTATCGTTGAATACACTGAACCATGTACCTCTTATGGCGCTTTTCCACCGCATGGTATCAGCTCGACTCGACTCGACTCAACTCGCATTTTTGGCGTTTCCACCGCAATTTCATGGTACCTGGTACCTGGTAGCGGCTGCTTTTTTGGTATCGCCTCGCTCTAGGGTCCAAGCGAGCTGAGCCGATGCTAAAAGGTGACGTCGGCAGACGGCCGGCCACTGATTGGCCAGAGACTATTGTCTGGCCAATCAGTGGCCAGAGACTACCGGCTTCATTCTGTTGTTTATTCTCCCCAACTCTCCGGGACTTTTGAGTGTATTTACGCTGCGTGCAGCCTTCTCTGGCTCTCTTTCATTTGATTTGCATCACAGATCCGAATTTCTTTTCCATATATTCGCTAAGCTCACCCAGTTTTGGTTGTTGGGGAAGTTACTTATCATACGAGAGGAGACATGTAGGGCAGCTAGCAGCTAGGCTAAATAGTAGCCAGCTGGGACAGACATGATAGCGAGCGGTTACATTACAAGCCTCGGACTGAACTGATTACCTCAATAAAATATTCAGGCTGAGACACGGCTTGCATTTGAAAACACGTATCCTGAAACAAGCACTAAACAGTGAACTTTATCATGTCCGTGTTTACGTGCATAGGGATGTACGTGACGCATCCCTACAGCTGACTGTGTGGCAGAGTCACACATCGGGACAACAACAATCCCTTTTAATGGCCCGTAGCAATATTCTTCTACTTCTTTTAGCAAACAGATACAAGGGGGGTATTTCTTAAACATTTTTCATCCGTGTTTTTGGCGGTTGGTTCAGTTAATAGTGCAACAACTGCTCGTAATTTCTGCTTTGCTACTTTGCTCCGGAGTAGGCTTTCAGCCCCTTACGACGACCCCGCCCACGTTCAGCAGGTACTATTTGCGGTGGAAAACGACCCGTGCTGCTACCAAACCAAGTTGAGTCAAGCCGAGTTGAGTCGAGTCGAGCTACATGTGCGGTGGAAAAGCGCCATTAGATACATCATAGCTGATTGGAGATGGCAGCTTGAGCTGAGAGCTCCGCATTACCTCAGTGCTTAAAGTGAGTTTTTTACCTCCACTGGATTACCACCTACATTTCTATTTGAACTTCTGAGTTAAGCATACAATACTCTTGCTTAAAAAGATAGAGGGTGAAAAAAGGATGGCAAACAGAAAAAATGTACAAACCAGACAAGACACAGAGGAACACGCACAAAGTGTGGCAACCATGGAAAAAGAGGTGAACTTCTCTCTTGTTGAGATAATGACAGAGCTCAAATCACAACGCCATGAAATATTGGGCCGACTGGATGGCATTGATACTCGTCTGGAGAACGTGACAAGGCAAGTTTCAACAATGAAAGATGCGCTGACACAAACAAATCAAGTACTCGAGAAACAGCAGCGGCGCATGGACGAAGCCGAAACAAAGGATTTCAGCATTAGAGGACACCGTACACACTTCCCAGCGAGCACTAGACCGAGCCGAAAAACTGATAAAAACGTTGGAATCTAAGACCGATGATCTTGAAAATAGAGGGAGGAGGAAGAATTTGATTTTGCTGGGGCTCCCGGAAAAGTCGGAAGGCAACCAAGTGCTACTCGAATATATTCAACAGAAGCTGCCCAGCTGGCTGAAACTCTCCACAGACCAACCACTCGAGTTGGAACGAGTTCACCGCTCACTACGACCACATCCAGAACCAGGCTTTCTACGATTCAGAGATAAAGAAATGATACTACAGTCTGCAAAGAAAATACCGATACTTCAGGGGAATGCTAAACTCACCATCCGCCAGGATCTGTCTGCAGAAGTTCGCCGAAAGCGCAAGGACTTCGATCGGGTGATAAAAATGCTCATCGAAAAGAGTATGTTCCGAGGATTTGCATACCCCCATCGTCTTCGTGTTTTTCATCAACACAGTATCGTCTTTTTTGACGATCCAAAAGAAGCAGAATCCTTCGTCATGCAGCTGCTGTAAGTCTCAGCTAGACTACAACATTGAAAACCAGTGGAGGTAAAACGTTTAAACGTTAATATTCTACTCCCTTCGTTTTGACTGTTAAGACTTAAAGGGAGAAGGGATTTTTTTTTTTTTTTTTGTATTTAAAGTGGATACTTCTGTTTAGGTAGCCGGCTCCATGGACATATAAAGAAATGGACACCGTATTGAAAAATGGCGCCCATTCATTCCTATGAAAGCTTCTCATTGGCGCAGAGAAGCAACAAGGAAGCTGCCATATTGCTTTCATGAGAGCCCTGGCACCATGCTCCTCCTCCCTCGAAAACAAACTGAAAGCCGTTAAAAGCCGTTGGGCTAATAAAACGCTTGACGTGGCGTTTTGAAATGAAAAAACTTCAGTCTTAATAGTACCGGTATATGGTCTAAAGATAAGTTTGAGCCTATGATTGATATCCAGAAAAATTTTGCGGCGACGCAATCTTGTTCGCCGCTTGTATTGGTGTGGACGGGAAAATCTGCCTTTAGGGCTTCCATGAAAATGAGCTCCCATTCACAGCATGCAGTACTAATGGGTTGGCCACTAGTCCATGCTGGCTGCTCGGAGAAGGCAGCATCCTGGGGGCCTGGCCGGCTCACTCGTGTGTTACTTTTACCTGTGTTTACTTCCTGCAACAATGAATGACGACAGATGGTCAATACCAAGGTTGAATGTAGGGAGGGGGGATTTTACAAAATGGTGACGATAGTCCTGCTTTAGTTAGGATAATTTTTTTTTTTTCCCCCTTCCCATCCATTCGAATATCAGAAGTATATGATTGGTGATCGATGCCTTCCTTTTTTTTCCATATTGTTCTTTGCTCTCTTTTTTTGGAAGCGCGGGGATTCCCCCTCACAGACTAGGCCGACCTATTCAACAGTGTGCAAGTGTGCTACGTAAGAACTAACGGAATATACCAATTTCCTTTTTTTTTTTTTTTTTTTTTTTTTTCTCTCTCTCGCTCTTTTTTGTTTCATTCTAATTTTACTTTTTATATGAAATAACAGAAAATAGTTCCCTCACTTACCCTTACGTTTAGAGGGAGATGTAGAATATTATTCGCTCTCGTAATTATTTAGGAGCACTGAGGAAGGAAGCTCCAAGATGCCAGCCATTACTTATGGCATTGCAACTTTTTATTTTGACTTTTTATTTTATTTTTATTTATTTTTTTGTCTTGTTTTTTATGTCCATATCCATGTACTTTAGTGTCTTGTGTGTTAGTGTGGCTCTCTCTTTTTCCACATCTCCTCCTTGTCTTAGATATGTACATATTTGTCATGTCCTTATAACATGAACAATGTTAAAGGTTTAAGTGTTTTTCACCTGAACATTCGTAGTCTTCTTCCTAAAATTGATCATTTGAAAGTAGGGCTGCAACTAACGATTATTTTGATAATCGATTAATCTGTCGATTATTTTCTCGATTAATCGATTATTAATCGTTTAGTGTTTTGGTCCGTAAAATGTCAGAAAATGTTGAAAAATGTTGATACATTTTCCAAAGCCCATGTTGACGTCCTCAAATGTATTGTTATGTCCAAAACACAAAGATATTTCAGTTTACTGTCATAATAGGATTAAAGAAACCATAAAATATTCACATTTGAGAAGCTGAAATCAGAGAATTTGGAATGTTTTATTAAAAAATTACTCAAAACGATTAATCGATTATCAAAATAGTTGGCGATTATTTTAATAATCGATTAATAATCGATTTGTCGATTAATCGTTGCAGCTCTATTTGAAAGTCTGGGTCGTTCAACATACACCTAGTGTTATTACTCTTTCTGAAACTTGGTTAAATAGTACTATTCCTGATGAGGAAATTGAATTAGATGGATATGTTTTATTTAGATCTGATAGGGGCAGTAGAGGGGGTGGTTTGGTAACATATGTCTCTTCTAGAGTGAGATCATTTCTTGTTATTCCTCTTGTTGATCCTATGCATTTTGAGTGTCTATTTGTTAAGTTAGTTTTTCATGAAAATAAACATTTAATTATAGGAAACGTATATAGGCCTCCATCTGCTCCTTCTGAATCAATTAAGTGCATTATATCCACGTTTGGATCTCTTAATTGTTCTTCAGAGATAATTATATTAGGTGATCTTAATGTAAACTGGTTGGATCGTTCCGCTTCTAAAACTAAACATTTATTTGATAGTATACATTTAGTTCAACTAATTACAGAACCCACAAGAGTCACTGAAACATCTTCAACTATGTTGGATTTAATTTTTGTTACTCATCAAGATAGAATTATTGAATCGGGTGTACTTTCTGACTCTCTCAGTGATCATTGTGCCATCTTTTGTATTTGGAAAATTAAGATTCCTAAAAGTCCACCAAAATATATAAATATAAGGCAATGTAAAAATATAAATATTGACCACTTTGTACAAGATGTTATCTCCATAAACTGGGATAGATTTCAGTTGATACCCAATGTTGAAGATGCTTGTAATTTTTTTTTGGATGAATTTACTAGAGTTATTGATAAACATGCCCCCTGGAAATCTATGAGAGTTAAGGGGAGGCACTTACCATGGGTTAGTTCCGATTTAATTAGTTTCTTTAAACTTAGAGACGAGGCCTGGAAAAAATTTAGAATAACAAAAGATCCAACTGATTGGGGAGAATACAAACGTTTGAGAAATTTTTGCAAAACACAAACCAGGAATGCTAAATCCAATTATTATAGAAATTGTCTTGCCCAAAATTTTTGTAACCCAAAACAGTTTTGGAGCAAAATGAAAAATATTACCAGTTCTAGTAAGATCTCTGCTGCACAGATCCGTGTTAATGGGGAAATTGTTCATGACCCTTTTATTATTTCAAATCTTTTTAATAATCATTTCTCCTCTGTTAGTAATTCTTACTCTTTTGATTTGCCTGATTTAAATTATCATGTTAGCAATCCGCCTAGTGGTTCTTTTTGTTTTAGACCTATCCTACCAACTGAAGTTATGGAAGTTATTTCGGGCCTCAAGACTAGCTGTTCTGCTGGTGCTGATGGCTTAGAGGCCAAGTTTATAAAATTAGCTGCTCATGTGCTTATTTTCCCCCTTACTGATTTATTTAATTTGTCCCTTTCTACTTGTGAATTCCCTTCTGTATGGAAATGTGGAAAAATTACACCGCTGTATGAAGGAGGAGATCCGTTGGAGCCTAACAACTATAGACCAATCTCTATTATTTGTACTGCAGCTAAAATTTTTGAGAAGCTTATTTTTTTTCAATTGTCACAATTCATCAATAGGTTTAATATTTTATCACCGTTTCGTTCTAATTTTTCCACTACAACTGCTCTTGTAAAATTTTCAAATGATGTATTTTCTACTTTAGATATAGGTCATTTGATGGGTGCAGTATTTATTGACTTAATTAAGGCTTTTGATTTGGTTGACCATTATTTTTTGCTTGATAAGCTGTATGGTATTGGTCTTAGCCAACAGGCATTACTCTGGTTCAACGCATATCTTCATAATCGTCGTCAGTGTGTTTCTTTTCATAACAATGTATCAGATTATTTGGTGGTTGAAAAGGGTGTTCCACAAGGATCCATTTTAGGACCGTTGCTGTTTGCTATTTTTATTAATGATCTTTCAAATGTTTGTTCTTCTTGTTCTTTTCAGTTATATGCAGATGATACTGTGATTTACACTTCGGACTCTGATAGAGCTAAAATACAAGAATGCTTGCAAGTCGAATTTAATTTGGTTCAGAAATGGTTATCTAATAACAATCTGGTTTTAAACAAGCAGAAATCTTGTTGTATGTTGTTTTGCTCTAGTTATAACTGCTCACCCAACGAGTTGGCCCTTTCCTTTATTGATGGGTCTCCTCTTGTAAAAGTTGACAAATTTAAATACTTGGGACTTTGGATAGATTCAGAATTTTCTTTTAGGCCTCATATTGATTTTATTAGAAATCAAGTAAATTTCAAGCTTAGAACATTATATAGGTCAATAAACTGTTTCACTCTTAAAGTCAGAAAATATATTGTTCAACAGTTATTATTTCCCATTATTGATTACGGTGATGTTATTTATCAGAATACCGCAGATACACATCTACAGCCTTTAAATGTAGCTTTTAATAATATTTGTAGATTTGTTCTGAGGTGTCCTTATCAAACACATCGTTGTTTTATGTATGATCGACTCAAGTGGCTTCCCCCTGACTTGAGGAGACATTTTCATTGGTTGCTTTTTGTCTTTAAATGCATTAATTTTGATTATCCTGTTTATCTCAAGCAGCATCTAGTTCCATTTACTTCATCATATTCACTCAGACACATTCAACAACCTTTTTTTGTTGTCCCTAGAATTTTTAAAGAAGTTGGGAGACGAGCATTTAAGTTTAAAGCACCTTCGAACTGGAATAATTTGCCTTTTTCACTTAGATCAATCACTTCTTTACAACGCTTCAAGATTTCTTTGCTTACCTATCTTAAATCACCTTGCTCTTGTTTTTGAATGCACATATTTATTTGTTTTTGTTATTGTTTATTTATTTTCATTGTTGCTATTTTTGGAGAATTGTGAGAGCCTGTGTATGTACTGTGTGTGTTTGTGTTGAATAGTTTGTTTTGTGTATTGTATTTGTATTGTATGTTTTTTTTTTTTTTTTTTGAGGACCCCCTCGAAAACGAGATGATACATCTCAAGGGGCTTATCCTTAAATAAAATTTTTGAAATGAAATGAAAATGAAATGTAAGTCTAAAAAAAAGGGTAGTGAGAAGGATAGTTGAAAAGTGTTGCCCACAGTCTTAATTTGCTGCACTCATATTCTGGAGTTTGGTGACCACTGGCCCGTGCCCTGCCACCTCATATTATTTATCTGCGACCTCCTATCTATCTATCTTGGCGCTGTGGCTTCAAGTGATCGAGTACGCTTCAACCAAGCCAATGTATCATCAGTGGCGGAGGTGTATGTTTACTTTTACAGTACATCCTTTTTATTTCCTTTGAAAAAAGACAAAATCATTACTTTTTGACTGTCTCCGTGTCAGTATCGCTGTCTAGTGTATTATTCTGTGATGTTGACAGGTTATCACTAGACAATTTTATCTCACGCTCCGAGAGACACTCGGTCTTCCCAAAGAGACTCCCAAGAGGTTCCTTTTCTGAGCTTAAATCTGGGTTATCCACTGGGTACAATGTACAATTGTGACAAAGTTCTGACTTAAGAGGTTTATTATAACTAGGTCACAGATCTTCCACAATGCCAGTACATGTTGGAAAGGGCAATGAGAGGTGACAGTAGTGAGGTGATACGCAGTCAAATGACGAATCGAAAAAATTGAGAATGTGTTTATTTCTAACAAGTTAACCCATTGATGACTATGGCAATCTAGGATGCATGTCCTTAATGCCTGAGGGTTTTCTGAAAAAATAGTACGAATTGTCAAGTCTACCAAAACCTTAATATCTAAGCCTGTGTAGCACATAGAAACATGAAATAAAATACATTTAAAAGTTAAGGTTCACAGGTTTTATTTAAACATGCTCCCTTAGCGCTTACAAACCAACAAATATTTCTAAAAATCGTCAAAATTAGATGAATTAGAAAATGATTAAATATTGTTAATAAATAGATGCAATGTGTTGTGTGATTTTCGTCAGTAGTCTATAGTAGACCTTGATTCTGCGCACCAAACGCCACTAACTGTTCCGTCGCCGACATAGCCGGCGTATTTTTTTTATTATTTTGTTTTATTTTTTTATTTTTTATTTTTTTGATTGAAGTGATTTTCGGCAAACCACACAACTTTTGGGTGGTCACGTGGTCTTAAAAAAATCAACAAAACCCACCTCATGTGTATTTGGACCAATGACAGTGCATTCTATGCTGGGAATGCCATGAAAATTAGATAAAGTAATAATGCTGCGCGATGCAGCATCAGGCAGGAGAGCCAATGTGGCATCGCGCAGCAGCCGTCATCAATGGGTAAGACAAGAAAAGGAAAACAATCAAATAAAATGATGAAGCAAGTGGACAGACATTATAAAGTAGTATCTACAAACGGTTAGTTAGATTCTCTGTCCTTTTACTTTGTTGATGAGGAACACAGCCGCTACAAAGTTGATTCAGAATTACTGTCATTGTTGTTGCTCTAGCTAACACATTTTAAGTGGCTAATTCCTCTTTAAGAGGCAATTACATGCTGTGATATGCTGAGAGGTAAGTGGGCCATACAAAAAACCCTATCATTAAAATAAGAAAACTTTTTAATAATTTCTTTATCATTATTTCACACATTTTATCTATATATTTTCCACAATTTAGTCATTCATTCTTTTAATATCTAAAGTCTAGGTCCATCTCTTACTCTTTCTTCATGTGTTGATTGTGCTGCATATGTCTTTGAACAGAACACTGTGTGATTTGCCATGCTTTGTCCCAGCAGGAAGCTCGGCGGGTCGATCGGCAGAGAGCACAGCAGAGCCGGCGGGGGGGACGCCCGGTGCCGACGAGCAAAACAACGGCCCCAAGAAAAGGACCAAAGAAAACAACATTTCCGAAACACAGGAGTCCACAACATCTCATCCTCCTCAGGAACCGGCGACGAATGAACGGACACATCCCACGGGGGTGGTGGAGGACGAATCGGGCCCGGGAAAAGGCTCCGAGTCTGGGGAGGGGTCTAGGGAAACTCGGGTGGGGGACGGAACGAATGCTAAGGAAGATGCTAGCAACAGGACACTCACACAAGAGTCACAGGACATTGCAAACTCATTAGCGCCTAGCCAGGAGTCCAATAACTTGGACTTTGACCTTTCCAGTGACAGTGACAATGACTCCATTACAGATAAGCCTCCGTCGTCAGATAGCGACAGTGAAGGCATCAAGTCGACGAAAAAACCTGTGCGGGAAGGAGTCACCCAAGAGCCCGTTGTTGGGTTAGGGGCGAGGGAAGGGGACGGCAAAGGAGAAAAGAGCTCTGACACGGCAGAACCTTCAGGAGTTCTACTGCCGGACCCAGAGCTGGGAAACGGCTGCTTGGACAGACGAGAGCCAGAAACCGAGTCCCAGAACAGTGAACAGTCCGGGGTGACTATGGGGGAGGAGCTGCTGGACCAGAGTATGGAGGACGAGGAGGACGAGGAAGAAGAGGTTGACCACGACCAGGACGACCACCTGATTTACCTGGAGGGAGTCCTGGAGAGGATCCACGCAGAGTACTACTCCCGCTACGAGGCCTACCTGAAGAAGGAGGCCCCCGAGACGCCCGACATCCGCAAGATCGTCCCCGAGCTGAAGAGCAAAGCACTGGAAGGCACCATGATTGTGTTCAGCGGCCTGTACCCGACCAACTACCCCATGGAGAGGACCCGGGAGTACTACCACGCCAAAGCACTGGGCGCAAAGATCGGCAAGACTCTGCTTTTTAACGCCCAAGATCCAAGTCGGACCACGCATCTCCTCGCAGCAAGAGCCGGTATGTAGAGATGTGTGTTTGCTGTTGATCTAATTAAGTTAAGTCTTTATTTTGTCAATTAACACTTGCAAGGTAAGTCACACACGATAAAAAATAAGTTTTTCCACTATCCCTTACTACATATCTAACACATACATGCAGTTGTACAGAAAGGGGTCATACTCATAACGCAGGTTCTCTACAGCTGGGCTGCGCCCCTGGAGCAGTTTTTTAGTAACTGATGGTTACTAGTCGGCCCCCCTTTCGTCTAGGCCATCATATCACCGTTGGGCCATATGGATAAAATATCATATCACAAGTTCTTTTATGGCAGGATCACAATCTAGATTTGATCACAAATCTATGCTTTTTCATATTGGTCAAGATTATTTTACCACTCGTGGAAAATGCAGGGCCCACAGATTTGTTTAAAAACATATAGGGCGGCAGTGGCGAGGTGGTAGGGAGTTCGCCTCTGGTGTGCAGGGTCGGAGGTTCGATCCCCCGTCTCCCCGCCACATGTCGAAGTGTCCCTGGGCAAGACACTGAACCCCGAATTGCTCCCGATAGTTAGCTTAGTTAACTTAGCACCCTAGTGCTAAGCCTACCCTGCGTGGTAGCTGCTGCTATCGGTGTATGAATGTGTGTGTGACTGGGTGAATGTGTACAAAACAATGTAAAGCGCTTTGAGTCTGTGAATAACGGAGATAAAGCGCTATATAAGTCCATTTACCATTTACCATATATAGAAGGCTTATGTTCGGTTCCATTTTCTTAAAAAGGATTTTGTTTTTATTCATGATTTTTTTAAATAATAAGAATTATATATTTAGTAATGTTTTATTAACTAACTGCAGGCTCTGTAAAAGTAAACAAAATCCCCTCTGCTGAAACTGTATAGCTCTAAAAGGAAAAACACATCATGATTTATTGCATTTGTTCCCTCTCTCCAGTGCTTGCTTGTCTATACGGATAAGAATAATTACCTTTTTATTACTTTTTAAAAGACCTATGTATTTTAATTTTTTTAATTTATAATATAAATTCTTTTTAAGTAGCTGTGTGCTAGAACCGTTCTTAGCTGATGCAGTTAATGGTTCACATATATGTCAACAAGAGTTTATGGGCCACTGTAGAGACCATGGTGAAATTCCCGGCACCTTGAATAGGACATGTTTAGTTTGCTTAACAGAAACTTGTGTCAGCTCTGGTGTGCTCTTAAGAGAGATAACAGTTAACAGTCAGGCTGATATCAGTGATGTCAAATTGTAGTCGATTGCGTGCAGTGTTTCCCCTAGAATTTTTTTTAGGCCCGGTGGTAAGAGCTTATAAAGAGTATGCGCGCCGCGTACGTACCAGATTTGTAGAAGAAATGGACCAAAACGAACCCCATTTGGGATGAGCCTCTTTTGACAGCCCCGTTAAAAATGAGGGCATGGGGCGCCCTTAGCTCAGTTGGTGGGGCGTCCCCCCCATTGGCCTCGGCCAGCAGCGGACCCGGGTTCGATTCCAGCCCGCGGTCGCTCTCTGCATGTCACTCCCCCCTCTGCCCCACTTCAACACTATCAATAAAGCATAAAAATGCCAAAAAAAAATGAGGGCATAGGGTTATACTTTCACATTCAGTACCTTTGTACATGTGGTGTTTCTCACAGGATTTTTAGATCCTGCTGGGTGAGAATGGACCTTCTAGGGGGGTCTGGGGCCATCCCCCTGCAGAAGAAACATTATCCTTTTAAAGTTAAATACATCAATCTGGTGCACTTTGAGAGGCGAAATCTGTTTAATTCGGTGCTCTGTAAACAACTGTCATATGTCCTGCCTATAATTTTTCTGTAATAATTTGGAGACACAAGCCATGTAAACTATTGAAGAAAAACACGTGGATTTCAATTAAAAACAATAAACACTAAGATCTAATATAGACAGGTCCTGTCTAGTAGGCCTACTCATTTCTGGAATAATCTGAATCACCTCACCTTGAAGCTAGCCTATTGAAACATTTTCTTTATTTTTTTTAGGCAAATAGCCTTGTTGAAAATAAATTAATTAACATAGGCTACACATCATGATTAGCTTATCAACATGTGTGCTATATAAGGCAAATTCCCTATTCCGACCATTATATTTCATCTAGCCTATTTCTCAATTTAAAACATAAAAATAAAGTAGGCCTAGCATTGAAAATGCAAAAAAATAAAGGTTGTAGGCCTACTATGGCCTGCTGTTTTCAAGATAACTTAACAGCTAAAACAATAAATTAATGAATATGTCCCCTGAAAATAAATGAATGCTTTTCTGAAGAATGCCAAAGACAGTAGCAGTGTGGCACTTCTGTAAACTTACTGAAACGAGTGCATGCCGTTTTTTCAGCGCTGTCTCTGCTGTTGATACAGATTAGTTGTGTTGCCACGGCGACGTAGCGATTTTAACTTTCTAAGTTTTGCTCAGCACTTTTTCCTGTTCAACGTCCCTGTTACTGAGTCCTTAATATCTCCATAGAGCAGGCGCTGGTTTTATTTTCGCCACTAGTTCAACGTTTGCTTGCTAGTCATGCGGGTCATGTTCCTGCTCATTGGCTTCCGTGTCAAAAAGTGCGCACCGAATGCACACGCGCATCGCGCCGCGCGCAGAACACATACACCCACGCAGGCACACAGATCAGCTGATGGGATGATCAAACAAGAGGTTGTAAAGACAGGCGCACACGAGGGGTAGACCGACAGTGCCGCGCAGACGCTCGCAAATGATTATTATGGAATCAATGAAAAAAAAAAAAAAAAAAAAAAAACATTTTTTATTTTTTAAGCCAGGCTGCTGTTGGCCTGGCGGGGGGTCCCGTTGGCCTGGCGGGGCCGCCAGGCCTGTAGAATGGTAGGGGAAACACTGGCGTGCATGCTTTGTTTCCAGTGAATCCCTCATGTGTAGGTAGGCAATTTGAAGTCAGAGCAGGAATGGCGGCTCTGCCCCTACCAATACAATATACTGTATGTAGATGTAATTACTGAATGTAAATACATTGAATGGCTATTTTGGAAAAAGTGCGGTCTATAATTTAGCTGGAAAGCTGGATTCATGTTGTTGTTGTTGTTGTTGTTGTGTATCTGCACTGTTCTCCTGCAGCTTGAAATATTCATGCATTAAAATGGATTCTGCATAGTTCCCTGAGAGATCCGGTAATTAGGCCCACTTGATTGACAGAAACAAAGTCCACTTCATTCTGAGAGCCTCAGGCTATGTTTGTGTGTTTTGTCCCAAATGAAGGACTTCACATCAAAAAGCTGGTGAAAATGTATTACATGGAGGCTGCTTTTTGCATTTGTAACACCTGCGCAATGCAAGGCTGTAAGGCTGAAAATAATATTCTGCCTTGCTAACGCCCGACCCACCCTGTTAGTTGTCCTGTTGTCCTGCTTTGAATGTTGATGACGTCATTTTTTTAAATGACTCACCCTGAGCACATAACTGTCATCAAATGTTACTACGTAATGCAGTCAGCAGCTTTGTGTGCACCACATCTTTTTACATTTTCTGGTGGTTCACTTGGAGCAAAGAACACAGCCTCTGCTCAGCTTGAGAAAAAGTGTATTCACGCTTCCTTTGCTACGAGTCCAGTTTACCTTTTTAAAAAAACAAGCCCAGCCCGGTGCACTGTTGTTGTGGGACCCCCCTGAGAGCAGCACTTGTCAACTTATCCTGCACGTCAAAAAGTAGAGGAAAAAAAAAAAAAAAATGGAGTCAGGGCAATATGAAAAGTAGTTTACGGAGTCAGGATATTTTCCTCCTCGCTGTTTTTTTTTTTTATAGCTACGCTAGCAGAAAATGGTAATGTTGGTCGGAAATCGCAAAATGGGTCCACTACCTGTCCATACTGTGTGTGTGCGGAAGAAAGAAAAAAACAGTGTTGGTACACAGCCTAGGCTCTGTAAATGTGTAGTGGATTGTTAGGAGATATTCACTGAATTGACAAACTGATTTTGACAACAATTCAGATGAGGCACCGCATACGTTAATTGTACGTTAATTGAACAGACATTGTGGCAAGTTGTTTTTCAGTGTGTGAACAAGCATCTTGATTGTTTTCCACACATGACTGCAATAACCCTAGGGTTAATGAGCTTCAAGGCTTCCTTTTTACCAAACATCAATAAGTCTCATTAAAGTTGAGACACTGCTCTCTGTGGATTTAACCAAGCACAACATGAGCATAGTCATTCTAAAGGTAATACTGACCAGGCAGTTATTTTCTCAGAACACACAGCTCTAATGATTGATCTGAATTATTTAGTGAACCCGCAGAGTGTTTATTTAGTAAAAAAGCTTTTGATTGTAAAGGTGAAAAACCTTAGCTGTCAGTTTCACCTTTTCTCCTCTGTGATTTCCCTATAGGCACTGAGAAGGTTCGCCACGCACAAAGCTGCAAGCACCTCCACGTGGTCAACCCCGACTGGCTGTGGGGCTGTCTGGAGCGCTGGGAGAGGGTGGAGGAGACGCTCTACCCGCTAAAGGAGGACTATTCCAAGACACCCAGGTAACAGGTTTGCGTTCACACCGGGTCTTTTTTTGGTACGGTTCAACCTAATCGTACATTTGAATAGGAACTGGCTGTTCCAATATGCGCATCACATTAAGACCAGCATGAACATAACCTGCCAATGCTCCACGGTGTAGACAAATGTAGAACAATTTAGGAATTTGGCTTTTTACTCAACTGTCTGACCAATAAGTGAAAGCGAACCGAACCATCTAAAAAAACGAAACAATGTATCCAACTCACATCTGGTGCGCACCAAAGAACAGTTGAGTGAGCCGTGGGTTTTACAGGACATCCCAAGATTATAGATGTGAACTTATAAAATACTACAGATGTTCCACATTCACTCCAATATTTTAATAATCCATCTGGAGATAATACTCAATCTAAAGTTGTTTTACCTTTTGTCTGCTGAAGGAGTAACAGTCCGGCAGTGTTCCTGGACCATCCGGAATCGTTACAGAAACATATTTTCCAGCCGGCCGCCGTCCACCACAGACCCTCTCCTCCGGCCCCCGAGGTGAGGACCTACGACCCCGTCACAGGGAAGCTGATCCGCAGGGGCCCTCAGGGGTCCCGGCCGCAAGCCTACCTCCAGGGCTCCGGCTCTATGTCTATGACTGATCACAGAGAGCAGTCCGGTCTCAGGTAAGAACACAGTGAAGCAAAACGATCAAATATTCATGCGACAATTTTTTATGTTTACTATTGCACATTTCAGTAGAGTGTGGATATACACTTTTATTTGAAATGATAGGCTTTCTATAATTTGTGCCCAGGTATCCTGATATTAAGTCCACACGTATAGGTCAAGCTCTATACACAAATACAGTGCGTTTTTCTGTTCTTTAATTTCAACCTTTTTGATATTAACTGAAAAAGAAGACATCCCATTGCACTGCATCCAGTAACCAAACCCTTGGTATAAGTGAGATATATATACAGTATATATTTCTCTGTTTAGTATTGACAGTACTAGTCGCCAGTAATGGATCTAAATGTATTGACTTCCCCTCTGGGCCTTGTTTCTATCCCTCCCTTTTCTCTGTAAACTGAAACAGCAGTTTATGTAGTGCTACGCTCCTTTAAGTTTGACATGACTTAGCCTCAATTGAGACATACAGTGCCTTCAGCTATCTACCGAGGGGCCGTAAGCCTTTTAATGTATGCTCTCGCTCTGTTTATAGCCTTTGTTTGCAAATGGAAACCTGCACACCTGTGTACTAGTGGCTCCCAGGCAATCCTCAAAGCGCAAATGTATGTCAAATAAAATGTATCAAAAATAAAAGCACAATAAAAGCCCCTTTTTGAAGGTGGGGTCTCTCTTCAGCAGTGTAAAATAAGTGTCTAAAAAATAAAAAAATGTTTTACACGCATATAGTTATAAATATATATTCTATTGTCCAATCACGACTCATTTAATTTGTGGCAAGGTGCAAGCTTTACAGTTCCTAGAAGTCCAACTCTGTGAACTCCCACTCCGTTTGTCATTTAGCTGTCAGTCACATGTGCAACTGAAGAGTGCGTCCTGTCTTTCTGTGTTATATTTGTCATTATTTCCAAAGAAACTAACTAACTAACTTTGGCCATCTCTGTTCTGTACAGTCATGGTGGCTTGTATTTTTCTTAATTTGAGAATAATTGATTTTTTAAAGGAAAGTATAAAAGTATAAAACTGACCTACATTGCTCATGCATTGGAAGCAGAAAAAGTTTTCAGGGAGTTGCATACACTTGGATTTAAGATCTTTTTGAATCAGCAATGCCAAGAGGGAAGTATTAAATCTTCCTCTTCCCACTCGCATAAGATTTACATCAAATTGTCCCTCTTTCTAGAGATAAAGCCCTTCTAGCCTTGGTTTCAATCCTCAAACCTTAAATATTCAGCTACATGTGCAAATTGTCAGTGCTGTGGTATAGACGAATACAGAAGATGTCAGTACCCTGGTTAAATATTCAATCAAATATCTTTCTGTTTTTTTAAAAGCTATTGTGCGTAACTTTTTCATATAAATGGATGTCGATTTACATTCAAGCCATCGTCAAATGAGTTGTCGCAAAGTTGATTTAAAGGGGACATATTATGCAAAAACTCGGGTTTAAATGTGTATTTCCGAGGTCTACTAGAAAAGGTTTTAATGGTCTATAGTACAAAAAGCCCATTAGTTTTCTACCAATGCCCATTTCTTCATTGCCTTTTCAGGCCTTTTTTGGCCTCTCCCTCAAAAATTTGGTTTTGACATCTACCCCCCTCCGCAGAAAGCCTAGTCTGCTCTGACTGGTCAGATCTACATGGGCGTGCATGCACCGCCCTGCTCATTTACTCTATACCTACCTCCATGGGCATGGCACACGCCCAGCTGTCAGTTTTGTTTACTTTTGGCCAATGCAGCATGGAGATCGATGTTACCATGTTTAGCTTCATTTCTACAGCAAATGTCAGCACACTTACCACTTCTAAACCAAAAGCTTTACAACTGAACCTGGTCAGGCAGGAGTCTGAGCTGAAAACTGTGAAAATGGCATCAAGATTTCTGATTTCCCTGACATTATCCTCAGGTAAATACTGTTTAATTATGTCACAGTCAATAACATAATTTGAGCTAAGTATTTATGCATAAACTCTCTAAACTGGTAATACACCCTGTTTTACATTTGTCTTTACAGGTCTGTGGAATGATCTACAGCCCAGTGGAGTGAAAAAGCTTTGGTTGTGAACCGATACTGAGTTGACATGTAAAAATGTACAGTAACCATAATGGAAAAGAATGTATCCTGAATCATGTCAAGATTCACTGGAAAGGCATTATCTTTTGTAAAATGTATGGTTGAAATAATTATGCTTTAGGTTTATCAGAGCTACAAATTATCTGACAACATTTCAATATCTAGTAGATAATGTATCATTTGTATTGTGATCACTCATTCATAATAAAGTTTTACCGTTAAAAAATGTATTGTGTTGCTTACTGTCACCTGTAGCAAAGGATTACTTGAAACTCACATTTTCATCTTGCTGAAGATTTTCTCTGATAAAACAGTATCATTACATTTTAAAAAGACCAAAAACATCCTTAAAAATAAAGCAGTTTATTCATAGCCATTGGAATGAAAATATGAAGTGTACATATCAAACAGAAGCAAAGCCATAACTTTTATGTAACTGTCCAGTTGTTGTTGGGCCCTGAAGAAGACCACCTGTCCCACCCAGTGAACACATCCTCCTCTGAAGGAACGGATAGTGTGACGGTCTTGGTGGCTCCGTCCGGCTCCATCAGGTCACTCGGATACCTGTAAAACATGGCACATTCAATGTTACATCATGTAGCCTAGCTGACATGTATAGGCCTACATCATACATCTGTTATGGCAAAGCTACAACAAATTCAGTATAGCCCTGGCTCAATAAGCAACAAGTGCTGAGTGATACTGTGTGCTTTTTGAAATATAATGGACAGGAAACAAACAGCAGCAGAGACAACTTACAGTATTTCTGTCTATGTGTACATTACACTGGAGATCATGTAATAGGCCCACTGCTGCTTCTACTACACACTGTCCGCAGACTTATTGCGGTGTGTACTTTAGGGCCCTATGAAATCCGTTTTATTTTTTTCCAAATTCCGTTTTAATCTCATGATTTCCGTTTTTTTACAATTAACACTCATTTCGTCATCCGAACGAGTGTCTAATTATTGCGAACAAATAATATTCTAACAATTTAATCAGATATAAGGCTTAATTTAAAATACATCACAACATTGCACTGTTTTAGTGCTTAAAAAAGCGAAAAAACAAATTTGTTGGGTAGGCCTATAGGCTATAACAGAAAATAAAGCCGTTCATTTTGTGCTTCAAGTGAAACATTAAATATTATTTTTACATAAATAATAAAGTCCTTATTAACCTTGCAAGAAGCTGGACTAGAGTGCATATTGGACAGGCTTTATAAATCCATGGCTTTTACCTGTGGGACAGCGCTTCACCCAACAGCGGGCTGCAACACCAACCTACAGTCTATTGTGCGACTGAGAGCTAGTTATCATTAGCATCAGCGTTAGCCGACATCACGGCAACAGCTGAATAATGTAACACATTACACAAGTTACACTACATGAAAACAACGGGCTGTAGACGCTAGAGTTATAATTGCGTGTAGGAAACATTGTTGAGACTGGAATTTCGTACCACAGCGGCCGTTCCATAATAATACAACACTCCCTTTAGCAATGGCTGAATATAAGACCTCCCTGTGCTTTGTATCTGCGGGAGCGAGTGGCATTAATAACTTCAAAACAGTAAAGGTTTAACATGATTACGTGCTTTTAGATGCTTTAATCATATGCCGAATTTATAAACAGACCATATTATTAACAATGAATTAAGTTATGTACATGTCAGAGTTACGTACATGGATACATTCATAAGTAAACATTGAATAGACAGATTTGTGAAAGGGGTTTGGCGCATAAAGCTAACGGTAAAGCTAGCAGGCGCTAATGCTAACGACTAAACCCCGCATTCTCTCATTTCAGTCGGTGTTGGTTATTATAGGAGGGATAAAATAAAGCCCATTACAGACATTGAACTAACAAACAGACAGAATTATTTTTAAAATAGGACTACTTACATTTCGGAGGGATGGTGTCTCTCAGTCTTCCTGGCACAGTCTCCTCCACACTCCCGTAAAAAGGCTTTGATCACACTAACAGATTGAAAACCTTTGCTGGAGATAGCCTAACAAAAAATTAAGTAAATCCATTCAGCCCTAGTGTGCTTCGAGGCTGGGGTGTGATGGTAGCTTGAGATTGAGCTCACACTGCAGCTTGCTTCTCCTCTGTTGTTGCATGAGCGAGTGGAGGCTCAACCAGGTGTGTGTGGTTACCAACGGGGCGTCTTGATTTGCCAATCAACTGCCGAGTTTCTGGTGAGCTTTCCCGTGGGAGTATTTATGATAATGAAAACCGACCGGTTTCGTCATCGGGTCGGTGTTTTTTGGAGGAAACCTTCAAATCCCCCCTTTTTCGAAATAAGTGTCCCAGAAGAAACTGACATATTTGTCTTTTTGAAGCTTGTGTGTGCTGGTAGGGACGCCAATAACCTAAACAGTGTGCCCAAACACCGGCAATGTTTGGTTTTTCATAATATGTCCCCTTTAAGGCTATCCGCTCCACAAAACTCTTCTCTGTATTTCTCAGTCCCCGATACTGGTGCAGGAGATTAAAAAAATCCCAAAATGTTCCCCAAAAAATTTCTGTTGATTCTACTGCTGAGAAGAAGAAAAAAACAGCAGAAATGATCAAATCCATGCGGGATCACCGACGGTTCTAATGTATTGTAGATGACCAGCAGTGTTCTAATTACTCATAATTCCTCATGGGTGAAGCAGAAGTTACGCACTATAGCTTGAAAAGAAGTATCCGGCTACTCCACCTATTTGTCTGCACTGAAGCAGTTTGTCATGTGTATTGTCTCTGTTCCGTTACCACAGGGGAACTTCAAAGAGTCAGCAAGATGACGCGGCGGGGCCCAGCCAAGACGACGAGCAGCCGGGGCCCTCTCGACGAGAACGTCAGCCCAGCATGTCAGAATCTATGCCTCTGTACACACTCTGCAAGGAGGATCTAGACAGCATGGACAGAGAGGTAAAGGTGTGTGTGTGTGTGTGTGTGTGTGTGTGTGTGTGTGTGTGTGTGTGTGTGTGTGTGTGTGTGTTGTGTGTGTGTGTTGTGTGTGTGTGTGTGGTGTGTGTGTGTGTGTGTGTGTGTGTGTGTGTGTGTGTGTGTGTGTGTGTGTGTGTGTGTGTGTGTGTGTGTGTGTGTGTGTGTGGGAATAGCAAGGCCTAGAAAATCCATAATTTAAGCCATTCTGGTACATGCAGCGCCTTTTTTTAAATTCATTTGCTTGTTGTAATGTCCCCCACGGTGATGGGGATTACATAGTGGTCTGACAGAAAAAACTGTTAGAAGCCGCCAAGAGCCAAAAGAATATATATATTCAGTAACCAAGGCATTTGAATAATCTTGTCTCCGCAGTGACTCTGGGAATGTTTTGTTTTTTTCCACGCTTAAATAACCCATTGCAACCTCACTGCCAGGGGGCGAAGTGCAACCAACCACTGCAATATTTCACTCCGCACCTGAGTCTCAAACTGTGCACGACCCCCACAATCAAACAAGCTTTTGTCGATGTCGCCGCAAAACAAACTAGATTTTCAGAAGACTTGCTGTGGTGGTGATTGGAGTAGATTGGAGGCTCCTGCATGAAGGAGCATCCCTGTGGTTTGGACTTTGCTTGCACTCCCGTCTTTTCTATTCTTGACTTGATGAGAGCCTTCAGATCCACCCAGCTGCTGATGTTATACAGCAACAGCCACTTTTTTCCGTGTTGATGTCTTTGGGCTTTTACTGGCACGCTGCCTCTGTCTGCAGTTCGCCACGTTATATCTAGTCTCGTCATCACTGAGTACAACTTATTCATAATTTAGCAGGGCTTGGTTTGATCGATTGGATCTCCCGCTATTGTTATGTATGAATGAATACAAATGATCCTAAAGCCCATCTTTTTCTCATATTAAAATCTTTACACATCCCTGTCATGTCGGGGGTAAGTCCTTCAAATTCTCAATTTCTTTTGCTGTCGTTGCGAGGCAGGGGACGTGATTACTAATGTCTTGAGAGCTCTTCACAGCCTGCTTGGATAATACTCTTTAATGGACTTTAATGAATTCTGCTAATGCTTTCATCCTGAACAAAGAGCTTTGTGGCTTAGTCCTGTTAGACACATGACATGGGACAAGACATGTGTGAGGTGAGGGGCCCATATTTTTTTTTCTCGCTTAAAATGTCATCATTTTATAATAATATTCTATGTTATAAATCACATACAAGGTACAGTTTTGAGAACGATTGTCTGTGACATAGGCAGCATCTTACATTTTCATTAATCAATGTTTTCATATTGACAATGGATGAAATGACCATGTGTAATGTGAAACGGGTCATCTGTCCGTACTAGCAAATGCACAGAGAATTATTACCCTACGCTAGGGCTGGGCGATATGGACCAAATCTTATATCACGATATAGGTAATTTTATATCACGATATGGATATATATATCACGATATAGTATTTTTCCTTAAAATTCAATGGATTACAATAACCGTACTGAACTTTAATCACATTAGATTATTTTCATTTTTGCTTGGAACTTAAATTTCCATACAAAAGAAAAACTGGTGCAAAATACCACACCAGTCTGGCTTTAGTCAGTCAGCGCAAAATAAAAATGACAGCATCAACCAAAGATCCTACATTTTCCAATTGATAGTAGCCTATATCAAAATAATGAAAGACTTGAATTTTCCTGCAGTATTTGCTCATCTTCATTTAAAAAAGCTGTCAAAATTAACTAATGAGCAAATGTCTGGTAATACTTTAACTCCAGCTTCAACACAAATATAATTTTTCAAGTTTGACATGTTTTAAAGTTACATAAAACCAGCCTTGCTGGCTGCTCCAACAATAACAGCACGGGGGTGAAGCCCCGAGTAGGCTAAAGATGTCATTATTAGCCAGCTAGCTCACGAGTGCTAACCCATGTAGTTTGCGGCTTAAAACAAGCCAACTCTGCGTCACGGCAACAGCACGCTGAAGCAGCAAGCAAGTTTCCTTTGCCCGATGACATTTTTGACCGTTTAAAGCTGCTCTGCCACCGTGACACGGAGTTGGTTTGTTAACTTTAGTGACGGCGCACCGAAGCTAGACCATGAGCTAGACAGCTAGAGCAACAGATGAGGCTTCTTCTGTTGCGGGTAGAGAAGCTGTATTGCAGCCCATATCTCTGCTGCAGAGCCCCCGTGTGGCGCGGCGGTGTAACTGCATTGTAACTATAGGGACTCGGAGGGACAGCTGCCTCCCGCTCCATCTATGCTCCCGCCACATGAACTTTTTTTCTCCGCGATATAAACGATATGGCCAAATCTCTCCCGGTAGACACTTTCATATCGTCCACGATATGATATCGTCATATCGCCCAGCCCTACCTACGCTGTAGTTACCTTTTATAAACTTTATTGTTTTGGTTCACTCTCACAGCTCAAGTCAACCTAGTTTGCAGGCTCAATAGTGGAACACTAATAAATAAAACTCACAATAAAGCATCTTATACCCATTATATATATTATATTATAATTGTATATTAATATGTATTTGTCATTACCTTTACAATAATGCTGACAGACTGTTGATGGAGCTAATGCATTGTATTCTGTTAAGTCTAGCTATATGCCAGTGAAGCAGAAAGCAGAGCCTTTGACTTTATTTTTAATTAGCAAAGATTTAATAAAGTAACAGATTTGTGTTCTTCTGAAAGTCACTTTGTGGCGTTCTCGTGGTCGACCTTTAGATTGAACTCAGGTTATAAATATACAAGGGAAAGTTTACTGTTTAGTTCAATTGAATGATGTGGCTGTCGGCGGGATCGGTCATGCCTTAAATGACGAACCGACTCCTGATACTGGCATGCAAAACAGTCTGCTCAATTATTAACTTAATTAAATTCCGGGGGATAAATAACTCTGTGGCTGCAGGCAGCAGCCTGGAAATATAAATTCTTCCCCGTTCTGTTCCTTTACTTATGAGTTTGAAGAAGAAGCAGAGCTGATATAATATCCTCTAAAAACTACTGGCCTCGAATATTGTCAACACCAACAGCTTTATCCATTTTGCAAAGCCCTCATGGTGCTGGATGTTAAAGTCCTCTTTTGGTGTTTGAGGATAAAGCCAAGCCATTTATTAATTTGTTTTTTTGTAGGGCTGTCATAACTAACGTGTTAACGCAGGGTGATTCATTTCTGGATCATTTTTAACGCAATTAACTCATGCGCAGAATGAACCGCCCAATATATCCCACCTGCTCTGCATGAAAACAGTGCGCAGCGTCGTTGTTCGTTATGGCTGACCCAGGATCTGCATATGGAAATGGTGATGCAGCGGCACACGGCTGGCGGAACGTAGCACGCTTTGTTTGGACCTGCTGGTGGCCACATGTGTGTGTGTGTGTGTGTGTGTGTGTGTGTCGCGGTCAGCAGTTGGTGTTTGAAACAACAGAAGGAGCAACATTGTCTGCTTTATTCAGAGCACGGGACACACACGTCTGCAGTTTTCAGAGGTGTGTGTGATAAATACGAGCCATCAATATAACGTTGGCTTTCTGGCAGAAATGAACAGTCCCCTAGAACGTGGGCGTACACACGCACACGCGCAGACACGCACACACACACGCTGTAAATATTGAGAATTTTCTATGCCCGACCTCCCTTTTTTGAGCAAGGTTGGAAAAATGCTGTTCTACTCTTTCTTGATGGGCTCCATTTTCTAGCTATGGCTGAAGCAGGACATGTTTTCAAAGATCCCCTCTGTTTGTTTGTGCCTATTAGGCATCATTACGACTGCAGCAGGAAGAACACTGGAAATTGTTTCTGTTATTATGAGGGAAATGGTACATTATGTCAGAGATGAGCTGGGGTGGTAGGACTGAAAAAAATCTTTCCTCTGCCCCCTTTATTGGAGAATCTGGGGGTATTTTGTGGTATTTGAAATGTCAACAGCATGTTGTTCAAATGTAGAAATGGACTTGTTAGATCTACCATTGACCAAATTGATACATTTAATGTGTTATCATTTTTCATCAGTAAGTCTTGGGCTAATAATAATTGATCTCAACTGGTGTTTTACCCTTTTGTTATAGACGTTAATTTAAAAAACTATATAAGGGTTAGTCTCTTGTGTAACAAATCATAAACAGGTTGAGAAGTGATGCCAGTAATGTGGTAATTACTCATCTCCTGCTGACTACTTCAGGGACCAGATGTATCCCTCTGACATCACTCTCAGTAAAGTGGGAAGGTATCACAGCTACTGCAAAAAAAATTAATGTATCACTTAGGTCTACCCTTTAGTGCCAAAGTACTGTGCCTTATGTTTATGGTAACCTTTTCATTGTCCAATAACACATCGTCATGGAATAACAGACTATAGATACATTTTGAATCTTAATTAAAAAAGCTTGCTTACTTAGTAGTACCATAGATGAAGTTGATCGAGTTGGTTAATGAGGTGTTCAGTGCACACACTGGGAAATGTTCCCAAAACATCTGAAACACTTATTGTGTAAATGTGACATTGAGAACTCTTCAACATTGTAACAACATTTCATAGTCATGTAAGCAAAATAGGCCCTCCTTAAAAATGAGGCATATATTTCAGGTTTTTGTTTCAGATGTATCGATTGTTATTTAAGTTCTGCTTGGGCCTGAAAGTGAAACCCACACTCGGCATGCACCTTGGTCTTTGAGACTCCTAGCCGAAACCATGCCCACACATAGAAAGATCAGGGAATCATATCTAGTTACGGACAGTGAGCTCACCAGTCGAATTGCTTTGCCCTCTTCTCTAGGTCCATTGCATGTGTATTGCGAACACATGGTGCTGAAACACAAAAATCGATCCGTAATCTGATTTACACTTATTCATTCAAAAGACATGGAATGCAATGTGAGGCTATATCACCATTTAGGAAGTACGCCACCAGAATCCTTTTGCACTGTAAAAAAGAGGATCGAAATTCAGTCAAAGGAATGGTACTTTGTAGATACACTATATTTCAAATGTCATCCGACTTGGGATTGCCTTATCTAAAGGGCAGTCTGTGACGTTCTTAACCACTCTAGGTCTTCAGGGTAAAGGGAAAGATCCAGTCTTAATTGGCTGGAGCACGGCACACATCTGAGTCAGGTAAGACGGCCTCTGCCTCACATTTAAATGTCACCAATGGGCACATGATGGTATGTGTCAGTTTACTCCGGAGCAATGTGTGCAGAGTGACTCAGCAAATAATCCCTGCAGTACACCAACTGTATAACCTTTCTTTGAAATCACTATTCCCTTATCGGCTGTGTGAGAACAGGGACCGTCTGGATTCTCTTTTGCGGACTGCTATCAGTAAAGCCATTCTGCAAATGGGACTGTCACTCCTTTGTAAAATACTATTTGGTCGCTAAGGTTGCCCAAACCTTATAGTAGCCTGTTCAATAGGACTTTCCCTGTATTAAAACAATTCAATTGGAACATTAATTAGAATTAAAACCAAATTCGGGGGTGCCTTTAGCTCAGTTGGTAAGGCGTCCCCCTCCCGGGCCGGGCCCAGCAGCAGATCCGGGTTCGATTCCCACCCGCAGTCGTTCTCTGCATGTCACTCCCCTCTCTGCCCCATTTCACCTCTGTCTCTCTGCACTATCAAATAAAGCATAAAAAATGCCCCAAAAATATCTTTAAAAAAAAAGAAAAAAAATCATTCCAACTGTTTTGAACGCATCCCACATACTCTTATTACATTCCAGAATTGATTTTGTTTGCCAGCTAGTTGGCCAAATCTCAAGTGCCTCACTTGTTTGAGAACCTAATGTTACTTCAAAGTTGCATTTCATAAAATCGACACACAGTATTACTATTATCCACAGTTTTTGAAACTATGGAGTTAATGCCAAAATGCTTTCAATCGTAACAATTCAGATGGTCTCTGTTCATGTATGTGCGGTAAGCAGGGTGAGCTAGGTTTCACCATTTAGCGTTTGTGGAGATGAACTTTACTTTTATGATTAGAAAAACATAGTAGCATCAGATTATCTATGAGGAGAATGATCATTTACTTTTAAAGACAGCATTGTCTAGCTTCTTAATGAATTGATTTCCCCCTCTAAACGGGCATTTAACGTAGTAAAGAAATGTAAAGAAACCAAACTAAAACAGTGTTTAAGGTGGCTGATAAATATATTGTTAGTAACATCTAAGATGGGAATAATGACAACAACAAAAACCAGACCATTCTCTTGTGATTCTGTAGGTTAGGGTAAGAGGCTATAATGTAACAGTCAGGAGGATAATGTTAGTCTTTTCACATTTTGGGAAACCCATCAAATGTCCAATATTAACTCTTCTTTTGGATCTATTTTGGTCTCCACCAGCCAAATTAGATTTTAACTATGTTAGTATTGAAACCGATATATTAGGCTTAAATGCTTGACGGGTTGGCTGATAATTCTGTGTTCATCACCGTAAGCGACCCCCTTCCCATTACACAGTGTTGCAAATTGAATTAATGATGGCTCACTTCCATTACGTGTCCCACTAAGCACAGGCAGTGAGCCGCTATACACAACAGGCCTAAAATGATCTATAATACAATACAGCCATATATAATGTCATTAATTACTCCTGTGCTCTTCCTGCCACAACGTGATGGAATGGTGTGGATGGTGTGCTGTGAAAGAGGTCTATTGAGGGATACACATTCTTCTAAAAATCGTCAAAATTAGATGGGGGGGGGAGAAAAAATTATAATAAATCATATAAAATATTTAAAAATAATGGGCTAAATGAGGTTATAATCCTGCTTCCTTTTAGCATGGATAGTAGTGACTGGGTGTGCAGTGGAGGGTTAAAGATAGACAGATATAGGAAGGAGGAGATAGCTTTATTTTATAATTTAGTTCAATTATCACTGGCACCATAAATCCGACTTCCCTGTACAACTGGAACGCAGAATGACTCCCGCTGTCGGGAGCCGACCAGCTGGTCCAAACGGCTGTATACCACGGAGATGAAAACGAAACTGAAACTTACCTATCATCTGGCTGGGCTGAATTTGAGTTGGAGCAGCAAAATATAGCCTAAATTCTTAAATATTGATAATAAATAGATGCAATGTGTGGTGTGATTTTCGTTAGTAGTCTATAGTAGGCATAGATTCTGCGCTCCGAACGCCACTAACTGTTCTGTAATACACTATCGCGGGCACAGCCGGCTTATTTTTTTGATTATTATTTTAGATTTTTTTGATTGACGTGATTTTCGGCAAACCACACAACATTTTGGTAGTCACATGGTCTGAAAAAATCAACAAAACCCACCTCATGTGTATTTGAACCAATGATGGTGCATTCTATGCTGCGCACGCCATGAAAATTAGATAAAGTAACAATGCTGCGCTACGCAGCAGCCGGCAGGAGATACAATGTAGCGTCTCGCAGCAGCCGTCATCAATGGGTTAAGGTGTTCATTTTTTAACAGAACACCTAGAAATGAAAGAAATGAAATCCTGATGAGTTTAGGCTACATGAGAAGGATGAGAAGTGATTGATTTCAATACAGCAAGCAAGGTGAGGATTTAGACATAGGTCAGAGTTGGTGTGACACGTGTGACGCCACAGGGGGCCTCAGAGACACGGCTCATTAAACTCTGGATTATAGGAGATCAAGGACTGTGATCCCCACTCTCCCTCCGTCTGCAGGTATTGATCTCACACGACCTCACTGAGATAGAATCTTGGGAATGGCTTGGGAGGTCGAGCTTCTGCTTGGTTCTGCAGAATGTTAAGGCTTATTAGGGAAGGTTTCTCGTAGGATTTAGATGGACATAGCATGGCAGATAACCTTCCTTTTGTGTGTCGGTCTGTGTAACATACCCCTGAGCACTTGATACTACAGTAGTGTTTTGCGAACAAATGTATAATATTTTAATATTCATCCTTCTGCAAGGTGAAGGCCAACAACACCTTCAGCATAATTCCCTTGACATCGTCCAAACAAATGAAGAGTGATGTTACTGTATGACGAGAGCAAAGTCCTTGGGGAAGTTTGAAAAGTGTAGCCTTTACGGTCAAGTATTATAATTAGTATTTTGTTGAGACCGGTTGGGTCCCAGGACAGTGTTTTGGCTAATACTTACCAAAAGAAAAGTCAATAAATTCAGAATGCAGTACATGACAGCCTTTATTTCTCTGTGACTACAGACTTGTAAGCAAATATTTAGCGTGCATATTTGCTGCAGTCCCAACACAGATATAGAATAACACATGTTTCGAAGAGATTTGACTTGGCCGATGACGTTTCTGTTGATTTTGAGAAAGCTTAATTTCATTTTTCTCTATGCAATTAAGTCCTGTGTGTACTCTTGCTGGCCATGCTGCCCATGCCTGTTATGAGTGCTACTTGTCATTTCACAGCCAGTCAACACAAAGGCCCAAGCTCGGATAAGAGCTAGTATGGTATTTAGAAATGCTAGCGACATTTTCATGGAGATTAACCACAGCAGCTGATGCTTTGTATAGGCTTGCAGTGCAGATAAGCGTTGGGGCTGTGATAGGCCCATGTCACGTCATTTAGACTCCATTGTGCCCGATCAAATGGTGGACTGTCCAATGTTTATTTTCCATACTTGGAACCTTGAAAATGTTCATGCATGTTTCGCAGCCACGGTTTCAAAAGCAGCGAGTGACAAGATATAAGACCTGTTCTATATCGTATAGGCTTCGCCTTTTAAGGCTATCGCTATTGGGTTTGTCCTTCGGCGCTAGCCGTAGCACTGAAAAATTAATAATCCCCGCCCACCAACAGCGTGGGCCTCTATCACGTCCGCAGCTCGCACATATAGCGGGCGCCAGTGGACGTTCTGCTCCCTTTTTCTTCAGCACGTTTTCTGTTAGCATTCTGAGAAAGAATCCCAAGATGAAGAAGACGATGAAGACGACGAAGACCGTTCGGGTGTGTGGGACCTGCGAGACCGGCTACATCATGCCACACGACGGCCACGAGCTGTGCGAGGGCTGCCTCGGGCAAGAGCATGCCACGCTGGCACTCTCCCCGCTCTGCCTGTGTCGGCACTGCAAGGCGCTACCTATGGAGGACAAGCAGCGCCGGGCCAACCTTGCTGCCGCCATCGCGGAGGGTGAAGATGACCCTGAACCCACCGTCCCGCTCGAGGACGCCATCTCCCTCCTCGCGTCCTCCGAGTCCGACGGCTCCGACGACGAGGAAGAGGAGGCGTCTCCCCCGGCGTCGCCCCTCCGTACGGAGGGGACAGAGCCAGGGGCAGCACACGTAATGCCCGCCTCTGCTACCAGCTCTCTCCCAGTGGTGGGAGCTGTGGTAGCGGAGTTGCCGGCCATCATCGCCAGGACCGCTGAGAGGATGGGCCTCAGCGTGCCTCAGCCTCAAGCTCCCCGACGACCGGACATGTTCCACGGGCTCTGGGGAGTCGGGATCCCGTCACGCCCTGTCCGTCCAGACCCAATCTGGCCGCTTGTCCCAGATATCGCTCCATATTTGGGTGGAGCTTTGTCGCAGCCGGCGAAGATGAAAGCGCCGGTAAGGGCTTTCGTCCAACTGACTAAGACGGAGGGCTTGACAGACCGTGGGTACAGGGCAGTACCGCCGCTGGACCCCGGTATGCGTGGCCTCTTTGGAGTGAAGCTGGGGCTCAGCAACCAGCGGCCAACTCCAAAGGACCAGCTGTCGGCCAAGTTCGCCGACAAGGGCCACCAGTGCCAAGCACAGCTGCAGGCGGTAATGAACAACATCGCCATGATGGCTGATGAAATTACCGCCTTGGCGGCCGAGCCGGAGCGGCTGGCCGAGCGAGCAGTGGATATCCAGAAGGCTGCCGGTGTTATCCTCTGCCTCTCCTCAACCGGTGCTGTGGCAGCATCCCGGACCATGGCGTGGCTGCACCTGATTCACAGGAGCCTGTGGCTGCAGCAAACACCTGGCTTTCAGGATACTATAAAAAAGCAGCTACTGGAGTGCCCCATCAGCCCAGACGGACTGTTTGGACCCCACCTTTCAGAGATGGTGGACCAGATGAACGCCGCTGCTGAGGAAGCGGAGAGATTCCGGAAACATGTATCCCGCCCTCCGCCGCAACAGCAGCGCTCCGCTCCCGGCTCCCGCCGCCACCGTCGGCTTCCCACAGCCACTGTCACGGCGCCGTCGGCTCCCCCTCCTGGGCCTCCGGCTTACCAGCACAACACTGCTTACCCGCGCCACCAGCGCCGCCCACCCGCAGCACAAGCCGCGGCGAGTGGTCAGCAAAAGCCCCAGTCATCTGGTTCGTGGGCCCCGCCCCACAAGCACCAGCGGAGACAGTGACGGGGCGAGGGAAACGCGTGCGAAAATGAGAAAACAAAGGCCCTTTTAAGGGCCACACACCTCTTTACTAAAGAGCGATGTTTTCTCCCCACACCCCAGTTAACACCGGAGCCTGTCGGCCCGTTAACTGTCTCACACGCCTTTCCCACCACATATAGACTGGCCGTCAACGAACCTCGTATTATTGCTCGAGCCAAGTCTAAATCGTTTTCCCCTCGCATGACGTGTGGTAAAACGACCGCTAGAGCGAGCTCTTTGTCCATGAATGACATGCAGCTCGCTCATTGCAGTGTCAGCGGTCTGCTGCCCGGCCGCAGTGCCTCTTCTCCCAGCGTCGCAACGCTCAGGAGAGAGGAGATTACACTCATGTCACAAGCAGGGCATTCCTCAACTAGTGAGACACACATCCAGCCCTTTAGGGCAGAGCCCCCCATGGGCTGCGGAGAGGACAACACTTCTCCTCGCAGCGGCGGCAAGGGCTCAGGCGTGGCTCGTTTCCATGATAGCCGCATCAAAACAGGAGAACGCACAGCCGCTTTCAGAGCATTACTCAGAGTGGCTGAACGCGTGCACCCTGGCCAAATGGATGGACAGGTTGATCAGCAAGGGTCACACCCTGCAGTTCACCTCCGTCCCGCCCCGATTCAACGGGATAGTGGAAACCACGCTGTCATCCAAGGATCAACAGCTGTCACTTTTAGCGGAGCTCCAGCAGCTTCTAGCAAAAAAAGTGATTTCCACAGTCCCGCGGGGAGAGGAAATGGAGGGATTCTATTCCCGTTATTTCCTCGTCCCCAAGAAGACGGGAGGGCTGAGACCGATTCTCGATCTAGCATTATTCAACAAATACATCACGGAAAGACCGTTTCACATGCTAACAATCAAACGAGTGTTGCAGTGTGTGAAACCGGGCGATTGGTTCACTTCAATAGATTTGAAGGACGCCTATTTCCACGTCACGGTGATTCCCAAACACAGGAAATTCCTGCGTTTCTCATTTCAAGGGTCACATTACCAGTACAACCGTCTCCCCTTCGGCTATTCTCTAGCCCCTCGAACGTTTTCCAAGTGCGTGGAGTCGGCTCTCCAGCCACTGCACGCAACGGGAATGAGAGTACTTTTTTACTTGGACGATCTGCTGTTGCTGACTCGCTCCAAGGAGGAGGCAGCTATTCAGACGAAAAGGCTGGTAATTCACCTGTCAAATTTAGGCTTCGCCATAAATTGGAAAAAAAGCTCCCCCCTCCCCTCACAGAGTGTGACATATTTGGGAGTAGAGCTGAATTCAGCTGTAATGAGAGCACGGCTCTCACAGCAGAGGATGGAGACGCTGTGGTCTCTCCTCCGCCGCTGCGCCCCGGGCAGCACGGTAACAGCCCTCTCTGTCATGAGACTGCTGGGCATGATGTCAGCCGCTCACACGGTGGTGCCGCTGGGGCTGCTCCACATGAGGAGACTGCAGAGGTGGTTCTCTCGCCTGCGCATCGACCCAGTGCGCCAACGGTGGCGCAAAGTGACCATTCCCCCATCAGTGGGCCCAGATTTAACCCACTGGGGCGACCCCCTAACCCTCACGAGAGGGGTGCCGCTGGGCAGAGCAACGTCACACATCTCAGTGTTCACGGATGCATCTCTGTCGGGCTGGGGAGGAACATGCGAGTCACACGTAGTGGGCGGCGCTTGGCCGGCCCCTGTGACCATGCATATAAACGCATTGGAGCTTCTCACTGTGTGGAAAGTAATCCAACACTTTGCTCCAATGTTAACGAATCAACATGTAATGATTCGCACAGACAACAAGGCGACAGCAGCATACATCAATCGCCAAGGGGGCGTGCGCTCAGCGCAGCTGCTAAGCATAGCGAGACGACTGTTATGCTGGGCGCACATGCACTTGCTCTCCATCAGAGCAGTGTACATCCCCGGTGTCCTAAACAGAGGGGCCGACATAATGTCGAGGGGGGGACCCCGTCCAGGAGACTGGACTCTGCACCACGATCTGATCAATCAGATATGGAGCGAGTTTGGGAAGGCGGAAGTCGACCTATTTGCCACACGGGAGAACACACAGTGCGCGCTATGGTTCTCTCTCAGCGCGAAGGACAATCCCCCGCTCGGGGTGGATGCGTTCGCTCACAGACCGTGGCCGAACACACTCCTGTACGCTTTCCCACCCGTCCCTCTGATTCCCCAAATCTTGGGCCGAGTCCAAGAGGAGCGGCTGTCTATGATTCTCATAGCACCGCAACGCACGAGCGCGCCGTGGTTTCCCTGTCTCCAGCGGCTGCTCTCGGGACCGCCGAAGGAGCTCCCTTGGCGGCGAGACGCTCTCTCACAGGCAGGGGGAGCAATCATAGATTACCCAGAGATCGGCCAGCCCTTGTGGGCCTGGCCGCTGAACGCGAGCGCCTAGAAGGTCTCGGTCTCTCCCAGGAGGTCGTGCGGACCATCCAGGGTGCCAGAGCTGAATCCACTCGAGCGTGTTACTCAGCTAAATGGGCGGCTTTCCAGAAATGGTGCACGGAGAGGGATTATGATCCCATCTCCTGCCCTTTGCCGCATGTGCTCTCTTTCCTCCAGACGCTGATGGAAAGAGGTCTGGCTTTTAGCACAGTTAAAACTTACGCAGCCGCCGTTTCATCATGCCACATAGGCTTCGGGGATAAAACTGTTTTTAGTCACCCCTTAATGAAGCGCTTCCTAAAAGGTGTGAGGAGGGAGAGACCCGTGACGCGCTCTCTCGCTCCGCAATGGGATTTAACATTGGTGCTGCGCGCACTGGTTAAAGCCCCTTTTGAGCCTATTGATCGGGTTCCCCTCAAGTTTGTGTCAGCCAAGACAGCTTTGCTGTTGGCTCTGACGTCAGCTAAGAGAGTGAGCGATCTGTCTGCACTCTCTGTAGCCCCTTCATGTATGAGAATACAAGGAGACGGCAGTTCGGCCATATTACGCCCGAACCCGGCTTTTACACCAAAGAGTATTACTAGCTCGTTCAGATCGAGAGTAATAACACTCAATGGTTTCTCCCTTCCTCCTCATCAATCTGAGGAGGAAGCAACAGCCCATCTCTTGTGCCCCGTGCGCGCGCTTGCATGCTATGTGAAGCGCACGGAGGACATGCGCAAATCTCAACAGTTATTTGTGCATTACAGGGAACATTCACAAGGCCTTCCCCTGACTAAACAACGCCTGTCACATTGGCTGTGTGAAGCGATCACACAGGCTTATGTGTCAACGGGGGCGGAGCCACCTGAGAATATCAGAGCTCATTCGACTAGAGGAATCTCGTCCTCTGTCGCTCTGCAAAAAGGACTGCCTATGGAGGATATCTGCACAGCAGCCTCCTGGGCTTCCCCATGCTCTTTTATTAGGTTTTACCTAAGAGACATGTCACGCCTCTCTATGACACACTCAGTGCTGAGTGCTTTGTCAGAGTGAGTGTGATTGTGTGACTATTTATTCACATATTGAACAAATGTGATGTGTAGTCAAATAGTCATGCCGAGAGTTCTTGTGTCTTATCAGACACATTAGAGCTGCTCGTTGATGACGTGCTGTTAGACGCATGACGTATGTTATGCTACGTCTGACGCATGATACTGGCACGTGTGTAGCTGTGTTTCTGGTACTGAACGGGACCAATGGGGCATAGACTACATCGTGCTTCGCCTTTAACCCAATAGCGATAGCCTTAAAAGGCGAAGCCTATACGATATAGAACGTTAGTTACGTATTGTAACTCTAGATTCTATGAGTATAGGCGCAGCCTTTTAAGTGATCGGCCTCATTGACCTTTAAATAGCTGAAGAAAAGCTGTTTATTGGGAGCAGAACGTCCACTGGCGCCCGCTTATATGTGCGAGCTGCGGACGTGATAGAGGCCCACGCTGTTGGTGGGCGGGGATTATTAATTTTTCAGTGCTACGGCTAGCGCCGAAGGACAAACCCAATAGCGATAGCCTTAAAAGGCTGCGCCTATACTCATAGAATCTAGAGTTACAATACGTAACTAACGTTCTAAGGGGTCAGATTCAGTTGCTGTTTACATTGGAAACACTAAGGGTGCATCCGTGCTACAGCGATTTCGGCCCGTTTTCCGAAAACCATGTGCACGAGTCAAGTTTTCTAAACAATTGCGTCTGAACGTGGAAACTTTTGAAAATGTAAAGGGAAACCTTTTGCCGTGTTTCACTGTGTACACAGGCCCTCAGTCAATTTTGCCACAACCAGCAAATCACTGCTCCCAGACCAGCAACTCAATCATCCAAACCAAGCTCAATCGTTTGTTTTAACCATGGAGCGCTATGAATATTCCTTCTTCTCCGCTTTCATTTGCACAGTCCTTGGCAGCCTGACACAATATATTTGTTCATCTGACTGTGGCAAGATGTCCAGTGATGGTCCTTGATCAATAAAAATCATCAACCATTCTCAATGAAAACATTTGGTCCTGAACTTTTTCTGAACCGTACAGATTCAGAGATACATCATTGATATATAACCCTCTCTGGAATATAGAATCTCTGAATAAACTAAAAGTATTTCACGTCCCAGGCTGTTCCATTCCAAAGTAATCTTTTTCAGCCCAGTCTTATGTAACTAGCCTCGGCTAACCTCAGCTGCATTTTGTAGCACTTCTTTCTGAGCTGATGGTGAAAAGAAGTTGCTCTCAAAAGATGCTTGTATTTTCTTCTACATTTGAGTGCTTTCTCCGAGTAGGCAGAGGTGCGGTCAATGATGTGAATTCATTGTTGTTATTGTTTCCTTCAGAATGGGTTCCTCTTGCCCTTGACTCAAAAGCTGTAGGGCATTTGACCCTGTGGGAATGAACAACACTGTTACAACTAGGGGTGTGCATGTGTACATGTGTAACCGTTTAGTAGATCATAACCGTTTAGGAAAAATCAATAAACGAAAACCGTTTTTATTTTATTTTTGTTCAAATTTTAAATTTTCTTTTTTTCAAAGTTTTCAAACATGTTCTGGAGACACGCATTTATGGATTTTACATCACTAATAAACTAATTTGGGGATGATACAAGCAAACGTGTGTGTTTGTGCCATGGACCTATTATAAGAGTTGTGTTAACGAGCGTAGTTCATGTCAACTCTGTGTTTACAGCATAGATAGTATATAAAAGGTTTACAGGCAAACAAACGAGTGTGTGTGTGTGTGTAAGCGCGCGCCTACCAGACGGCGGGCGCACAAGGACAATGACGTCACGGTTAACCGTGTACACAAAAAAGATTCCGTCATGTACACGGTTAGACATTTTTGTAAAGGTTCACACCCCTAGTTACAGCCAAAATGGCATTGAAGGACTTTGTGCTCCGGTCTTACCGATCGCACCACCTTTCTGTAACTTTTCTTTCACTATTAATGCCTTCATATCATCTTTGCAGCTACCTGTGTACATTATACACTTGCATTAATTTCCTCTTCCCTCAGGCTCTCCACTATAAATGCAAGTTATCTGTGCCCATATTAAATGACCCATTGTCAATCAGACTCCCTCAGTGTTTCCCCTACCATTATACAGGCCTGGCGGCCCCGCCAGGCCAACGAGACCCCCCGCCAGGCCAACAGCAGCCTGACTTAAAAAAAAAAAAAATTATAAAAAAAAAAAAATTATTAAAAAATAATCTTTCATTGATTCCGCAATAATCATTTGCGCGCGTCTACGCGGCACTGTCGGTCTACCCCTCGTGTGCGCCTGTCTTTACAACCTCTCGTTTGATCATCCCATCAGCTGATCTGTGTGCCTGCGTGTGTCTGCGCGCGGCGCGATGCCCGTGTGCATTCGGTGCGCACTTGTTAAACACGGAAGCCAATGAGCAGGAGCATGACAAGCAAACGCAAACTAGTGGCGAAAATAAAACCAGCGCCTGCTCTATGGAGATATTAAGGACTCAGTAACAGGGACGTTGAACAGGAAAAAGTGCTGAGCAAAACTTAGAAAGTTAAAATCGCTACGTTGCCGTGGCAACATGACCAATCTGTATCAACAGCAGAGACAGAGCAGAAAAAAACGGCATGCACTCGTTTCAGTAAGTTTACAGAAGTGCCACACTGCTACTCCCTTTGACATTCTCAGAGAGAAAAGCATTTATTTTCAAGGGAAATATTTATTTATTGTTTAAACTGTTAAGTTATCTTGAAAACAGCAGGCCTACAAGATTTATTTTTTTGTATTTTCAATGCTACTTTATTTTTATGTTTTAAATTGAGGAATAGGCTAGATGAAATATAATGGTCGGAATAGGGAATTTGCCTTATGTAGCACATATGTTGATAGGCTAATCATGATGTGTAGCCTATGTTAATTGTTTCAGTAGGCTAGCTTCAAGGTTAGGTGATTCAGATTATTCCAGAAATTAGTCCTAGACAGGACCTGTCTATATTAGATCTTAGTGTTTATTGTTTTTTTATTGAAATCCACGTGTTTTTCTTCAATAGTTTACATGGCTTGTGTCTCCAAATTATTACAGGAAATAATTATAGGCACGAGACAGTTGTTTACAGAGCACAAAATTAATCAGATTTCGCCTCTCAAAGTGCACCAGATGCATTTAACTTTAAAAGGATCAAGTTTTCTTCTACAGGGGCATGCCCCCAGACCCCCCTAGAAGGTCCATTCTCACCCAGTAGGATCTAAAAATCCTGTGAAAAACACCACATGTACAAACCTACTGAATGCGAAAGCATAACCCTATGCCCTCATTCTTAACGGGCTGTCAAAAGAGGCTCATCCCAAATGGGGTTCGTTTTGGTCAATTTCTTCTAGAAATTTGATACGCACGCGGCGCGCATACTCTTCATCAGCTCTTACCACCGGGCCTAAAAAAAATTCTAGGGGAAACACTGCTCCCTACAGCAATCAACCTTCTGCCCTATTACCACCTCTCATTATCTCTCTTCACAGACGGAGACAGTCATTTTGGCAGGGAATTACGCCTGTTAAGCTTGTTTTTTTTTGCAATTAAGTATTGCTTTTCTGCCTGGCGTGTGTCTTTATCGTTAGCTTACCTTTCAAATAAACCTTGTCGGGCTGAATGCAAATAATGGTTAGTTAGAGCCCTTAACTGCCCTCTTGTAGATAAGGTAAGAAAACTATTGATAGGAAAACCTTTTTACAAACATCAATATACTTTAGGGATTCGACCTGTCAAGTAGGACATTTGGTCTATAGTAGGATGTTGCAGCAGGAACTCAATCTAAGCCCTATGTAATCACAGCTAATTTTCTTTAAGTTGGCCTCAACAGCAGATCACCTCTCTTGCACAGTAAATGCTGCTTGTAATTGCTGGCTTTCATTTTAAAATGAGTGAGTGTCGGCTTCTTTTGCTGCACATCAATCTTTCAGTGTGACTAACGCCTCAAGACAGACCTGCGGACGAGGATAAAATATCTATGCCCAGAGTTTGAAAGTGTAATCTTAATAGCTTTGCTGGACGGGGTATGTCTAAAAAACCCTTTTTTTTCGGAATGGTGTCTGTTTTGATGTGCCATGCCAGCACTGTATTATAAATATGTATCGGCATCATTTTGAAAAAATCCCTCTATTTCATGTTTGCTCTTCCCTTCTGTGTATATTTGGCAGTACATCTTTCCTTCAAACAGATGAATCCTCAGTAGACCACTGAGTGGTAACAAACAGGGCCTCCACACGAATAGTGCAGTAACTGAAGCGAAAAAAACGAAAAATTATATTTCCTGAAATTGCACCTTTACGACTATACACTATGCGTGGCTCGCAATGATCAGACCAATTGCCTATCTGCAAACTAGCTTTGGGTTGGGGATGCTGTGCCTTTGATTACAGCCATGAAAAGGACACTGTGGGAAGAATGGCAAGCTGTTTGTGGAGATTGTTAATATTTCAGTTTGTATTTTAGATACTGTTCAGCATCTCAGTGGTATTTATCATTAGTAGTGCTACAATTTCCCATACATATCAGATAGGACGATTTGATTGGCAACTCAGAATTGTTCAACGTAGTTAATGAGCTCCAATGGATCATGTCCAGACCAACAGACTGAGCACATCTAAATTTGCCAGCTGCTGGTCTGGATTTCCAGGCTAAGCTTTTGCCACCGCCTCTATAAAAGTGTAAGAGAAATTGGCCAAAACCAATTCCCTTTTATGTTCCATTTCATTTTCCTATTCCTGCATGAAACCCTGTTTGCTCAGAAGTAGGTCAAAGTAGAATTCTTAATAATTCAGACGACATGCTCTGCACTTAAAGTTGAATTGAAATGTGAATTATCCTTGTGTTTTGTGTAAGGAAATATAACCTCTATTGATACCAGAGCTACTGGGCAGATTTTTCTATTTTACATAAGAGGATTAAACTATTTTAAGAAAAAAGAAGATTATTTTTTTGCATTTTCAAGCTTTATTAGATAGTACAGAGTTGAAATGGGGAGACACAGAGAGAGAGAGGGGGGATGACCTGCAGTAAAGGTCCACGGGCTGGATTTGAACCCGCGACCACTGCAACGAAGGCCGGAGCCAATATGGTACGCGCTCTATCCACTACGCCACCGTAGCGCCCCTGGATTCCAGCTGTTTGACTGTCAGTTGAAACGTGTTATTATTCGTTCCCACCCGCGGAGATGTTGCGTTAATCAAATTACAGAAGTTGGCCATAAGCGAAAAATAAAAAAATGTAGCTATCACAAAAGCAATGCCAGAATAATTGTCACTGTAGTTGTCATGGGAGATTGTGATTGGAAACTAATATGAGAAGAGAATCATTTTAGTTGGTCCAAAAAGTTGGGGGGGAAAAAGCACGTTGTTTTGAAATGAAATCTTAAATGTGTGCTGCTGGCAACAACAACAACAACATATTTTGTCTTGTTTGTATGTTACCCTGTAATCTTTTTTTGTCGCCCTGCCAGGTATTTCTCATTCAAACTGACACTGAACTATTCCTTCAGAGTTTTTTTTTTTTTTTTTTCATTTCCAGCACAGCCTTGCCTCAGGCACTCTTGAGCCCAGTTCAGACCAAAGATTCGCTTTGCAACGAGACACAACTGCAACTGCTCGCCACAAGCTGGCCTGGACGTTCTAAAACTGGACCTTGCGATGTTGAATCTTCTGTGACTCCTTGCAACGCACTGCAACGAGCAGTTCACACTGCGGCGATTTCTCCCCCGCGACGTTCTAAAACCGTCTTGCCGCAAGCAGTTGCAAGGCGAATCTTTGGTCTGAACTGGGCTTTACCTTCTACCTTTACCATGGGGCTCTGTGGCTGTCCAGATAACCAACAGCAAGGCTTTAATGAGCCTGGCTTGAGACCAGTAATGATCCCTGCTCTAGCCCCAAGAGAGTGTCCCCATGCATTAATCCCAGTTTTCTCTCCGCTCCATGCCAGCTAATGAGTCAGTGGACGAGATGCTGCATATTTGCTCTGGCAATTTTCGCCTTGGATTTCCCATTGATCTTGTGTTTGTTAAATGGCTAACCTGCTCATAATGACCAGAAAGCATGGGGGCAATGTACATTATGAGCTGTTCAAGGCTACAAGATTGATGAGCTCATTGAGCTGACAATTTTGCTTTGTATAGCTGCCTGTAAGATTTCCCACTGGACTGGTTAAGTTGTGTTTAGCTCTGGATTGCTTCCTCATTGTAGAACATTTGATGTGATGAGTTTATTAACTCTACCTCAACAAAATCAATCAGCCCCTGTTCAATGTATTACATGTACTTGTTCAGTGCCCATTTCGGATGTGTTCGTGCTGCCTCTTGGATTTTGATTTGTGCTGTTTGGTAGTGGCTCTCGTCCTTTTTGGTCGCTCCAAGCACCAGTACCGTACCACCTCCATATAGATGTGAACCAAAGTCCGGCTGGCTTGACTGTTTTAGCAGTTCCGCCAAGTGTGAAGTAGAACTGTTGAATGCTTGTTGAGAAAATGGGAAGGACAGGTGCGCAAATTTTAGAGACATAATAAGACATTTTAAAGAAATACGCTCACTGTCTTTCTTGCTGGGGGGTCAGACGAAAAGCAACTCTTGCAGCCTTAGCCAACCACTGTTTAGCGTTGCTTAAAGGCCTACTTCACCGGTTTGAATATGAAGGTGTATTGAATTCTGAGATCCTATGTAGTATAAATGTGTGAAAAAAATTGAAATCGGTTCATCCTAGCCTGAGAAAAGGCAGAAAGAGTGTTTTTTTAACCCTATATTTCTCCTTCTCGTGACATCACAGAAAGAGAAATATAGGGTTAAAAAAAAAACTTACTTTGTAAATATTACTGTGATGTCTTTTACTGTGACATCACAGTAATATTTACAAGTAAGGTTTTTTTTTTTTTGACTGGAAACAGGAGGACACAGCTATCCCTGGCTCAGTCCAAATAGCACAGCCTACCAGCACCTGTAAAACTCACTATTCCCTTAGATCTGTTTTTTAATCCTTTAAAAAACCCTATAAGAATAACAACTTGTATTTTTACAGGGGCGTATGTGCCACAATTAGGCCAGACTAATAAACCTATTTCCTAAAATGTATATCTATAAGGAACACCATATTCCAGATGCAATTAAATTCTCAGTTGAAATGTGCATGGCATCAATAGGGGAGAACGGGGTAAGTAGGCACACTTTTTACTCTAGTGAGAATTGCTCATCACCAAAACATCTGTCAATAGCCATTCCTACATTAAATTGAAGCTTAAGGTGTTGGCTTGAAATGTGTGTCTCTCTTTTTTTCCAACTTATTGTAATGAAGAAGTAATTTACCATCAAAGACACTCTGACACATTGTGACAACCAACCCCATCAAGGGGTCGGTTGTCACACACTATGGGGTTGTTTGTCACAATGTTATCTTAATGGGAAAAATCTTAAAAAGAAGGCAATGAGGCAGAACCAAATTTGAAAGTTTAATTGCATTGTCAAGTTGACAAATAGGCCTACATAACTTACTGTAGCCTTGGCAGCTGGTCTAGTTTGGGATGCACTGGGTTGTTTTGATTTTGTTGCCCTTTTTTCTTTTGCTTGCTAGCTGCCTTTTCCTGCTCTATTCTTTCCTTCTCTGGGGTGTCAGTGAGGATACAGCTTGACAATTTCTTTCGTTATTGGGTTCCTTTTCTGGCTGCAGCCTTGAGATAACATGTGACAACCAACCCCCCAAAAAATTTGACGACCAACCCCAACCTGAATTTCTTGCTAGCATCAAGGCCAACAACCATCTGACAACTAATTAGCTTGCTAACAACAATCTAAACTATAGCTTACCCTTCACACTTTCTGAGGGTAACAAGTGTTTTGTTATAAACCCATTGTGTAAAAGCCTAGAAGAAAAATACTGAGAAGCAAAATATTTTGAATTTGACATGAAAAACACAAAACATCCTCTCACCTGAAATGCAGCTGTCTTCCTCCAAGGAAGTCTATGTATGTGACCTCTGATCCCAATTCTGGACCTTTTTTATATCAACATTTCAGAGCTAGCGCGCTCTGGTGGCGAGATATAACGAATGTGACATCCAACCCATGTGACAAATTACCCCGTTCTCCCCTACACGTTTCGTCTTCTTCGTGACACTTTAAGCAATAGTGCTTCATTACATAGAATAGGTCCTTTATTCTATTTAATGATTACCTCCAAGTAGATGGAGTGTTAATAAAATGGACCAGGGTTAGCTATGTGAGTTAGCTCAGTAGTTAAAGGGGAAAACTAATTGGTATTCAGTGAATGGAGATAAATTAATGAATCTAATCTGCACTTAAAGAGTTGTCCCTGTGCAAAGTGAAATCACATTTTTTATGGGGATTTATCATAAATATGTATATATGCTGAGAATGAAATGTAAAGTAAAAAGAAAACTGTAGAGTAGAGAAAGGATTGGACTGATTTGACGTATTGTTGCATGAATTACGCACGCACAAATGTTGCATGACCTGGTCCAGTCAAGAACTTCAAAACAATATCTCACAAAAAAAAACTAAAACATTTCTCCTTCCGTCCTTTGAAATAAAATAGGTGGACGATATGTTGGACGAGGAAAGCGACAATGAAAGTGAGTGCCGAGGGAAAGAGAAGTCTATCAAGGAGGAGGTGGAGGATGAAGAGGAGCAACAGCAGCAGAGGCCGGGAGCTGGACACACAGCAGCAGCAGCAGTAGCAGCAACAGAAGGAGGAGGGGGGGCCGGTCCTCAGGCACTCAGAATAGAAGAAAGGATCCAAACACCATCCAGTGAGGCCTGTGTGCCTGCTGGTGCACCAAGGTGAGACACAGGACCTCATTGTAAAACAATTCTCCATTTCTATTTAGAATAGGAATTTACTGCCTTTTTTTTTTTTGGTCTTCCCACTTTACCGAGCCCTTTTCAGAGTGCTACTATGTCAGCAGCCCTTCTTATCTAACATGTGGCGCATGGGTACAATATAGCTATTTTTCCCTCTTCCCTCTTCGGCCAAATATATTTGCATTTGCATGTGTCTTTTATCATTTCTGAGTGTCATCACTGCTGGCACTCTCCCCCTGTACACTGTTGATCCTCTGCATCTTGCATAAACGCCTCCGGGTGAGAAGGATGCTTAAAGCAGCTCCAAGTAACATTTAAATATCTTTTAAACAGCCTCATGTTTCCTCTCATAATCATAAATTACCTTTAACAGCAAACGAGACCATCAGTGCAAAGAAAGACGTTTTTATATAGTTTTTATTACTGCTTTTGGTCTGGTCGTACACCCAGTCCGATTTTCGGTTCGCTCGTGCAGGCTCTATGGTCACATATCCGTATTGGTCGCATATTTCATTGTGGCGCTGCAACGCGATTTGAGAAGCCTATCCCTCCAGGTGAGGGAAGGGGAGCGGGAGCCTTGTTTGAGACAGTTATTTGTCGTCATAATGACTGAAAACGGGGCTGAACCATCAAAGGAAAAAAAAGAAAATGCAATGAAGAAAAGCTAAAAGGGAGAGTGATAGGCGGGCGGGAGGGCGTTGCCAAGCAACGTATATACACAATTTCAAGGAGCGAACCTAGACTGCAGTGTTTACTCCTAAATGAATGAGCGGTAGCCTACTAAAACAAAGTTTACTTTGCCTCACCATAATCAGATGACCATTATTCATCTGAAATAGTCATTATTTACAACAACATAAACACATTACCTCATCGTGATCCATACTAACTGCCGTCTCTCGTTCATTCGCTTTGTGTGAGGACACGGACTCTTTCAGCTCCGTGAGAGGTGACACTGCATCAACTCATTGCAATCAGGTGTGTGTAGCACTGACTGGCATTAGTTGATGCTGTGTCACTAACCACTCTCACGGAGCCGAAAAGAGTCCGGTGCCCTCACACTTTCAACACATTGACATGCACTATATTGCTTCCTGATCATTTGAATCTCGCACGCCCGGCACGCGCTAGAAAACAGCTTCACGACAGCTGGCGTCGTAAAAATACTACCGCTTTTGTCCAAAGGGGCCGCCAACATGCCATGTTACTCGTAGTGGCTTTAAGTGAAATTGCAGTAAGCAAGACCCTTAAACCCTTGAGAGCCCTTTCAAATGTTTTTTTACATTCTCAGCTCTCACTTCCTGCAATGACTATCATCATAACAGAGCACTTAATCAGCACGGCCATGCCCAAGGCAGACGGTGACTGGTCAGTTGCCATGGAGACACATTTCAAACAGGCAGCTAAAGAGTTCTGATAATATGAGAGTCTGTTTTTGCTGAGCTGAAGGGCAGGCAGAGATATTAGGTTCAGTCTCTTCCAAGAGATTTTTTTGTTTTGTTTTGTTTTGCACATATTGTAGTTTGTAGCCAATCTCAATGTTGAAATCATTAACATAGTTAACACTTCTCTCAAATGTACCGACATTGCTTTATATTCCACACATATTGTACATTTCTATGGAAACTGCTTTGGTGCATTGTTGCAGCCTTGCATAATATTGAATGACCCCCTAATTCAAACCATTCTGTGAAGTTTATTAAGCCTTCCTTGCTCTAGGCAGCAAACATTTCCCAGACAATACTCTGTCCACACCCAATCCCTTATCTCATGACACTTTTCATGTGGAGACCCTACATTCTCCCATGACCTAGCACTTGGCTGTGGCGGCACGGAAAATTCACATTTTTAATGTTAAGAGAGACAGTAAGGCACACAGCAACAACAATTATAACAACAACACTCATAACAGAATTGTGGCGAATAACAATAATAATAGTACCGTAGTCGTGGGCGTCAAGCGGAACCAGGTGGTAGCAGCAGGGGGTCAGCAGGCACACCTCCACTTTTTGACCACATTGTACAAAAGCTCTGTTCCAAGTCTCTTCAGCTCTAACTGCAAGCCCCCTGGGAAGACAGAGAAAAAAGAAGCTGTCATACTTGGTTGGCTGGTTGGCCAAACAAAAATAATTCCCAAGCTGTGGTATGAGCCCCCTCTGATGATAGCCCTGAAGTCGGAGCACTTCCCTTCATCTTCCAGACTTGGGTTTCCTGTCTGGAAGTCAGAGCCTAGGAAAGGAGATACTGTATACCGGATGTTTTTCCACACCACTTGTGGTGCCGTATCCATGGCTACCCACGCTTTGGCAGGCAGGGGCATGGTGAGTTTTACTTCCTCGCTTCCCTCTTTTGGACAGTCCGTCTGTCACCCTGGCCTGACACCTTTGGTTGTTACTAATGAGTCAAGCCAGAAATACACCGCCCACTGTGTTGTTTACGTGTTGTTGAAAACCTCTGCAAGTCCTTACCCATCGAGTGCAGTGTTGCAGGAGTGGCACCTGATTAGACGGCCAGACACTCAAGGGAAGACAAGTCTGAAAGCATTATAGACTTCACTGTGCTCCTTTCACACAACGATACACAGTCTTATCCAAAGTGATCCTGTTATGTCTATCTCCATCAACTCTTTCTGGATGTACATTTGTAAAGACTGTTACACTGACAGGAATAGTTTTTAGTTTAGTTTATTTCGATCTTAGCTTTTTTCATCTGTTGCCGTCCCCATATATCCTGGAAGGAAGAAGTGTGTTGACATTCATCAAAAGTAGGGCATATAAAAGTGGTAGCATTTTAAAGGGTTCTTCAGCAAAGAAGTACCGGTCTCCCATTTTTCACATTTTTGCCTTTTGAAGAAAAATGTCTTCCAGAGTGTATCAATGTAATTCTCCTGGCCCACAGGGAACATCATTTGGCTGTATTGTTGCCCAGTTAGCCATTTGAGGCAATTTAAGATTTTTAGAAGAAGTCTATAGCTGCTTCCTGACTCTGTGCGACCTCCACTCCTTCGGGAGCTGGCTTAATAGTTTGCCATTCAGCCAGTCTCCTTCCCTGGCTTCACCACTTTCTTATATTTGGCACAAAAAAGACATACAACTGTTGCTAAGATACTGTAGCGATGTGAATGTTTCGATTTATGTTCTCGCCATCATTCAGCATCTGCTCCTACCTTTTTTTTTTCCTGTTTTCCGTGTAAAGTAAACTTTCTGTGTCTTTCGACTACTGAAAGCACCACTGGAAATGCAACTACATCAACAGGATTAAAAAAAATACATGTATATATAATTTTTCTTTTGTTATCTTGTGTTTTCCCATTTTTACTGTACATGTCCTACACAGCTTTGCATTTGGATAAACACATGCTGTCTTTCTAATATCCATTAATGCATGATGGCTTGTATCCCCAGTGACTTGCACCCAAGTCCGCTGCTCGTTTATGCTTAAAGGTCTTTTATTTTGCTGATGTTCTGCCTCATTTCACTTTTAAGGTGTCACGCCTATTGCACATGTCAGGGTACAATAAATCTTTCATTTGATTTTGACCTGGCTGCAGACTGGGTTAAAACCACAAATGCCCAAAATATATCTACCCCGTGGCTGAAGCACCATTGTAGTTTATATTTTAAATGAGGACAATTTAAATGTCAGTTCTACATTAGCCTGAAGAGCCTCAGAGACAATTAAAGATGTGTCATGATTTAAAGTACTCCAAGCTTGAAACCTGTTCCCTAACTGTCTGCTTGATTGGTAGGAAACACTCCATTCTTCATCACATGGTCTGCTTGCATTTGTGTTCATTTATTCATGTCCGAACATTTAATTTAGTATTTCTTCATTATTTTGTCATCTAGGTTCTTTCAATTTATGTTTTGATATGTTACATATACAAGGATTCTAATAGCATAAAAATTAAAGGAAACAAATTACTGCTTTAGAGTCTGGTCTCTCGATGCGTCTGAAGTAGATGCATCCAGTTTTTTTTATCGGACCCCCACCAAGCTCCCCTTGAATGACTGGAAGAAAAAAAACTAACGTGTAGAGCATTTGGGAATTAAGTAAAATGATGTCACTGTTAATGTGCAATGAACATTAACCCTTCCATTACTGTCTTCTGTGAAAAAAAAGAAAAGAAAAAAAGTGTTTACTGACCACCTTGTTCAATCAGAAAGCCTTGAACTGGCATAACCCATTCTGTCCTTTGTGCTACCTTGAAACTCAAGTGTTTTAATGCTAGTGAGATGCATCTCTCAAAATGTCCAGCAAGGTAGCTGTTTAAGTAGGCGTTTGCTATTATGGTTTGGATTGGTGTAAATGATTCATGTTGAGCAGTGGCGCTCGGGGCTTGTACGGATTTAAGATTTAACAAGGAGGTTGCAGGGTGGATATTAAAGATGGATGAACCTTCATCTCCAACTAGTTCACGGAAACTTTTGTCACGTTCTGGTTGTGGCAGTTTGGTCTCAGTTTCCAGGACCTTGTTGTAGAGTTTCCCTTGCCAGCCCAAGTTAGCTTGATTCTGCCGACCGACTAAGCATCTTACCTTTTTCTTCCATAAACAATTTTTATTGAATTTTAATTTTTTTTCAGACAAACAAACATCAAACATTTATAACCCCCACCCATCCCACACCCCAAACAATCCTTGGACATCTAATCATCTTACTTAAAGCATTTTCACAGTACAGAGCGTGCAGAGTGGTTTTGGCCTATGTTTCATCATGGGTGTTATGGGCATTGGTCTGGGGGAAATCTTAGGTCATAAATATGTTAGTCTTCAACTATAAGGTTTCTCAAGTTAAGTTATTCTTACTGCTCAGAGTAACTTTCAGTTGTTGTTAATTCTTGCACCACCTTTGGACAAGAGCGGTAGTGTTTTTACTACGCCAGTTCCTGGATGAGCATACCCATGACAAAGGCATTAAGAAAAACTATATATAAAATAGCATCCTTTGCACTGATGGTCTCGTTTGCTGTTACATGTCATTTATGATCATCAGAGGAAAAATGAGACAGAAATATTTAAAAGTTCCTTGTAGCATGTCTATACACTCACTGCCCAGACTACATAAACGAGCAGGTATACAAAGGGAGTCAGACTGTGCCTGGCTGTCAACACTTCTCCAGCCAATCGGCTAGAGGCAGCGTTTGTGACGTTAGTAACAACAATCATATTGGACAGTGGACAGGTAGATAGTGACGACTGATGCTTTCAAGTATGTCTTGGGGCGGAGCCTCTGACGGGTCAGTAAGGGAGGTTGGATTTGTTTTGGTGGTCAGTTCAAAGTTAAGTGGACAGGAAAAACCTTTGATTATACAGTATTTTGGGTTATGTGGACAGTTAATCTGGATAAGAGAATATTTTTTTTCTTTTTTTACCAGGAAGCAGCATAATAATAAGCAAAGACAGACATAACTTGATACACTGCATTGGCGAAAAACTGGTGGGAATTTTACACATCTTTTAAACCAATATCCTCAAATCATATGCAGGGTTTTATTGCGACAATGAATTCCCCATCACTGAGACCTCTCTGCACCATAAAGCCTGAGGGAGAATCAGTGCTGTTAGGAGACTTTGTATAATGGAGATCATTAAGATGATATCTGATATAATAAGCGTTCGTTATCAACTCACACGCAGTTTATCATTACAACAGTTATATGTCTATGTTGTACAGTATATTTATATTGTCTGGCATGTGTTGAATATCAATTCTCCTATGATTTGAGTACTTTTTTTTTAAGCACAGTTGTGTTTATTGGCCCCTGTGGATGGAGAATTAACCCCACTTAAAAAAGAATGATCAGGGCCATTTGGTCCCCTTCCATGTTCCGAGGCTGAGGCACACTGCAGACTGATGATGGAGCTGAAGCCAAACTTAACAAACGGAGGCTTCCAGTTTGTGGATTAGTGAGCCGAACCTTTGGTGCCAAGTGACGCACGGCTGAGGGATTTACTCCTAACTGCTGCTGCACTTTAACTACCCAAATCATCACAATGGGCTGTGCCTCCTGATGAACACATGCTCTCGTCTTTTGGTTAAAATTAAAGATGGAGTCAGCGATTTTAGAGAATGCTTGTAATTAAAAAAAATGTTTTTTGTTTAACTCAGTGAATATCTCCTTACTGTCCGTATTGTGTTTGTGCTAGTGGGAGGAAAATCCGGTGTTAATACCCAGCCTTGGCTCTGTAACTGTTATGTTCACAAAGGGGCCCAACGTAGCTAAAACATGCCCATTTATAGAGCCTAGGCTGTACATTAACACTGAATTATTTTTCAGCGCACACACAGTACGGACAGGTAGCAGATAGCGATGAGATATTTACTGATTTTTTTACAAAATAAATGTTTTGACGACAATCATTCTGACTGATTATCCGTGGGGCCCGAGAGTTGAAATGACATTCAAGCTTCAATTATGTTTGCCCTTCCTTTTGGGGATACAGTTTTCAATCAGGATATTGGTATTAATATTAGCTTTGTTTGTCTTGTTTTGCCGATGTTGAGGCGCGGCGATATTAACTACACTGTGACGAGTCTGGGGAGTTTCTCCTGAAAGTTAGCAACGCTTTCATTAATTACTCGTTCCGTCTCTGCCCATTGACTTCTTCCATCCATCACTTTCTCTTTGAATTGCTCAACGTATGACATCACACGTTTTTCCTCCCTACAGCATTCACTGCTCTGACACGATCTACTGTGCTCGTCATCTCTCCTCACCTTTAATTTCCTGTCGCTCCTAGGTGATAGCGGTTCATTCCGATGCTCACGCTCTCCTCTTCTCCTGCGTCGTGTACCTTCAGAGTGTAATTCTCTCAGAGAGAGTGGCAGTGTAAATCTTTTCAGCTTGAGTGAGCATGTTATTATAACGATGCCAGAACAGAGGTGATGTAAGAGGGGAATGGGCTTGTAAAGTTTTCCGTTCGGTTTGTCAGACAGCAAAGTGTGAAATTCAAAATGTGTTCCATTTTCTTTGCCCCCTTTTTTGTTGTGTTTCTTTTTGTCTGGTTTTCCGGTCGGCTGCCAGTTATGCATAGTCAAACATGTATTTCTTATTTGTACACAGTTTATACAGGCTCCGTCTTAGCTTCGTTTTTGATGTTTACCACGTCCTGATGGAAATTAACACACTCTTTATCTGCTAAATGCTCCACCATGAAGCATTTAGTGAACTGTGTCTGCCTGCTGTATGCAGCTGAGCAGGTCACTGTGCGGTAGCTTTTTAGAGCTTAGCTGCCTGCTGTGGACACAAAGACTGAGTCAGAATAGTAATGTTGTGGGGTGGTAATCTGAACAATGAGCTGGAACTTTAAACATCAGTAAAGCCAAGGAGAGCTTCAGTTTTAAGGGATATTAATTATTTTGCAGTGTCAGTGACTCTTCTTATTTTACATATGGGTTTTACACAAAAAATGACCTGTTAAAAAGAGAACCCCAATAGATTCATTCAGGTTAGAAGAAAAGATACCACAGAAGATCCTCTACCCTACAAAGGCTAGGTCCCTGAAATGTCTGTCCTGTTAGAAAATATTCAAAGTGCATCATTCAGGTCAGTAATGGAGGACAGTGCTTCTCCACAGATGGCTCAGGCACAGTGTGAGAGCTGGTCATCAAGAGACGTCGGTGGGAAAAAACTTGTGTGCCCTCTTCATTAATCAAAGGAAAGATGTTCAGCGGTGCAGCAGAGCATGAAGTCACGTCTTCCTTTTGACAGTGATATCAAAGAGGCGCTAACGGTGTGAGAGCCGATTAAACATGAATGATACGCAGAGCTGCAAAACGGCCCCGGACTTACCAAGAAGCTCACACCGCTATGTCTCACTGCCTCCCTGTTCTCTCACTGTCAGTCACAGATCGTCCACTTCTCCTCTTTAGACACTAGTGAAGCATAAATGCTCGTCTTTTTGTACATTTTAAAGATCAACAGTGCAAGTTTTCCCTCGCAACCCCCATCCCCTCTTTTATTGAAATGTTTAATTTCTCATTCGCTTTTCTAATGTGTATTCTATACTTGATGTATTTTAATCTTGCCCCTATAAAGCCCTTTGAATGGCCTTGTGTCTGAATTGTGCTATATAAATAAACTTGGCTTGCCTTGGCAGGTTGTAATTGGACACATATTTTTTTTTAACACTCATCAATATTGATACGACCTTCTCATGAATCTGATTCGGAGCAAGCCTCCATAAAACTAGAAGAAAAGCTAAGCTAAGGAAAGGATAGTTTTGTGCAGAGAGAGCAGTTCTGAGGAACTTTACAATATGTAGCAGCCACTGTTGTTAATGTCTTCCTACAGCGGGTGCTTCGTCAGCTTGTACCTCTGAGTAGACGTTGGGGCCGGTTGTAAGTAACGTGCGAGGATAAGGGGCCCTGGGAAATGTTTCACAAAATACTTTATGTCCCCTTTTTCCCAATGGATGTTCAGCGGCACATTTTAGAAATGGATTCAACCAAATAGGCTGCTGTTGCAGTACACTGTGGGATGTATTCTGCCTCAGGCGCCTTGGCTGATTCTGAGCAGTGCCACTGTATGTACTTTTGTTTGTGCTGATTTAGCAGGATTTGTTCTACAATAGATTTCCATGAATTGTCACACCTTCACATCAGTATTTGTCTACTCTAGGGGTTAACTTACACATGTATGAGTATCCCTCAGATTTCTAGTAGTCTCAAGGGCCCTCTGCGATATTTTTCCCCAATACCTAAAGCAGCCAAACTAACCTTTTTCGAAGGGGCCAGAGCAATTCTGTAAATACTGCAACAACAAAAAAAACTTGAATAGGGCTGTTTAAAGTTATCCAGTACTTAAGTTGGCCAAGGCTGTCCCTCATGTAACTGCTGATATATCCTTGCTCAGCCTCTAATGTTAATTAGTGGTCAGACTTCCTACTGCAACTGGTGTACCATGGTGGGAACATGAGATGGCTTGTACATACAGTCATATGAAAAAGTTTGGGAACCCCTCTCAGCCGGTATTATAATTGACTCTGCTTTCACAAAAAAAATATAAAAGTGGTATGTCTTTAATTTACCAGGAACAGCTAAGTACTGGGATGTTTTCCAAACAAAGATTTTTTGAAAAGCAGTAGGGGAAGGTGGGGTGATTTGTGCATTTTGGAAGTTGCAAAACCCCTTGTTTCTAGAAAACCGTGGAAGAAATTGGAAATGTGACCACATATTTAAGAAGAGCCATCCATTTGACTCATCCTGTAAAGAAGGGAGACACAAGGAATAAGATATAAGCACATTTAAGCTCAAAAAACTGTGTTTTGCCTTTCAAAGTAAAATTTCCATGATCAAGGTTTTTTTGATTATTGTGTCTGAACAATTATAGACACGTTTGAAAACATTTGACACATGTTTTAGTGCTTTGGTATGCTACACTTTGAGTCTATATAGTTAGCACAATGTCAACCCTAAATTGCTGCATCATGCCTATTATCCAAAATTCTGGGGATGGGGTGATTTGTGCGCAAGGGCCTGGGTGAGTTATAAGTAAGTAAGTAAGTAAAATGTATTTATAAAAGCACATGTATGACAGTTTGCACTGTCCAAAGTGCTGTACATAGTGCATTCAGTAGGTAAACAATGAAGGTAAAATAACAATAACCAAAATAAAAGACGTAAAGCCCATACATCCACATAAACACAGATAGTAGTGCAGAGGTAAGTAAGTAGTGCAGAGGTTAATGGGGAGGAAACACCAGGGTGTACATATGGGTTTTGAGCCTTGATTTAAAGGCAGAAATGTAGGGGGAATCACATTTGTCAGGTGGCAGTTGGTTCCACAAGCACGGAGCAACTAGTGCAAAGTACATTTCTGAGAGTTGTGCCAGTGGCATGGCTGTATACGCTGGTCACCAAAAGAAAGTGATTGTCTACAGTAGCTCAGAAGAGAGTGACATCTCAATTCCACTTAACGACACCACTGATGAGAGTTCAGATGGCCAGAAAGATGATGATGGTGACTTTGTCATTGTGACACAATGACGCACAAATCACCCCACTATGTGGGGTGATTTGTGCGTCAAGACAACTTTTTTTCCGAAAGCTATATTTCTTAAACAGTTTATTCCAGATCCAAAGTTTTTATTGCCAGGGATGCACAACATCCTGAAATATATGTACATATTTGAGTTGGTGACATAACTGTCAAGGCCTCACTTTAAAATCACTTTGAGTAAAAAGTTGCACAAATCACCCCACCTTCCCCTATTTGGTTGTATGAAATAAAATAAAATGTGAAAAACTGGCTGTGCAAAAATATAGGAACCCTTGTGGTTTTGTTGATTTTAATGCCTGTAACAGCATGTAAAACTGATGACTTTAACACAAAATTGGTTGGATTATGTTGTTAAGCCTTGAACCTCATAGAAATGTCTGTTTAATCATGAGAAAATGTATTTTAGGTGCCTAAATCCAAGTTGCACTTCTCTTTGACTCTCTGCTGAAGTGAGACAGAATGGGATCATCAAAACAGCTCCCAATAGATCTGAAAATTGATTGTTCATTGTCATGGTTTAGGGGAAGGCTACACGAAGCTTCCCCAAAGGTTTCAATTGTCAATTTCGACTGTAGGGAACGTTGTCAGGAAATGGAAGGACACAGGCATAGTGGCAGTTAAACCCAGGCATGGCAGACCAAGAAAAAAACAGGAGCGGCATAGGTGGAGGATTGTGAGAATGGTTGCACACAACCCACAGATCACCTCCAAAGACCTGCAAGAACATCTGGCTGCAGATTGTGTATCTGTACATCGTTCAACAATTCAGCGCAATTTGCACCAAAACATCTGCTTTTTATAAAGACCAAATAACTTAATTTTTGTCTCATCAGTCCAAAGCATTTTCTTCCAATATGAATCTGGCTTGTCTAAATGAGCTTTTGCATACTCCATGCAACTGTATCTGTGGCGTGGGCGCAGAAAGGGCTTCCTTCTCATCACCCGGCCATACAGATGTTTTGGTGCAAATTGCACTGAATTGTAGAACCATGTACAGATACACAATCTGCAGCCAGATGTTCTTGCAGGTCTTTGGAGGTGATCTGTGGGTTGTGTGCAACCATTCTCACAATCCGCCGCATATGCCGCTCTTGTACTTTTCTTGGTCTGCTAGACCTGGGTTTAACTGCAACTGTGCCTGTGTCCTTCCATTCCCTGACAACGTTCCTTACAGTAGAAATTGACAATTGAAACCTTTGGGAAAGCTTCTTATAGCCTTCCCCTAAACCATGACAATGAATAATCTTTGTTTTTAAGATCTTTTGGGAGCTGTTTTGATGATCACATTCTGTCTCACTTCTGCAGAGAGTCAAAGAGAAGTGGCACTTGCATTTAGGCACCTAAAATACCTGTTATCATGATTAAACAGACCTTTATATGAGGTTCAAGGCTTAACAACATAATCCAACCAATTTTGTGTTTAAAGTCCTCAGTTTTACATGCTGTTGCATGCATTAAAATCAGCAAGACCACAAGGGTTTCCATATTTTTGCACAGCCAGTTTTTCACATTTTATTTAATTTCATAAAACTAAATAGTGCTTTTCAAAAAATCTTTGTTTGGAAAACATCCCAGTACTTAGCTGTTCCTGGTAAATTAAAGACATACCACTTTTATATTTTTTGTGTGAAAGCAGAGTCAATTATAATGCCGGCTGAGAGGGGTTCCCAAACTTTTTCATATGACTGTATATGGCTGTTTAAAGTGGTACACCTTTAGGAAGGGGGCTCATGGTCTTTCTCTCCGTTAAACTCTTATCATCATTCTCTCCCACTAGTTCTTCTTGTCAGGTTTAATTAGTCATCTCTCCCATGCTGGCATCATTATTGTATTTCTTTTGTAATGGTGTTTTCCAGCAGCAACTACACGCGTGCTGTTCTTGGCATCCAAGATTCATTAGGATAAAATAGCTTGTAGCATTGGGCAGGAACATCAAGACAATTTCACTAATTGCTACAGAAATCTTTCCCATGTATTATATGTGACTGAGATACCGTCGCTCACGGAAAGAAAAGGCATGATCTGGGTAATCTGTTCATAGATTGTTTTGCTGCAGGATGACGGGTCCTGTTGTTGAAGCCTTTCTGTTTTCTCATGGTCAAAACCAAATCCACATTATCCCCCCTTCAACACTGCTTTCAGAAAGGAAGGCCAATTCAATCGGCAGCCATCACTTGGCACAATTTATCTTTCCTCTCTTGGAGAAAGTGCAGGGAAAAACCGTTCTACCTCTTTATTCTCTGACAGTTCAGGATATTCATTCTACACCTCCTGGATATTTGGACTGATAACACTAGTCTGGCTGATTGCACTTTTGTCTTGTCCGGTCATTTCAGCACATGACACACACAATCGATTTTCAAGAGTTTTAAACCGGTAGCTCTTAGCTGCCACTTAAAAACTATTTTCAGACATTATTATCCAATGTGACATCAGTAAGCTGGGTAGAGCTTGCCAATTTTTTTTAAATGGCGACTTCAAAGCCCTTTTCAAACAAAAAGTTATGACAGGAGCTATTACAGTAGGTCTGTCAGATCTAGGGAAGTTTACTCTTCACTTCTTTTACTGCAATTCATGGAAATATGTTCATTGGAATTTAATGTGGGACATCTGAATTGAAGCTTTACATTAAGTCAATTTCTGCAAGCTCTCTGGCGCGGTTTAAAAATTCACTTACTTATATGGTTACATATCTAAATGCTTTTTTGATGCCCTAAAACTAAAGATAAGTACACGATGGAAGCCTACAACACTGTCTTGAAAAACCCACTGCCATCTTGCCAACTGTCAGGTTTGTTAACAGAGTGCTTGTTTGTTTGCAGTGAACCCTGACCACCACCCACCACAACTCAAACCTCCTATTAAATAACAGATGCTTCTTCCGGTGTCAACTTTCCCTCAATATACGGCTTGTGCTGCTACAGTAAATTACTCGACCAGCCATCACCCCATCAACCTGCAACACAGCTGATTCCTCATGGCTTAGCCAATACGATTCTAGCTCATTTTGTTATGGCCTGTGTACATAACTGCTGCTTAGAGAAATGAGATGAAGTGAGCTTTCCACATTCGGTGCAAGATTGATTGTTTGAGAATTAATTTGAAAAAAATGGTCTGTTTTGCCACGCAAAATCACACAAACACACAGTGATTGCTGGCGGTGCCTTTTATGGTGTTAACATGTCCTCGGCTGTGTGTAAAAAAAAAAACAGCTTTTGTAATCAAATTGTATTAACGGGAGAATAAACTAACTTGCATAAGGGTAACATATTGCAGAATCATCAAACAACAACCTGATTATTTAAATCCTTCTTTTCCTTGTGCTTTCCAAACAGCAGAGCAGAAACAACCTGGCTGGCCCTCAGCAACATCTGACGCGTTTTGTTCAGTGTACGCTTTGACCGAGATGAAAGGAGGGAAAAATAGCCCATCTTGGCATACTGTGAATTGGACTTTCTCACTTCTTTCCTCCTAACTCTCTGTCTAGCCTTGCTCCTTTCTCCCAGCCCGGTACCTTTTTAATTCTTCCTTGCCAGGCTATAGTGTATGTGTGGAGCTGGCTATCTGGTCTGGCACCCTGCCCTTTTGTACTGGGGGATTAACGGAAAGCCTTGAATATTGACCACATGTTCTCATGGAACCTCTGTCCTTGAGCTTTCATCATTCGGCTCCAAATCTCAATTTCTTTTACAGAGCCGGTTATGTATTGCTAGTCTCAATTATTATTGTACTTTAAACAGAGTAACACCAGCAACCTATCTACACATACATTTAATATCCTAATATGCCAATAGTTGGCTTTCTTTGCGAGGTGCTATTTGTTCAAGCTACTGTTCATTTAATGAAAGCCGTTGGATAAAATGTGCAACAGCCTACACATCTAGTCTTTTGTATTTGACAAAAGAGTAAGAACATTTTTCAAAAGGCCAGTGAAACCTTCCAACAGTGACAGTGCATTCACATTAACAAGGAAAGGCTTCTGCCTGTTAACATTAGAGCTAAAGCACGTGGGCTGCACTACAAAGCTCATGTCCATCTTTTTCTTTGGCTTCTGTAACTATTCTCCTGTTTGTTGAATGTGCCTTGGCCGTAACACACTCCAAACAGACACAAAGCATCCATGGAAATGTCAGCCCAAAAACAGCACCAAATGCCTAAGTTCACAACTTCCCACAAGTTTTGAAAATGCTGCCTGTTTAGCCCCTGTTTTTTTTACAGCCAAAGTACATACTATTTTTAATTTAAAATGAATATTCTCTGGAAAAGATGCTAGGGTCTAATGTAAGCAGCAAAGGTTTTATTCCCTCTTTAATAGTTCCCCTCTTCCCTCGAAACAATATCTACATCCTGTGAATTTGCTTCTCCTCGACCAAACGTCTTCGAATGGAATAGAATTAACTACTGCAGGACAATAGGACATTAAAATGAGTTAAAACAAGTGAGACCCCATGAGCTTTCCCATTAGAATGTCTGCTACAGAGGGCCCTGTTGGGGGTAATTGTTTTTAAAAGATCAACCGATTCCCTGAAGTCTCCTATAACGGCTCTCTATCTCACCAGTACATGCTCAAATCATTTAACTGCAAAGCAACTCCTCCATAGATGTGGTTTTGTTGTTGTGAGTCTTATTTTCTTTCGCCTTTTTAAATCTGTCCTCTGCTGCAGGGCTGCTGAAGCTTACTGTTAGAGCGTATGCAGGCGTCTTGACACTGTGAGTGAAACAAACAGCCTAATTAAATTTTGCTCGTCTCTTTAAATGTTCTTCCTTCTGATTCACATCTAAACTCAGCTGGTCTGCATTGCCTGTTATTTTCCTTGTGGCATGCAGTCGGAGTGCTGTGCTGTTCTGTGATGATGTGCTTTGTCAGGTGCCAGCACAGTTGTTTCAGTGAACAAAGGGCTCTGTTTTCCCTCTGCCATGCTGTCAAAAGTTTTGTGTTGAAATAAACTGCAGCTGGAAAGAAGTCCCTGTAAGGTCAGCTGTCAGATAAGTGGAGAAAGTGAGGTGTGCACAGTGGTTCCCCTATACATGTATTGTTTAAGGACTGTTGGGTGATGAGTGATTAAAACCTGTAACTCAGAAGCAGCATTTATTTACCACACATTGCGCTGGCTAGTAGATTTATTGTGCAGCACTTGTGTTATTTCGATAAGGCATTCAATTAAAATGGCTGTACAGTAGAAATCTTTAAGAAAGGTCCTATTCTATTGGTCCTTAAAATAGTTAGAAAAATGATCGAGAATTATCTGGAATGTTTTGACAATTCATGAAGTGTATTCCAGACATGTAGTGCTAGCTGGGGTAGGCTCTTTTGTAAGTAACCTGTCATCTACTCGTTAACTCATTGTACAACACAATCAAGGTATTCATACATTTCAGACAACACTGTGCATGTGTAGTGAGGGATAACTCTTGAGCCTTGGCTCAACTCGTGGATGGCCCAATGCATATTTTGTGCAAATGCCCCCAGCTGTCCTGTTAGTCTGTCAATGAAGCCTGACACCTTGATCCCAAAGGTACTTTGAAATTTGCCTCATCCAGGAAAGGAGGGATTATCGCTGTAACATTGGTTTCAAAGACACTGACAGCCGTCCGCCTTGCTCGGCTGCCCCTTGGGAGCACACTGAATCTGGCAGTATGCGTTTCTCAGCGGAGCAGTGCCAAAAAAAACAACAGAATGATCCCTGTGCTCCCTGATAAACACAGCTCAGCAGTGCGAGAGAGCGAGAGGGCATGCTGTGAGGAATAGGAATGCTTACTCAAGCTTTTCACATATATGAAAAGAGGAAAAAGGGGGAATACGTAAGTAGGAAAAAGTTAAACTGCAGGTAATCTGGCCCAGTTTTTTCCTCCTGGCTCGTGGCTTGAAGCTGGTGAAGCAAGCAATTTTTCTATTCATGCACTTGGTTGGGATTGATCTCACGTTAAAGCAAACAGATGCATCTCAGGGGAGTGCTGCCCCGTTAATAGCTTTTGTTTATCACCACTATAAACGCATAAATAAGCAATTTTTCCCCTCACAGAAAGTTGTATACGGTGTGTTTTTCTGCATGAGACAAAGTAGTTGTGTGTGTGTGTGTGTGTGTGTGTGTGTGTGTGTGTGTGTGTGTGTGTGTGTGTGTGTGTGTGTGTGTGTGTGTGTGTGTGTGTGTGTGTCCTTCGCTTTTATATCTCCTTTACATATTGTGTTAGATTTTACCAGGTTATTACTTAAAGTGCTCATGAAGGTTTATTTTGTGAACATTTTTGTTGTGTATGCGATGCACCTTCAGCCAACCTCCCCTCACATACTTTTCACTCCGTACCCAGAATAACTTTTAGCATCCTCAGAGAACCTGCTACTTTGAACTGTTCATTTTACGGGACCGTGGAAAGAGAAACGGTGACAGTAACAGCCGAAGCACAATTTCTGTTTTTGGGCCATGAAAAAGCCAAAGATGCTTTCTCAAACCTTTCATCTAGATCTGCGATGTCAAAGACAACTTGGCTAGCTTTATGTTTTTGAAAACGTATCCCAAATTCTTAGCATTGCCATATTTTTGCACCATTGATCTTTAGTCCAGAAGGAAAAGGGACTGGGGTTTGATGTCAGAGGACATTCAGAAACGAAACAGCATTACTCTAAACATCACAAGGGGTCTGCTGCATTAACGTGGGCCTGTTGCTCAAGTTCCCGGTTTGATGATGAAATGTGTCACTATACGTACACTCATGAGTTTGAAGGCTCACATAAATATTTAAAACAGCTTTCGATTTTGCTGCAGTTATTGGATTTGTACACGCAGGCAAAGCAAATCAGCTGTATTCTACATAGTAGCGTTTGTTGGTTTTGTGTAGTTAACACAAGATTCCGTCTAAGCACCAACCATTCTCCTGATGTATTAAATGTTGACCCAGAGAGTCCAAGAGGAGGTGTCATAGCTTATAAATTGTGTTGCACCATTCACTTTTTTCTTTAGGCTGAACAGAATGCTTCAAAGCCTCATTCATTGCCATGGCAGTTCACATCCAAATACATTTTTTTTTTTATCATCCCATCTTACATTATTAATTTAGGGGTTTTCCCTCTGTCCGTCCCAGTCCCTCACGGTTGACAGACAATTTACCTTTTTACCTGCTTTTATTTAAAGGTTCAGTAAGCAAAATGGTACTTTTAGCTAACTTCCTGTCCCTACGAGAGAGAGAGAGAGAGAGATTTAACATGTATATTAACATAATATATCACTATAGGGGAAAGTGGGGTGAGTTGTGCAACTTTTTACTCAAAGTGATTTTAAAGTGAGGCCTTGACAGTTATGTCTCCAACTCAAATATGTACATATATTTCAGGATGTTGTGCATCCCTGGCAATAAAAACTTTGGATCTGGAATAAACTGTTTAAGAAATATAGCTTTCGGAAAAAAAGTTGTCTTGTCGCACAAATCACCCCACGTGCATTTGGAGAAAATAAGATGGGGTGAATTGTGCCAATTTATATATATCTCAAAAACTGTAATGCAAGACAAATCCATTAGACAATCACTTATTTAAGGTGTATTTAAAGTAAATAAAGTAAATAGTTGACAAAGATTGAAGGTACATTTTCTTAAACAAGGCCTAGCAGATCTAGGTGGTTTTGCCTGCAAAGCTCACAATGACAAAGTCACCATCATCTTTCTGGCCATCTGAACTCTCATCAGTGGTGTCGTTAAGTGGAATTGAGATGTCACTCTCTTCTGAGCTACTGTAGACAATCACTTTCTTTTGGTGACCAGCGTATACAGCCATGCCACTGGCACGACTCTCAGAAATGTACTTTGCACTAGTTGCTACCTGACAAATGTGATTCCCCCTACATTTCTGCCTTTAAATCAAGGCTCAAAACCCATATGTACACCCTGGTGTTTCCTCCCCATTAACTATCTTACCTCTGCACTACTATCTGTGTTTATGTGGATGTATGGGCTTTACGTCTTTTATTTTGGTTATTGTTATTTTACCTTCATTGTTTACCTACTGAATGCACTATGTACAGCACTTTGGACAGTGCAAACTGTCATAAATGTGCTTTTATAAATACATTTTACTTACTTACTTACTTATAACTCACCTAGGCCATTTGGCACAAATCACCCCATCCCCAGAATTTTGGATAATAGGCATGATGCAGTAATTTAGGGCTGACATCGTGCTAACTATATAGACTCAAAGTGTAGCATACCAAAGCACTAAAACATGTGTCAAATGTTTTCAAACGTGTCTATAATTGTTCAGACACAATAATCAAAAAACCTTGATCATGGAAATTTTACTTTGAAAGGCAAAACACAGTTTTTTGAGCTTAAATGTGCTTATATCTTATTCCTTGTGTCTCCCTTCTTTACAGGATGAGTCAAATGGATGGCTCTTCTTAAATATGTGGTCACATTTCCAATTTCTTCCACGGTTTTCTAGAAACAAGGGGTTTTGCAACTTCCAAAATGCACAACTCACCCCACTTTCCCCTATATACTTCACGTTTAACATCTTCTGTAGAAGGTTGTGGTCAAAGACAAATGTGTCACAATTCAATGACACATCGCAGTACATCACATGTCTATAAATGGTACAGAGGTGTACAACATAACACCTATCTAACGGGCAGAATAAGAGGGAGGTATAACGGCTCCCCGTGCACCAAGACGCATGAGCGAGAACAAAAGCAATCACTCGGACAAAACACTCAACACAAAGTGAGTCAAAGAAAAAACTAGACATTAGAAAAAGCAGGGGGGGAGTTAATAGATCGTTAGACTATTTTAGAATAAAAACGAGTTCTCTTTCCAATATAACATCTTATGAAAGCAGTGGAAAAAGGTTGTTCTTGCAACTGCATTCATAAAAAGAAATGTCTTATAAAACGTACTTCCACCATGTCCTAGATGAACATCAGATAAACATTTAATATCCACAAATTCACATTATGATGCTACAGCTGACTATCCATTAAATAATATGGCCACATTATAGCATATTGATCATAAACCGTCCAGCAGTATGCAAGGTTTCGATCCAATCTTGTTTATCAGTGATTCTTGAGAACAAAAGGCTGTCTTCCATATGTAACTGCTGTTATCTTTAAAAATAAAAATATTTAAAATTGTAGATTTTTTATTAGGGATTAGGGATTAAGAATAGAATGTCTGGAGCACAGTAAATGACACTTGTTCTCTTCTCGCGACGTCCAAAACAGTGTGTCCACAGGGTTTCAATCTTTCATATGCAATAAAACCTATTAAAAATGTGCTTTAATGATTAAAAAGTGTTTTTTTTTTCATCATAATCAACACTAAATAATCTCTCATAACTGCTGTTTTTCTTCAACACATTCATGTTTTATATGGTTTCAAAGTGGTGGGACACTTTTTGTCACCACCGTCAGACAATCCATTAAAATGTTAGAAAATCAGCCAAAATAAGGGGCAGCTGTCACTATGAAGGACCTATTGTCACATTCTACCTCTTAAGGCCAGGACACACCGGCCAGATAATCGCCGTCGTAGTGTCGGTAGGGGGTCGGGACACGAATCTGTTTGGTGTGTGCCGTGACGTCGGCCGACGTAGAGGTCGTCGGGCTTGTTTTGACATGTTCAATCGGCGGCCGACTGTCTTTCATTTGGAGCAATTTGATTGGTGGAAGGCTAGTGAATCAGTGAAGCCCGGAAGTGAGGCGGGTAGCACAAACAGCTAACAACAGCTAGCCATCGTTTTAATGTGTTTGTTCGTTTCGTTTTGAGAGTACTCACATGCATCAACCCTTGTTGACTGCTCGACACCATGCTCGACACTCTCTGCTAAAAATTGTGCTCTTATGGTCCATAAATATAAATACGTATTTCTATCTATGTTTATGCTCTAGAGAGCTGTCCCATCATTTCCGGCTTTCGTATTTTTTCGGGCCACAATACAGATTAGCGCCGCCTGCTGTTATGGAGACATTACGTCCCGCGCAAGCAACAGAGCGTACGGAAAGTCAGCAGTCAGTTTGGTGTGTTCTCTGGCCGCGACGGGAAGGCTGGAGCTTCCTGAAACGGCCGACTCCATTTTTTGCGTAGTCGTAACAAGTCGGACTGGTGTGTCCTGGCCTTTAGAGTCAGACAGGCTATGATAAGTGTTGTAGTTTTAGAATATTTTACATTCCAAATCTTGAAAGTCTTTAGTTTTTCTAATACTGTATTTATCATACCTGCAAACTCGTCGCTTTTCGGCGATTTTCGCCGTTTTGAATCAAAATATATGACCCACGTGAATCGTATAGATCCGAAGAGTTTTTGTTTTTGGGAGGGGGGGGGGGGGGGTAGGGGTAGCGGCAGCTGCCAGAAAAGTCAGCCAGCGCTTCCCAGACTGGACTGTGTGGGCGAGTTACCGTAGTGTGAGACAAGGGAATATAGTCATCTTGGCAATAAAACATCTTTGGTAGACGTCATGAGTAGCCTATTGTCCAATCAGCGTTAAGATCGGGCACCGTAAAGTATCACTAATGCTGCCGCTGTGTGTGTGTTCAGACTTTAGAATTGGCTAAAAGTCTCAATCAAAGCCTTTTTGATAATACAAAATAAAAAATTAGAGGCTTTGATTAAACACTGTCAATGGTTTAGAGGTGAATGTGACTTAGCCTACTCGGCTGAAAACAGAAAGTAACGGAGGGACGCAGCTCACTGTACAGTCCCTTTATTTAGTCGCGCTGTCAGTTTGCCGACATGGCTCTCTGTATTCTGTATATGTCCATGATTTAGACTCGATATATAGAAACAGATCGCGTAAGCCGTTCCCGTAGACAACGTTAACGGGCAGGATATCCCCGACTGTGATTTCATCCATCAAACCACAGAGTTTTTTCTGAGCGGCGTCTCACTCGCTCACACTGGCGAGGTCTCCCGAGTCCCGGTGATTTTCACCATCACAGCGATCGACTCGCTGCTTTGCTCGGGCGGAGGCTTTGTGTGAAGGTGATTTAACATCACGGTCGTTGACGAATGTTATAACTTTATGCTGCATATTTTGCACTGCACTGTTCTGACCCACACAACTGTTGACTCTTAAGTGAAGCTGACATTTTAATGAGCGCACATTGCAGAAATGAAGCGTCTGCAGTGCGCTCACAATCAGAGCCGGGCCCGAGGCACAAGCAAATTTAGGGGTTGCTTAGGGCCCCCGACCGACCCCCCCCCATTTTTTTTTTTTTTTTTTTTTTTTTTTTTTTTTAATTTTATGTGTTTGATATTAACATCATATTATTATATCATACAAAAAAATGAATACAATGTTTTGGTCTAGATAGTTAATAGCCCAATAATTTAATCAGTTCATCTGGGAGGTAATCCAAGTTTAACTGATCACGTCACGTTCACGTCCATGCACAGTGTGTATTGAGTTTATTTAAAAACATTTGGAAATGGGGTTCGGATGCCCATGCACTGTAGAACCTATTTCAGCCTCGTCTGTGGAAAAAAAGATAGCTGGACAACAGAGTTCTTCTGCTTCGTTCCTCTCATTGCATTTAAATGTATTCATTACATTACAGAGAAATATGTCCCATAAAAGAAAAAGAGCACCAAGCCCAACCCAGAGGACCCTGCATAACATTTTATTTTAAATGAACATTTTAATAGAAAATCCAAGTGTCTTTCTTCAATAGCTTCTAATTCATCCGACCCAGTGTCTCCAAATTATTTATTCACACAAAATTTCTCAGATTTAGCCTCTTAATTTTCCTCTCAAAGTGCACCAGATTCATGCATTTCACTTTAAAAAGTTAAAAAAAAATCTCCCGGGGGGGCATACCCCCGGACCCCCCTAGGAGGGTCAGGATCTCAGCTGGCTATTATTTTCATCCAGCTGGACATTGGAGGCAATAGTGGAAAACTCTGGTTGTGTGAATGATATTTAACATTAGTCAATCATTTGGACAGCGAAAAACACCCGACCCCCCTCCCCCAGAAGGGACGGGTGTTTGTCACCTTTTTCACCTCCTATGAGTTTGCAGGTCTGATTTATGGAAACTCTCACAATCTTCTTTTGTCATGGATGATTCTTAAAAAAGTACAGGATGATATACAAAATGAGGCGATTTGGTGTGAGTCTTTTAGAGCAAGTCTGATTGAAAGAATGTAATTTGAATCTTGAATTAACGCTCAACCAATAATAGGCTGTTATAAAATCGCTGTTATTGAATATTCTACATATTTGATAGTTATCTGGGTTGTCACCACCGTCCGATATGTCAAATTCATAAGATATACTTGTCAACTCCGTCAGATATACTTGTCAACTCCGTCAGATTTATATTATTATGATAACAATACATAATGATATTTCATAGTTGTTGAGGAATGGTTGATGTGAAAATCTAACATGAGAATGTGTTTTGAAATTTGAAACACATCTTGATTGCTGTTAATTTTTAGGGCTGGCCCGTATGCCATTTTTCAGGCTTCGAGTATTCGTTGGTTTTTCCGAGCGAATATTCGGATATTCGTTCCAGAAAAACACACCATCAAACCAACATTAATAATGCATGTACTCACTGAAACCGAGTGTGTGAGCCGAGACAGCAAGCTGCGTAGTTTGTTGATGCTTTAATAACTTTCGAACGGTAGTAAAGTCGGAATTCCTTACTTTTTCCACGTGGAGGCAAACAGCTGTTTTTCCGTTCCAAATCAGCTGTCCTCTGCGCCATAACCCGTACAGGAGCATTCATCCGGGAAGGTGCATCTTTTCGGCGATTTATAAATCCATACAAAGATCCAATATTGATAGTCTTTTGTGTCCATATTATATCCATTATTGACCGCCTATTCCCATGATGGCTGAATAGCATGGCTGAATGTAAACAAACAGCTGAGCTAAGCTAATGTTTGCATTACGTCAAGCATTACATTTCCTTCCGAAATCGCGCTAATATTGTGGTAGCCTATAGCGTTATTAGGAACACAATCTATTCTTCCTCCATCTCTCTCTCCCTCCTGTGCTTGGTACCGCTTTTAGTTTGCCTCACTCTGGTAACATCACGTAGCCTACTACAGCTGATATCACTGGTTGCGCTTTGAAAGGGCAACTGCCAACTAGGTCAAAGTTCAAATAATTCGATAATATATTTTAAATTAACGTCTAATTTGTATTTTACAATTGTTTTATAACTTGTATATCCAAATATTATTTGCTGACAAAATGTACTGCAGTTTGAGCTACATTTGCAAAAAATAATTTAAAAAGATTTTTTTTTTTTTTAATTAAAAATAAATAAAATACTGATTTGAGCTCCGAATACTAATTTAACAAACGAATACTCGGATATTCGAATAATTCGGGCCATCCCTATTAATTTTAAAGTAAAAATGTACACAGTTCAACTGAAGAACATAGAGGAAAATCAATATAAAACATCTATAGTCATATAGGGGAGAACGGGGTAAGTAGGCACACTTTTTACTCTAGTGAGAATTGCTTATCACCTAAACATCTTTCAATAGTCATTCCTACATTAAATTGAAGCTTAAGGTGTTGGCTTGAAATATGTACCCCTCACTTTTTCTATCTTATTGTAATAAAGAAGAAATTAATCATCAAAGACACCCTTACACATTGTGACAACCAACCCCATCAAGGGGTCGGTTGTCAAACACTATGGGGTTGTTTGTCACAATGTTATCTTAATGGGAATAATCTTAAAAAGAAGGCAAGAAGGTAGAACTAAATTAGAAAGTTTAATTGCATTGTCAAGTTGACAAATAGGCCTACATAACTTACTGTAGCCTTGGAAGCTGGTCTAGTTTGGGATGCACTGGGTTATTTTGATTTTGTTGCCCTTTTTTATTTTGCATGCTAGCTGCCTTTTCCTGCTCTATTCTTTCCTTCTCTGGGGTGTCAGTGAGGATACAGCTTGACAATTTCTTTCGTTATTGGGTTCCTTTTCTGGCTGCAGCCTTGAGATAACATGTGACAACCAACCCCCAAAAAATGTGACGACCAACCCCAACTTGAATTTCTTGCTAGCATCAAGGCCAACAACCATTTGACAACTAATTAGCTTGCTAACCACAATCTAAAATATAGTTTACCCTTCACACTTTGTATGGGTAACAAGTGTTTTGTTATAAACCCATTGTGTAAAAGCCTAGAAGAAAAATACTGAGGAGCTAAATATTTTCAATTTGACATGAAAAACACAAACAGTCGTCTCACCTCAAATTCAGCAGTCTAACTCCAAGGAAGACTATGTAGGTGACCTCTGATCCCAATTCTGGATATTTACATACCACAATTTCATAGACAGCGCCTTCTGGCTCCGAGATATAACGATTGTGACAACCAACCCGTGTGGACAAATTACCCCGTTCTCCCCTACATTTTGAAAATATTTTTTGTGGCCTCTGTCAGTCTTGGTGAATACTGGTGATCACAATTCTTCTCATGGGTCTAGCATAAATTGAGGGAAAATGTATTTGTGTTTTTGGTGTCTGACGGTGTTGACACAAAATAAGGAATGGCAAGGGTAAAAAGCCCATTTTGATAAAAAGGATAAAAGCTGGGAGGTTGTATCAAAGTGTAGATCAGTAGCTTAGTATACTGTATGTTGGAAACATACATGTAATTTAATTTGCCTAAACATAGGGTTTGTATTTTTTCAACATTGCACCCTGTTTTGTCCCACTTCTCAAGAATCACTGTTATATTAATGAGTAGACTGTGGTTTTTGACAAAGTGTTAATGCCAAAGCATCTAATGTAGGACTCAAACTTTATCGGGAGCACGTGGAATTCCACGATTTAATCACTGCTGATTGAGAGCCAGAGTGTGGTCTCTGCATATGGCTCAATATTCAAAAATAGATGACTATTACAACTGTCAAGCCAACCTCGGAGGTGTATAAGAGATATGTATATAAGAGAAGAGTATCTCATTAGGAGCCACCTGTCATAGAGGGGCAATTAGTCGGCTTGAGAGGAACCGGTTTGAGCCGAGCCGCTGCTGAGTGCTCTCCACCCACTGCATGGACTGATGAGAACAACATGTATGGTGGGACTATCAAAGTAGTCATGGTCAAGGCGCTTCTGGGTTAGCTCTGTTGTAATACCTTTTATATTAACATTTCAAACCCCATTTTTACTGCAACTATGATTTCCTCCGTGGATTTATTTAATCGCCGATGATATCTCAGTCGCCAGTTTTTCATAATACATTATATACTTTTCATTGAATTAACATCAGTAATTGAGATCTTATACAAAATCATTTATTTTGACATATATTTACACTGCTGCCTTTGTTATGTTAATTCATCATTTGGACCTCCAAATAAATTGGCAGCCAATATCAAAAACAGAATATCTTAAGCAGCCTTAATTTGATGATACTTTTTAAACATATTGCTTAAAAGTCCCTCAACTCTTTCTGTGCAGTACTGAGTCACCGTGGTGCCCCCTTTAAATAATCCACTTACACAATATCGTCACACACCCCTTTCAACATGTCTGTCAGTCTTCTATCATACACGTTTCCCATTGTGGTGACTGTATTCTTGATACTGCCCCAATATATAGATAAACCATAAACTAACCAAGTGACTAGACTAAAAATATAAAGACCACCCAATTACAGCAAATACAGTATGCCATGTTTGCTAATAAGCATTGATTATTTTGTGTAACATTCACACTGGCATGGGTTCGACTTTCTATCGCCACCTCGGGCACTTTCTCTGAGCTGTCTAAACTTCGGATAGAGACGTACATCTTTTCACATCCTTCATCAGAAAATCATTCCTCAGCCTGCCTCACAATTGTCACCTCTCACTGTCAGCTCACTTGGCTTTAATATTTGTGAAATATGAGAGATAAATCTGGCAGCAAGGGCACCGGGGTTGTTTACATAGCTCTGGAGTGTAGAGATGGAAAACCGCAAAGCAAAAACTCATCTCAAATGTTTTATGAGTGGGGACAGTCCGAGCTCATAAATGAATTAAGCAGCTTTGGATTGGAAGGGATCCCAGCTGAACTTGCTTTAAAATAAAGTGTCCAAAGGAGTTTTCCCAATGAACACTTGGACATGTAATGGTTGTTGATTGGCACATTGACTGTTGCTCCTTCTTCACAGGGAAGTGTCTTTGACTGATGTCCCACCTTCAAAACCTGTAAAACGTTTTTTTTTTTTTTGTTCCTACACTCTTTGAACCAGCTGCAGAGTTGTGAGTCCAAATCTTTCTCAAGCTCATGTGAAAAGATCCCCACAACATTGTAGGACTGGTGCTGTCAGTAAGCAGACATAAAAATGAAGTAATTTATATGAAAGGCCGCCTAAGGGCTTTTCAATGGGATTCTCCTGCCTGTGGCTGAGCCAGATATGGGGGTGGTTTGATGCAGTAGTCATGAGTGACTGGGGGACAAATGACACTGACACTGACAGTGACAGTGAATCACACAGTTGAGATGCTACATCACACCTTTGTATGTTGCTTCGGGACTGTCAGCTAGGTTTTTCCCCCGTATTTATAATCTATGAGCAAGTAAAACTTAGTGAAGGAAAACAACCCTAATGTACCTTTTTATTTTACGAGAACACTCGCTGAGTGTTAATATCAAAACTTCTACCTGTTATGTCATTGATGCTGCAAGTATTAAACCCAAGTATATATCAATTTTGCTATTCGTACTTCAGGTAATTGTGTACACATTGGCCACCGTGCAGGCCAAAGCCACTTCTATAGGTGACTAACAAAGTGACTTGTTTTAGTGTGAGGGCCTGTGAATCTAGTAATATATGACAACTATTAGAACTCACTGCAACAGTCACACATTCAGAGAGAAAAAAAGACAATTGAAGTTCCATCAAGTTCCATCCACTAAATTCAGTTGAAACGAAAAAAGTTAAAGCTTTGAGATTGAAAAGTAGCCATGAGCATGAAAGTCGCATGTGATACACTTTCCTGTTGTTCCTTTATATTGCAAATGTTGCATTGAGGATCAGGTAGAGTTCAATGGCCATGGGGATAAAAGAGAACAGTTTGCTTGTATGATAGAGCCAACAGTATTTTTCCAGCAGTATGTTTTGAACATTTTCAACAAAAATGTGAGTGTTATTTAGTTCATTATACTGATGTACACCCCAGATCTACTATTTTGGTTCACTCCCAATGCTTTCACAACCTTATGTCTAGACACAGAGAAGCAGAGGGTACACTTAGTACCATTATCATTATTTTGAAGGTACCCCACAGTGATTCCATTATGGGTCTTTGCCATCCCTTTACCTCGACCCTTGACCAAGTATTTACTTCTTTATACAAACACTGTTTAAAGTTACATTACAAATGTATCAAGTGTACTTAACCTTTATTAACATACCTATACGTCCATTGAAAAGTGTATTGCTTGCTGATCATTCTCCCTGTCCATATTTATCAAGAAATCCCCTGGTACATAATTTCTAGATATCCAACTCAGAGTGCTGTGCTGACACCCTATATTATCTTCAGCTTACATTCACTTTTACTACAGGACAATGACTGTGAATTTTGCCCCCCATTGCTTACACTAAAATGGCTTTAGTAAAGCGATCTCTCCACAGCCAGGGTTGAAAGAAGGGACAATTACAGTGACCATAAACATTTTCTGTCTGTACAATACTGCTCCAAAGTCTATTACATCTATCCACTGTGAGCATACTACCTAATAGATTAGAAATGTACACGATTAGAGATGTAAAGGACATAGTCAATATGTATAATTGGGTCCTAAACAGCATGTGGTCTCAAAATACTACGCAACTGTTGTGTTGTTGCTTGTTGTTGAGTTCCTATTTGTCATTCCCTTGCAACACTGTTGAAAGTCAGATTGGTTTCTGAAGCATAGCTAAGAAAAACTGACACATCGCCCGTAAAAACCCTCCCGTCCCCCTGTGACATATCACGTTGTCCTTTCATCCTGCCCGTTTGTCAGTTCTCATAGTAAGATAATACATAATATAACGAGAGGCAGGGAAAGATAACGCCCGTATAGAAACTGCATCGCTTATCAGCTCGCTGCATACAGAGCTGTTAAATGCATGAGGGACGGGAGTGTGTATATATAATCTTAAGCATCTGCATTCTCCAGTAAAGGATATGGAATCATGGAGAGTGAGAGTGATAGGATAGAGGAGATGGTTATATAATTTCTATCCTTGTTAGGCGACTTTTGGCGACGCAATAGCTCGCTAACAGTAAAGATTGTGCACACAGCGCATTTTGAGATTACAGCGAAATGAGCTACTTTTGTTCATTATTGACTCAAATGAATGGAAATGTTGAGTGTGGAAGGATAATTGCGTCCTATTGATCTTATTTACGGTCAGTATTCAGGTCTTTGTTTAATGAGATCTTCAGGGCAGGACTTGGGAATTTTGACTTTTTTTTTATACCGAATGGACCTAGGCAGGAAGAGTGGGTCCAAGCCTTAAAAGTTTTAGGTCATTATTTTGTTCATTACCCCTCTCTTTGCTCTGTTTCCTCCTGATTCACACTTCATTTCTCTCTTTGTTTGCCTTTTTACTCCCCTCTTACCCTGAGCTTACTTCTTTGCTGTAAGCAGAGTCATCAGAGGCATTTGAAGTCCCTGCTTTTTACATGGTTTCCTCCTCTCCTCAAATGTTTTCTCTGCCTCCCTCCTCAACTGTCCTAGATTGAGATGCCTTTGGGTAGAGTTTGCAGCCTTCCACTTAACTAGGGCGAGAGCTTACTTCTTTATCGGCAGGGATAGTAACTATGCATCACCAGATTAAACTGTAGTCTTTCCCTAACGTAGCCCTTTCTGAATGTTCCCAAGGGCAGCGTTAGTGCCGCCTGGACTTAACTACAAAGGTTCATAAACATTTATCTCATCTTGGGAGTGGAAGCAGTTTTCTTGACTTATGTTAGACATTTCCCATACCACTTATGTATGTTTAATGATGTAAGGCAATTTAGCTGCAGGCTGTTTGTTCACCAATAGGTGCTCATTAGCATATCCTCTAGACACCCCTAATGCAATCAGCCTCCCATAGTGCATAGAGATTTGGAAAAAAAAACATCTTAAAGTAATAGCCTTAACATCTGAGTCTATAATCTAGAAACATTATGACCTGCTGTGGTGTGGAATTAAGATCCATGTATGAGTTTAATTAAAGACCTACTTCACCGGTAAAAATATGAAGGTGTATTGAACTCTGAGATCCTATGTAGTATACATGTGCAAACATTTTAGAAATCGGTTAATTCTAGCCTGAAAAATGGCAGAAAGAGTGTTTTATGGTCTCACTGTCTTACCCTACATTTTCCCATGAGTGACATCACACTAGTAAAAATGTAGGGTTAGGGTTAACATGACAGCTGGGCCAAGGGAAGACTGGGTAAAGAACGCCGGTTCTGTATGGGTGAATTATTCCTTTAAGGAAACCTTCTGGAAAAGGGCTTGAAATGCGATCTGTTGATTTTTGTCCCCAGTTTTGATTCAAATCGAGGTCCTTATAGTTTCATAAATATCTACAACTCCACTGAGTATTACCACCTGACAGGTCAGGTCCACTTTGCCTCTTTCCGTCAATGGCTGCCTGATTTAAAGTGCTCTCTCAAGGCTTAGGCCCAGCCTCTCTCTTCAACATTTTAAAACTTCTGGACAAGCCAGCGTTCCTGTAGTGAATAACCTCTCCAACTGGAAAATATAACAAAGTCAGAAAGTTCCTCCATAGCACTTTAGAAGTACATTGTTAGCAACTTTTCCCCCTGAAGTAGTTAGGTCAGAAGGTCCTTCACAGCAACTTTAATATCCAGTGTATGACCCTGTATTGAGGGAATTTAAATATGTCCGTGTGTAAAAGATCCTATTATCCCAGCACCCAAACTGTGACAAATATATGAGTGAAGCTAATGGGAAACTTCAAATGACTGAGTATCCTCCTTTTTGTAAGGCTTTTACTTGTTTTGTTTCTACAGCTGGCCAACCACCTCAGTTTCATATTGTCTCTATTGGTTCTGACTTTGAGCTCAGCTTCATATCTTTACACCTATTGGATGCATTCATTTCCAGAGGTTTTCTCTGCCACTTATCAGATTGACATTTGTGCTTCAAAATGAAATGTCTTGCCAGCTGTTAGATGCATTTGCATGCAATCTACTGTTAACATTTAGAATCTTTTGTTTTCATTACAATTAGCGCTAGTCTTTAGGGTAGCTGACCCCTGCTGGTTTTCCTAATGTCGGTGCATAGTGTTTGAAAGTGATAACTGTGGCACAGATGGTCCATACTATACAAGTAGTCTCTTTTTTCTAAATTTAAAATATGCACACAACACTGTGTGGAACTGCGACCCGCTGTGACTGGGTGAATGTAAATGATTGTGGAAACATAGATTTTTTTTTTTTTACAAAGAAAAAGCATTCAGTATGGGTTGACTCCACTGGTCAATACTTTATCCAATGAACAGGATCAGTTTTCAAATACTGATCCCTTTTTCTAACATTGTTGCTGGGAAGTTTATGTTTATACAAATGTAATTTAAACAATTATTTAAACAGTTTAAACAAATACTATTTCAAATCTTAGTGAAAATGTAATTTTGTATATTGCAAACTTAGTCCAAGGCCAAGACCAGTCATTAGAGATGAATCCATCTGTAGTGTGTTTGTAAGTAAAGTTGTTGAAAGAAAAGAAGCTCCTTTTTGTATTGGTGCAGTTTAACAGCATGTGAAACAAGCAAAAAGGGGAGTAGGACTGAAGCCTGTGTTCTGTGGGTGGTTGGATTAATAGACCAGGATTTAGATTGGATGTAATGGTGCGAAGCAGAAGAGCTCGTCCCCATCAACCCTGCGCTATCACAACTGTTAATATTTGGAAATGGGAGAGGGATGGTGGGAAAAATTCACACAAGCCAAGTATTTGCCGTGTGTGTGTGTGTTGTGTGTGTGTGTGTGTGTGTGTGTGTGTGTGTGTGTGTGTGTGTGTGTGTGTGTGTGTGTGTGTGTGTGTGTGTGTGTGTGTGTGTGTGTGTGTGTGTGTGTGTGTGTGTGTGTGTTGTGTGTGTGTGTGCATAGTGAATCATACAGTGTCGCCAACCAGCCAAGGTAGTATAGGAAGAGAATTCACTAATGGTGGTACATTGGGGATTGTCTCATTATTTCCATCTTATAATTATCGATGGCCATTATAGCTCAACCTTATATTAACCTTCAACCACTGAGCCTCAATCTGGCAGCTCTAAGAATAACACTTTTTGTCAATTTAGAAGATGGTGGGTGTTGTGCTTGTAACACACACACACACGCACACACACACCACACACACACACACACACACACACACACACACACACACACACACACACACACACAACCATTTCCGCCCTGCACACAGTCTACAGGGGTTCTAATGTAAGTGTCATGTCATGGGGCCTCTCCACTGATACTAGCCGACACCTGACCTTTTAATGAACACACAACCAGAGCCCCGCTGTTGTGGGCTGTTTAGCGAGGCTGTCTAGCGAGGCTGTCTGCCAGCAGTGTGTGGCCTAATGAGAGGGGGCCCTCTCTCAGCAGGGCTGCTGTCAGTCCCTCCACAATATCCATACTAAAGTAACCCCCCCAATCACCTCATTAGCATCATGCTAATAAGCCATTCTGCCAAGGATGTCATGGAGAAGCTGGAAGGAGGGATGGCATGTTTACAGCCATATCAAAGATTTATTTAGCCACCTAGGAACAGGTGCTTTCCTTTTTTTTCTCCTTGATTTTTTGTTGTTGTTGTTGTTGTTGTTGTTGTTGTTGTTGTGTGTGTGTCTTAGGGCTCAGGATTGAACCCCAGCACCTTTTTGAAACTGAGGATGGGAAACTTAAAATTCTTATTTTACACTGCATTTCTTTATGTTAGGGAAAGGTTTTTGTGTGGCTGCTTGTGTCCCTGTTTGATACTTTATCATGTCTCAGTGCTGGGTACAGAGCTGAGCAGAGTCAGTACGTGGTTAGCATAGCTGAGCGGGTAAACACTGGCTGACTTTATCATGAGAAAAAGTTAGTCTGGCTTTGACAAGCAACTTTACAGCACTCTAATGAGCGTATTGTACTTTTTTGGTTTGTTAAAACCATACACAGACAGAAATCTAAAGACAAAAGTTTGTGCTTTTGGCAAGAGTTAAAAATAACTTACACATCTGAAACATCTTAATCATTTAGAAAAAAAGTTGAAGGAGAAATAGTTCCAAAGTCTACAGTATAAAGGCGCCTGGCGCTAAAGGGTTCTTACAAGTAACCTATTCTAGGGAGACTCGCTAAATTGTCAAAACTGCTCATCACATATGATTGTTAGAACATTTTAGAGGTGTGTTTTTAGGTGTACTTGGCCCCCTTTTGACAGAGCCTGGCTAGCAGTTTCCCCCCTGTCCCCCTCCAGTCCTCATGCTAAGCTAGGCTAATAACACCATGACTCAAGCTCCAAACTGCACAGCCAGACATCACAGTGATAATACATCTTTTCAATGTCGCATAGCGTTGTGTATATCATGCGCCGGCTTCTGCAACTGAAGCTGGGGTACGTCATTGTTCTCAGCCACTCCCTCTGTTCGCTGATTGGTCATGCAAAAATGTATCCTGAGAAAGCCCGCGAATATACCAGACCCAGACTGACTACCGAAGGGAAATTAAAATTGAGCGGAAGTAGGTAGGCGGGGCGGTTCCAGGCTAAGCTTTTTGTTCATGTTCTTAAAAAAACTAAAAAAACAGAAAAGGTATTGTTGTGTCTTGTGAAACACTGGTATCCTAGCGCCAGTAGTCTTGGTTCAAACGATATTTCCATCTGTAGGTACAAAACACAAACGTCCCAATCCCAGAGCCTCCCTGTGGCCTCGTCTGATCTGCAGCCGCTTCTTCTTTTTAATGGAAGGTTATATTTCTGTAAAGGCCAGGACACACCAGCCCGAAAATCGCCGTCGTTGAGTCGATAGGGGGTCGGGAGACGAATCTGTTTGGTGTGTGTGCCGTGACGTCGGCCGACGTAGAGGTCGTCGGGCTTGTTTTGAGCAATTTGATTGGTGGAGGGCTAGCGAATCAGTGAAGCCCGGAAGTGAGGCGGGTAGCACAAACAGCTAACAACAGCTAGCCATCGTTTTAATGAGTTTGTTCGTTTCGTTTTGAGAGTACTCACATGCATCAACCCTTGTTGACTGCTCGACACCGTGCTCGACACTCTCTGCTAAAAATTGTGCTCTTATGGTCCATAAATATAAATACGTATTTCTATCTATGTTTATGCTCTAGAGCAGGGGTGGCCACTAGGTCGATCGCGATCGACCGGTCGATCGCGAGGGTAGTGTGGGTCGATCGCGTGGCATTCTTAAAAAAAAAAAAAAAAAAAAAATATTATTTATTAATTTTTTTTTTTTTTTTTTTTTTTTTTTTTTTTTACTATGAAAGAGCAAACGAGCCGTGCGAGCATGCGCCGACGTTCGGTGGAGGGAGAGAGGACACCACTTTCTAATTTGACATACAGTACATATCAGTTTGTTAGCCAGTGAGCTAACCACAGCTAATCCAAGTCAAGGAAGTGGAGAGGCTTCTACACTGTGACAAATTCTACTATGTAAAATACAGCCAGAGAGAGGAAGACTGTTCAGACAAACAGACCACCACATATTCTAGTGGGGCAGAAGTGATCATTGAGAAGGATTTTTTTTGTATGACTCTATAAGTCTGCCTTTAAGATAAACCTATGCATTTGTGTATATTTCTTGCTCTTTTAAATTAGAATTGCTTAAGCCAGTGATTTTCAAACGCGGGGTTATGGCAGGGGGGGCGCGGATGAATATGTGAGTTTGTGTTTTTTATATTAAGATCACGGCATAGCTGGACAAGAGTTCTTCTGCTTCATTCCTCTCACTGCATTTAAATGCATTCATTATATTACAGAGAAATAGGTCTCGTTAAAGAAAAAGAGCTCCAAGCCCAACCCAGAGGACCCTGCATGCATTTTTTTATTTTTTTTATTAATATTTTTATGGAAAATCCATGTGTCTTTCTTCAATTGCTTCTAATTCATCAGACCCAGTGTCTCCAAATTATTTGTTCACACAAAATTCCTCATATTTAGCCTCTTAATTTTCCTCTCAAAGTGCACCAGATTCATGCATTTCACTTTAAAAAGGTGAAAAAAAATCTCCCGGGGGGGCATGCCCCCGGACCCCCCTAGGAGGGTCTGGTTCTCTGCTGGCTACTATTTTCCTCCAGCAGGATATTGGAGGTACTAGCGTGGCACTGGATGTGTGAATGACATTTAACTAGGCAATAATTTGGGCAAGTCTGTCTGCCTATCTTTCTCACTCCGCTGATATTTATTGGAGACTTTGGTTGTATGCAGCAGTTTTTTCTTTTCTATACAGGAAAATACCTTTAGGCTGCAATTCTGCAGACATGTTTCCTCTTAACTGAGAACCGTACCGTACAGAACAGAACCGTGACTTAAAAACCGAGGTACGTACCGAACCGTGACTTTTGACCCCTAATAGTAGGTGGTAGCTCACTTTGACTTGGTCATTTTAAAAGTAGCTCACAAGCTGAAAAACAGTGGCCACCCCTGCTCTAGAGAGCTGTCCCATCATTTCCGGCTTTCGTATTTTTTCGGGCCACAATACAGATTAGCGCCGCCTGCTGTTATGGAGACATTACGTCCCGCGCAAGCAACAGAGCGTACGGAAAGTCAGCAGTCAGTTTGGTGTGTTCTCTGGCCGCGACGGGAAGCCTGGAGCTTCCTGAAACGGCCGACTCCATTTTTTGCGTAGTCAGAACAAGTAGAAACAAGTCGGACTGGTGTGTCCTGGCCTTAATGGTGTGGTTAATTGCATTTCCACTTTGATTCTTTAATGTGACCGTCTCCCGAGTGGTTTAGCCTCATTTACTCTAACATTTTAAGCCCATTTTGCTTTTGCTCTTTTCTTCCCTCAACCCAATCACTTCCTACTCCCAAAGGCCTCGCTGTCTCATCTCATCCGACATTTTCTCTTAACCCTAACCATCTCTCTGTATTTGTATTGAATCCCTCATCACCACAGCGCTGCTTTTTGTTCTGGAGCGTTGAAAGACATTCACACATCTCCTAGCAGCCTCCCTCACTGCTTTGTCAATGTCTTTAGCTTGAGGGAGTGTCTGGATACAGTTTTGAACGGGAGAACAAGACCATGTAAATTGCATTGTGTTATTCTCAAGGGCTCAGACTGTAATCTGCTGAACCAGCAATACTGCAAATTATTCCTTTTCTTTCTTTATTTCTTTTTTTAATTGTGGAGTGTATGGGGACTGCATTGCCTTCATATCCCAGAGAAACAACTGGTCTTCACTTTTTATTCATTACTATACTTTATTGGCTAGAGCAACCACCTACACCATTTTAGTTTAGAAAATGGAATGCAAATCCAAACAAAAGTAAGAAGTGCAGCTTACCACATGAGCTAACAAAGGCTTTGTCAGTGAGTCGGCAAGTCTAGGGATGTGTTTTTTTATTTTGTCTCTTGTCTTCTTTTTCTCTCAGCGCACAGTCAGTACAGACAGGTAGTGTGGATTGTGAGGAGATATTGACAAAAAGAAAGTGATTTTAACAATAAGCGTTCTAGAGAATCACTGACTCCACCTTTTTAATTAGAGGTATTTTGAAAACGTTGGGAAAGTGTTTCTGTCAATTCCTTCAAGCGTGATCTGTTTCCATGTCTGATCTTAAGCTTCTTTTCTCTCTGGGGTTCGTTCCATCATGCAACGAAGCAAAATGCATATGCAGCATTTTGGGCTTTGGGGTAAAAATGTAAATCCTGTTTTAAGGCAGCATCAGAGGACTTCCGCGGGATTCAATCAAAAGTTTAGTTCTGTTTCTAAATGGGGGGGGGGGGGTGTAGCTCAGTGGGTAGGGTTGTCGACCCGCAACTGCAGGGTCGGTGGGTCGATAACCCCGTCTCTCCGCCACATGTCCAAGTGTCCCTGGGCAAAGAGACACTGAACCCTAAATTGCTTAGTCCTAGTTAGCTTGCACCCTGTGTGGTAGCTGCTGCTATCGGTGCATGAATGTGTGCTCCAGTTGTAAGTCGCTTTGGATAAAATTGTCTGCTATATCACATGTAATGTAATGTAAATGGTCTAATCTCTGTTGTTGTTCTTGTAGGGGCCACAAACGTAAGCATGATGAAGCCAAGGAGGAGCAGCAGCAGAAAGAGGAGTCTGGAGATGAATCCTCCAAAGACTCCAACGGGGAGGAAGGCGGCAGCAGCTCGGAGGCCGACGAGATGGCAGCAGCCCTGGAGCTGGAGCTCAATGACTTCATGTGACTTAATGAAGGGACTCTCAGTCACAAGGGGGGAAAAGGACAACAGAACAAACTAAATCAGCCCCATTCGCTCCTACAAGTGGTACCTAAAAATAAATCCTATTTTTCTGCTTTGGATCAGTGTGTACTTAGGATGTATGAGCCATGAGTGTGTGCTGTCATATAAAAATGAATGTTTTCTGTACAGAGATGACATGTTGCGTTGTAAATAAGGGCTTAGATACTGTTTGTTTTTGTTTTTTGTAGCATTGATAAAAAAAAAAATTGGTATGAATCAACTTTGATGTTGAATTTTATTGTAAGATAACAAGTTGGAGAACCTGAAATTTGATACTTTTTTTTTTGTTTAACTATTTTCTATTTCAATTTTTATATTGATAAGAAAAAGAGAAATGAAATAAGTAAAAATGCCAAAGAGTTTGGACTAAGGTTTCGCGTCAGGCGTGCAGCTAAATATTTTACTCTGGACTTCCAGTTTTACTTTTCATTTTGGCCTCAACAGTTTTTTTTTTGTTTGTTTCTAGTGTCATAAATGCAACCAGTGGACAGACCTTTTGAATGTGGTTTTTTCTTGAGTCATTTCTTCCTCCTCATGGCGTTTGTACTTTTGATAAAATACAGTCATTGTAAGCTAAGCCTCTCAGTCTGTGTGATAACCAGCTCCCCTTTGGTGCACGGTCACCGCGAAGCCAATCCAACCCAACTCCCACTTTGAACCATTTATTTCTTGTGTTTCAGAGAGGTGTTAATCCACCTTTCTCTTGTCAACTCACTTCTACTATCCATATTGTACAGTTCTAAAGGACAGACATTCTTAACTCTGCCTCTGCTCATGTACACTGGAGCACATGTTGCCTCAAAGGGTATGTTCGCCCAAAATATATATATATATATTTTACCTTCAGTGTTGTCTAGTATGCAGATAGTTTTTCCGAGTTCTTTAAGTTACTGTGAGTCACAGTAAGAGAAATGTAGGGTTAGACAGTGAGACCATAAAACACTCTTTCTGCCTTTTCTCAGGCTAGGATGAACCAATTTTTAATTTTCTTTGCACATTTATACTACATAGGATCTCAGAATTCAATACACCTTCATATTCCCACCGGTGAAGTAGGCCCAACAAATTGAGGGTGATTTTATTTTCGAGCTCTAACTTGTCTCTAATGTTTTCTATTCTTCCGACACGCAAGATTTTGTAATGTCCCAGCATTCATTGTGAATGGCCATCCCTGTCTCCTTTTTTAAATGAACGCTTATTTGGAATTACAATTTATTGTAGCTGCTGTCTGGATGTTCAGAGGCAGCTTGTTTTTCCATTAGAACAGCACAACATATATTTAGGCTGGTCTTCTTGGTGCATGTTAAACGCGCCAGACTTTTGGCCAGAGTTATTTATCCTGACTGCCATCTTGTTTTAAGTATTGCCCCGAGTCAAAAACCATAACCTTTCCCTAAACTTATCCAGAGTACCCCCAAATGTTTAATAATGCTGTTATCACTACCAAGGCAATATATTTCAGAAAGCAAATCAAATGCTGTTGTCTGATAACAGTATTTGATGACATATTTGCTGTGGCAAAAAAAAATAAGCATTATCTCTCGGAGACATTGTTGGAATGTCAACAATAGTGAGGTAAACGGAAATATGGCATTCATTTTTCATATCTAATCTGCCAGGAATTAATAACCACACATCGTTTTGCCGGATGACGCTGGGTCCAGTTTAGTATAAGAAATTGAATTACTTGTGGTGCTGCTCACCGAGTTAAAAAGTTCCATTTTAAAATATTCAAGGGGTAACGTCTCCCTCCGGAATCATTTTCCCCGTTAATTAGGTCGACTGTATTTTAACAAATTCATAAGCAGAGAGTGGTTCCAGTGAAAACCCCCAGTAAGGAGGACGTTCCAAAGTAAATAGGACCGTAATCCTGCAGAGAAATGTGACTATTAAATATTTTAAATGTACTTTTTTCTATGCTGGGGAACACCAGAATAAACATTCTGTTCAACTCCATTGAAATGGCCTGTCAGGAGGGAGTCACAGAGACAAAAATATCTGCATGCTAGATACCATGAAGAAAATATATTTTGTCATTTGGACGAACAGACCCTTTTTTTTTTAAAGATATTTTTTGGCATTTTTCATGCTTTATTGACAGTGTAGAGACAGAGTTGAAATGGGGCAGAGAGGGGAGTGACATGCAGAGGACGACCGCGGGCAGGAATCGAACCCGGGTCCGCTGCTGGCCGAGGCCCATGGGGGGACGCCCTACCAACTGAGCTAAGGGCGCCCCCTACGAACAGACCCTTTAAACTTGCACGAGGCAAAGTAAACTATGACCTCAAAGTCACCAGCAGCTTTTCCCTTTGGTCGTGTTTTGGTTTTTAAAGCCAGGCCCTGGTCTAAGAGCACTTTACCAACATCAGACTTACAAGGATGTAATGTGTGTTGACCAAATCAAACGCTTCCATCTCACTGTCATTATGAACTGGCCACGTCATGCAGAGGTCCCTCACATGGATGAAATATATATTTTACCAAGGTTTCTTACATTACATTAATGTTGAACGCCTGTCTTGAGGCAAACCCAAAGCACTGAGTTGTTTTTTTTCTGTTGTGTTCTAAACTGTGTAAGAGTTTTACTTCCTTCAGCAACATCATCCAACATCGATGTGTTTCTTTACAGTGACACTCATCCTGTTTGCTTTTGTGTATGTGGTGATTTTTAATCAAACTCAAAAAACTCATGTAAAGTATTTGTTAAATCTTATTTCCTACTTCAGCCCTAGATAAAAAAAAATATACTTTTGTTAAATAAAGATGTTTCTAAGCAACACAACTGAATTTGGTGTTTTTATTTTGTTTTTGGAGCGACAAATGTAGTCTTACCGTTATAGTTATCCAGCCGTACCGTCAGGAAAACGGAGAATCCAAAGTTTTTAGATCCACCATTGCCTTTCAGCTGCATGGCGCTTACAATGATGTACGTAAAAAACACAGTGCTTTAACTGTGCTTAGCTATTTTCTTGATTTTAAATGTTGAAGACACATTTGAACTTCTTTAACCAGCTGAAGGCCGGTTTATTGCTGTAATGGATTATCAAATAATTGAACATTGCCTGCCCATTTAGACCTCAACACTTTTTATGCGTTAAAAAAATAATGCAGTTCAGACTATGAAAATGAAAACACACTGAATCTGTACTAGCAAAAGCAAGCCTTTTGTGTGATGTGTTTAAAGAAATAGTTCAACATTTTTTTATTTGTAGCTTTTTGCTTCACTCTCAGGCTCAAGGAAAGGTGACAGTAACTGTTCCTCTAATTGTGCTGATGTGCCTGCATTTCTGATATAGAAATGGCTAAAGGTCTCTCATCCAGGTTAGCTTAGCTCAAACACTGGTCAAGGGGAGCAGGTCAGAAGATAAACTTTACAACATCACTTAACACTCCTGTGTGCTTGTTGGGACTTGTTATGTTGCATTCTATACTTATACACTTAATGTCATTTATAAACTAAATACTTCTGGAAGGAAACCAGGGAGTGCCCGTGACAGTCACTTCTAAAATGACATAACGTGTCAAAATATTGAGTGCAACATAATGTGTGAAATAAATAAAGTCCCAAGAATTAAGTGATGTTTTTAGGTTTATATTTTGACCTGCTCCCCTTGACTACCAGTGTTTGAGCTAAGCTAACCTGGATGAGCGACCTTTCCCCATTTCTAAATCAAAAATGCAATGTTACAGGAACGGTTTCTGTCGCCTTTTCTTTTAGCCGGAGAGTGAGGCAGAAAGCTAAACATTAAAACATTTTTGAACTATTCCTTTAAGGAAAGGACTTGTAACAGTGTGTACCTTGATTTGGATCAATTTAACCTTCTTCTTTTTTTCACAATGAAGTCAATCCATTGCATCAACACATTAAACAAACAACAGGACCAAAACATGACATTACAGTACATCACCACTAATCAAGGCTTACCATCAATTATAAAACAAACATTCGATGATAAAACTTTAAATTCTTTAAAGTATGCTCCCAAAGAGGATGACGTGCATAGGATATTTTCTTCATCCAGTATTCTCGAACACGATCATTAAATTTACTCATGCCCATTAACCTTTCACTGTCTCTTCCTGCTGGTTTTCAATGAGTAACCCCCCCACCCCCCAACATGCTACCCAGCTAACAGCCACTGTGTCATGGAAACCACACCATCCCCACCACCTGGCTTTGACACGTGTAGCAAGTGTGTGGCAACCTGCAAAAAAAAGACCCACTTTTTCTTATTCCCTTGTTATTAAGCCGAGACAGACACCCTTATTATTGGAATGTTCTGACAGCCCCGGCCATCAGTTTGCAATTTTAGAAGCAGGCGGGGGGGAAAACGAGAGAAACTTTCTACTAGGTAAAAGCATGGAATTATAATCTTAGACACAAATACAATGGGATTTTGTATTCAAAGTCAGGTGGTATCTAAACCCAATATATCCATTTGATTGGTGTAATTTGTTGTTGGGCTTAACAATACCCTGGGGGGGGGGGGGCTATCATCTTGTCATTCGAAGAAATTGGGTCGTCAGATGTGATGTTTATTACACAGGGAACAGAGGGCTAAATCATGGTCATAAAGTCTGTTTAAAAGCACTACGCTGGCAGCTCTGTCATGGTGGCTTGGTGCGCTTCCTTTTCCCGGAACGCCCAGATGATCCACTGTTTCAAAAGCCAAAGTAAACAGCAATAAATGGAGAGTTTGAGTGCACATTTGACTGAAAACAAATTATTTTCTAGCTGTCATTTATGATCCACAAAGGTGATTTAACTTAGACACATGGGTCCTGAAATGGCCGATATGTCTGAAGCCATTATCCTAAGGCAAGTATGACAACCCACAGGTGTTATTGTTCTGGCCTGCTTTGAGACCAGGTGCACACATTTTTATAGCCAAAAACAAACATGGTTTTATGGGTGTCATTGGATGGGAAAGCGTCTGCTGCGTGCCGGGAATAAATACTTAGACACCCAGGTAGTTGTCATGAGCAGTGCTCAGTACTCAGCCACAGATCATAAAAAAGCACTCTCAGCAAAGCAGGATAAACCAGAGGTCTGAATATATTTTGTAACTAAAGGGATATACTGTCAAACGTAGGTGTGTGGTATCTCCAAGGGAAACTAAATGATGTCAGATCTCTGTTGTAGGGGAGAACGGGGTTACTTGTCACATGGGTTGGTTGTCACATTCGTTATATCTCGGCACCAGAAGGCACTGTTTCTGAAATTTTGGTATGGAAATGTCCAGATTTGGGATCAGAGCTCACCTACAAAGTCCTCTTTGAAGTAAGACAGCTAAATTTGAGGTGAGAGGACTTTTTGTGTTTTTCATGTCAAATTGTAAATATTAACCTCCTCAGTATTTTTTCTTTTACATAATGGGTTTACAACACTTGTTACCCTTAAAAAGTGTGAAGGGAAAGCTATAGTTTAGATTATTGTTAGCTAGCTAACTAGTTAAGCCTTGATGCTAGCAAGAAATTCCAGTTGGGGTTGGTCGTCACATTGTCTTTGGGATAGTTGTCACATGTTATCCAAAGGCTACAGATAGGAAAGGAACCTAATATCAAAAGAAAATGTCAAGCTGGATCCTCACTGACACCCTACAGATGGAGAGAATGAAGCAGGAAAATGCAGCTAGCATGCAAAAGAAAAAAGGGCTACAGAAATAAAACGACCCAGTGCATCCCAATCTATCTAGCTAATCTACCAGCTGCCAAGGCCACTGTACCCCATGAGCAATTCACACTAGAGTAAAAAGTGTGCCTCCCAACCCTGTTCTCCCCTACTCTGGGCTGGTGGCTAAAAGACAGTAGTAGTAGTAGTAGTAGTAGTAGTAGTATAGTAGTAGTAGTAGTAGTAGTAGTGGGACAGAGTCAGCCTGAAGGGAGGCACTCAAAGGTTATCAACAGCTCTGGTGATTTTCCTAAACAGACACAATATACAGTAGAAATAAACCCCTGAGGCCTGCTAGCCATTTGAGTGACCTTCTGCTGGATCCCATGGTAACAGAGGTGTCAGCGTGATGAGTTGGCTGTACAACTACATTGCTCTGCAGGACCTGGTACTAACTCTTTTTGAGAAGTTAAGGTGCACATGTGACAAAACAAAAATCTGACAGATGGCAGAATATACAGAATACAATTATTTGTCAATTTAAACTCTTGGTAGATTCTGCTTCACATACCTTTCTACACCCTAGTTGTTTTAATAAGAAATATAGTATATAATGTGTTTGTAATTGAGGTCAAATATCACCGGGCCTTTCTTTTTTTTTTTTTTTTACCTCTGGTTAATAATGAATATTACAGTGTAGGCTAAGCCATTCAAACATTAAAAGAAAGAATTGGCAGCATTAATGTGAAGAAGTTTTAGACAAAGTTCAGTAATAATCATGATCCACATTTGTATCATCGGCCATATACACTGAAGGATAAGTATTACAATCTGAGTAATCACTCTATTCATTGGGTGCCTGATCATCATTATTGTTATAGCTGGAATGAACATCTGCCATGGTCATTGTACCCATTGCCAAGTTATTGGAGCTTGCCCGTTTCTCAGTACACTTTAACACTTCAGCCAAGAATGCCACTTTTTCCATTGTTGTATTAAGTATATATTGTTCATGCACAATTTAAAAAAATGTGAAGTAGAGAAAAAAAACTGTTGATTGAAACATAGCTGCTGTAGTTGTTCCACATTTCATGTATTTCGGTATAAATGTGTCCTTTATCAGACCGTGTTGTCATAATGTGTTTGTGTTGGATTTTAACATCTTGAGTCATGCTTTGAATGCATCTCAAAAGGAGAAACAAGGTGAGGAAAAAAACCAAGAGGGCACGGATTAAAGGCCTTTACACCATAGATAGTATATACACCTTAGATTTAAAGGGCCGGTGACATGCAGCAGCTGTCAGAGTGTACAGTATGTAGGGCACCAGCGGGGAGTGGCCGTAAATCAGCCAGAGCTCCCATTAATAAGATAATGAAGAGAAAGGACTGATCATAGCAAGCTATTACAGGATCCAGTGTCAACTGCTATTGACTCAATCTATCAAACAAAGCGTGTCTCATCTTGAAATATGAATCCGTCAACTGTGTTATGTGTACACTTGGGATTAGAGCATCATTTATTTGATTTTCAAATGACCAACATTACAATCAGGAAGCAACAGCTGCACATACAGTATGTGGCCTGCTTCTTCTACCCACTGGACGTTAATTCTAGAGCCTATAGTTGGGGCCCTAGGTAAAAATTCACATGGGGCCCTTCAAACCAACGTTCATCAACAATATGTTATGAATAATCACCAACAATTCTGTACGTTAAACCTGTTTTCAAAGTTAGTTATTTGCAGATAATGAATCTACGCCTCTCATATCAGTCTCACACTCTTGCATCAGCAGTGGCAGATTGAGCGGATTGCTCCAATACTAATGTGACTGTAATAATCCTGCATGATGCATGTGTTAGCAGTCATGTAATCCTTCAAAGTCATTATAATGATTCCACGATAAAGTCCTTGAACAAGGTCCACCAACATAACACATAACAGCTTGAGAAGAAATATGCTTCATGACACATGATAAATCAAGTCAGGAGGGAGATTTTTTTTTTTGTTGCCTTTATTTATACATGTAAATCCCATTGAGACCTGCTCCCATTCTCACGTTGCCATTCACACACACATTCATGCACCGAAAGCAGGGTAACTATCGGGAGCAATTTAGGGTTAAGTGCCTTGCTCAGAGGGTCGACAACCCTACCCACTTCGCCACAGCCGCCCTAAATCTGACTGTCTGAGGGGCATGGTCAGAGTATCTTTGCACACGTTACAAAGCAAAGACCGTGCTGGAGCCCATTTTTAAAGCAAGGTTAAATAAATTAGTAATAAAGTTCGTTTTTTTAATAGGTTCAATAAAAAAAAAATGAAGGACACTATTTTTAATACGATGTGTTAATCTAAGTAAGGTGGTGCTAATAACTGGGCCAGGTCAACAGGATGTGCCAACTTCTAAATACTGTAAGTGTTTTTCCCCCAAGATGTCAAACCATTGCCTTCATTCTTTCCCGACTTCGGTAAATTAGCGTCATTAAAAAAGGGAAGATGCTGCCAGATTGCAACAAATCAGAATGACTGGAAGGTTTTCTGTGTGTGTGTGTGTGTGTGTGTGTGTGTGTGTGTGTGTGTGTGTGTGTGTGTGTGTGTGTGTGTGTGTGTGTGTGTGTGTGTGTGTTGTGTGTGTGTGTGTGTGTGTGTATGAGTGTGTGGATCATAAAGCTTTTATTAGCCAAGAGCTCCCTGCTCCTGAGTCATTAGTGACTGGGAATATTAATCAAAATCCCACACCTCCAACTCATTTCCGTTCCTCCAGAAATACAGACCCTCACTAATACCCAGCGGGGTATTTTTGTCCATTGACATGCACTACGGTTGATTTTGATTTTTTTTTCTAGCTTTGTTTGGAAAACATCAAAGACTTTAATAGATTATGTATTGTACTGACATATTTTTTCTCCACGGCCCTGTGTGCCATTATGTTCTGTTGATGTAACAAAACAAACAGAATAATAGGAGCTGTGCAAAGGAACAAAAGCTGGAGTGAGCCTCCTATACAGAGCAAAAAATATCCATCTTAGTACATCAATTCATCCGGTAATGAGAATTACACGTGTTTCTTCTTAAAGCACTGTCCTAAATAGGTGGAATTATTTTTCAATCGTTTACAAAAGATTCCCCTTCTTATCCCCAAGCAACTAAAGAGCACGTCACTGTGCATCATAATGTGCAAGAGGAGGTGAAACTTACACTGAAAACTGCTGAGATCATTTGATCCAACTGGCAACACTTCCTTTTTCATTTGTATGACTCAACTGAAAAAATTAAAAAGAAATAAACCAAAAAAAAAAGAAATAGAAAAAAAGGATTGTGCTTCAAGGTTTCTCAAGATATGACACTTAGATGGAGCTGAACATGACGCCCCCCCCCCCCCCCCCCTCACCACTCCCCAATAAACAGTTATGAAGGAGCAGGACCGTAGGAGGCAAGACAAAAAGCCAATGCCAGCAGCAAGTGCATGCCTCTTATCCTGGATTCAAAGGAGGCTTGCTGCTGAATGAAACAATCAGACTGGTTTTACAGAGAGAAAAAAAAGTCTTGCTCGCCACCAATGCAAAAATGAAATAGACTTTGGCATAACTGTATTACCCTCAGGACTAGTAGGTCTGATTTATTAACAGCCAATGTGTAATTCATAGTGAATAACTGTGACGGCTCTACAAGCTTTATGAACAGCAAGTCCGGATCAATTACTCACTGTTTATTCGCAGGCTTTTACGAGTCACTTCCAAATGACCTTCAGTTACCAGGATCCGTATCAAGGAGATCCAAAATATCATTGGTCATATGTGTTTCAATCATGCATGCATACCACTTTGCTTTCCCTGTTCCCTCTAAAGTTAAAAACATGAAGTTTATGATCCTGCTAACAAGCAAATTGACAGTTAAGGGAGTAGAAAAATAACACATTTTAATCGGATTTTAATCGGATATGTGGTTCAATGCCCTTCGTGGTGTCAGGAGAGTTCCTTTCTTGAAGCCGATTATGGGTTAACCGTACACCCAATCCATGATATAAACATCGTAATGATTTGATTGGATGGCTTACATTTAACGAGACACTCATCAGGGTGGGTAATTCATATGTCTAATTAGTATATTCACACAGCAGCTGGGACGCCAACCAAGATCACATTGGGGGGGGAGTATATTTTATTCATTGTACCCTCGACCCAAAAAGTAGTGCAGGTATACCACCAGAGCAATAGTTAATTTATCCTCCAATAAGAAGCAACACTTTGTGACATAGTGAAGCATTCCATAACTGTGCCTGGGCTTTGATTTACAGTCCTCATAAAGCCAGTGGACCCCCCTCCCCCTCCCCCACCCTCCATGGGGCTTCATTGGGAGCCACGGTGCGCTCTCATCTCATGTCTCAGCATCAGATAGAAAAGCATGCGGAATCGGGGGGTTGATTAATCAGTAAGAGTGGCTTTCCTGCAGCAGAGGCCGGACCAGGCTATTACCAGGTTATTATAACTGCTCCAGCAATTCTACTCACCCTCCTCGGTTGCTCAGCGATGATTGCCTTAATGTCTGTATAGGGTTGTGGGTTTGCTATAAAAAAAATAAACTTTACAACTCTTAAATGCATCAGCAGCAAAGCGCCTATAGTTAATCGGTTCATTACACAGTTCTCTATAGATGGCCCTGATGAAGGCAAGCTGCTTTATATGGGCTTTTTTAATTTGATTTAATTTGATCAACCCAGTCTTTTAAGATTCCATGGGTCGAGTTGGAAGGCAGAGGACATATTATTATAAAAATATGTTTTGTACTGTTGGAGACTCATGAGAATAACTTTCACTTCTTGTTCAGTGTTTTTCTTGAAAGCACCGGAGGCTCAAGGTCTCTCAACATGACATCAGCTCTGAAAGAAGGTATTAGATAACTCTTCTTACATATAATATCAGAACAGGAGCCTGCAGTCAGCATGCTGCGGTGTTCAAAATGACAATGCTTGGTATAGGAGGTGCAATGTTTACCATGTTCATAGTTTTAGGGGTTCAAGATAATTACCTCCGGTGAACATTAATGTCTGTAACCAATATGGCGCCGATCCATCTTGTAGAATGAGTGATATTTTATTAAATGAAGACTTTTCACTTGTGGAGATATTTCAGTCTGGCATGGCAAAAAAAAAAAATAACGAAAAAAGCCAGTTCAAATGAACCCAATCTTTGACTTTGCAGGTAGAGAAAGGTAGGACCATTTTAACTTTGTGCTGCTAACATGATAATGAATAGGATCAAAGGTGTCATCGGTTTGCTTCTTCTCAACAGTTTCAGAGTTTGCAATTCACTGTGCTGTAATATTAATAATGATGCATGATATTGGTATAGCGCTTTTCTCTGTGCTCAAAGTGGCTTTACATAAAAAAATGACATACTTTATTAAGGCTTAGGGTAGGAGAAGAAAAAAAACTATTCTAATAACCATTACTCCAGAGGAATAAGGAAAATTATACTAAGAACACTGCTTAAAAATCTGCGATTTCATAAACAAGCGAATGAGACTAAAATGCTGCTTAGAGTAACAGGTGGGGATTAGCTGGGGAAGGCCAGTCTGAAGAGGTGGGTTTTGAGGGCAGTTTTTGAAGGATAATAGGGTGGCGGGGAAGAATTGAAGTGGGTTGGAAGTAGGGTTCCACAGAGATGGTGCAGCAACATCAACTGTCAGCCCAGGTCCGGTGCTTGGTCCTGGGGGTTTGCAGTAGGTTGGCGTTGCTGGACCTTGGGAGGGTGTGTGGGGGTGGAGGAGATCAGAGAGGTATGCGGTGCTTGGTTGTTGAGGGCCTTGTAGGCGGTGAGTAGAACTTTTGAAGTTGATTCTGTATTTGATGGGTGTATATAGCCAATGAGGTTTAGTCGAACTGGTGTGATGTGGTCTCTGGAACGGGTACTGGTGAGGAGGCGGGCACTATGGCAGCATTATTCTGTACGTACTGAAGTGTATTGAGGACTGTGGTGGTGGTGCTGTATAGGAGACTGTTGCGGTAGTCAAGCCGGGATGTAATAAAAGCATGGTGGAAGAAAGACGTGGTGGTGATCTGGTTGACATGGGGGGCAAGAAGGAGAGGCTAGGCTCCAGGGATGAGGATGACGTACTCTGTGCAACTCTGTGGTAATTTATCAATGTCACACAGTGAAACAATTGCAGGGTAGGAGAGGGTGTGGAGATGGATGGCTAGGGGAGGTAAGTGGTGGTGGCTCAGGCATGGGTGAACCTGGATGTCTGGACAAGACAGACGGCCTCTGGAACCCACCACAGCCCCAGCCAGGTTATGAGGCGTCATACACACACACACACACATACGCCTCTCGCTGGCTGGGTGTGTGAGTGTGAGCGAGACACTGGAACCAGGCTGACGAAAAGAGCCAGGGGCGCAATAAGGGAGCGAAAGGTTAGGATGATTCTAAAAAAAAAACGTGTGAGATCATTGACTTAAATAATCATCGTTCATCAATAATTTACATTTTAAATAATGTTTTATTTACAATTGAATCACTAAAAGCATGGTTCATTTCTCTTTTATTTTTTTGGCGCAAAAAAAAGGAGCCATCCAAAATATCTGTACAGCCTCCCCCCCCCCCCCCCCACCCCCATCACCACCACAAGTACAACTATTGATTTAGCTTTAGTATGTTATAAGCATTTACACCATAAAAGATTACCTTTAGCACATTTATTATTTTAAAAAAAACATTAGTCTTGTGCCTGGTGGTGTGGCCCAATATGTCTTCTTCGCCTTATGAGAGGTATGGATTACAGGCGCTCTGACAGGCAGGGGCGAACCAACCATGTTCTTCCAAGTGACTTTGAGTTGGTCCACTACTTTGACTTAAACTCACTAAATCACTGTTCTGTGTTCGCTCTGATCTTCAGAGTACATTGTATGTTCTGAAACATCACTGAGTGCATTATAGAGTCATCACAGACATCAAAGCCATTCTTCTGTATCGGCTTGATTGATGTAACTCTGTGATGCTGTGCTTATTGTACTTACTTCTGCTCCATTTCTTTAAAGGTTATATTATTTTAATTGTGTTGTTACTCAAAATATCTACACCTTGTTCAGTCCTTAACTGCGAATGGGTGCATCGTTCTTTGGTTTATCAAAGGAAAAGTAAAGTTAATTTGATAGTAGGGCGAAATTCTTCTATCTTTTTTTTTGCTAAACTAATCGACTTGTTCAAAGAATTTTCTTCTCCTATTGCATCATTCTGTTTTCATCTGACCTTGTTTCGAGGCTGTCGGTGCTCATTCCTGCAGGATTCCTCGTACAACTCTGGTTTGTGTTTGTATTTTATGCCCCCGGGCAACTCATTTTTGTTTGAAGAAAAAAAACGAGTCTGAAAAGCTCAATATGAGAGTTATTAAGAAGGCTGTTTTTTGGAAGTGTATAGATGTTGTGTTTTTGCAGAACCCTTTTTCAGCTCTGACCGCTGGGACTGTTGCAAGTTGAAGACGTGCTGGAGGTGTTGTTATACTCTGGTGTTTCCTGGTATACACCTTGACATTCTCCTGTCCTGCCGTCCTGTTTCTCTCCAAATCAAATCAAAAACGTACACAAATCTAATTTGAATTCCTCTCTTCTTCTCTGCTAATTAAATCATGCATATTTTAAAGGACATGATGTGCACAACATGTACGCCGATGTACATCCCAGGCATTGTTATAAGACGGCATAAAGCCAAGATACGTTACTGCAAGTCTATCTGTGTTGGCCGGAGTGATTGTTTCATGCTCTTTCACCTCCAGTCTTTGTAAGGATTTGATTTCTCCCTTCAGATGAGGACAATGATAGTGACATAAAAGTTAAAACACAGTATAGGAGGATTGATGGTGTGGGAATTTAGTTCCTCTGTTCCTCTCCCCATCTCTTCAATATTGCACCAGAGCAGCAGTGCACTTGTCAACGTGATGGGGCCGATAAAGACAGAGAAAGACCTGCTCTCCGATGGGATGCGATGCTACAAAGAAAAGCTCGCCATGGAGACTCTACATTATTTACTTCTTCTTCTTCTCTTCTGCGACTCCAGATGAAACAATGTACACACACAATGGTCTGGACTTTTCACTTTCTATCCCCTTCAAAACAGTGTGACCCACAAACAGCCACTTAGAAGTCAGACCGTTACATTACATTTTGGATAACGCTTTTATCCAAAGCGACTTCAAAAGAAGTGCACTCAGCCATGAAGGTACAAAGTCAGAACAGCAAGAATCAAGTAAGAATACGAGCTTCAAAATAAGCCAATCTGCAAAGTGCCACATGTTAGTGCAGTTAAAAAAAAAAAAAAGATTATAATCATCTTCACAGCAGAGGTGCAGTCCAACGAGATGTGTTTTTAGCCTGCTGCAGAAGAGGTATAGACGTTCAGCTGTTCTAATCAGTCAATCAATGAGCCAGCACAGCCAACAGGGAGCGGAGGAGCGGTGTAGTGGTGTATTGGACATCCATTGAGAGATGTCAGTCAGCCAGGCAGAGATTGATTAGTGCTGCTCACTGTGTCTCAGACAGGTAGTTGTGCACTGCACATGTTTGACACTTTTCCTTTCAGTGCATATACACTTGTCTTGAATAATATAAAAGTATTATAAAAAAAGGAGACTATCAAGTTTGCATAATCTTGTTTAAGAGAAAGGCGTCATATCGTTGACATTACTTCTTCTTTTATCCATTTTGGCACTAGCTGTACATATTTGATCGTCTTATTAAGTGGTTATTACGGCAAAGTCAAATATTCATTTTCTTTTTTTGGGCTTTTCGGTCTTTGCTGCTCAGGAGGGAGAGACATTAACAGCAGCAGATCGGTGGGGAACAGGTTTAGTACGGTGGGTTCGCCTGCTGCTGCATGAAATGAGATTTAAGACTGCAGTGGGACTGGAGCGCATTGTGAAGTTGGGTGCTGTAAAAACCCAAACAATTAGCCAAGAGACACTAAAAAAGCCCATTGAGCTATAGGGGACTTTGTGTGATTCTTTGTGGGTTTGTCACTAAAACCGCAGTGCCACAGTGTTCACACTACACATTGATTATTATGATAAAATCTAAAAACATATCGATTGGTACTGCTTACACCTTGCAAGCTGAAAACAAAATTTTACTGACACAATTACCTTTATCACAGACTTGTAACTCGTAAAAGTTGCCTATTTATGAATGGTGCAGACGTAGGAGCAACGCAACTGATTGTGGTGGTAAATAACTTGCTTCACAAAAAAACTAACTTAAATCCATCTATGCTTGGTTTGGTGTAAATATAAATGACAGAAGATGCTTTAAAGCTACTCATTCAATATGAGTAGATATATAGAATATACAATAGGGGAAAGTGGGGTGAGTTGTGCAACTTTTTACTCAAAGTGATTTTAAAGTGAGGCCTTGACAGTTATGTCTCCACTCAAATATGTACATATATTTCAGGATGTTGTGCATCCCTGGCAATAAAAACTTTGGATCTGGAATAAACTGTTTAAGAAATATAGCTTTCGGAAAAAAAGTTGTCTTGTCGCACAAACCACCCCACACCGTGGGGTGATTTGTGCATTTGGAGAAAATAAGATGGGGTGAATTGTGCCAATTTATATATATCTCAAAAACTGTAATGCAAGACAAATCCATTAGACAATCACTTATTTAAGGTGTATTTAAAGTAAATAAAGTAAATAGTTGACAAAGATTGAAGGTACATTTTCTTAAACAAGGCCTAGCAGATCTAGGTGGTTTTGCCTGCAAAGCTCACAATGACAAAGTCACCATCATCATCTTTCTGGCCATCTGAACTCTCATCAGTGTGTGTCGTTAAGTGGAATTGAGATGTCACTCTCTTCTGAGCTACTGTAGACAATCACTTTCTTTTGGTGACCAGCGTATACAGCCATGCCACTGGCACAACTCTCAGAAATGTACTTTGCACTAGTTGCTCCGTGCTTGTGGAACCAACTGCCACCTGACAAATGTGATTCCCCCTACATTTCTGCCTTTAAATCAAGGCTCAAAACCCATATGTACACCCTGGTGTTTCCTCCCCATTAACCTCTGCACTACTTACTTACCTCTGCACTACTATCTGTGTTTATGTGGATGTATGGGCTTTACGTCTTTTATTTTGGTTATTGTTATTTTACCTTCATTGTTTACCTACTGAATGCACTATGTACGGCACTTTGGACAGTGCAAACTGTCATAAATGTGCTTTTATAAATACATTTTACTTACTTACTTACTTATAACTCAACTAGGCCCTTTGGCACAAATCGATAGTTACGTATGTAACTACGGTTCTATGAGTTCCGGATGACCGCCAGAGGCGGTGCTTGTAGCACTGGATTCTCCATTGCGCGCATGCGCAGGTCGAGATCTTTATACCAACAAAGTCACCTGTGACACCCGGGTGACTCCGGGAATGTCTATATATTCCGGAAGTCACCGAGGTTCTGTTCCAACTGGATCTTCTCGCGGTGTCTGAGAAGTCTGAGTGACAGAGAACTCTGGCGGTCATCCGGAACTCATAGAACCGTAGTTACATACGTAACTATCGTTCTATTTCGTTCCTACTGACCGCCAGAGGCGGTGCTTGTAGCACTGGATGACTTATACCAAAAAGGTCACGAAGAGTACTCATCAATTAAGGGCTTGCAGCCATCAACAAGACAGCTGTCATCCCACCGGATGAGGTGCAGCAACATTTACTCTGTAGCCGCGCAACGTACATGATGAAGACCATGTAGCCGTGGCGCAAATGTCCTGCCGTGAAATCCGCTTCAAGGCAGCCCATGATGTAGCCATACTCCTGGTAGAGTGGCACTAAACGGCCAAGGCATGGGGAGCCCCTGTGCTCTATATGCATTCAGGACCACATCCACAAGTCAGTGGGAGTGTCTCTGTTTGGGCAGGGCAGCCCCCTTCCTGCGGCTCCCATAGCAGACAAAGAGGTATTTGTCTTACGCAAGCTGGTTGTTGCCACAACCTATGCCCTAAGCGCCCGCACCGGGCACCGTGGGTCTGACATTCTTTCTGCACCCCCTGGTGAGCCCAGGGGATTGAAAGCAGCCAACTCGATCGATTGGTCTACATGGAGGAAGACAATCGTTTGTACAGGAAGGATGGATTTGGCGAGAGCACCACTCCTGACCCTTTTACACGCCAGCGCAAGCACGCCTGGCTTACTGACAAGGCATGGAGTTCACCGACCGATTGCAGTCGCAATGGCAAGGACGAACGCCCTATTCATAGACAGCCGCGTCAGGTCTGCCTGACTCAGCGGCCCAAATGGGGGTAGACCTAAGGCCCTCAGGACTACTTGCAAGTCCCATGAGGGTGCCCTCAGGGGTCATGGTGGCTGAATGAAGCCTCTGGCCTCCCTTCAGAAACTACCTGACTAGGTAGTGGGACCCTACCGTCTGGTTATCCACCCCTGCATGTGCGGCCGATATCGCAGCCACATAGACGCACAGGGTGGAAGCAGCTCTCCTGCTGCCCAACACAGACTGCAGAAAGTGTGGTATCACTATCACTGAGCAAGTCCATGGGACTTCGCCATGTGCCATGCACCACTGTGAAAACAGCTTCCACCTGTTTGCATAGTGCCATGTAGTGGAGAGTGCCCCTGAAGTCAAAAACGTATGGACCTCTGACTGGTCGCAATACGTCACAGCGGGTCCTGGCTACCAGGAGCCCCACGCACAGCTGCAGGCGCCCCGAGTTCGGGTGCCACATGTGTCCGCCTACCTGAGACAGAAGGTCCTGTCTCCCTGGAAGGCACCAAGGCTCTCCTTGAGGAGTTTAGTAACGCTGGGATCCATGGCCTTCCTGGCCAATGTGGAGCCACCAAACGTAGACTGTAACTGCAATGCTGGACCCCATCCAGTGTTGTCAGTAACAAAAGAATTGTAGGAAATGCATAAAGCAGGCTGACTGGCCAAGCGTTAGCCAGAGCATCCTGCCTTAGGGGACTGGTCCTCTCCATCTAGGAGAACCCAGGGGAACAGTGGGTCATCTCTTCGGAAGCAAAGAGATACGCCACTGCCCTGCCATACTTGTCCCAATCATGCCCACCACCTCCGGATGGAGTCTCCACTCCCCGGGGGTGGCCCTTTCCTATCGCTGTGTTCCGGACACCTGGAACTTGGACAGCTTAGATAATGATAATTAGATAATGCTGAGGTCAGCATACCTATCAATCGAAGGAAGAGGCTGTACTCCAGCAGCCTCCATTGCCTGAAGTGCTGTAGTAGCCGCTGAACAGTAGCTACGCGCTATGGAGAAAGGCAGGCTCGCATGGCCGCCGACTCGAGCACCAGCTGAGCTGTAATGGTGGCAGGGATGCTGCCACACACTGTTTAATATACGCAGAGCCAGGGACGCCCAACGGAAGAACCCTGACTGGTACACCTTGCCCAGAAATGCAAAGGGGAGGACCACCTGTGACATTGGGCAGTAGGGACTTGAAAGTAGCATCTTTCAGGCTATGACACAACCCAGTCCGCCTGAGCGATAGACTGGAGGACCCTGCAACACGCAGCATGGGGAAAGGAAGAATCGTGAGGCACTGATTCCGCCGTCTTAGTCCAGAACGGGGCGACCCGGCCCCACCTCCTGGTACATAAACTTCGGTTGAGTAGAACCTACGAGCATCGAGTAGCACCCCCAAGGACTCTGGGGGAGGGCGGAGACTGGACGCCGACCTCCTGGCGCCTGAAATGCAGCTGTAGCGCAGTGTTACGGCGCTGTACAGAATGTGCTGAGAAGCACTGGCCCCTTGATTGTCCACCTGAACGTGGATGAAGCTATTGGCACGGGGTACCACAGAGGTTCCCGGCCTGGAATCAGGCAGAGGTGCACGTCGCAGCGTGCAACTACTGTCTAGCCTGGTCAACCTGAACACTTTGCTCTGGGACCTGAAGAGCAGCTGGCCGAACGTCTGGCCTGGGATCACTGGAAGAGAACGGAGGGTCTGTCGACACACCTCCGACTGGGACGACTGCACCAGCCAACCTTGGCGGCGCGCCACGTCACAGCTGATCAACCTGCTAGCCCTTCTCTTGTGAAGCGACCTTGGGTACCTTGAAAGGCGCTTATATAAATTCAAATTATTATATTATTAGCTCCCTAAGTCATAATGCAAAGTCTGCAGTGAAGCATCACTGAGAGTCCGTGCTGAGTGACCAGCACCTGACCCCTGTATGGTTTGCGACCGAGCCAGGACTGCATGGCTGCCAGAGCTCTACTGTCACTAGTGTGATGGGAGAGAGCCCTTAAATCTGGCCAGCATCTACGGAGCCCAGCGGAATAAGGCTCAGAGGGAGGCACACAGAAACGGAGGATTGAGGGCCTGCCGAAAGAAGGCATCTGTGGGTGCAGATGAAACCAGAGCTTCATCTAACCCCATACTTGGCGAGTCACGGACAGACACTGACCTTCTAGCCGAGCTGCCCACCTGTAAGAGACTACAGGACGCAGCTGTGGACAGCATGTCATCCCCCGAGTAGGAAGGATGCCCAGCCGCAAGGTTATTCACTGCACTGGTACCATGAACTGGTTGGAGGCTAGTAGAAGAGCCTCTACCTAGCAACCTAAGTGCCTGAGACATGAAACTACAGTTCATGCATGGGTTACCTGACAGCGCTTCCCTCAGGTGCTCAACCCTGAGACCTGCAGGGCACTCGTCATGGCCCTGTATGGAGGCCATGTAAGGCGTAAGCTGGCCACTGTTGAGCCAACGAATATGCGTCTGACTACACAATTATGGGCGCTTGACATAATGGCAAACTTAATTACCCTATCTCAGTAACTAATTAGAAAATAGCAAATTAGTTAGTAGGCTATGCAGCCGGGCTCTAGGTGAGAGCACCGAGCACCGGTGTGCAGCCCAAATTAACCCTGGAAGGCGACTCTGCTACCCGCAAGCCGCCTACTGGAGGCAAATTAGCGCAGGCTTAGGCAATCGCGCCCTAGGCGAGAGCACCCGAGCACGACGCCCCTGCAAAACGATAATGAAGTACGCAACTGGCCTAGGCGACACAGCACCCAAGCAGCAGTGCAGCAAGCTAGCAAATACCGCGGCGGCGGCTACTGCCCACGCCGCTCACTGATAATCAAAGTAAGCAACCGGCCCCGGCGAACTCACCACCCGAGCACAGCGCAACAGCTAGCAGAATAATTAGAACTCACCGTGGCGGCGCTATCCCAGCCGCTCACTGGCAACTAATCAAGTAGCAACTGGCCTAGGCGACACAGCACCCAAGCAGCAGTGCAGCAAAGCTAGCAAAAAGAAACCTTAATACAGCGGCTAATACAGCGGTGGTGCAACTATAGCGCCCCGCTAGAATAGCACATTGGCAGTGTAACCATGCCGCCCCCTGGCGAGCAAGTTACAGTAGGCTAGGCAATCGAGCTCTGGGCGAGAGCCCCCGAGCAACAATGCGACCTGTTGTGTAAAACTATGCTGCCCACTGGCGAGCATAATTACAGTAGGCTTTAGGCAATCGAGCTTTAGGCGAGAGCACCCAAGCAACAATATAACGTTCAGCTGTCTAATCATCAATCAATGACCAGCATTAGCCAACCCAGGGAGCAGGAGCGTGTAGTGTGAGGACATCCGAGCACGGTCAGTCGCCAGGCAAGTTATAAGTGCGTGTACACTGCGTCCAACTGGGGCACTGACATGTTCATTTCCCTTTTCAGTGCTACTACAACTGTCTTGATATATAAGTTTATAAGAAGGCTAAAATAATCGAAGAGAAAGGCTCATTCGTGACATACCACCAGCACTGCTAGTAATTTGACGTCTCTATTAATGGTTATCGGCAAGCAATATTACATTCTATGTTGGCCTATTGCGTCTGGCTAAGGGGAGCATTCGAGAGATCGTGGAACAGGCTTAATACGGTGGTGACTAAGCTGCTGGCTGACAATACATTAAGACTACATACTGGAGCGCATGTGAAGGCTGTAAATAACAACATGAAGAGACATTAAAAACATTGGTATAGGGCTGTGTATTCAGTGGTTTACACAAAACCGCTAGTGGCCACGGTTCACACTAACAATTAAAGATTAATTATGAAAAGGCTTAGTGAGAGACAATCGATTGGTAGCTACACCTTCAAGCTGAAACACAGTTAATGACACTTACCTTTACCACAGACCGTAACTGTAAAGTGCTATTTGAATCAATAAGCAAGCAACTGTTCGTGGTGGAAACGTAGCTTCCAAAATCAAACATTGCCACTATGCTAGGATTGTAAATATAAATGACAGAAATGCATTAAGCACTCATCAAGAGTAGTTCAAACAGAAAACGAAAGAAACATACACAAGCATATTGGTATACAATATACATGATTGATGTAGTTGCTGTATATGAATACGGGAAAGTGGGGTGAGTGTGCAACTATCAAGGATAAAGTGAGGCTGCTTATGCCAACTCAAATGACTATATTTCAGTATGTTGTGCTCCCTGGCAATAAACTTATTGGAATAACGTTAAGAATATGTTCGGAAAAAAGTGTCTTGTCGCACAACCACCCATCACAGTGGTCATTTTGTGCATTGAGAGAAATAAGTTGGGGTGATTGTGCAATTTACATTCTCAAAAACTTAAGCGAAAATCCATTAGCAAACGGTGTATTAACGTAAAAGTAATATACAACGTGGGTACATTCTTAAAGCCAGCGTCTAGGTGGTTCCTGCAAAGCTCACAATGAAAAGTAGCATATCACTTCTGGTCTGAACTTACATGGTGCTAGGGGTTTAGCTTCACTCTCTTCTCTACTAGTCAATCACTTTTTTGTGAACGTATCGCCAGCCCTGGACTCTCAGTCAAATACGAAGTTGCACCGTGCTTGGGTAACAACGCTCACTTGCACAATAGGGGATATTCCCCCACATTTGCCTTAATCAGCTCAAAAAACGAATGACAGAACCCGGTGACTTTCCCGATTAACTTAGTACATTCCCGCACTACTACTGTGTGTGTTTCTACGTACTTTATTGGTTATAGATCTTCGTACCTCGAATGCCAGCGGCATGGAGGAACCAGTGCATAAATACACTTACTTACGTCTTATGAACCAACTACCTTTGACAAACACCCATCCCCAGAATTTTGGATAATAGGCATGATGCAGCAATTTAGGGTTGCATTGTGCTAACTATATAGACTCAAAGTGTAGCATACCAAAGCACTAAAACATGTGTCAAATGTTTTCAAACGTGTCTATAATTGTTCAGACACAATAATCAAAAAACCTTGATCATGGAAATTTTACTTGAAAGGCAAAACACAGTTTTTTGTAGCTTAAATGTGCTTATATCTTATTCCTTGTGTCTCCCTTCTTTACAGGATGAGTCAAATGGATGGCTCTTCTTAAATATGTGGTCACATTTCCAATTTTTCCACGGTTTTCTAGAAACAAGGGGTTTTGCAACTTCCAAAATGCACAACTCACCCCACTTTTCCCTATATAGAATCCTTTTTTTTTTTTTTTTACAGTGATACTAGCTGGCCGCTAACTGTAGGTTTTTAAATCTTTTTGGGCTGACAACAGACGCGAGAATTGAGAAGCGAGGCAATCAAACTCTGTGCCAGGAAAAATCAAAAACACTGAGCTGGAATTAAGCTCCGTAGAGCAAAAGGTTTAGCTGCTGAGTCAAATGAAGATGCTGTGTGTGTGTTTGTCCATTGTCGCATTACGCATAGTCGTTTGAGTCATTGACCATATAGAAGTATTGGTCGGTGCAGCTAGAAATGTGGCATATATGGATGCATAAAAGCATATTTAATCACCAAGCACAACCGTGGCTACAGAGCAGGATCCAGCCCCCTTTCACTCACTGTCCTGCCTCACAGCTATTACAAGGTCTAGTCTTGATTGATCCTTTCCTGAGTGAAATGACATTTCAGAAAAGAGTCTATAAAAGGAGGAAGGGGTGATCACAATGGAGTGCATTTGTGTTATGTATTCAACATTAAAGTGCAGTTTTGTTTCCCTCCCACCAAGTCAACTTTGCCACCATAGCTCATTATCTCTCAATGATTACCGGAGTGCCAGACCTTTTTTGCCCGAGAGGAGGAATATATCTCTTCACTTCAAAAGGAAAAAAACTCAGTGAGAAATAAAGTGATGTGGAAGCCGATGCCATTCAGAGGTGATAGTCTTCTTTTTCCCCTCTGTGTAGAAGCATTCATGTGGTGGGAAATAACTTGCTTCTTAACTGATATGCTTCACAAAAACAAACTTAAATCCATCTATGCTTGGTTTGGTGTAAATATAAATGACAGAAGATGCTTTAAAGCTACTCATTCATTATGAGTAGATTCAAACATAGAACATAACGGAAAGAAAATACACACAAACATTGAGTTTATACAATATCACAATGATTGATGTATTTCAGTATACTGTATATAGAATATAGAATATATAGAATCCGTTTTCTTTTTCTTACAGTGCACCAGCTGGCCGCTAACTGTAGGTTTTATAAATCTTTTTGGGCTGACAACAGACGCCTTCCTTCTGAGATGAGAGTGTTGAGAAGCGAGGCAAGGAATCTCTGTGCCAGTGAAAATCAAAAACACTGAGCTGGAATTAAGCTCCGTAGAGCAAAAGGTTTAGCTGCTGAGTCAAATGAAGACGCTGTGTGTGTGTTTGTCCATTGTCACATTACGCATAGTCGTTTGAGTCATTGACCATATAGAAGTATTGGTCGGGCTTAGGTCTCCCCCCATTTGTTAGTAATGTCTGTATTTGTTGTGATTGTTTGTTTATTTAAAAATTTCAAAAAAGTCAATAAAAATCGTTCATGGAAAAAAAACAAGTATTGGTTGGTGCAGCTGGAAATGTTGCATATATGGATGCATAAAAGCATATTTAATCACCAAGCACAACCGTGGCTACAGAGCAGGATCCAGCCCCCTTTCAGTGAAATGACATTTCAGAAAAGAGTCTATAAATGGAGTGCATTTGTGTAATTTACATTCAACAGTGCAGTTTTTTTACCCTCCCACCAAGTCAACTTTGCCACCATAGCTCATTATCTCTCAATGATTACCGGAGTGCCAGACCTTTTTTGCCGAGACGAGGAATACATCTCTTCACTTCAAAGGAAAAAACTCAGTGAGATATAAAGTGATGTGGAAGCCGATGCCATTCAGAGGTGATAGTCTTCTTTTTCCCCTCTGTGTAGAAGCATTCATTTCAGAGCTGTATTTCTGCTCAGATCCCCCCGTTAGTTGTTAGCCTCAATGACAACTTGTCTCGCCATGGTCCTCGGAATGAAAAATGAATGTTACGGCTCTATTCCATTATGGCTGACAAATTACATCTGCATGCCTGTTTGCGTTGAGGTCTCTGCATGTGCTGCATTGTTTCAGTTTTGTCTGAGCAGGTGGAAATAAGAACAATTAATCTGCTTCTATATGATACTTCCTGCGGCAATACGGCACTGCATTATGTCGTGTCACTTTATATGCCACATTACACTATGCTGCAGTTTGACCATATACTGTGGGTTGCACGAACAAGGATTAAGTGAAAGGGCTCTGAGAAATACAGAGAGAGTTTTGTGGAGCTGATAGGCCTACTCAACTCATTGGCGATGGCTTGAATGTTACCGGCAATCATTTTTATAAAATAGCTACGCAACTTTTTTTTTTTTAATGCAAATGTGGGCACAATTTGTTTATTATTGTCACATTTGCATATTTTTATTCAAAAAATTATGAAAAAGTCTTTATAAAAATCATTGTTTTAGTGGAATTAAACCGGCTGACCAAGTTTCATGTTGACGTCTAGAAGTTAAAACTGTTACCCTATGCACAGTGTCTTACCTTTAACTTAACTGATGGTCACCCTGAAAGATGTTCTAGCTTACTCTACTCTTCATACTCCAAATCAATGTGTTTCTTCCAGCAGACTGGTATGGCCCCTTGCTCTGCCTGATATCAACATGCTGTGGGGTTGAGTCCCAGCAGACCGAAGGGTAGATCCACATCAGCAGCTTGACTCATTCATATTGAAGCCCTCCCTGCAGACCTTGGGTCATGGCGGCATCTTACACAAGATCTCATTAAAACTGCAGTTAACAATCAGGAGGCCAAACCTGGTATTTAACCCGTTCATAATGTGCATCAGGCAAGGATGCTGAATGTGCTCATACAGGTGGAGCTGCTGTGTCCTTGATAAAGAATCTATTGTTTAGAGAAAATGGATCAATACCTCCAACAAGGTAGAATATAAACCTTGGAAAACAAAGATTCATTCAATCAATGGGAGCGTGCTCTTGGTTACCACAGCCCTATGGTCCCACATTTCTAGGATTTTCTTTTTTCAAAATTAGGCCCTATGTTCCCACTGGAGCGTGTCTACCTTCCCACAGCCCGATGGTCCCACATATCAAGTCATCTAACTATATAATAGAGAAAAGTAGGGCTGTGGGAACATAGCCCTATAGGTGAACAACAGGTGAACAACAACCTACATTATAACCTGATTTCAAAAAGTCTGATCAAGACAAGAAAGCAGCCATTCCCAACCGCGGGTACTATTAGCCCAAGATGCCCCAAACACTGTAAAAAGTTAAGAAAAAGGTATCACATCTCAAGTTCCCAAGTTTAGGAGGACTTCTACAGCCAAAAAGCCTCAACGTTAATTTATTGTGATGAGAATGTTTGTAAATAGATAAAGGACTGTAACAAGACCTCGGTTTTAATATCAGGGAAAACTGTGAAATAGTCAAATAGCATAAACTGTGGGCTACAGCAGGGAAGAGAAAGAGGAAGGGGAGGAGTTTGGCGCTATCACCTAGCGGGAGCGCTATACTAGTTGTCGATATCCGGTTAGCAAGACTAGACTAATACAAATGACCAAACTACCCAAAAATCATTTGACACACAAGAGAAAAATCTCCTTTGTGACAAAGCAGTCTGGAACCATAGATAGAGAGCCATGTAATGAATCCAACACGAGCCCAAACGATCGATGAAACAAAACACGGCTAATGATCCTCAAAGGCCGAGGAGCGACTGTGTTTATTTGCACATTCGCAGAAACGAGGGAAATCACCCCATCTGCACACACTCTTTAAGTCCTGCTTTGTCTGGAAAGAGAGAGAGAGAGAGAGAGAGAGAGAGAGAGAGAGAGAGAGAGAGAGAGAGAGAGAGAGAGAGAGAGAGAGAGAGAGAGAGAGAGAG